>JAAONU010000003.1:19852900-21052900 GCA_012932295.1 Cyclina sinensis | reverse complement strand
CAAACAGGTATTCTGGGCTCTTTATCAGGCTTTTTATCAGACTTTTCCTTGTTAACAGGTCTTTTTACTAGTATTTCATAGAAATATTACCATAGAGATGGATTTTACTTAGAGTGTAGTCAGCTTTGAGCTATGTGTGAGAGAAATACATCTTTGGATTTTATTACTGTAAATAACATATATACCTAGCATAGAATTAAATTAGTAAAATGGACATATTGCTTTGTGGCTCATTTTGGCAAGTTGAACTTTCTATATGTGAATTGTGATGAACTGACACTAAATATTGGTGACACAACATTGATGGCCATGCTATTGCAAAAATCACAACCAACCTCCTCTCCCGGGAATTGTTAGAATTTTGGTGGCAGCGATACCCATATGTACAAAAGTACATTTTTACAACATAACATGGTATGGCAATGTTTTTGTTCTCACCCAAATGCTATTTCGTTCATCCTAAGATTTTTTATTCATTTATTTGTTTGTTTGTTATTTTATTAGTATGACCATAACAAATGCTGCATCTTACATTACAGTATGATGGAAATGAAGGGATTTTGTCTTTGCTTTAAAATTTTAAATAATTTCTTTTTGAATCAACTATGCTTTCTTAGATGTATTCATAAGATAATACATTTTGAACAACATATATTTTCCTTCTAATTCATAGTAAGTGATGACTGTATTGTTTTAATATTGTTTATAGACATTATTATATTTTTATGAGAGATAAATAATAGCAATAAAGAATTCCAGACAAAACTTGACAATGAAGTATTCCTCAAAGCCTCATATATAGTAACCATATGCTCCCTTGGGTCGTTGGTCATTTACGCAATTGATAGTTATGATTGAAAAATGATAACAGTCTTAAAATGCTTATGGTAAGAGATTCTCACATAAGGAAAGAGAGGCCTGTACTTATCAGCGCACAACGGATTTTTATTTTAGTTCTGACTTTATCAAATAATGAGGCTCAAGATTTCACAGGCATGTTTTAGTTCTCCTAAATTTCAATTCCAAGAATTCTATAAAGCTAATGTTATTCCATTAAGAATTTATACTACTCTATTAAATCTTATTTAATCTACCCTCTGACAATTAAACCATTGTTTCCAACGAAACAATCGCACCAGAATGTCTGATTAACAATGTTTTAAAGACACAAATTCAGCTAGGGATCGTTTTACATCTTGGGTCCTTGTTATGGAACCGATCAAGTATTTTCCAAAGTTTAACATGAAACCTGACATGTCACAATTTTAGAATCAATCGTTTAATTAGGTTATACTAAGGAAATTTGATTTTAGAACAAGTGGATAACAAAGAACTTTTTAGGTATGATATTCTATTTTGATAGAACTTTAAAAATGATATCAGATTTCAAAAATTGTAATTTATGGAAAGAGGCAATAAATGTAAACGGAGTTTTAATGTTTTTGCCTCTGTTTCGTAAACGATTGCCAGGATTTTCTCCATTAAGATGTTATTACTAAAACATGTGAACTTTCTACAACATTTCAATGTGTTAATTTACACTGACCTTAAGATATGCGTCGCTTTCTTTACGAAATCTAAAACAAAAACAATCAAGAGACGGTGTTTTCTTTATGTATCGCCAGTTGTACAAAATGAGTATTTTTCCATTGTTAAAATGAAGCAATAGTGAACTGGTATACATGTGTTAATTACATCTTTTCTTACATAGCGAAAGCCGAAACTGGAATATATGTTATACACCTAAGAAATCATTTTAAATTACGCCAAGATGTTTTAAACTTGCTTTAAATACCCACGGGAAAGAATTCATTCAATATTACTTATTCCAACATTACATCTGACGCCACTCTTGTCCAAAAGATGTTTTTTGTTTCCGAATAACCTGCAAGTACATTGCTGGAATAAACAGTGAGTTTACACACTTTAACAAAATTGTTGGTGTCACGCATTTATATAATGTTCAACGGTCTTTCGTCCTCTTATTTTTATACTTATTTAATTATCAAAGTATCGACACTCAAAAAACATCATACGTTTTCGTTTAGTATCGGATCTGTTTTTTTTTAATTCAACTGTGCACTATGCTTAAAACGCAACTGACTGTAAATAAATAATGTTTAGGTTCGCATAAAAATTAATCAATTGAATTAATAGGCAAAATACTGTTAAAGGTGTGACAAGTATCTCATTTATTAGGGCAAGAAATTAAAAAAAGAAACGGAACTACTTTCTAAATATAGTTTTGTTGTTTTAGTTCAAACATTTCTCTGCTGTTGATGTTTGTTGTTGTTGTTTTTGTTGCTGTTGTTGTTGGGTTTTTTTGTAGTTTTTTTTGCATTGCATTGAATATAAATGATTTTTTTTCTCATCACTTTCTTTTAATCAAATTTCATGCAGAGGTTTAAAAAAGTATTATACTTTCGTACTCAATTATTAAAAGCTGCTTCAAATGACTAAGTAAGCATGTTTGACATAAAACACAAAACTAATTGCTATGGAGAATTCTATATAAATGCTATATCACAAACAGACAAATGCATGCTGCTTTATATTGCATGATTTTTAGGATAGTTTCCACTTGTTTATCCTACGAATTAGTTTTATTCTACAGTGGTCATTGCGACTAATTGTTTGCTGGCGATTTTGAAAATATTATGCAAAAATGACGCGTGACAAACATATCTATGTGACTGGACAATCAGTCAGAAACGGAAAATACAGTCCAAAGGAGACTTAAAAAGGTCGCAATTTCTTTGTACACGCAAGTAGCTACGTAAGTTATAATGAGAATGAAAGCATTGTTATTTCAAGGACGAAATATTCTGTTCAGATAGAAAAACCTTTGTTATTTTTCTGAAGAAACAAAATTCGATCTCGATAATATTTTAGCTAGGCAAGTTACATTCGAGCAGTGACGTCTATATTTCGGTTAATTTAAAAGAGGGCTATGGTTTAGATATGTGCCCTATAAGATGACTATTGATTCCAAAGCAGATCTTATTTAAGAACAGGCACCAAAAATGTGCTGAATTGTAATTTGATTTGGTTACATCATAAATTAACATGGTCAGAAAAATTTCAGTTAATATTTCTGTATGTACTGATGCATTTTTAATCTCTTTAAAGGGATACACAGGCAAATAAGTGCCCAAAAACTTTAAACTGATATTATTTGCTCAAATCACGTTCAATATGAAGAACTTTAAATTCCCAATATGTTTGTAGTGAAATGCGGGCTTGAACGTTAATATTTGAACGTTCTTTAACAAAAAGTGAAACGTGAACGAAATCACCGAGTTATTTTCAAATAGGTCACGTGACAAAAACAACCAATCGTCGTTTCTCTTCACTTTGGCAAATTCGTCGGCATTTCCCAGAAAACAATCCAATTGCAATGTCTGAGTAACACTTAAAAAGACTTTAATTCAGTAAAGACTGTTTTAATTGTAACACTCTCATCACCGTGACGTCGACCTATTTCCTGATGTAAACGAATGCTTTAAGCTTAAGGACGCAAATAGGTATTCAAGAGCTTTGGAACTTCGCCGTTATTATTTTTTATCGATGTATTCTAAAACAGTCACGAATTGTCCTTAGCATGATAGTTATTTGTAAACAATAGGTTTCAAATTATACTTATGAAAATCATTGCAAGGATATATTTAAAGGATCCAGGTAGTTTAAGGTATTAAAAGGCCTTCAATCTGATATCTTTAAAAATCAATTTCGACAATTACCGCGAATACAATCGTTTTAGTTTATTCTAGTTCGTGTTATGCATGGGAACTCCGATTTTAAACTCTGGTATTACTTTCTGACTGTAGTTTTACAAGTTAAGGACAACGAATGTTGATATCATTTCTTGCAAACCTTTACTCCATTGTCGGTTGCTCAGAGTTTGGTGTATCAAATGGATGAAAATCGGGCTAAATAACAACTTTAATATTAACCCAAAGGAATGAAATTGCACTGTGCTGATTCGGTGTTGTAAAACGGCATATTAAGTTAGTTGTAGAAAAATTTAACTCGTAACGTAACCCATTTTTGTAAAAAGTTCAAATCTGCAGAATATGCAATACAAACTAAAAATATGTATACTATCTTTGTAGAATGTAACTTGGTGTCAGTCCGTACAAAAATATGTTGATTTTAAAGACACCTATCAGGAATTCATGGGTAAACTTTTGTTCATTTCAATTTTCTAACCGGTGAATTTGATTCTGCGTTAGACATGTCAACATATTATTGACTTGCGATTCGAAAAAAGTTATGCAAATTTTACGTGTAGCAATCATGTCTGTAATATTAGAAATAACAAAAATAATGACGAACAATTCGAATGACAATTCAACCGGTGGCAATCTCTTTGTGCATGCAAGTGAATACAGAGATTTAATGGGAATGTCTGCATTTTAAATCCATTTTATATTTGTATCAAACGTAACGGGAGTCGAAGATAAAATTTAATAAAAAGAATTGTTGAAAACAACTCCTTTTCTAAGTAATCGTATACGAGATATTCTCATTTACGATTTGGCAAACCAACCTAAATAAAGTTGTAATGTGATCGCATTGGTACAGTGTTTTTGTCATTTAGCTTTTGACTGAAAGCAATGAAGATTTATATTAAAGGTTTTACCTTTGTGCATGGCTTGTGCCTCAGTCCACACAAGACATGCCAAACTATGTCTTAAGTGTTCTTCTTTGACACAAAATATCTAATTCTTCTGGTTTTTGTAAGCAGACTGAATAGAAAAGATACGGTGAAAGATCCCGGTCTCATGGAAATGTCGGAATCTTTGACTTTTATTCACTGTTATTAGGAAAGTCTTACAGTAGACAAACCAGATTTGAATACAGCTGAAGTATTCATTGCGTCTTTTATGGCTCCATCATACGCTCAACAAATCTGTATCTGAATTAAAAATGTAACTGTTTTAGTTTATTACATTATTTGTAGTCTGTGTAATCTACTGATTGCGACAGAAGACCATCTTCTCTAAAAGAAAATTTGAATGTTTATTTAGGCATTTTATGGCAGTTAATTCACGCTTTCAAGTCAATCTACGTACAGGCAAATTCTCTTGCGTTCACGTCGAGTCTGCACACAGCTGTCTTTGAACATCTGCCTCTGAATTCAAACTTTTTTAATCTTTATTTAATCTTTATGCTACAAGGTATGATATATTTTGTTTCGGTATTAAAGTATAAAAGAATTATATTTAATAATATATCCCTCAATTATAACAGATTCTCATTTCTGCAGTTTTTAAATCGCTTTTCTTTCGGATAAATGCATTTCTATATTCTGATGGTATTGTAAATACCATGATTTTATTAACGTGTATTCAAACTTACGGCATCATTAAACATATTTTACAGATGTTCTAAAAGTTTTCTTCACAGACAAGGCAATATTATCGAAATGTCATTATAATTGCCAAGCATTATTTCCTTTATAGCCTAGAAATACGTCTTTTTACTGTTTATTATTTTAATCATTGTGCAGTTATAGTAAAATTAAGAACAAGAAAAAAATTGTTTATACAGTTCACATAATATATGTTTTTAGTGTTTTTGCACTAAAAAGGTAAAAGAAAAAGTATGCACAAATGTTAAATAAATTAAGATTTTATTGTAGGGAAATAATTGAAACTTCATTATTGGCAGGTGATTTATCGCGAACAACGTTAACTTGATTATATTTTTTTAGTATTTCCTAGAGCTTTCTATTATGTGCAACTAACAAGAAAAGGAAGTAACTTAGAGATTATCTGAATAAGAATGCAAGGAAATACTACTTCGACAAAAGCAAGTGCTAAACACATTTAATTTGTTAAAAAGTGCAACCACATTTCCTATTTTAGATAAGGTGGATTTTTTTAAAAGTAATTTCTTGCTTTTGAAACCATAATAGATTTTAGAACAAAATGTAATATTAATCATTCAATAGCTGTTTTAGCTGCATAAATTAACTATATCTTATATGAAGAAAGGTTACGTTGAAGTTTTGTAACTACCCTATTGGTGTCAAACTAGGAAGAATTATAAATTTACCTGCCGGCTCTTAGCATGCGCATGCACTTTATTGGTGGAGCAACCAAAAGTAAAGAATAACACCTAACAGACTTCTTTATCTCCTGCAATAATCCAATAGCTTGTTTCTGTTTTCATTATTCAACATTTTGCGTTTCTCTTAAAAACATTATATAGGAATTAACTCATTGATGGCAAATAAATATAAAAGAACAGGCATACAAATATTTGTTTGAAACAAGAGGAAATAATCAGTTGAATGACAAAAAACAAATCTTATTATATTTAGTATATATGTACTTACAATAAATAATATCGAACTCTTGCATTTGCTTATTGCAAAACAGCAAATTGCGAATTTTCTGATCTTTTATTTTCTTTCTTTGTTCTTCTTTTACATTTTATCAAGAGTCATAATAGTAAAGTCATAGTGTTCTTCACTGAAAATTGAATGATCGAACTATTAGAAACATCAGGTTCGTATGTTTCTCGTACAATGAAAATATTAAGCGAAGCTGTCGTAATTTATGAGATAATTAGCATTTAGTTTCAATTTCTTCGTAAAATAGAAGTCTAATTAGTATCATTAATCTTCAACAGCAAAAATGCATTTTTTCTTCTCTTTTGATTTTTTATTGAGATTTATTACTTCAAAGCCATAATGTTTCTGATGTGTTATAATTCATTGCTATTTCAATTTAAATAATCAAAATCAATTGATAAGGATGTTCTAAAAAAAATTTAAACTATTTAAAATTTGAACAAATAGCCTCTCTGTTTCAGTCTTGCTTTGCGTGATGGACATATTTTGACATAGTTCTCTCTGTTTTCTTCAGACTAACTTATCATATGGTCCTTCTTTTCGAATCTAAATGCTTACAGTTGCTTCATTCGTTAGCGTTGTGGTACGAAACACGTCAGATATCATAGAAATTAATTCGATCTCTTACTGTCAATTACGTAGAAATTTAACATTTTGTTAACTTTATTCATGAATTATTTAATGTTTGAAATCAATCAATGCTGATCTAGTTTCCCTGAATTTGGGCAAAGATATTTATTTGGAACAAAGAATGTGTATCCATTATTCATAATCAGCCGTACTGATGAAACGCCACTAGAGATAAGTTGAAAATGTTTTTATTGAAAATCACGTTAATTTATCGAAGATAAAGCCATACAAATAACGTGGTTATTTCATTGATGTCCAAAAAGGGTTTCGGAACCATAAGTCTTGAAATTTTATTACGTTAATAAAAGTGCTTCTGTAAAATCAGTTATGACAATACATGCATTTTTATATACATATCTATCCGGCGAGTAGAACATGCATCTAACTGCTGGTACTTCGGTCACTGTAGTTCACATCAAATGTAAAGCTACAGGACAAGACGAATATACACTTAAATAACCACGTTTTTACGATTCTCAACAGAGTTATCAAAATTCCACATTTCACCTAGATTTGTTTACTTCAGTCTGGCCATAATATTTACTTTAAAGTCTGATACTGTACAGTATTAAAAATCACATTTTAAAGAATGTAAGCATGATATTCGGATATGAACCAAGCAATGACGTCAATACAGACCGGTTAACGTTCATCAGCTTGATATGAACTTCTGTCCAAAGAAGTCTTAGTCCATTCAGTTTGGTTTAAAAAAAGAAACATTTTAGCACTGCAAAATGAAGAGTATTATTACATGAAATTACTCAATGTTTCTGATAGTAAATTTTATTCAGATAAACAGCAGTCTGATTTCTAGTTCTATTTCGACAAAAAAAACTTAATAATTTTTCTTTCCTTCAGTGCTGATAATATACATCGTTCAAGTAATAACCAGGAGAATTGGGGTTGAAGACTTATTACAATAAAATAATTATGATCTTGTTTAAACAAACTGAAAAAAATGTCTGAACAAAATACTTGCAGACGCTTACTTGACTGCTGGTTGTTCTGAAGACTGATTGATGTTTTTGAAATGCTGTTCAGTGTGATTAACCAACATTCTATAACTCAAAAATAGTATTTTATTGAATCATTATAGAATAAAACATTTCAACAAATAAGTCGAATCGAACTTGTCAAGTTGACCCAAAGTCTTGATGTTTTATATTCAATTTGTATCTTCAACGCATTCAAATTATCCTAAGATAAACATTTTGTTTACTACAGACTCGCGATTTTCAACATAGTATGCAAATGTACAGTGATATCTGTTTTAAACTGAAATAAGTCAATTATGAAAAAGAGAAATAATTCTTTTGAAATCTGATTTTAACCACTGTTTGATTCTATCTAAACAGTGTAATAAGTAAACATATATTTTAATTAACACGTATTCTTTGAATTTAAGCTGTTCTCAATAGAGTACGAGGTAGGTACAACTTCAAATTTAGGAGCTGCACAGTATCCAAAACTCCCTTTTTATTTTATATCTTACATAGAATTCAGAAAATGTCAAAGTGGTTCGAAAACTTCATACATGTGAATACGTGAACTTAGAAAAAGGAGTATTTTTTCAAGTCAACGTTTTAAACAACCATTCATTTCTAAAGTGATAATTAATGTAAAAGGAGTTTACTGCACCGAGTATTTTCAAACACGAAAATAAACAAAGCAAACTAATTAAATAAATGAACTTCAATTGTAAAGAACGCTTAAAAACCTTGGTATTGACAGGTAATGTGTTATAAAAACACAAGAGACTTAAGTAATATTTCTTTTGTTAAGTTTAACAGCAATTATCAGTGGGGGTTTAAGATATAGTGCTGAAAAAATAGCTCTGACATAGGAAATCAGAGGAAGAAAGTCATATCAAACTTTTAAAATTTCTGTTTGCATTTGTCTCCTCTTGTTTTGAATTATGTTACAGTTTATAGTGTTGCCTTCTAATTAAGTCAAGTTTTTTTTTCTTCTGTTTTTAATCCATTAGTTTCTTGTTATTTATTTTTATTACATTTTTCGTCTCTTTAAGCGTTATTTACTTCATGAAGAAATAAAATATTGCAATTGTCAGCACCTAGACTGTAATAGAGGAAAATGTGACGGTTCTGTACAAATACTGACTAAGGTTGTGAATGTATCTAAACGAGACACTGACTTATGACAAACAAAATCTCGGTAAGTTTGTTGACTTCAGGCGTACTCTTTGGCATACTCATATCTGTGCAACTTTAAGGTAACCTTGATTTTTAATAAACGGAATGACTTGTTTAGATGAAACTTAACTTACTCGCCTTACGTCTTGTATTGTCTTATTAATTTATATATAATTATAAAATCTTAATTTATAGTTAAATTAAATTAGATTTAATAAAGCGTTTTATTATTTATTGCCTATTATTGAAGTCAGTTTCACTTACTTTTGAGGTGTTATCACAATGCAGACGACTTCGCTGTTTTCTTTAAAAAATTGTCAGAATTTTTTTTATGAAAATTGTACATAGAGGACGAATGAGAACACTTAAATTCAGTCTGCGTCACGAGTAGTTATATCGCTTAAGTTGGTTAGTTTCTGTTTTCTTCCGAAAATATTATGTTCACCGAATGCTCCTGTAGTGTAATGCTTTAAATGCCTCATACAGATTTCAGATGAATTTATATTATTCCAGAGGCAGTATTTGGAGAGAATGTTTAACATTTGTTATGAAATATTTAATGTTAAAATCGGTCACTTTGCTGTATACTAGTACTGGTATAGTCCAACGGGGATGGCATTAGTTTAATTTGACCATGTTTCAAACAATAGATTGACTAACATCAACTGTTATGAAATGCCTATGGGGATATATTACAAAAAACTTATCAAAATTTGCATCGGGTAACTGGCTAAAGTCCCATGAATAAATGATGTAAAAGATTATCTGAGATACATGGATCAGTAAAATTAATTCTATGACAGTATGATCTTTTGACAATTCATATTTTGAGTTATATTTATATGTAATATATAATATGTTAAAAGAAAGATAAGTTTGCTTTTAGATTCAGGTATTTTCAGGTGAAATGATCTTTATTTGTACCAAATTCATTATTTACTCAATCTACGTTTTTTTGTTGTTGTTGTTGTTTTCATTGATATTGCAAAAAAGATAAGAAAGACTTTGTCATAAAGAAATGACTTGAATACGAAAGAAAAACATGTCAACATTGTTTTATAGTGAACGGAACATGGTTCAGTCATTATCCTATCAATAAATTTATTTTTCTAAATCAGTAAAATCGAAGTGATTCTGGGACTTTAAATTTTATAACATATAAAGGTTTTAGTTGTAAGGAATTTGTAAACAAATTATTTTAATTCTTTTTCGAAACATACTAAGACTATTCTACGGCATCAAACAAAAACATTTCGTTCGAGAAAACTGTTTTACCTATGGCTTGTTGTTTTCCTTACAATATCAGCCATTTGATATAGCTGTAACAGCATTTTAGATTTTTCTGTGAGTCTAGTCGCCTACTCAGGTAAGGATTACAATATTTTGTATTAGATACAAATGTGACATTTTTAATGAAGAAACAATATTTTCCAATATGAAGCAAACAAAATAAAACTATAAATAGAACTTTGCAACTGATTCGTATAAACACCTAAATAGTGAAACGTATCAGTTCAAATATTGTTGGTACTAGGTTTATATAGTTTATGCTGATATGTATTCTTGACAGGTTTACAATAAATATTAGCAATGCCTAAAAGGTTTGTCAAATCAATATCCATTCACATATTAATCAATGTTATTCGTGTCCTTTCATCAGACAACCAACGGTTTTCAAATATTTTAAGAAGAGTAGCCTGATTGAATGAGCGGAGTCAAACCTTTCTTGAACAACGATTTATAAGAGCCAGTTTTTTCAAATAAAGAATGCACTTCAGTACTTCTGAGACGAAGATAACTGGCGGCGTCGCTATAGCATACAAGAAAGAAAGAGACAGAGAAATTAATGTTAAATGTATTGTATGTTATTGTAAATAAAGCTGCTATACTTTCGTTATTGACATGTCATTTGTCATGAAAATATTGAAAGAACTGTTTATGTTTTAGTTATATGTTTTACTGTATATTTTAGAAAGAGAATATATTTTCTAAAAAAGGAAAACCTGGATTGGAGAACAAAAATTGCCAGCTTATTGTAATATGTCTTACTGTATATCCACTTTCTTGTCCAGACCATTACCGCAAGACCTTTAATGATGCAAACTTGAAAATTCATATGTGGAAACATTTCATAATGGATGAATACCGCGCAAACGACTCATAACATTCCACGAAAGTTTTTCTTTAGTTTTTTTCCTTTCTTATGTTTCTCTTTTAAAAACTAAAGCTTGAAATTGAAATTCCATATGTAGCTAGATTTCAAAAAGGAAGAATTCAGTGCATAAGAACCATAATTCTCAATTATTTATGTGACCAATTGTTCTTTGTTATTGTTCATACTTTTTTTTCGGAAAGACCCTTTACAGTTCTGACTTTAAACTTAGTGTACAGATAGATAAAACAAATTTGGTGTAGTGTGCGAGAACTGCAACTTTTCAATAATATTTTAGAGCTATTGTCTTTTGTTTGTTTTCACATTTGTTTTTACATGAGCCATACCTCAATTACCCTAAGGTAAAAACTTTTATATATAGAAATGTTTTATAAGGGATGTGTGTAATACAAACTTCATTTCTGAGTTGTAGTCATTTAACTTGAATGTTACGCTTTAAGCAAACATGGTGAAAATTGGAGCAGGTATGTTTTATCTATTCATGTAAGCAGCAGCAGCAGCAGCTGTCAGTTCTTTTGTTTGGTTAGTTATTCGTAGTACTAAATGTTATCGAAATGAGCAATACTCTGATTTCTTAAAGGATCTATGAGACAAAAACCCTAAATCCATTTATTTTCTTCATTTTCCTCTAACATTTTAGATCATTTCTGTACTTGCTTATTCAGGAGAACGTATGCTTAAATTCAATGAAGATACTACTTGCTTATTTGTGACACTGCAGGTTTTGGCTTAATCACTGCAAATTTATGGAAAAAAATGCGTATGGTTATTGATATGAAGGTCTTATTAATTTTCACTTCATTTAACGATGGTTCAGGCCCTCTTGTGTTAGTTTCATTTATATAAATGCCATTGATTTTGAAAACAATTATAACAAATGTTCAAACATAGCAAAACATAAACTTGTAACTTAGCCCATTCCTGTAGTTGTTTCTATGTTGTACCTTAAGTGTTAAAAATGTTGAGGTCTACTATTCTCATCAGAAAGGTATTTGAGGTTTGTCCGTACGCAATATGTTTATTCAGTTGCAATCTTCGAAACCAAGACCTTGTTTTTAGAGTTAACGTTTGTGTATTCAAATTTTCTATCCAATGAATTCGAATTATCCTGCAGGAGACATTTGAACAAATTGTTGACTGGCGATTTGTAAAACATTATGCAAATATTACGTGTTGCAATCCCATCTGTAATAGGGGGAAATTAGTCAATAATGACCAATAATTCGAGGAGGAATTCAAGTGGTGGCAATTTCATTGTGCATGTAAGTAGTTAAATGAGAATTTCTGTATTTTTGTAGTGTTTTTGTATTTATTTCAAATGTGACACAGGTTACTGATACAGAAATGAGTCCGAGAGTTTTTATTCAAATAACTTTAACCAAGAAAATCCCACACAGTGCCTCAATCCGAATATGTAAAAATATCCCACATAGTGCCTTTGTCCGACAACGTAAAAATATCCCACATAGTGCCTTTGTCCGACTACGTTAGAACATCCCACACAGTGTATTTTAGTCCAAATACGTTAGAATATTCCACACTGTGCTTCAGTCCAATTATGTTAGAATATCCCACACTGTGATAAATACTTCTGTTAAGGCAGTAATCTTTTGATATGTCATATTACAAACATTTAGTGTAAGCTGAACTTATATGCTAAAAACAAAACAAAAACAAACAAAAATTATTTTGCATAAAGTATATATGAAGAACCGACAATAAAATGTAATTAGTTGTTAAACATAATAGAGATTTTATGTCATGACTAACCGTACGCTAGACTTAAACATGACCTTTCAGTCTTTTTTAGAAACAAGTGAACATTTTTGCTTTACTCTTTGTTAAGTTTCCTTTACTAATTTTTATCCTCTATGCTAACCTTTATCTTAGTTCATGACACCATTACCTGAAGCTTATCTATAATCAAATACTTCGTTCGGTTTGGGTTTCATGAATTTCAATAATGATTGTACATGTATTTTAGTTTATACTTAATACCCTATATATTAGTTTTCATGTATCTTGCCCACAGGGAGTCTCGGTTATTATCACAGTATCATCAAATTTTCAGAATAAAGGAGTCTGATAGAAGAGCGTCTATTATTTATTCTTATTCTTCTAACCAAGAAAGTGTACAGCAGTTCAAATATTCACTTGCATTCTTTTTAAGCCTCATATCTTCCGCTTTACAATTTATTTTTCTCAAATTGTAGCTAATTTGAATTTAATGTCATCCTTCACAAATATCTGTGGCCCTGAAGCCCATTTTCTCAAAGGAAGCAATCACATTTGAATGTCTGCGTCACAGTCTTAAACCATTTAATTCAATCTTTCTTAAACCGTGATTGTAACGTCGATCCCCATACATGTACATGAAAATATGTTTTACTTGTATGTTTGGGATGCAAAACGATCTGCATAAGGCTCTGTCTTGGAATTAAGCCTAAGTTACAAATGCATTGTATCTTGAAGATCAATCATGGTGGACGATTTGTTAATTTATCCTCATTTGTAGATATACATGCACGGAAGGACAAAACAGTTCATTTAAGCACCCAAACAAGTTCAGCCTTATCTACTGATCTCTGGCAAGTAGTAGTGGCTTCATGTAAAGGTATTGTACAGAAAACACTGTTCCCGTTTGATCGTTACTTATGTAAATAAGCCTGTTTTCTTTTACTTAGGTGAAGGAAATCTTGTTTTCACATTCATTTTTTTAACTCTTTGTGAGAACCTATTTAAGAATTTACGGTAGGAAAACTTTTTGTCAGAAGATAAAAGATCTTACATTATTTACATAGAAATACATAAACTGAAAATAAATATTTTTGAATAGAATAAACATTTTTTCTTTTATTTTTGTTGGTTAATAAGGACAAAAAAAAACAATAAAGCTAATTCCGAAAAAAATATTCTTTTCTAAGTACTTTTAAGTCAGAAAGATTGAAATCACAAAGTAAAGAAGAAATAACTGTTTTGTTCAATGAATGAGGCTTTAATTCTAAGAAAACTCTGAAACTTTGTTATTGACAGATTATATGTCACGAAAACACGAGAAAATTCAGTTAAAACTCCTGTTTATTTTTCTAAAGTTTTACTGCACGCGCGGCTTGAGAAAAACTGGAAACGGAGGAAGCGGCTATATGCAAACAAGGAGATAATATCTTGGATAGCAAAAATATCAACATAATTATCTACTCCTTTTGGTTTGTTGTGTTCTTGTTCTTTTATTCTGCTTTTGTTTATGTTTTAGCATTTAAATTTGTTTCCGTGTTTATTCTTCATCTTTTTCTAGTTTTTGAATGTTTTGTTTTTATCATAACTGTCTTGTTCTTTTTTTCATTTTTTTCTGTTTTTACTCTTTCCAAGTCATTAATCCTCTTTTTCCCAAACGTCTTACGTTTCATTTGCAATTGTGCATTTTTTTTATAAAGGGGAGAATATCTTAATAAATAACAGCATAAAAATCCACTAATATATAAGAAAAGACATATATTAAGTATTATCCCTGATATACCGCCAAACTGTTTTGACATGACCGATTGCCTACGGATTATAATGATTGAAATGGTTCTTATTTGTACGATACAGAAAGTCACGAATGATCTGTTCATATGCACAGAATGACCTAAAACAACAGAAGATCACTTCCTACATGTACAGAGAGGTCGTTTAGGTCGAAATAAGCTATCGCGCTTATTTACGTGGAAATTTACTTAGCAAGAAAAAATAAAGATAAACCTAAAGGTTGCTTACTGGTCTACGACTGAATGTAAATAATTGCTTTCCAGTGTATAAAAAGGTTTGTCAAATACTATAAAAAAGTTCTAGAATGTATGATTTATGACCATTTTCCTCGTCACATATGAGGATTATGCTGAACAATGAAAATATTTCGACTTTCCTTTTTAAAAAAAAAAAAACAGAAAGTACTGACACTGTGTTTTGAAGATCAATTGAGCTATATTCATATTGTGCAATTTTTCTAAATTTCTGTGTAGCGTAGCGGGTAGGTCATGTTGTAGCATGTTGTGTCGGTTCATTTTCTTACATAATATGATATTTTGTAAATCAAAATTCTTAAAGATATTTTATTAAGAAACATCATAGTTTAGATGAATTTTGTAAATTTCAGAGCATAAAAACATGCATACATTTTGTTTAAATTTGTTATGATATATTAAACCTTTGAAATAAACTAATGCTGTTCTGATTTTTCTTAATTGTCAGCTTAACTCAAAATCTGATAAATTAAATTACAAATGCATTTTGACCATTATGGCCATCATGAATGGAATGTCCTTTCATTACACTTGGAGCTATGCTAATGAAATGCCTCTTGTGACAAGATCAAATAATTAAATAGAAATTTACATTAATTGATCATAGAGAAAGTCGCATAAAATGTGCAATTTATTGATTGTCTGTGGTAAGTTAAACTGGTCGAAAATATAATAGAAGTCAGAAGGTAGAGGCACGAGGCAGATTTAATGAGCCAGACTATAATTTCAGAGTCGCAGGTTTGAATTTCGTTAGTCAGTTTTGATTGTGTGTTTCATTTTGGTTCGAATTACGATCAAAACTCAACACTGTCAGGTAATATGCTAGAATTTTTTCGGTAAAAAACGATTTAAGTTAGAATCATAACTGCAGAACCTAAAACTTGAATCTTGCTTGTCAGAGAGCTATTTTAGCCGTGTTACAACCGCAAGACATATGCTGACATTTGACAAAATCATTGGGCGAACAGTTAAAAATTGCTTTTATAGACTCTTCCTGAGACAATTACCATAAAAGCTTAAAAAAGAAAATCTGATTTGATTTTGGTGGTAGATCAAGATTGATTTCATTTCGTGAACATCATTGTTTATTTCACATTTGATATTAACATGATAAAACGAATTTTTGTCTTACAACAAAACAAGCAAATATCCTCTAGTTCTTAGGTATCTTTGGGTCGAATGCCAATATCCGGTCGTGACTTCTACATATCTTTATTTTTATTTCAATTTATTTCAATTTATTAAATGTAGTTTGCAAAAGCAGTAAGATCCTCCTATGTCATAGATATCATCTAACTTTATAATTATCAAATAAATTTATACTTTTTGTTATTCTGTATATAACAGGTAAGCGACAAAGATTTGAAATATATGGCATAGCGTCTCGTACTAGATAAAATTGAAAACATTATATACAGAATAAAATTTAATAGATTAATGTAATGTCTTAAAAACATTCGGGTTTGATGTTATATTCAGGGGCATGTTCACGTGGCAAACAGACAACTAAAACTTTAATTAAATCTGTAAATAATTAATGTGAATTTGCAAACATTACGGAAAGATGTTTATCTATACAGATCTGAAGATGTTAGCTCTGATTTACTCCGCAGTTTCATGATTTTGCACAGTTTCAAAGTATGGTCTTTGATACGTTTTGAATTTATAACTTTCTCCATATATTCTTGGAAATAGAATAAATGATTAGATTTCGTCCTAAATGCCGCAACCAGTACAGCTTTTATATTTACGAGTCGCACTAGTAAAACTCAATAAAATGCATGTAATTTACTTCGGTGAGTTTAAATCTCTTCCCTCGTTGTTAATCAAAAGTAAATTGTTCAAGCTCTGTTACAAATTCGGCAATAGGTTAGTGACAGTTTGTAGTTTCTTATCGAGGTTACAAGTCATTTTTGCTTTTTTCATAAACAATTTTGAAAATGCCTGTGTGGTTTAGAAGACATACTGTAAAATCATTCAAGAATAAACATAATATGTTGTTCAATTCTTAAAGTATCTTTGGTACTCGCTTTTAACAGTTGTGACCTGAGTTCGATTACGGACCTGGTAAGAATAGTACCAGGTGGATTTTCTACGGGCAATTAGGTTTCATCGCACAGTAAGTGTACCTTGCCGACTACAGTTTTATCATTATTATTATTATTATTATTATTATTATTGATGTTGTTGTCGTCGACTTATAATTTACATAGTTTCGCTACCAGTCATTGTTCTACGAGCAAAGAAAAAGTCTTAAGTGTATTTTGATTATAACCTTTACGTCAAAAATGTCAAAATTCCTCAAAAAAGATCGAATCCCCTTAGTTGCGGCAATCAGATACTGTCATTTGGCAACAGGAAAAAAATATCAGACATGAAGATTTGATAAGACTTGAAATATGTTTTAAAAACTGAAAAAAAAAAAATTAAAATAAAACGTATATGGTGCTTTTCGGAGGAGGATGTCGTATGAAATAAGCCTATGACACGCTACTGATCATTTCAATTTATGTGTTTACTATTGTATATACCGGTACAGTAGTTTCAGATAACAATCATTGAGCATGATTGTCTGTCATCTTATTGAGACGCCACACCAAACGACAATAAACAAATTTTTGTACCGGAAAACTAGAAAACCCTGTATCAGATATATCATATGCTTTATTGTTTTAAGGCAGACAACAGACAAACAGGATCACAATCCCGAATTATGATCTTTCGGCGTCTGTTCAGTCAGGAATATGCATTGATTATTCGCGTTTCGTTTTTCCAAATTCTCTATATATCACCCAAAATGTCAGGCGGATTGACAAATTAAGAAATTTCTACTAAAATTGTATACGACCAAAAGCAATTCGAATTCCAATACAGTTTGCGTGCACATCCATCCTTCGTGAATACCAGAAACGTCCAGGGAGGTCATTTGACTACAATTACCTTGCCAACTGTTGCAATATTACGATTGTCTTATTATTCCATAATTTTAACCATCGTGCCAATCTTCCCGCGAGAAAACAAATCACTAAGTGACGCAGCGCGTGCTATTGAACTTGTCACGCATGCGCCAAACTATTTAGATTATGTACATTTCAAATGACGCACGTAGGTCCTCTACATTTGTTTCCAAAAATGTCCGATACCAATGCTCTTGTCACGTGATAGAGTATTATTTAAAGCCAATGGCGGATTGAGATTCGGCAAAACACTTTAAGAAACTCAGAACAAACTGTATAAGAACTATGTCAGTTTGATAAGGAAATTTATATTTTGTGAAACTTCTATTCAAAACCGCAAAAGAAAAGAGAAATCTACTGCCTACATTACACAAGTAAGTATATTTTATTTATTGTATTTACAAATTCAAATTTCTGTATATTCTTTGAAAATTACAATCAGTTCTAGAGCTTAGGGCTGTCAAATATCGCATTTTTACGCGTTACCGAGGCGGACATTATTTCGTTACACTTGTGCTCTTACTTTTCTACATATGTTGGTGTTTTAAGCATACGACAAAAACTTTGTCAAATCATTCAATATTCAGTAAACTAGTTAAAAAGTTAAATAACTGAGAATTTTCTTTAAACATAAATTTTGCAGAACCTGAGATATATTTTTCATTGCCACAAAGCAAAAGCCACAAGAATTTTATTTCATAGCAAGAAAAGTTCCTGTTTGAATTGTTTTCTTAACGAAAGCATTGTGACTTGGGATTCTTTTTAGTATGGAAAGCTTGTTAGCAAAGATTTTGTTCACTATAAAACTCGTTATTAACTCTTCTTAACGTAGTCCGTAAGAAATAAAGAACAAATAAGTGTAAACGTGGGTCAATATTTGTAGGCTTTGCTTAGAGCAATTGTTAACAAAATTCTAGCTTAGAAAATTATTTACAAAATGTGTGAGTATTTTTTCCGGCCGATATTTTTACACAGACAGCACTTATTTCAGCAGTTAAGCCATTTCACCATTAGCTGTGATATAAACAAATCAAAAATGCGATTTACAATATCCGTTAAACATTAAACAAAGACATGGCTTAGAGCGTTTTATGTATCAATGTCAACTTGGGAATTTTATAATATCTTAAACGTGTCTACAAGAAAGAAGACTGGAGCCCTGTGATTTAAATCCTGCGAGTAGAGACTAGATCATAGAAACAGGATTAATGACTGCTTAAAAATGCTACCGACGTCCTTTAACCGTTTAATTATGATGAATGCGTAGGACGGTTTGCTTAAGAAGACTTGGAACATTAAAGTTTTATGTTAAGAACCGTCTGTTTAAATTGTGCCGTCTTTAACGGCGTATATTACTAATCAAAACTGTCTTGATGTAATCTGTCCGCATTACGTAAGTTCATGGTTTACGAAGAGAAGATATTAATCCGGAGGTGAAGCTAAGTCATGAACACAAATACATTTATTCTGTATTAATCTATATCCAGTCTCTATGCATTTGAAGTTTATTGTCTTTTAAACTTCTTTGTATCGTAAGGAAAATATGATATTCTTCAAACACTTAAAAGATTGTAGCTTTTTATCAAAATTGTGGTTCTTTCTCAATAAATAGAATATAAACGATCTCTTGTACTATTTTATTTGAATATTGTTTATTATGTTACTGTTTATACCTTCATTTATTAAACTCTTTTATATTAAAGTAATTTACTATTCCCAGAACCGAAATGAAAATAGAAATGTAAAAAATAGAATCAGTGAACAAGTTTTTCTTTTGAACCTAGACCATACTTGTCACCTGCACACTGGAATGTATATTTATTGATCTGTTTGCTTTGGAATTAATTCTTCATGATTAGGTAAATATCATTAACGTTCGATTAAAATTTTGGCTTATGAGAGTACAAACTGAAAGGTAAGATCATTAATTTAACTTGAATATTACTTTAGACAATTTTATTTCACCTTCAGGAAAAAAAATAATGTGATATCTTGCAGTTTAATACAATTTTTTCAGAAAAAGATCAATTAACTTTCAAATGGTAAACGGCAATATGACATTCGTACGAAAATGTTACAAGCTTAACTATACTTGGTAACTTGGGTACTTGTCTGAAATCTAGTAATCTCAACAGGGAGAAACTGCACTCGGCTATGTTCAATATTGAGGGGTGAAAGCGGGGAGTTTTTAGGTGCTTTTGAATAATGAAGCAAGTATAACATTTTAGCCTTTAGCCCTGGATATTCTGTATAGCAATATTATGGCTTACTGAAATGTAATTCCACAGTACATAACATACATGCAAATTGTGTGTCTTATCATTTTCAGATCTCTAAGTGCAAAGAACAAGGGGAATAAAATCCTCATTTCTAACTTAGCCCCTCATATATAACAATATTTCAATAGACTGATATTGGGACAGAAATTAATAAAGTGGCTCGTTCGTTTACAGATCTTCTTGAACAAATATTTCGAGTCGAAAATGAATGAGCAATATTAATATTGTTAATATTGTAGGTCCAAACATCGACCTTCGCGTTTACATGTTGATTTCTTGTTATTATTAAGCTTGTCAATTTATGGCGTCTGGAATTAATGTGGAGATTTTCCAAGACCTCTGATCCTTGGCAGCTTAAAAATAGTTACATTGAATTGTTATTAAGATGAGATATTCCTATACTTGACAAAAAGTGGTACACTCAATTGTATTAAAAACAGTTCATAAAAAAGGTCACTGGTTACAGAAAACAATTAAGACAAATATGATTATGGTCGGCTGAATACTTTACATTCTGTTAAATTACATTTACAATGTAGTTACAACAACAAAGTAAACAGAAAAGGTGGAAATTTTCTTTTAAAACCGGGTTCAATTAAATATACATAGTCTTGTTTTTTAAACATGTGAAAAAAATCTAATCATTGTATAGTAATAAAGTTGCATTCTTGCTAAAAATAGGCAATTGAAAAACAAACTTGCACAGATACTAGGAAGCAGTTGAACTCCATTAGTTTTCGAGATAAAGCAAAGTTGATAGAATATTATATCCTATAGCAAGAAATATTTTACACATGGTTTATAATACTCTGTGAACTACATTCCTAGATGTCCTATCAGTTCATGTCAGTTTTATTTTCCTTACAAATACAGAGAGAGCGCCTAAAACTATCTGTCTTAGTTACGACTGCAATTAACAAGTAATTGTTTCAGTTTTGGCATGTAGCTGATCTTTTCCTGGTCGAGGTTTTATGATTTTGCCTGTTATCGTTAATGGAAATGTAAATGCTGAAAATGATGCTGCAGTTGAAGATACAATTTCTAAACAAATAGGAACTCACATACAATTTTATTAAGCTGTATGGACATGAAATGTCGGAAACAAAACGGAAATTTTTACATGAAATTTTTATCTGTACATTATTTTCTCCAAAATGATCTTTACAAAATGACAAATGAATAACTTTTTGTCCCAAATAGTCTCTTGCTAAGAAATGCTTAGATTTTAAATAATGTTTTCACCTTTCTGTACAACAACTGAAGATTATTCGAGCTAAGCAAATTAAATTTTACAGCCAATAAATAACGTCAATCTAAAGGTGTGTTCTTCGCCTGAAGAAAAGTTTTGTATGATTGTAGTAGCTAATAACCAATATTTAATCTAACATTTGAACAATACATAAATGGATGAAATTTTCTTTACTAATTCTACTTTAAATGAAATTTTTGAATAAACTTTTAAAGCAATTATACCATTCATTACTTTCTAACTTCACTTAAGACACATTTTTGTTTACTATTTTTTCTTATCTGCAAGTAAATCTATTTTATAAGTGGTATATTCCTTTACTTCTTGACATTCCTTTTAGTAATTTTTACTTTAAAAGGCATTTTTGTGAAGTCACTCTTCGCACAGATAGCAGGACAAATGAATATTTTTTGTTGCTGAAACAATAATTTAGATCACATTAAATACATCAATATAAATATATATTAATAGCATGGGAAATATCAGCAATTTTGATATTCAGTGGTATCACTTTCGTTACAGAATAACTTCACTTAAAAGACATTGTTGTAACTACACAAAACATTCTTTTGGTAAACTAGATGCATGTATCTTCAATTGTAAAAGAAGCTTTATGTATGCATTCCCTTTTGCTATTTTGCTATGTCTTATAATAGCATTTTCAGCTGTAATTACACTTATAATAGCACCTTCTGCTGTAATTACTCTTAATTTAAAAATAACATCATTATTTCCTACATGTGAAACAACATCTTTTTGGTGTAGCAACATTAAAAAGAACGTTCCGTTCAACTGTCTTATCAGATTAACTATTTACTATACAGGGAAAAGAAACGAGGTTTAAGTATCCATCAGTGTCAATATTTAATTATGCTATTGTTTCCAACTATTTAGATTTAATAAAAAGTTCTCGGGTAAAATTTCATCGGAGGAGGTATAAATCACGCGTAGATAATTGAATAAATAGGTTATACACCCGTGAAACACTAGACAGTTAAACCGAATTTCTCAGCAAAAGTTTATATTATTTTCAGAAAATTACATATAGCAGTTTTAAAGATGGCAGGAGGACTTAGATTTTGTTTTCACAATGTCATGAATAGAACAAAAATAAACTATTGTATAAATACTTCAATATTTATAAGTCTGTTTCATAATAAAATGAGTTTTGCCTTGATAATGTTTATGGTTATGGATGCTGACATTTTTTTTTCAAATGCCGCTTCAGTATACTCTTATTATGAAAATACAATCATTAAACATATTAAACTTTGGAGAGGTAGAAAAGAGAACTCGAAAATAAGAAATGTTTAAAAAAATACTTAAAAAAATATTTTATTCGGAGTCTTTCCACTTTAATACTTATTTTCATAAATTGTAAACCATAATCTTTCCTTCATAGTGATCAAGTGAAATTCATTACCTACATCTTTTCTTTTGTCTACCAAAGTTTGAGCTCTCATTGCAATGCTAAAATAAATTACTTAAGTTACATAATGCATTCTGATCGTTAAGAAGTGAGAAGACAGTAAGATTAGTGATAAACAATAAAACATCAGCAAGGAAACAGAAAATAAAGATATTTGTATGCAAGTAAGCAACCCGGCTGGAGAAAACGATTTGATGCATATTCAAGAAACAGATCACTACTTGGAACTGTTGTTTAAACATTGATAACTTTTCGTTTAATGCATTTTACCAGAAACAATTCCTACTAAATAATAAAGGCTTTTGTTTGACATATAAGACATACAAAACGAGCAGCAAAAACGTTCAAGTTAGGAATGGCGAATGTTTTCGCTCTATGTTAACTACAGATGCAGGCATGTGATAAATTTACAAATTCGTCTATGTGCAGGTTGTGTACATCTTGAGTTTAAGGGTCTATAACTCATAGAAACTCCAAACATAATATGAAAAGAAACTTTTAATATTATATATTTTTACAAACACACAAAATCGAAGTTTGGTTCTAACTATTTGTTATCTATAACTGTTTATTAGAACTCTGATTTTGTTTTACATGGAAAGATACTAGAATATTTTTGTGACATTTCCAAATGAAATGTCACGTATTTAATGTTCAGCACTTAAGCAATAAATAAGTTAAGATGATGTTTAACACCAAAGACGATAAATTCATGAAATGATAACGTTCTTCTGTAAAATAAAACATACAAAGCATACAGTTTATATCAGCTGGCATCTGGATCATAGAAGTAGCTATCTTCCTTTATAACAAGATAGCTTAAATGTCACAGTTAATGCTCTGGATTCATGATTATAGATATGACTATATAAACTTTCAGAATTATCAGACAGTTTTCGAACAAAGGCAATTACTAGAGATATATATTTAAGTGAATTATAACGTGACTAACTGAAACTTAAATAAATATAAAATGCACTCCTTTATTACAATATGTATAAATATTTTTCATTCTAAGGTTTTTGATGATGTTGGTTGTTTGTATTATATCTTCATTTAAGCTCATTTCAACATTTTAAGTAAATGTTTATCTCAGTCGTATATTAAGTTAAGGGGTGATAGTCGAAAAGCTAAAATATAGTACAGGTAATATTTCTATAAATCCTGTAGCAATAGAAAAGGCAAAGCATTTTCAATAGTTTTTTTAAACAGTATGGTGTGACCATAGCACTTTTCTAAACTTTATGCAACTTGATGACTTTGAGGAAGTTTTTCGAGATTTAGGCTATGTAAAAATTATTGTCTGAATTGCAGAACTTCTTCATTACAAGTTACATATTTTAGCATAAACTAAGAACAATCGTGCTGTCGGACCGTAGACAACTGAAACACGATGGTCTCACTGTCTCTTGGGTAATGAATAAAGAAATTAATTTTCCGCTCAGCTTTTACGGCCAAATTGTAACTACAGTTTTGCAAGAAAATTGATATCCAGTATTCCGTTAGGGTGGAACGTTCAAGATAAATGAAATTAATTGACAACCGATAATTCGTGCAGTAGTTATAAACTATAATTTTTTTCCCGATTACTGACAACATCTTCACAAGCTCGTCTCCATTTGGTCATTAGATAGCAATTTGTTCTACGGCTTGTAAACTTACGTCGTAACGGAGACCATCCTTGACTTATCTTATGGGGAATACAATTCAGTTTTTCGACAAAAACATGACCTCTGGAGTTTGATTTGATTAGCGGGACGAATAATTGGTGATGTAACAAATTATCTAGTTCCTTTGTCGATTTTCTAGACATGGAAAGTTAGATTGTGAGTAATATACCCTTTGACGCCTACACTTCAGACGAAACAGCAGGCTGTTTTCGCGAAGAAATAGTTGTTGTCTCATAGTTTCCTTCGTGTATGTATCTAAGTTCCTTATCGGCTTTTAAGAAGACACTTAATTGTACTCCAGAAAAAATACCTTTGTGTAGCCATAGTATTTTCCTTTGCAAGAGAAATGCATTATGATAAGCATAATAAATACAAAGCTGGCATGAATCATAGACTGCTATAACATTATATTCTACAATACCTTATATAAACCAAGCTAATATTTGATAAACGAAAATAATTTTTACTCACAACTTAATTTTAGACTTTGTATTATGTACCATTGTTACAAGAAAAAATGTTGATTTTCTTATTGTTTCTATTGAGTCCTGTATGCTTTGATAACAATTACAGTAATGATAGAAAGTAAGATTATGTGAATGTAAACTGCTTTCATTATACATATGAAAATTTGTCGAAAATATGATTGTGTTCGATTTTTTCTTTTTTACAAATATCATTCTGACTATAATCTTGTTTATTCATCTTCTTAAAAACTACGATGTCTATGATAGGTTTATTTATTTATTTATTTATTTATTTATCCATGAATATTCGTTTACTGTTGACTTAAACTGTCAATTTTCTAAAAATGTCTAACTGTTAAATTTACAGATGCACTTCCTGTTACTGCCAGAGAAGATTTAAAATCAGAAATATTCGGCATTCATAAATGTCAGACCTGTAGGGTTAAAAGCGCATTTAAGAAAAGTTTCGTGCTGTGCATTGTAACAGGATAATAAAACGTAGTAATTTCCCCAACAAAGTTTTGTTAATATTACTAAATTGCAGTCAGCAAACTGATTCATTTAGCAAATCGGACCTGGAACCTAGTTAACAGTCCCTGTGAGAGTTAAGAAAAATCTTCACATAATTCGAATGGACAGTTGATCGTTACCAATCAACTATTCCGTCGCCCGTAGTACAAGACCTGGCATCTCTTCGGCACATGGGAGAGAAAAATGTATCAAATAAAGCAAGCAAGTTTCATCAGATATCGCTGCAGTAGACTTTTCTTTGTAGACAATTTGCCTTTGATAAAATACGGAGTAGGTATAAGGTATTTAAGTGGTTTAGACAGTAATTACACCATAAGGATTAAATGACAACGTTAGAAGGAAGGAATATTGTCATCTTAGTAATTCTCTTTTTATAGTTGAGGCATATATATGATATAGTGTTTTAATTGCAATTAATTGATCCACACAAAATGAAAACGCAAACAAATGAGAATGAAGAAAGTAGTAGAAAAGATTCACCAAACAAATATAAAAACGTATATTCAAACAGCAATGTCAAGTTATTTTTCTAAACGTTTTAAGTAATACTGTTATCTGTTAACCGAGTTTGATCATAGTGTCAAACTAGTTTGCTAAAAAGCTACTGCTTCATTTAGATAAGCTTTGTCTTTGTTTGATCTATGATAAAATCTTAGTAAGAGTAAGAAACGCCCTTTATGTTTCAAAGATATGGTTTGTTCTGGTCCTTCTCATGAACAATGGCTGGTAAACTGACCGCCTGATATGACTTTTTGCCACACTTATTATGCCTTTTACTATGGACATTAAACTCACCTGAACTAAACCAGACCAAGCCATTTCTTTTAATACTTGATACGGTCCACAGCCCTACTGAATGGCCAGATAAGAATACATTTGATACATATAAGCTTGTCCCTTCTAAAATGAATCGTCCACATATAATTAGCGTCAATATCTTATTATCTTACATAAAGTTTTAAATTAAATAACGCTGGACAAAAAACAAAAACAAGTTCAAATAAAAAAAGATTAGCAAAAATAAACCTTATTAGAAATTCGGACTCTTGAAACATCAACGTAAGATATTTTCATTTCTTTTTTTTTTCTTCTTCTTTTTCTTTTTAAAACTGTTTGGATCATTTAGGTCAATAATTATTTCAGTAAAAAAGGCTGAACGCTCATTCATGTCAACTATATTGTTGAAGAATAGACTTTAAACTTACGTTTAGATTTTTCAAACTGTAGCTGAGGACAATTTCTAATTTTCACCAGTGACATTAACTTTGATTCAAGGAACGGTAGGACATTTTTATCAGGTCAGAGTGTAGATTTTAATTGAAATTTCATTATATTCAAATACATTTGCATCCTGTTCCTGTAACTGTAGAAAATTATATTTTGTTTTTCCATTTAGCGTACGCTTATACTGGAATATTTCATGTTGCACAATAATATTGAAAATGTAGTACTCCAAGAGTTATAAATCCCAAGTTACTTGGAAAGTGTTGATTTATTGAATGAGAAGAGAAAGCTTATTTCTTTGATACCCAAAGGACAGAATTTAATACAAAAAACAAACATCCTAATAGCTTACGGAATTGTCAGATAGAAAACGAATGTTTCATGTTAGTCATAAAAAAAGATGTCGACCGACTTTAATTTGGTTGTTGCAATCATACTTTAGTATTTGGGTGATATGTTGGAAACAAGTGGGTGATATGTTGGAAACAAGTGGGTGATATGTTGGAAACAAGTTTTGAGCTCACGCCCGCAGAGGAGCACTCAACTTAGCCGTCATGAATCATTTGCGTCAGAAAATTAAACATCTGACAAGGGTACCATCATTTGGCTTTACTTCTTAAACAAAGAAAATTACTACAAGTATTGTGAAATAAGCAGGAAAAAACAAAAGTGCATTGAGATTTTAAATACACAAGTACAATCTCTGTTTCGTGTCATATTGAACTGTATTAGAAAGAGATTATTTCGCCAAAATCTTATTTCTCATTTCTATAAATATTTTGTTATTCCACCTTTTTGCAATTATCAAAACAGGAAACTTAACACATCTGATGCTATCCTTTTGTAATTAGTTTTGTCTCGTGACTTTATTTAAATGTTGGCAACATTTATATGAGGTACGAATAAATTGGGGGGGGGGGGGGGGGGTTAAAGAAAAAAAGTCGCACATTTGCCGTTTAGAATGGGTAACAAATACGTCAACAGGAAAGAGATCTTGTAAGTGGAAACAATATCGCCGAAAATCTATTAAAATGCGTAAAGTTATCGCCTGCATGCGTGAAAGAGAGCATTCTCCAACCTTCTAATCACAAAATGCCTGCTAAATATCTGGGATAAGTATGTCTCTCTCATATTACAAAATGTAAATCGGTTCCTCTATTTGTCGTCTTAAATTTTCAAGAATTTAGTTATTTACAAATAATTGTCCTAAAATATTACCCCTGTGCATGTGTTTTTATTTTAACTCTCTTTTTGTTGTAAGCATATGAACATAGGGCACGTGAGTTTTCCAAATATGTCTGTCTGTATTGTTTTAAGGTGCGTCTAAAGATAAAAAATCGTTTAGAAATTTTAATCGCAAGGTACTCATTTCAACACTGAAAATGACGATTTTTTTTTTAATTTTTGTATAGGTTTTAATATATTAATATTTACTCGTTAAAGTCTGCAACTGACTGAAATAAAAAGAAATCACAAGAAGTAGGCAATTTTTATGTACTTAATGGTGAAATAGCATGGTTTCTTTCAACGGATCGTCCTCGAGGAAGTCTGTTCACCTTTCTATTGAAAGCTTTATTGTAGATACAAATCAAACCTAAAAGAATTTTGCACTAACACGGCCAAAGTGTTGGGTCACTTGTCTCATATTCGGAGGTTGCTGGTTGGAATCCCACCAGAGATTGTTTTGGCATTCCAAACTTTTGATGCGACTACTGGTTTTGAATCTACCGAACGGGTTTTATATGTTGCTAGAACTTGTCTCCTAATTGGCATTTAATAAATAAGTTTAAAGTAAACCTGTTAGACTTTCTTATCAAAGACTATAGCTTGTTTCATACCTTCTAAATAAAAAATCTGTTACAGGGTCATTTTTTCTGATAGATGAAAGCACACTGATGTAAATAACACATGTTAATATTATTGTTCTCTTTTCTATCGATCAAACTATTAAGGCAGAACACCACTACACGAAGACGAAAACTGGTCGTTGTGTGAAAACTTGTTTCTGCCAGACTGCCTTTATTTTTGATACCACAATAGTGTCCCGGCGGGGTGGTTTCTGGTTTTACATTTGCCAGAGGAGAAATAATAGACTATGCAGAAATAACTGAACAGTTTTATCTGGTAGTCATAAATCGTGCCAACAAATCATTTGATCTTGTCCTATCTTGGTTGAATGGAAAGATCACCGCTTATGATAAAATAGAGCAAAATTTATACAGGCCATTTATAATGTTCAATATCAATTTGAGGTTAAATATACTCCTAGTTATATGGGATTTCAAAAGTAATAAAATCTCTTAAGTATTGCATTTCAGCTATGTTAAGTAAAAAACATTGGTTTGGTCCTCATGTCTACAGTTTTGTAAACCAAACGGAACGATCACAATATTTTTATAAACAGAATAGATTATTTTTTGGGAAAAAAAACCAACGTCTGTCTGTTTATCGTGTATCTCACTGTATATACATTTATATATGTGTAAAGATTCTCGTTCATTGACAATTCATTCCTGTAACTGATAAGAGCAATTATTTATTATCTGTCCGTGAAGGCTGACTTTAAGTAGCAATTCTAAACTATTTAATACTCTTACATCATAGTTGTATACATATGTAATATACTGAAATTGTATGTAGTCATTTTCATATAAAAGAAATAGAACAATTTGGTGTTACGAGTGTAACAGAAGAGTATCTCTGTTTCATGTTAGACTAATGTCTTGATAAGAGACACAAGTGTTTCTGCGTATTTTTCCTTATACTTAAAACTGTACGTTTCAGCGTCATTCATTCAAAGTTTTATTATTCTGACATTTTACAGCTCCCAGTCTCATCGTGAGGTTTTTGTATAAATCTTTTTGTTTTCAAACTAGAATAAATTGTGTACGCGGTACCACAAACACGACGATTGGTAAATGATTAGAGGGAGAATAAGCTATCTGAAAATTTATGGTAACAATTTCATAACGTGTGCGTTGATGTACCTGTAATATTTGTTATTTGATAACTACATTTAAATTGATGTTTAAAAAATATTAAAGTATAATTTGCTTTGTATGTATTTGGTTCAAACTTCGAGACAGGAATTGCGCCTTTTGCAAAACAAACTATATAATATATAATTTATCTTCATTCTATATAAAACTCATAGTACAAATGCCCGATACATGTAAGGCTAGAATAGCAAGCTAAATACAATCCATCAACGGTTTCACTAACTGGAAGATACATCCACTAAATGCAAATTAGCTACGGTCATGTGGACAGTCATGAGGCCTAAGGAAGTTCTACATTTATAACAAATATAAGACCTAAGTGTGCACAGTCGCATTATGTTGTTCGATTGTCTGAAAGCACTTTGACTAAACGGAACGGAATCAAATTGACGTTTATATTTGTTTCATGTCCGATGACTCTGTGAAGTGTTGCCGTGTTAACGCGCTGTTGATAGAACAAATATAAAAAGATCAATAATAGTTTTAGTTTTATTTATGTTACTAGAAATCTGTTAAAACTTCACGTTCTTTACTTAAAAATGTCGTTTAGACAAATATTAGAAAAAATATCGATATGTCGATAAAAGGACATATCATACAACCATTTTTGTACGGTTTTGTAACAAATAGTTCTCAGAAACTATCGGTATACGTTTTTACACTTTATGGATAAAAATATATATTATGAGATAACTGACAATTTTGACGGCGGCTGGCTATAAATGACTGCGTTTTATTACTTTCGGCTTCTTGTGACATTTATATTGACCATCTGGGTACCTATAATGTGTTACAAAGTAAGCATTTATTTTCTTGACGGAGATCTACAGCTAGAATGTAGGACAAAAGCTTATTTATCAAAGGTAAAATGACGTTCTGAAGCTGCTTAAAAATTTCAGTCGATTTTACTCTTGTTTACAAGTGTTTCACCTCGAATATATTTAACAGATTTGTTAGACCAAATAGCGTAAAAAGTTTGAGTTTACTGTAAATTGATCAATGCGAGTAAAGAAAGGCATAGACGTCGAATAATATTCAAATCAGTTGATAAAACACCGCCACAGTAAAACTACGATATACAAAGAGAATGAGACTACAGGGAAAACAGCTCATGTTTGGTAGTTTAGACATGAGTAAACAGGAAGATACTACTGCATTAGTCAATGTTATCTTCATTAATTTACTTTAACAGTTTTGTCTGGGTTTTTTCTTCCATGCTCTTTAAAGAAATTCGATATTCGGTGTACTGAAACATGTAAGGTTAAGGAGGCTGTCGTCTGCAATCAAAAGAATAATGCTCACGTTTTAAGATAGACTCTTTAACTTCGACAAAACAAAATTTCATTTTTCTGTTTCTATAAACAGGCTAGTTTAAATTTTTCTAAAGTTTTAAGAAATCACAATATCACGATTTTTTAAAAGTCTGCAGTTCAATGTCCATAATGCTTTTATCATAAGGCCACAAAACAGCCACAATGTGTAAGAAGCGCAGACGAGTTTTGGCCTTTCTATTATACTGAAAACAAAGAAATTTGCTGCCATCATTCCAAAAGATGATTTATTTGCAGTCACATAAACGGTTCGGAAATGTCTGAAGAAATATTATTGAAACAACTGTCTTGCTAAAAGCGTTTTTCGTCTCACTGTCAATATTCTAAACTTGCAAACAAATATTTCTTTGTCTAAGAAAACAAACGTCTTAAACAATTATATTGACTTTTGGTCCAATTGATAAACACGTGTCATAATTTTGCTTTTCACCTAACTTTTTCTGAAATTTCGTCGACAGACATTCCCCCATAAAAGAATGTTTCATTAACCTGATAGCTGATAGTCTTAATATGAGAATAAATAAAGATAATGTAACAATAACATTCAATGATATCAAATATTGACTTGTCAATCTTATTGAATTTTGCCTTTCATCAAAGAAAAATCATAAATTACAAATTATTTGCAACCACTGGTTAATTGGCGTACTAGTCATAAAATGAACACATTGTCATTATTACATACGTTACACTTTTTATGTTAGAGTTAATATCTTATTTTCAATAGAGTATACAGGAATATAATACAATAAGAAAACTACCAAAACATTAGGCAATTTAAACTATGGTTGAAAAAAGTAGAATCTTTATAAACCAATGGCCTTCCCTTAAGCAAATGGTTTTATGCTTAGGCAATGTAATATCGTGCTTTTAAAGAAACTTCGAAAAGAATGCGTTGAGTATGAACGTACGTCATCAATCATTGGCCTGTTCTTTTTATCCTAAGCAATTAATTGTGATTAAGAACTTATTCTCTTTGCCTTCTTCTTTTTTTTCTTTGACTTTTAGTTTTTTTCCCTATCTTTTAGATGCGACGCCTATATTTGAACAGGCAGCTGTAATGCTAGCAAAGATTTAAATGTCCAGGGTCAAATAACATATGATCACACACAGACAGATTAATCATTTGGCTTTATATTAGGTTGACAGATTTAAGACTCGTAGGCACCATACCACGGTAAAAGTGAAATTCATCAAATACATTGGCTTTCATTTATAATTGTGTAAGGTTGAAAGAAGTATGTTACACGTGCACGTGGCGGTATATAATGATCTACGATCCAATATTTTTTTATTTTTAAATATCGCAGAAAATTTGCAAATCTTAGAGAAATGCTATTATTTACCAGTTGTAGCTTAAATTCGTTACATTTACGGTTTTCAGAAAACCCAAAACACCAACTACTACCTCTGTTTTTCCTGAATAGCCTTCACCTAAAGAGATATTTTGTATCAATACATTACTGGAATATGCATTTTTGCCTATGATAATATATTTCGAATCAAAATACAACTAGAATATGCAAGATATCGTCATTCAGAAACCAATGTTTCTGGTGTACACAAGAAGAAAGAATATATTAAAGAGAATCTATTAACAGATTCGGTAAACGAAACAGCAAACGCCAATTGTTTACTTGATTGTTTTCTTTCACAGCATATGGCCTCTGTAATAGAACCATAAAGGAATATAGGAAATGACTGTTGTCTTATCTCTGGTAAGATGCCAGATATCCAATAGCCGTATCATAAGAATTGTACCATACATCATGAAGTCATTTACACGATTTGCATTCTTATCAAGAAACTATATATAAGACATCAATTTTCATTTCTTTTCTTTGATATATATTCTCGTTCTACAGCCCATACAATACAGATCACCGATCAAGTATATTCTGGTTGGCATAAATGTTCTTGTACAAAAATATACACAATAAACACCGAACAAATACATACAATATCTTATTTTGCAGACGATTTACAACTCACCCACTAATCCATCAATGGAAAATTGAGTATTTGACATTTGGTGAACATTTTTGTGCGGAGCCGAATACTTAAAAGAACATGCAAAAAGAAGATAACAAGACGAACTATCCAGACTTTTCAATTTACTTCCTGTTGACTGTTTTGAAAGTTTCATTAATCATAAATGTATTATTCACGCAGACAGTAAAGTGTATAATTTCAAACTAACAAGATCAGACATAAGGAGCAATACAAGAAATATATATTTTTGCTTAGAGTTTAAGGGATCGAGATAACAGCCGAGTGAACTTTTGACAATGATTCTTGTTCTCTGAGCATTGCATGCGCACCACTCCTTCGCGTGTAACACAATACCCAAGATCGTATCAGTAGTACTGTACCATACTAACAAATCAATTTGCATTGATCTGTTAAACTTTCTTATACACAAATGAATCATTCCCTTGACAAACAAATAAATGAACCGTTTGTGATTTACTATATAAAGATAATAATATTCTTGATGGGGATTTATTTCTATACATTTACAAATGTTTCTTGGTAAATATGAAGCATTTCCATCGTAAAGAACGTCGCAAAGGCAATTTAGTTCAGTTTGTTGACATCTACGTGAAAAAGAGGAAAAAAAGTACTGGCGTATTTTTACGAATGCGTTATGTATATATCAGTAATTACATTTACAAGAAATTTCTGACAACTGATTGTGACCACTTCCTTGTCACACAAAAAAGCGAAACAATAACATCATTGGTTAGTGCGTCTGACTACCAATCAGGAGATCGCATTTCGTTCCCCAGTTGGGCCTGTCCCTTTATAACCGTAATTGTTGAAACAGACTCTAAACCTCAGTCTACATACTTCAAAACACGTAACAATACATTTTTTGTAACTTAATAATAGGTTCAAAATGCTCAGATTGCTTTTAATATTGTACCAGCTTAACACACATATTGGAATAGGTGATTGTCATGATGTTTTGAAATAATTGCGTAAAATCATTTTATAATTTCACGTAGACTATTTATGAAACTTTAATAACTTGGTAGCTGCAATACACAATTGCCTTGGGGAAAAACATAGGGCAAACAAATGTTTGTTTTTAATTTCAAGCATTTTGAGAATAAACGCAGAGATACACGGTTTTGTCTTTCCATTTCACATTTTCTGTTTTTTATACAATTTAGTACATTTTTATGCTTGAAGCATGTAAAGGATCAAATAATTTTCTCGTACCTGCTATTTAGCATAAGAATAAAATTGAAGATTACGTGCACTTGGCTTATAATACTATTTTATTGGTCATACGCGAAATTCCGAGAATTAAAATTGAATTACCAACTCGCTAGAGCTTTCAGTTTATCGCACTTCTGTCAGTTCCCTGAAACTGTTGACTGTCGTAATGTCACTGTTGCATAAATCGGCGGCATACGAAAGAAACAAATTTGATGGAATGGGTGAAGTCATTTATAATTTAACAAAACTGAAATAATGATCGTTCTATACCACGCGGCAACAATTGATGGTGTTCTGTTATTTTAGAGAAGAATGTGTCTGTTATAGCGATAATCTAAAGCGGCGTTTGTTTTATGAGGGCTAAAACAAATACAATCACACTGAATGATTAAGAAGGTTATAGAGGCATTAGAAAAATTCAATACTTTATTATTTACCTTAATACAGACAAGTATGATTTCGAGTATTAACCTAATGATCATTTGTTGAATTTCCAGACGCGTTTGGTGCACTATAATTTAATTCATATACATGTATTGTGCCTTCAAACAACTTTAATTCATATTTGTTTTTATTCATTTTTTGTGGGGGATAAAAAAAAACGTTCTTCAAAATATTAAGCAAAATATGTTCATGTATTTCGAGATCTTTTAGTGTTCTTCTAGTATTATAGTAACAACTGGCTGCGGTGATATAATTTGAACAAAGTATGCAACGGAGCATTGACCATTTACATACATGGACAGGTAACTTTTACAATCAACTATTTTTTTTTTTTTCAGATAAATAACAAAAGTCTTACTATAGAAGGACAGGGTGATGCGGACGTGGGCGTGTACGGGGCTGGTCTTGGCCATCCTCGCCAAGTGGCTAAGTGGCAGAGTGTTTGCCAACGACATACTGGAACTGTGTGCCGACCACCAAGAGGCATGCGAACAAATACTTCAAGGTACGGAAAATGTTATCTGCTAAGGTTCATTGTTTTCATTTTACTGATTCCCTCCTAACGCTGTACTGATGATTTTATGAATCTTTCTGCGTGTGTTCACCTGTATTTTACATAATTATCTTTTATTTCTCCTTCTGCAAATGTATGTGCATCTACAATACTGTTAATGTATCTGATAAGTTTTGTTTCTACATTCAGTTCAGAGTCATTCGCTTCCAAAATTCTCATTTCGCAGAAGAGAAAAGTTCCTTATACGTCCAATTAATAGCAATATGCCAATGCACGTTCCGGACTGGCAAGGACCTTATTGTGCTGTCAGATTCTTATGACGTATCTTGAAACTGACAGGAACTGGAATTGAATTTTACCCTTGGATAGTTTCATTAACGTTACACTTTGTTTTGAATCATCTTATGTCGGGTCTGAGATTTGATATTTATTTGGTTTTCTGACACATGTGAAGTCGAAGATCAGAAAACAGACTTTTCCTATCACATGAGCAACAGAACCACTAACATTAACTAAAAGAATCAATTCACCTCAAATAGAATTAAACCTTAATAGCTTTTGTATTAATTTACACTTGACGCCAAATGCATGAGTACATATTTAAGTTATAACTTATAAAAGTGTATTACTCACTTCAGAAAATACCTTATCGTACCTTTTTATAGAATTAAAAAATATATTGAATTGTTATATCTTAGTATTTTGTTTCTTTTATCTAAAATATGTACATATCGTGTTCATACATTTGATATAAAGTTGATGTATTCCGACAAAGTTTAAAGAAAAATGCTTAATTTAAAAGAAGTTCATATTTAAACGGCAATAAAAATGTTTCAAAACCAAGTCGCTCTGAAAACAAAATTCCTAGAACTACAAAGTTTTATCCTTTACCCTATAATTAACATGGTATGACTGGCAACAGACAATGTTCTTTTGAAATCCTCTAAATACAAAAGAAAACACGTTTTACGTAGAAAAACTGTCCGAAGGTTGTCTTGGGTCGGCCTGATAACGGAGGCAATTTAATTAAAGCCGTATTTGCATGTCAGCCGTAGATTTTATTTTCCGGGGAAGGACGACATTTGCTTAGTATGAAAAATTCAATCGAAACAGGAAAAATGATGACTTTTTCAAAGAATAAAATTTAATGAGAAAAAATGATAATGACGGGTGTGGGGCACTTTGGCCAAAAGAGAATAATAACATGCCAAAATTCTAACAACGTCTGTTTTGTTTTCTTTGTCCTATATGTTCAATTCCAGCCTCGTTCTGCCTTTGTAATATAATTCTATTTGATTTGAGTTGTCCTCGGAGCACAGCTGAATAGCCAAACGAAAACAGAAACAGATGGTAATATAAGAGAATAAGGCTGTTTAACGCGCTTCAGAACAGGTGCCTTTGATTATTTAACTATTTAACAATAATATCTAGTACTGTATCGCTGTCACATTGACAAAGAAATGGTCTTTTGGTTAACGTTTACATTTTTTAGGGGGGTGGGATGGCGGGGGTCGAGGGGCGTTTGGTGATATTTTCTATTTCTTAAAAAATAATGACGTTGTTCTGAGGTCGTGATATTATAGAAAAAAAACTGTTTTCTTTGTATTTACAATAGCATCTTTATATTATAGTGACATGTTTTTAGATTAAATGGTAATATAAGAGAATAAGGCTGTTTAACGCGCTTCAGAACAGGTGCCTTTGATTATTTAACTATTCAAAAATAATATCTAGTACTGTATCGCTGTCACATTGACAAAGAAATGGTCTTTTGGTTAACGTTTACATTTTTAGGGGGGTGGGACGGCGGGGGTCGAGGGGCGCTTGGTGATATTTTCTATTTCTTAAAATAATAAATGACGTTGTTCTGAGGTCGTGATATTATAGAAAAAAAACTGTTTTCTTTGTATTTACAATAGCATCTTTATATTATAGTGACATGTTTTTAGATCAACGAATCCGTTATAACAAATACTGTTAGAGATGAAACGTTGATACCTTTGACAGCAACATTATTAAGAACAAGTTACAATAATATTGCCACAGGCCAGAAAAATTGAACATGTTACCTAGGATATGACCATTTGAGTCCCAGCTGGTTCGTTTACATCCAGGCAACGCTCTAATTTAATCAACCGTGTCACTTCTCATGAATATTAATGAGCTAACTTGATTGTGACGCAATCCCCAGAGGCTGTTTAACTATTGGTCATCATATAATGACAACATTATAGGCCATGTTTCGAAATATTGTGACGTACAACTTTTCCGCTTAACCAGTGAAAATAATGCATTGATAATTTCTATGAATACAAATTTGATTATCGTCCTGTTTGTTATAAATAAACTGTGCATGGCAAATGAGACGATCATCTGACTTTAATCAAGGTCAGTGTCTATTTGTTCTTAATGTGGTCCTGTTTGCTTACTTTCGTACTTGGAGACTTTTTCTGTGTCTAAATCAACTGTTGACCTATTCCAAAGAACAAATAAAGACTTCGTTTCACTTGAAAAGATAAAATAAATATTATATAATAACTAAACTGACATATTTTACAACTATTTTTTTAACGAGCATTATCATTTATTTTAGACATAGGAAATTCCTTATTCTATAATAAATTTATATCTGCCTAGAATGGCGTGACTACCGACGTGACCATAGCTAATGTACATTTATTTGATGTATTAACAATTAGTACAATCGTTGGTGTTTCCTAAATATTTGTAGGTATGGGACTGTATTTAACTATTTAGAAAATAAGAATCCTCGTTAAAGGCATATTTGCAATACATATGTGAAACCTGTTGTTTTTGTACATGAAACTGAACTTAAAATATTAGGCGGAAACGAAGTTAAGATCCCGAATGAGTATTTTAACCTTTTTTCTGATCAAAAAACGTAAACTATGCCATAGTGCCAGAAAGAAAAAAACACACGACAATGTTGAGAGGCTCATGATTCCTGTTAATAATTTAGTTTAATGGCCAAACTGTAATTTAGGACCACGATAGATTTTTAATGAATGATACAAACATATCAGTAACAAAACTCTGTATACTGTATGATAACTTAGGCATGACTTTCAAAAACAATGTCGCTTCCAGAAATACATTATACTAATTATCGTTCAGCTGTTTTGTTCGCTAACAGAATATAGAATTACAAGATACATACAAAGTATGCGTAGTTAGAACTCAGCTGTGTGACTCCAGATTTTTTAAAAAGATGTCCTTCCATATTAACTAAGGATATAAATTTTATGTATCGAAACAACTCTCCTTATTACACATTGGTGTTTGTAAAACGGTTTTAATTTATGAAATTACTGAGCTTAAAAGATAATTTAACTGTAAGTAGTATCTATAGCACGAATTATATCTATCTTTTTCACACAAGGCTAAGGCTTGTCTTTACCTAATCAGATGACAGCAAAACCGAACACAAAATAGTTATCTTTGTTTTGAAATTAGTTCAAATGCGCAAAAAATCAAAGGACTTTTAGTTTATAAAAATATCACACAAAAAAAACACACACAAATTTCTGTGTTGAATAACATGATATTTTGTAAACGTTTTATTACCACTAATAAAATGAAAATACTGAAACTGATTGTAGTTGTCAAAATTGTTATCAGAACACCAGTTGCCTGACGGATGTTATTTTACTTTTGGTAAGCCTCGAAGAGAAATTCGGCTACCTTTGTTAATTTCATATCATTGAAGAGTATCTCTAAAGACACATTGTCACAAATAATTTTTCTTTGACATTATGTGTGGAATATTGACATCTCCCAACAGAGCCGCTCACGTGCAGCAGAAACGAGCTAAACTCGAAGATACAAAGCCAGTTCTGTAAATAGACAATTAGCCAAACAATCAGTTACCGAAGAAAATCGTTAAAATTTCTGCCGAGAAAATAGACTACTGCACGCTTCTGGGACCTGTGGTTTTAGTTACGCTGATACAATGATAACTTTTTTTTCGCGCGCTTTTCGAGGTATGTCGTCTGCAACGTGTTAAAAATACGAACTGAATGAAGTAATCGTTCTTTATGCACGCAACAAACGAACTGGCACTCACAGATTTTCTGAAAACTTTGAAGGGTTTGGTGAAAATGAGACAAATTTATATATCCCCAAAAAAGATAAACATAACACTCTCTTCTAGACGATATGATAAAAAGAAATTTATGTATGGACCAAAGGCAACAAATAATGAATATTTAATGGCCACAAAAAAATAGATCCTGACTAACGGATAACAATCATTATTATTTTACAGACGACTTCTACGATGGATTGTTTAATGTCATTAATTGAAATATAATAAAAGTATAATATTTTTTATTGTTTGAGGTTTACGGAAAACATACCAGAAGTAATCAAATATTCATATTAGGGATGATGTCTCCCAGCTGAGCGCTACGAACGTCATTTTTGCTCATTTTGGTCTGAACAAATATTGTCTTTACCTGTCAAGTAATTTTGAATATTTACAGTTAATTTTTGGAAAGGCAAATTTTAGTTACTGCCTTTATATTTTATCTTGAAAATATCTTCTTTAAAACTGTTCTTCAAACTAGTTATCAATAATGGACAACTTTAAGACAACGATTTAAAAGTAAAGTAACACATAGAATTTGCATTCAATTGATAATCATAAAAATGAAAATTAATAGAACGCGTAAAGTAATAAATATTTTTTAGAAAAATGAGCAAAATGAATAAAGAAATGATTCAGTCTCCTGTCCGGTGAAGAGCAAGATACTAAAATTCTATGTATTATTTTAACATATTCTCATATGAAAATGTATATCAAATCAAGTTGAAGGTCTGCTCATGTTAAATGAATGCCTTATTCAGTATTTTTGAAGATTTTCTTTTCAATAATTAGCCGAGCTGCTTATACTTCAATTAAAGGCAGGAAGTGTTTTACAAGTTATGATTTAATGGAAGATAAAAGTAAAATCCATTATAACCAAACTTAAAGTTACAATCTGCATTAGCTATAGTTAATGGAACACAAGATTAAGTCGAACAGCTGTATAGTACCGCTTTAAATCCGCTGCATGAAACTGTAAACTTAATCTGACAGAAACGTTTAGAAATCTGTTAATTTTTTTTGTATCTCAAATTTCTACAGTAAACGGTTTATTTAAATAGGAATCATATTTACGTCGTGTTAGAAGCCATTTGCATTAAACAAGATGGCTTTGATGTAATTGTATAAAACAAAATGTCTTTTCTTCTACCCTTGATCACAACTAGGAACATTATGCACGTTAATCATGCTCTGAAAACAATAAATTTTCTACTTTTTATATGGGTTTGTGCAAAGCCGATATGTGCTTTTATGTAATTTTCTGGTAAACATTTAAATAACAAATCCCATTTCACCTAATGATTTGTATTCTTCGTTAAAATTTACGAGAAACATAGATTTGTTTGGAATTGTAGTAGGGGTTTCCGATGTTGCTTATAAATGATATAAAATGCCGCAACTGCTGTATCTTCAAGAGAAATGATTTTGTTTATAACTATTTTCACGCAGCAATAGTTTCACGCTTCCACCGGAAAGTTATAAAAAAAAATCTTAGTTTCGTATTTTTTGTTTATTTATAGTGTCATCTACGCGTGTGGTCTGTCTAGAATAAAAAAAACTTTCGTTTTACTACGCTATTTAATCTTAAAAGACATGTGTCTCTTAAAACATCATTGTGGTCTTAGAGATGTAAAAACTATATTCATTTTAGTGATATACTTCATACATTAATTCCAAGAGTAAAACTAGGCCCATGCTGATGTTTCTTAACATTTTTTTACTGAATAAAATAATTTTTTATGGGGACATGTCAATGTGCACATAAGTCTGCTATCATATAACTGAAAAATGTCACGCTCTTGGGCACTTCAAGATAGGAATTGGTGCTATCTTTTTACCAAAAATGTAAAGAAAAAAACCTAAGTCGCTTGAATCGCAATGTTTTTAAACATCGCCAAAGCGATCTACAAACAAACCAGTCAGATACGTATTTAACCAAACTAACAAATCAACTAATTTATAATGTTCACATTGTTCTACTGGAAACATAAATAAATCAACTGCATTGTTCTACAAAATTGGTTTGTTTCTTTCCAGGTTTAGATTCATCAAAAGACAAACGATTTCTCAGGTTTGGAAGGGCATTATCTGATGATGGCTTCTTCCGGTTTGGCAAAGGAGGTGAAAATTCTTTTCTTAGAATAGGGAGGGGTGGTGATTTATATCCAGTAGAGGACAAGAGATTTTTAAGATTTGGTCGTGGATATACAAACAGTATAGATGACTTGTTAGCAACACTTACTTCTAGAATAAGAAACTTTGAAATTACGCATAATGTTAACCTTAGAAAAAAACGCTCCACAGACGAACAAAATACTCCTGAAATAGACTCAACCCTAGATCAAACCCCTGCCGATACTGTAAATAACGTTGAAAAAAGAGATGCACCAATTAACGAAGTTGAATCAGCAGATAAACGATTTATGAGATTCGGACGTGACCCAGATCAAATGTCAGAGGCAGACAAACGCTTTATGAGATTTGGCAGAGATCCGGAAATGGCTGAAGAAGACAAGAGGTTTATGAGATTTGGCAGAGATCCAGACAAGGCTGAAGATAAAAGATTTATGAGATTTGGTAGAGATCCCGATGGTGAGAAAGAGGAAGATAAACGCTTTATGCGTTTTGGAAGAGATCCTGAAGACATGACGGAAGAGGAAAAACGGTTTATGAGATTTGGTAGAAATCCAGAAGACATGACTGATGAAGAAAAACGATTCATGAGGTTTGGAAGAGATCCAGAAGACCTGACGGAAGAGGAAAAACGGTTTATGAGATTCGGGAGAAATCCAGAGGATATGACTGAAGAAGAAAAACGCTTTATGAGATTCGGAAAACGTTTCATGAGATTTGGCCGAGGTGGACAGGAGGAAGATGGTGATATGGATAAGAGATTTATGAGATTTGGCAAAAGATTCATGCGTTTTGGAAGGGACATGGCTGACAAAAGATTTATGCGCTTTGGAAGAGATATGGCTGACAAAAGATTCATGCGATTCGGACGTGACCCACCCAAAGACGCCGTAGAAACTGGAGAAAAACGTTTCATGAGATTTGGCCGAGGTGATGAGGACATGACAGGTGCTGACAAACGCTTTATGAGATTTGGCAGAGGTATGTTTTAATAATGCATCTAAATATTTTTATCTTTATAATTTACAAAGACACTAGTTCATTATTTAAAAGAAATTAAAGTTGCAATTTATGAAATGATTAAGTGATTTATGTAAAAAAATAAGATAATTTTGAAACTTATTCTACTACAATACCATTAATTTGTTATCATTTAGTAAACATTAACAAGGTCTGAAATGAGCAGCATCTGTCCGTTACATTTAATCACATCACATTTATAACGATACGAGTATGGCATGCATTTACATTGTATTATAGCAGGGAAAAATGTGTCTATTTGATCCCCTTCTGCGTTACAAAATACATATTAAAATTTTAAAAATCTTTTGAAATGTCTTGAAAATTTCGTTTACAGATTAATATTGTCAAACTTGGATCATGACTATACATTAATAGTAAAAAATGAAGTATTGTTGAAAAAACATCAAGCCGTGCTATCATAAAATGGTATTCAGCTCAAAGCTGTAATCTTTTATCATATTCTTGATTTATGCCAACAAATGTAGTCTTAATCTCCCATGTTTTCAGCCGTTTCTTTCTGCAAGTACGATAGGCTTATGGTAATAATATTTGTTTGGGTGATAATAAAATATTCTACATTGTTTGATATTCATAGCGCAGAAATACGTTTTAATAAGAATGAACCTCGTTACCTACTTCTTGTTTTAAGGAAAAAGTACAAAGAATTTCAATTATTCTATCTAATCGTCAATAAAAAAGGTTTTAAAAAATCTGATCTTCAGGTGGTGAAGACACTGCGGCAGCTGACGAGGAAATAGACGCAGAGAAACGTTTCATGCGCTTTGGCAGGGACCCAGAAGCAGACAAACGATTTATGCGTTTCGGAAAAAGATTGATGCCCTTTGAAAGTGACCAGCAAGACGATGAATCAACAGCCGACAAGAGGTTTATGCGCTTCGGACGAGACAGTTTAGACACCGCTGACAAAAGGTTTATGCGTTTCGGACGTAACTCACCAGAAAGCACTGCTGACAAACGATTTATGCGTTTTGGAAAATGACATTTATATTCATAGTGGAAAGATTGTATAGTCATTGTTACAAATTCAAATTTATTTTTCCTGACAAGGTATAAAATATTGTTGTTATAAACATTTATGCTATAGAATTATCCATACAGCAATGTCCGTACGTACTAACGTATAACATGTGACAATACAGGACAAAACATAGCATATTTCTGCATTTTATATCGTGTTAACATTTAGCAATTTGTGATATTAAACAGTTCTTAGAAATACAAATGAGAACAAAATCTTTGTTTGTTAAAAATGTAAAATAATCTAACTTGGAATTAAAGTTCTTTTGCCAGCAATTTCGAAAATATAGCTGTATATTACATCAGACATTATTACAGCAAGATATGTCTGGACATATCATTGATTTACCTTGCATATGGTTTCACAAAAATAAAAAAAAAATATGATGATATTTATATAATTATTACGACATCCACGGGACTACAAGCACACGTGCTGCGTTGAAAGAACAATATGCTAATCATTAGGTAGAGGGGATTTTCAAGAAGAATCTTAAAAATTTGTATTTCAGGTAAGTATTGTAAATGACTGAAACTAGAAGACAAAAAAAATTAGTAAAATATCTACAAAAGAAAGCAAAATCAAGGATTTTTGTTCAGTATACGATTATTGTCGGGATTTTAACAAAATCACAGACAGTTGACAAACACTCAAAGAAATACAAAGTACTACCAAACTTATAACTAAACGTATCTATTTTTTCATAATTTTGTTTTAACAAAAAATCTTGAATTCTAGTCAGGCTTATTTCTTTCCTGAAAATATTTTCCAGCGCAGAAGCTGGAATTTACAAGTGATAAAGACAAGTTTTAGTCCTTATACTAACGTGGCTTAAAAGACCGTTATCCCTTTGAAGTTTTTTTAAAAAATGGCTTTTAAGACTCTATATGATCATAAATCGTATTCAGTACCATATATTACAAAAACGACTTTGCTGCTACAAATCAAATAATTTCAAAAAGGAACATTCAAACTGTCCAAAGAGTAATGAATAAACAAAACTGAAAACAGTGTACGGAGAGATATCCAGGAAATGTAAATTGTTTTAAATCATGCTAAAATAATTGGATTCCATTAAGAATGATTTATTTGTGAAATAAAATGCATGACATCTGCTAAGAATATTGTTGCGGTTAAATACAGCATAATGCAGATTGCAGTGGCAAACTGTTGCAAACTGTGATTGTCGGAAGCCAGTAGATTACTTTGCATTCCATACATTAAATCCTAACTTAAAATCTGAAAAAAAAAACATTTGCGTTTAGTGCTGAAATTAGAAGAAACTTTAAAGAAAATATTAAACAAACCGTTAACGCCAGGCTATCTTCAGGGAAAAAGTTCTGAAAATGTAAACGTCATTTATTTCAATAAGCTACTGAAAATGTACACGCCCTTCTGATTGGTCAAATAACGAAAATTACTTCTGTTTACTGCTTGAAAAATACCTTACAAAGAGAAACAGGATAAACTGGTAAGTGTTTTTGTACGGCTGAAATCGTAATACTTGGTAGATATTGAAAAGTAGTATTTGCGCAGGATGCAACGTTGTAAATATCAAACATAAAATCCAGGTATATCTTGAAAAAGAAAATGACAACATGTAAATGTGCAAGACAAATGTATTTATTGTTTGTGTGTTTGGATCATCTATAATTCAACCTTATGTAGTTTTGCGTTATGTTTTGACAAAATACAGGTCACTCTTCTTTCTTTATGTGTTTTCCTTTTGTTTCGAGTTGCCCGTCTCATATGTAGTTCTGAACAACGATCAACTGAACATGAATAAAAATTCGACTACCTAAGATATGAGTCAAAGATGGAAATATTCCTCTATTTAGCGAGTTTGTATTCCAGATTTGACAAGAAAAAATACAATACTGTGTTTATTAACCTCGTGTCTTAACAAAGTTTTGTGATTAGAATACAGTCGGCAAAATAGCTGGGTCTGTTGGCATTTGAATAGTTCGTCGTTCTTGAAAATAAAACTACTGGACCGACATTCTTCACAACACACTTCCATTATTTTCTTTAAGATGAAGAGTTCAGTCCAGACAGCTTTATACGGTTGCATAGATATGACAAGCACTAGTCTTCTTTACAACCGCACTCTACTTGTTTGCCTCGTTCCAACGAGATACTCAAGTAAATGACTTAGTGTGTTGTGGTAACGATTAACTTAGTCGTGAGAACGAGATAAAAAAAGAGAGAAATGCAATTTTTAAAAAAAGTACTGCATTGAAAAACATAAGTGCAATAAAAGAAGGAATAGTGTTAGAAAATGGCATACTAAGTCGTTCCCTCGAATTAGCATATCGTGGAAACGAGATAAAAAAAAGGAGAAGTGCAAATAGACTAGTGCCATCATAGCTTTGTCATATTAACAAAATAATCCAACTATAGAAACTGACAGCTGACTAGTTCAACGTCTGCGCTGTTTATGTCAATTTTGGAGGGGCAACCTTTTATACAAGAAATTCTATAATGCTTGCTGAATATTACTTGCATATTAATATTGGAGGGGTGCGGGGGGCAGAGAAGGAAATAAAGAATGTAGGAATTGTTTAAAGCACGGCCATTTATGTCATCGTAAACTACCCGGAACTACTTTCTTTGGTGGGATATGTAATTTGATGACGTCAGCAATGTCTGTTCGGCCTAATGATAGTTTATGCACCCAGATGCAACTATTGATTAAATATTGTCTTTTGGGAAATATAGTCGTGTATAAACGCATTATGAGAGCAAACAGACTACTTCTGTAGGAGCATTGTACATTGGTTATATATAGAAGTGTCCTCAATTTATGGTAATTAGTACTAGCAAAAGAAATTAATGCCTTACCCGATAGTCTAAAAGGAGAAAATTGTCAGATACTTTTATTCTATATTCAATAGTGTGCCAGCTGTCTCGTCATGCAAGAACACATACACAAATAGATGCCTAAAGAAAATATTCTTTAAATAGAATGAATAATAAGTCCTAACACACTACTATGTCACTAAATAAATGTTGATTGACCACCCTCGCAATATCTTGTTCTTAAAGTCTGCAAGGTGAATTCAAGTAAATCGGCGCATTGTAGACACAAAGACGTTTCAATTTTAGGTCTGACATCTAATTTAAGAATAACCAGAAAGGAAAATTATGTAATTTATTTAACAATTGTAACCAGATATGGAAAACGTGATTCTTAGTCTGTATCTAAGTGGGGGCACTCTTTTGAGAAAAAGAAAACAAACGCAGATGCTCCTTAGAATTAAAAATTACAGCCCTAGAGCGTTCATTTGACAGGTGAGATACTAAGCACAGAAGCCTTAGTATGATTTGTCCCGAGTAGTTTCCCTTGAAATGATTAGAAAATGCAACATTATAATGTCTTAACTATGCTATTGCAGGTTCCCTTTTTCTATGTGACTGACACCCCCTGAACAGTTTTGTTATTTTAGGTGCAAAATACAGAAAACACCCAATTTCAGTAACGTTCGTGTTTTTATATGCTCAGTGTAGAGCACCGACACTTAATGTCCTATCTGAATGACTATAAGATATGGTAAAATTGAACTTGCGGTACCTGGATTACCAGTCCAGTCAACTTATCCCCTTTTATATTTCTGTTTTATTTTGGCCATGATAAGAAATACGAAATACTAACCTTCAAAAGATGATGGCCCTTCTAAATCAATCAAAATCGAAAACGAGGCTGAAATCGAGGAGTGAAGGTAACAAACAAGAGTGTAATATTTCTTCAACTCTCGGTTTATTGATCTATTTATAGAAACAAGGCAACTATTGGGAAAATATAAGCAAAGTGTGACACTTTTACCAAGAGATTAAGAAGATATTACAAGCATAAACTTCAAACCTCAGAAAACTTAATAGGTGCATCAACAAACAGACAAAGATGTCAAAATGAAGGACTCGGGAAGGAGGTACTGCGTTTGGCCTATACAGCAAAATGTTCTGAATGCTAGAGAATAAAGAAACAGATAAGCAAAAGTTGACAGGCCTTACACTTTCCGCTCTTGAGATACCTTTGCAGCTCTTTTCTGCCTTTAAACAAAGAAAATTTCCAAAAATGAATTTATTATGTAAGAAACAGAATGTCCTTGATAGTGCTGCACTCATGAATTCTTAAGAAACACGGTTCCTCTGCTTTCACAGTCTTTCATGAACATTTGTATTCAGAACGATATCGTTAGATATATTTTTAAAATCAATTTGCATTCGTAAAACCTCTAAGAATACAAACATTACCGATCTTTTTTACCTAAATATTTACTATAAAAGGTTTAACAACATCTTAGTACAGGTGAATATGGTTACAATTTTGGGCTGTGGTTTCAAACATGGGAAATTTTCACCTGCAATTAAAGAGTTGAGGGTTTTTTTTCCCGTAAACTGGAATTGAATTGATGTTGTACAAATTAAAATATACATGTAGTATAATAGGTAAAGCTTGTATAACATAAACTAGTTTAAATGTTTTACAGATTCATGTAAACTTGACGCAAGGGACTGTAACATGCTACATTTTTTTCAGTTTGTTTCATAGGGATTGTATCCCCTGCAACAGAAATCCCAGCAAGAAATCATACCATATTACAAATACTCTTACTTAAAAGAGAGAAGAAGAAATGAAGAAATTCACAGCTGAAGGGAAAAACATTGGCTGTTACATGCATGCGATGTTTGATATCGAAATATTGTTGACTTACTGACATAAAGTTTCATTCTGAACTGTCTTAATGGTAGCTAGGCTGTTCGTGCAAAAGAGTAACAATTTGCGTTATGTATTTGCACTCATTCTGATAATGGTAAGCTCGTATATGTACTTAGAATGATGCGGTGAATTATACAAAATCAATATAAGTTGAATCTATTTTGTAACCAAGAAATACTTCAAATAAAAGTTATTGAACATCGGTTTATAATAAAGGCAGTGTTGGGGCCGAGGAGTGAAGTGCCGGACATCCAGTCTGAAGATCGTTGTTTCAAATTCCATCTGTCGTGAGAGTCTGAAACGATGTTCCAGCATTGCACACCTTCGGCAATAGAACTTGTCTGAACCCAGGAAGCAACCATCGGGCAAGATATATATGAGAGAACTAATCTCGACATCGGTTTCTAATTATCTTCTTCAATGTCTACACTTCCTGTGTAAATAATTATCCATTAAAATCCAAATTATTACTTAAAGCTGTTTTGTATGGCATGTGAAACATTGCAGCATTCAAAGATGACACTAATATTGGTTATTAATTCATTTGTTAGGTCAGATTAACTTTTATTGTTTATTGTATACGTTTCATTAGTACTCCAAAGTGTTCATTTGTATTCAATAAGTTTACATTTGTATTTAATAATTTACATTCCTATTAAATACTGTCAATTTGAATTATTTATTGAGTTCATATTTGTATTCTGTAATGGTAAATTTGTATACTCCTCACAAAAACTCAAGCAACAAAATCATTTCTTTCTCGTTTTGGTCCTATGACACATATATTCACATAAGTATACATTTGAAGAAAAGCACGTAATCATTTCAACTTAACACCGTTAACACTCAGCACAAGATGCACGTGCAAAACGAGGTCGGCACTTGATGTGTTAGGTACTATTTCACGTTTTTCTATTGGTCAATTCAGACTGTTCAAACTGAGTTTCATTTTATGCTTCGTCATTGCACTCATTAAAAAGAAACCCCAGGCTAGATTCTGTACAGTTTTTACTAGTGACAATGGTTCGGCGAGTTTTGATAGAAGTTGAGGTGGGTCATGCCATTGGAATGCTTTAGGGTAGTGTTCCCGGAGTGACGTTGCTAGGCAGCTCGGCGTCCACAGAGGCGTCGTCCCACAGGGTCTTTCAACGCTTCCAGGAAACTGGACAATTCTCGGCAAGGTCAAGAAGTGGTCGTCCGAGGGCTACAACCAAACGAGAGGATCGGTACCTTGTCACTTCTGCAAGGCACCAACGCTTTGTGACCGCCAGAAGACTGCAATCCTGCGGAACAGGCTTCACCAGGCTGACTTCCGTTCACGCCGACCAGTACAACTGGTCCCCCTGAGTCAGCGTCAGCGTCAGACGCGTTTCAACTGGGCTCGCCAACATGCAGATTGGAGGCTGAATCAGTGGAGAAGAGTTCTTTTTACTGATGAGTCCAGATTCAGTTTGGATTTCAATGATTGGCGTCAGGAAGTTTGTAGACAACCAGGGGGACGATTTGCGGCTTGTGCTATTGCAGAACACGACCGTTATGGGGGCGGCAGTTTGATGGTTTGTGGAGGCATCTAGGGCTGGAGGACGTACAGATCTTGTGCTGTTCCGGAGAGGCACGCTGAATGCTGAACGCTACTTAAATGACGTCATCAGGACTCAAGTGATCCCCCAAATGAGGAGACTTGATGATGAATACCTTGTCATGGATGATAATGCGCCACGTCACAGAGCAAAAGTCATTCAAAATGAACTGAACGACAACAATGTCGCTCGCCTTCATTAGCCAGCCCGTTCCCCAGCCCTGAACCCCATCGAGCAAGTGTGGGACATTCTTGGGCGAGCTGTGTATGGCATGCCCGTCCATCCCCACACTCTGGATGCCCTGGAAGTATCCCCTGTGAGGGAGTGGAGATCTGATATAAAGTCAGTATTGTACAAATTTTGTGAAAACGTAGCTGTCAGATGCTCACTGTCATTTTTTTCAACTTATGTCAGCTTATTTCTATTCTTGACCATTTCTTTTCAACAACTTTGGGAGTGCTGAATAACAAATCCGCAAAACCAGTATAGAAAGATATTCTTTTTAAGTTGAAATTCTAAAAGACATACTATTTTTCTTCACAAACCTATAGAAAGAAATGAATGCATATACATTTTTCAGGTATTATAAATTTCAAGCAAAGAGAAACAATCGTGGATATTCTTATTCAGTAACTGTAGATCAGTCGCTTGTCTTACTTTAAAAAAATTGTTATATTACAAACTGCGGTGAAAAATGGTTTTCAACGGTGGCGCAAAGACTACTTGTACTTCCATTTTTTAAGTATTGAATTGGAAAAAGGAGACGTGCAATAAAAACAAAAGAGCTGAGTTAGAAAATAAAGAATACTGCATTAAAAAAGAGTAGTACATGCTGACTTTGTTGAAGGAACGACTGTTTACTTGTGGGAACGAATTAGCTATGTCACGACTTTCGGTGAGATAACTGGTTTAAACACAGGACGCAGTTATCTGCAGGATTCATATGACTGAACTAACTTCAACTCAGCTCAACAACGGGTCATCTTTATATTTCTTATGTAAATGGTTATCTATGTTTTCAAATCCTAAATATAACTTAAAGTTGTTTTGTAAGGCATTTGGAACATTGCAGTACTCAAAGATGGTACTAATGTTGTTTATTGATTCATTTGTACTGTAAGGTCAGATTAACTTATATATACTATATTAACTTATAAATATATATGCTTCATTAGTATTTTATGTGTATTTGTATTCAATTAATCTAATCTGTATTTAATAATCATCATTTCTATTCAATACTGTATATTCATAGTATATGACTCATATTTGTATTCTAAACTGAATAATTTGTTGGCTTTTTTATGTTGTTTTTAATTTCTATTATAGTATTTCATTTTTTTTTAAATCCATTAATATGTATATTATAATTGATAACTTATATGAACAGCGTTGATGCGTAATTACATAATTGTATATAGATTGGCATTAAACAAAAGAATATCTGAATCACAGAAAAACTAATTTCAGATAAAAGGTCTCTGGAAAGAATTGACAAAATATATTTACCCATTTCATAAGAATTATGTCTATATCACCAAAAGGTATTTATATGTGAAAAAACTCAAGAAAGTACTTTGATTACGGTTACATTGATTAAAATCTTCCAACATTTATTGCAGTGGGCATGTGGAGTTTTAGAAAAATGTGTATCTACGTTTATATATATTTACAACAATCATATTCACTTAATTGTGAAAGTAGTTGATGTCAGATGTTCTTTGTAATTTTCACCAAAGTCCTATTTGTCTCCTTATTTTAACTATTTAACATTTCATATTTACAACTTAGAATACTGTGTTGAATAAAATAAAACCGAAAAACTGTATGGAAAGATATTCTTTTTTAGTTGAAGTACTAAAAACATGTTGTTATTCCTAACTAATCCATAGGACTGGAAGTATTTGTGGCATTATCAATTTCAGTCCAAGAGAAACAATCATGGATTTTCTTATTCATTAACTCTAGATAAGTTGTCTGTCTTACATATGAACTTAATGTATTTTGAAACACTAACTGCGGTCACCGTGGAAAATGGTTTTCTAGGGCGGGCTCACAGACGACTTGCACTTTTCTTCCTTTTTGTTAAAGTATTGCATTAAAAAAAAAGACTAGTGCAATAAAACAGAGTTGTGTTAATAGAAAAGAAAGAGTAATACATGCTAGTTATGTCGAGGAAACGACTAACTTATTCGTGGGAATGAAATAGCGATGTCGCGACTTTCCGAATTTCACACTTTCGGTGAGAGAAATGGTCTGAACTCAGGAAGAAGTCATCGAGCAGGATTTATATGAATTTACTCAACTCAACTCAACCATAGCTTTTTCCCTATATTTCCTATGTAAATGATTATTGATTTTGTATTCAATTAAATTTGCATTTATATTTAATAATTTTCATTTCTATTCAATACTGTCAATTTATAGTGTATGACTCATATTTGTATTCTGTACTGATTAATTTGTTGTTTAATTGTTCCTTTTTAAATCCTTTTAAGTAACTTCATTTTCATTTGTATTTTTAAAGTCCATTAATTTGAATTTTACAATTGATAACTTAAATGAACAGCGTTGATGCGTATCAAATAATTGTAGATTGATTGGCACTTCAACTAAAGAATTTCTGAATCACAAGAAAAGGTAATTTCAAAGGAAATGTTTCCAGAAAGACTTGTTATAATACATTTATAACCTATTTCACAAGAAATTTGACTATAAGAAGTATTATTTACTTAAGATAACAATCCATCACAAAAATATATATACTCATATTCTTGTTTTTGATAACGTTGTTTTAATTTAAAAAATTATAGCAATGCTTACACTTAAAAAATAACATCGTGTACTTTTAAATCCAAGCACCTAAGTTAAATTTAACAAAAGTAAGATAATCGCATACGTACCTTGCACCACTGTCTTTGAAAGAGAAAAGGGATATTTTTTAACTTGTTGGTGAGTTTTAGGATTAACCAAGATACATCTTTAGATATTGTTCTAAAATTATTGATCTTCTTTGTGCAAAGCACTTTAACGACATTATAAATACATCTGTCACAATGTGTATGTGCCAAATTAAACTAAATACATTTCTAATCTTATCAAGAATTCGTCTTTGCTTAGAAAGTCCTGAATACAACAAGTCCGAAAAAAAACTGTATGGGAAGATATTCTTTCTTAGCTTAAGTTCCAAAAGATATGTTTTATCCGTTACTACATTCTACAAAAAATGAATGCATGCACATTACGGTATTATCAATTTCAGTCAAAGAGACAAAATCATGACTCTTGATCATTAACTACAGATCAGTTACCTGCCTTCCTGGCAGATTTAGGGAAAATGAACTTTGTTGTATCTGCGGTGGAAAATGTTTTTCATTTTCAGTCAAAACTAAAATAGCTGCTGAGCGTCTGCGTGGAAACTCATAGGAATTTATTTCAAAAGCGTTGCTTCTTCAGACTGGCACTTTACTTATAGTCTAACTGCAAACTAGATAAGTTTAGTATATATATTTTATACGAGGGGTGTTTCATAGATAATGCAACTGCTTTTATTTCGTAAAACTTGTGCAGTTTGTACCAAAACTATTTCATTTCGCTAGACGGCGGCTTAATGCAGACGAATCAAAGGAATTTTTTATATAAATGTCTCACTGACACAAATGAAGAAGTAACAAGCAAAGCACGTAACATTTTTGCAGTGCCATTATTATCATTAAAATGTCTGGCAGTATTTCCTTTGATATAAATGAATAAAAGTTATTCTGCATTAAGGCACGTCTTCAGTCGAAACCGATTGTAATTTCAAGACAAAATTCGGTGAAATGTGTGATTGCACTACGCTACTAACCTGTTGATCGATTTTCACAGATCCAGAAAATACAATATTATGGGAAAACAAGCTGGCAGAATTTCAGGTTTTGCAGGATAGTGCCTGCAAGATTTACTATACACGATTGACGATTAACAGCTAAACAAAAACTGTTTGACTACAATAAAGAACAAAACAATGCAAACTTTCTTGAGTCTTTGCCATTTAACTGTATGAAATTCCAAGTTATCTGAAATTCGGTCGCAACGGATGTGTAGTAAGATTGCGTGGTACGGCTATAAAGTAGATAGACAAATATTTCCTTCTGGTACCGTAATGCCACTAATCACTTACAGTTAACATTCTAGACAACATAATGCTGAAATAATTTATTGATATTTACTTTTTTCTGTTATTCCTAGAAACTTTAATCAATATATTGATACTGATTTTTTTTCTCGCTGTTATACAAAAAACTGCTAGATTTTTTTATGCAAGATAAAAAGTGATTGACGTAACAACAATCAATTTTCACTTAGGGTAACAGTTTCTTGGCGATGATGATAGATTATCATTGTTACGTAAGTAGTTGTTATATAACAGTACGTCATCAGATATCTTAACGAATTTTACAGACAAATGCAGAGTGACTGGTGAAATTATAAATAAATTGTTTATTATAGGAGTCTTTTTAAAGAAAAATACAAAACACATGCTGAATTAGAATGGAAAATATTTGTCAATGAAAATCTTAAATGAACTTTAATCAGATTCTGTCATACAGATCACCTGTAAGCTTTTTAAGTATACATACACATTTAGATATATCGGAAGACTATAAAGCCGAAAAGTTAGGAAAAGTGCGCTAGCGCGATAAAAATATTTAAAAATATTGAATGTTTGAAGGGGCTGTCAATGTACACTATAGCATGGAAGTGGGTGGGTACCTGTAAAAGTGTATAAGCTGACGAGAAATTTGGTGTAACGCGTATCTGAGGACCATGAATATTCTAGCATAAAATCGCTTGTCTTTGCCCGTTTTGCCTATGTTTTAACGAAGCAAAAAGGTGCATTAACAAGGAAGTTTTCGCGCTCACGCGCTGTTATTACCCGTTTTCAGTTATGCGCGTTACAGGACCTTTGTAAATAATGGACGTTGATCCGTCTTTTTTGCCCCAAATCGGCAGTTAATGTAACTTTGCAGGTCGGAACGTAGACGAAACATTCATGATTATTGATAAAATCAATGGCTGGCCTTGTTCAATCGTAAATCCACAAGAAATCCTTCCAAATATTTTTTTAATCGACACTTTTTACGTTTCAAGATGGCCGCTGAACAGGTTGAAACATGTGTCGCCCTGCAACGCATATTTAAAACCCGTATCCATAACAACCTAAGGCGGCTATACTATTATTTATTTATTTATTTATTTTCGTAAACATGTCTTTTCTAGATCATTTTATGCTAGAATAGCGTTAAAGGACGTTTTTTCGTGTCATAACATCTGCAGTATCCCTCGGGATTCTGCAGATGTTATAACACGAAAAAACGTGCGTTAACCCTATAATCAAAACTGCAACATAGTTATGTCATAGGAGTTGCAGATGGAAAACATCCAAATAAGTCAACTTGTCTAAGCCTTTGACCTTGTAACATTGAACAATATATGTTTGAAGTTTGTTCGTTTGTTTGGGTTTTTTGGGGCGGTTGTTGTTGTTGTTTTGTTTTTGTTTTGTATTTTGCTTAAGACACTGCTGTAGAAATGAGGTTCATTGAATGATTAACATGGTCTTACAATGAATATTCTTAAAGAAAACAAGAAATATCTCAGATTTTCTTTATTCAGATACTCTTTTTTACCAGTTGGACTCACAACATTTTACATAGTACTTTTACTGTTGTTTCATTAAAGAAAGAGCTTTATACATACATTTTAACCCACTCACTGTCAACTTAGCTGACATCTCTCTTACTTCTTCACTTTTGAAAAGATTATATACGCAAGTTGTTAATTCTAATCACTGTCAGTCTGTTGCTCTGTACACACTTTCCCACAGATTGAATATATATGCCACCTTAAATAGCAATACACTTTTGATTATATATCATTTGACGACATACTAGACTTAAATAAAACGGTTTAGACCAAGAAACAACATTTGGTCTAACTTTATTCAGTGTTATTGTACGCATTGTTTTGTCGATTTCCACAAGACTGACAGACATAAACAAAATATTTTGGGAAGATTGGTTGGTAGTTTTCCAGACTTGACACGAAACATGTTAAGTATGTGCTGCTTAACAGACGCTAATTACATCTTTACATGAGAAAGTCAGTTATAATAATAAGAGATAAAATCTATACATTGATACAATACAAAACTGAGTAGACATACAAAGTTTACTGTCTGATTAATTTCTTCTCCTCATATGTAAATTAATACTAAAAATAAAGACTACGGATTTTTTTCTAGCAAAACATCTAACAAAGACAATTCGCACTATGGAAAAAGCAACAGCAACAAATCTTCACTGACAGGGTTTTACAAAGCACGTTTACTATGTCAGACAATTTGATTAATATCAGCCAGAAGGATTGCTTCTAGATTAAATACAAAGGTTGTTGACGTATATAAAAGATCAATCTTGCAGATGACGAGTCTTAAAAAATAAAGTTGAAATAGTTTTTACGTGAAAAAACTGCCATGTCACAATACGCCATCGGCTAGTGTTCTGGCTAAAATAAAACTTACCCCCGTAAGAACAAGCAACAAAATATTGCGAAAGTATTTCAAACATTTCTTTTAACGATTCATTTTCAAGAGGCATTTTCTAATCAAAACACACTGAATTTTGAATGCAATATACGAAAATACGAATAAGGACTTACTATTATTTTTGCACTTTAGTATGACTAGGGGTGGATTCGGGAATTCGTTGTTACGGGTAAAGTTTGAATACCCCTGAACTTACACTTATACGCGCTTACCAACATTGCTATAAGTGAAGCAATCCTGTGGTTTCAGTATTTTTGTTGTTTTTGTGGTCTCGTTTAGAAACAAGCGATGACAGGTTAGAATGTTTCCCCGGAAATCTCATTAACCCTACTGATTTAGGAAGGATGCCAGGTATACAAGTGGAAAGGTGTTAATTTTTATATACATTGGCCTTATTTTGTGATCAAGTCCATGCCAACTTGTGAGCATGGCTAATGTCAGTGGTCGTAGAAACATAGCGACATGAAAACTCATTTGTGAATTCTAAGTGTAGCTTTAATTACAAAAAGGCAGACTACATGCAAATACCATGTTTCTCTAATTTCTAATTAATGAGAAGAATCGTTTTGCGTCATTTTGTTTTCTCATAGTAAGCCACATAAAACGAAAATTTTATTTGTTTTATATTTACTTATTTTCCCTTCTTATAGTACATTTTCTCTAATAGAAACAATTATTTTCCTGAGACTTCAGAGATGGAGTGAGATATGTAACCTTTGAACTAGTACGATGTTACTTGGAGACAAAAATTAACTTTAGAACGTAAATGTTGCACTAAGACATCAACCCCTGCCCAATCTTTGTTATTGTTGTTTTGATTGTTCTTAAGAATCTGCATTTTTTGCCGGGGGCGGGGAGGTGAAAGGGTGTGAGATTTTGCAGAGTTGCTTATGAGTATTGCTTCATCGAAAATCGGTATCAGTAGGAAATTTTGTTCCGTAACTATTTATTACATTTAAAATGTCCAATATAGTTTACAAACAGTCGGGATGAAATATTTCACAATTTAATTTTTACAAACGTATAAATCTATTATTATAAACGGTAGACTTTATTATAATATTCTCTAAAATTTATATGATTTGATATGCAACAAATTTGTGAGACTTCATAAATCAACGTGACTGTTGCGAATTGTCAAAAATAATTCGATTAAGTATTTTTACCATGTATCTGTGCTCTTTTCGTTTCAACATGATCTATATCATTTTTTAAAACTAAGGTCAATGTTTTTTATGGTGTCCAATTTTCTTTGCATTGTGTATATCTATTTCTTTATCTAAATAATTAAAGCTTTCTGTGATCATGGTAATTGATCGACATTTGTAATTATATTTAGATCAAAAACCGTGAAAAATTGAATATTGGACAGGCGAAAAATAATGTAATGTAAGTTTTGAAGCTCTATTTATTATAAACTGTTTTCAACGACATTATCTAGCCCAATACATGCTGTAAATGTTGCCTTGCTCGTACCTAGATTTGTCTTCTGGGATTTTATCTATTCTTTTTTTGTTGAGATTAGGCCGCGTATGGGTATTAACGTCTTGTCAGATGGCTTTATTGCCCTCTGCGGCACCATGTGAAAACGCACTTTTACCTTATAGATCATGTAAACTACATCTTAACTTATATCTTATTTGGTATTCATTTATACGTTTGTTTATCCATTCATCCTTTCATTTATTCAAATTTTAGTCCTCAGACTAAATACTAAGAATTTCTGTTAATATTTAGTCTTTTCACCTTTTATAAATGTATCCTTTAATCCATCATTTTTATAATTTCGAAACAGTAAAAAAGGACATTGCCAGGTATGAATCTTTCAATGAATTTGCTTTGATTTTATACATTTTGTAATACAAGGTCCGATGCATGCTATTTAAGTTGATAAATCGTTTTGGCTTATCTATATAATGTGTAGAATAACTTTGCAGTATAGAAATGGTATTCATTTTTTGTAATTCTATTTTTTTTTATTTCGATGTAAATACAAATGTAGGCATTAATGAAGGGTCCTCAGAACTCCGGTCTTGTAAACTTCAACGATAAGTGTTTGGAAAGCGCTTTTATTATTACTAATAACATAAACATTTCGTAGCTTTAATACTGAATAAGAATCATGCCTTTCCTGAAATACCGTGTAGTTTAGATGCAAAAAGGGTAAAAGAAGGAAAAGAAAATGTCGATCAAACCAGTTTGTGTTATTGTACTATTGACTATTGGTCCAAAGCATTCAAGATTCGGCAAGAAGCATTTTTAAATACTTTTTATTACAGGATATTATAAAAACGTTATCAAACTTCTTTAAAATCAACTGACGTTTTTTTTCCGTTTACGTTGTGAAATTGCTTTTTCATCTTAACATCATTACGGTAGATGACTAAAAAAGCAGTATTTCCTAAAAGACATTTCACTTACGTATATGATGCAGATCCAATACTCCTAGGTCAAAAATTGGAGGCTGTTGACTCCACAGTAATCAATCTTTGTCGAGACGAAATGCTTGGGAAAAAAATTTCATTAAATCTGTAGAGTTTGTATCTCACAGTTAATAATCAGTAGTCGTTTTTTTAAGATTATTCTGCCAAAATATTTCACAAAATATCAATCAATTCTTAAACAATATTGGATAAGTTTTAAAGATATACTTTATTCTCAGAAATCATACCTACTTTGATATGCAAGAAATAGGATCTGGAATGTGTGACCTAGACTAGTTTCGACTTCTTTATATTTTAGGTTCACTGTAATTATTCTCGTTTCAGTTGAAGTTTTCCCGCATCAATGACTATGGAAAAGGTGTTTTCATTTCATTTACAACTAGTGTTTCATGAGAACACAGGTCGGCAGATGTAGTACTGTTCTGACGCATTAGAGAACACAGTTCGGCAGTTATGGTGTTGTTCCGACACATTAGAGTGTAGTCAACAACTTGCCGATGTAGCAACGCAAACGCTTCTGTATAGATCTCAATTTATCTCACTTTTCCTCGAAATGCGGTGAATCGCCTACTGTAAAAAGCTATTTTAGCACAATCCAGAATTATTTAGAGAAACAACGTGAAGACACTTGCAGAAAAATACAAAGTGAGACACGTATTGGCTCATCAAGCAGAATGGTTTTTTTATACATATTTGATAGTGGCCTGTACAGTAATTGTGCATAGTACAGTAAAAGTAGATGAGTGCCGCTATTTTGAAATGCTGATGATTCTTTCGAAACGGCGGAAAAAAGTACACTCTTGCAGCAAAAGATCCAGTAAATAAAAGACATAAAGTATTATTACATAATTATACATAATCATACTTAATTATTTATGTTCATCCTTCTTTTAAGCAGATTTATTTTATACGCCCTAATACTTCTAATACTATTTATAAATTATAACGTTTTCAATACTTCTTTATTATAAAATCAGATCTATTGAATAAGCAATCCCTCTTGGCTAAAAAGCACCGGAGCATGTATATTTACTATAATTGTAAATTTCTGAAAAATGTTTAATGAATTTTCACTTATCATGTAATCTTAAAGGTATTATATAATATAAAAGTAAAATAAGAGCTAGTTCATTATAATGTCGCCTCTACTGAAAGGGCCAGCCTCTCCGGCTTATGAGACACCTCTTTTGTGTACAAATTATTTTTATACAAAAACTTCTTAAATGCTTTAAAGAAAAGAAATTTTAATGATTTATCAATTAAAAAGAAAACTTACTCAAAAAAACTGAGTTATGATAACCCTTAGTCAGTTAAGAAGTAAAAGTTAAATGAGATAACGAATAAAGTGATAATTATAATAAATTAATGCTGACCTTGATTTACGAGACTTGATAAAGTCATTTCGAAATTCGTATGGCATAAGATACAAAGAGAAATGAAATATCAAATATTTACGTTTACTTTTTCAGGTTACCAATAATTCAGTGCGATGACGCATCCCGAAGAAAAGAAAAACCCGAACATGTATATAGATCAGAGATATATATTATTCCCAACCTGGAAACTCAAAATAAAATAGAAGTCAACGTTCACGATTTTAATAAAGAACTTCAGGAAGCTTTTGCAGAGAAAATATACCAAGACTGTAGAGAAACGTGTGCATGAAAATAAAATTACTCATATTAGCTTTAATTTCATAAACGACGTTGTGTTCAGAAGTAATCATTATGTACCTATTCGAAAACTGGTTTACTCTTCATCTTTTCAATGATATAACAATAACAGAGGCCTTGCTGTTTAAAGAGACTAGACATTAGATAGAGGACGTCGATAAAAGATGAATTTGTGCTCGTACCATATAATGGTCTACACTAAATCGCGGACGACTGACGTACTGAACTTAGTTATATGGTTGGTATAGTGAAAATGTCATACACGGGGCGAAAATGTGCTTCCGTGATAAGGGACTCAGCCTAACCAACGACAATGTGCAAGGGAGAAGGACGACGTATAAATAAAGTTAGAATGAACTATTACATACATGTAGAAACAAAAGTGGACGGCTTCAAATATTAAAGAATTAAATCAGTGTGAAGACATTTGCTATATATACATAAACACGTTTATGCTATTGCAAAATACATCATGTCACTGGTATGTATTTCATAACTAAACAAAACATTTGTTATATACCTCGGATTCATATTTTAACATGTTGTGCTTTTGTCTGAATAAAAAATAAAACATACCTAAGCGTGTGTTCAAATCTATTTTATTATGAACATAAACGCAAAAAGAAATCAATAATAACTGACTTAAAATATGGTTAAATGCTTAGAAATGTATGCCTAGAGTGTACTTTCTCGCCGACCGACAAAACAGCCATATATAAAAAATCTCTAAAAAATCTTATTGTCGGAAACCACGAGACTCAGTTTAACAGTTCTGGAATACGGCAGTTTGCATTTTTACAGATTTTCTTGGAGCCAGTTTTAACCCTGCTCTTGTGTTATACGTTTGAATGGATATATAGGCTGTCAGACGTTGTTGGCTTGTACTTTAACAAATGGAGCAGTTGTCAATATAAGCTTAAAAATGAATGGGTTGAAATTAGGTAAGTGTATTAAAATACAGTATGAAAAAAACACGATTGTATTAACTGCCTTGGGATAGCATTCTCTTAAACTGAGTATGAACTCTACGCAAATAAAATTAAAGGCACAAAGTGAGAGAGTATGGATACAAAATCGAAAAGTCGAAAACTATTAAAAGTACTAACAGTACAGCATTCAATGTTCAAACCAACTTTAATCTAGACTTTTCCATACCTTACCATACAAATCACAGCAAACTTACCTATCAGTGTCATGTATTAAAAATTCAAGTGAAATCGTGCGATAACTGAAATTCAAATATACATTTTACTACTTTCACACTCCAGAGATAAAAACATCATAAATAAAAATAACTGAATTGACCTACCGACATGTACGCTTAGGACTGATATAGGCCTTTACCTGTGCAAGGTATAGATAACATTCACAATAATATTAAAGAGGCTGTACTCCAGATTTGACATAAAAAAAATTTCATAAATTATATATTTAGATGCCGTGAGATTATATCAACATAATATTTTACTTCAAAACTGTTTATAAAAGTCAAAACAGAATAAAAAAAAATATTTTCGACCCAGCCTGTTTTGAACTCTGTACCCTCATGTTAACAAAATATTTCCAACGCTTTTACTGTCACCACCATCGCCGCATGTGTTATAACAGACATTTACTTTAAATGTTATACGATATAGTTATACCGTCGCGTTACGGTATAGCACTTTGAAAGGGAAAAAATCAATTTATAATGTAATTATTTGACTTATTTTTTGTCAGTAAGTTATTTTTTAAGCATTTGTCATAAATATTACAAGAAATTTATAATACAAGAAAACTTTCTTTTTTTTTGTCATCTGGAGCACAGCCCCTTTAAAGATACGTACTATATTAAAAAATGTAAATTTCAAATATGATTTAAATTTGAAATGTACATAAGGGAATGCCTAAAAGATTTAAATGGTGCGTTTAAATATTTTTTTTTTATTTATTTTAAAATACATTAGTCGAGAAGAACTGATTATTCTGGTCTTATTTCTTTTATATGTATTTTTACTTTGATTTTCTTTTTAAAAAAAATTTTAACACAAAAAACTATTTTGCTGATTCTTCACTTCCTTAAACATTAGCATAGTAAAAACTCCAACAACTTTAGTATTTTTCTTTTATATTAACATAATATTAAGTCAAATTAATCTTAGCGTTTCCTTTTATATCTTTCTAATAATAAGAAAATACAAAATTAGCTTATACAAGTCATTTGTCAAAGGTTAAAGGCAACCCAAAACCTTTGGACCTGAAGCGAAACCCGTGCTTAAACATGCACTTATTTTCAAATTTTGTGTTACAGTCCTGTATCATTACCACTGTCTATGTTCAAGATAAGACTAATAATCGATATTTTTTCGAATCGCTCTAAGTGATGTAAAAAAAAAGTTGTCAAAACATTCTACCCTTATCGCTGATCTTCTAGGTACTTTCCCTAAGTTCAGTTAAGACCCTGGTAAACCAACACATGATGCTATTACGGAGGTCACACCAAAAAGATCGTTTATCTTCTTTACATACCAACTCTCATTTTCCTAATTACCTGTTATGACATATGAATGTATAATACTTGCTTTCTTACGATTATTATATTTTAGTTAATAGGATTTCCAGAAAAATCGTTTAACCGTTGTGGCTTATCACTAGGTGAAAGTGGAAGTTTTTTAGTGCTATTGACCTCAGAAGCAAATAGGACCATTTCCTGTTTACTGGGAATCCTTGACCTTATTATAAATTCAGGAGATCTAGAACATTGTAGACGCTACAATTAGTCTCGAAGAAAAATCTAGAATACAATTAACATAACTGGCACAAACATAATCGTCGATAGCTCGATTTCATTTCAACTATTTACAAAAAGAGTGGAACTATACCTAGGGAGTGGCTAGAAATGTGACTAGAGTTCATAAACAAAACATGAGTTCAGAATATAGGATAAAAATGCGATGAGTAAACGTGGGCGTTCATCACAGCTTTCTGGGTAATCAATCAGTATCCGTAGCATCAACAGAACTTAGATATGTATAGAAATATTTAGGGAATCATTGTGCATAACGTCTGAAGCCTATCTGCGTGGCATCGACTAAATTATAAAAACAAACTTTCGACTAAACCAAAGGCGTTTGATGCAGAAGTAAAATTAGTAAGAAAAAAAGAATATCGAAACAGTTTGCGTTGTCTCTTATTTCTACACGTTTGTACTTATTTTAAAACTAACAGAACTACATGTTGTAGGTAATTTACTCTGTCGCTGGATAATAATACTATTCTCACTCAACTTTTTTTGTGGGTGGAGGCCTTTACTTGCTCCGGTGTACCGAAAAAAATGAATTAGTAGTGAGCATTTCGTGGGCAAGAAATACCTCAACTCTTAGATTGTAGTGACAGTGTTAAAGAGTAATAATCAGTCTACTGGATAAAGGTGAATGACTCAGCAAATCAGTACTGAGTGGCTCAATGCTTATACTGTACACGAGAAAGGTGACTGACCTGTCTTTACTGTTGAACATGGCTAATCAAGTTCTTCACGCCTATCTAAGTGTATTTAAATTACATTAGAAAAATATTTATATTTATGTGTATTAACATATCTAGAACAAGCTTCTCACGCTGAGTATGAAAACATCAAGAAAAAAGATGTTTTCAATACTCAGTTTATCAAAGGCAAACTATGACTGAATAAATAAAAAAACACCAACAATCAAAAACTTTGTTTAGACCTACAAAAAACGTCATTTTTCAATTTTGATATCTATTTGTAGTGAAAAACATACCTATAAGAATTACTGTGATAATTTAATTTACGTTAGTTGTTAAGGAGGCGGTTAAAGAATGGTGTAATGCCTTGGTATTTTAACTGTCTCTCAATATCTGTATTTAAGCTTACTGTTACTACCATCTTTTATTGCACTTGTATTGTGTTAAATGTTTAACATTCTGTACAAACTATTATCATTTTTCAGTTGCCATATTGCTTAAAGTGTACTTGGCCAAAAAACACGTATAGCTGATTTGCAAATTAACTTTGAAATTGAAATTAAAACTATCCACAACGTCACAGAGTCACTTTATAATGGTGATACGTAACAGTTAATTTGCTGTATACTGTGGTTTATCATTATTATGATTTCAAATTGTACCTGGTTTTGACAAACGATTGTAACTTTTCGTTACTTTTTATTATTTCATTTTCAGTGACTACCGCTTCACCTAGTTTCAGGATGACTAACGAACTAAAGGCTTTAAGCTTGTTTTGTATGTGTGCCATATTAACAACTTCAAGGAATAAAGCGCAGTCTTTTTCACCTAACTTCGAATAGGACTTACTTAAAGGTCATTTAAATGGTGTCTGTACTCTTACATTGTATCTGAAGTACAGGTGTACAAAATCCAGAACAAAAAAAATGCGAGTAAAAGTACACACACACACGCACTAAGAGCATGTCAATTATCAACGTTAAACATTTTTTAAAAAAGAAAATATCAAGTGAATCGTGTTTAGCCAAATTCATGAATAAAGTTTGAATATACATAAATAATGAGTTGCCATTAAACGCATGATCGGTGCAGACTATTTAGAATTAATGCTATGCCAGAATTGATCAATCTAGACACTGCTACTTTCTGGCATATGTTTAAAAACATAAATCTGTTAAGGTGTTAGGAGCCGGGACCGAAGGGGCTCTAATCACGTCCAATATTTCGTCAAGTGGGCAAAGTAGCCCCTACCACTCACACCCTTTCTTAATCACTTATATGGTATTTTTCATGTTCGAGTCTGCAAAGATCAGTAGTATTCATGCACGATATAATAATAATCATCATCAACATCATCATCATCGTAGTATTATCGTTATTATTATTAGCAGTAGTAGTTGTAAAAAATAGGTTATTCTTACTTGAAAATACTGCGAACGCAATGTATTATGATTTTTTCAAACCTACGGATCGACTTATATTTTAATACTTATACCGTCTCTATGACCTACGGTGGCACAGAGGTGACATGCACAACCTTTTTTTAAACTGTACTTCTCTTTTTTATCTCGTTCCCACGAGATACTAACTCGAGGGAACGACTTAGTATCTCGTTCCCACGAGTTACTAAGTCGTGGGAACGAGATAAAAAAAAGAGAAGTACAGTGTTTTTTTCATACTGTATTTTAATACATCTGAAAAAAAAGAATCGCATTTGGAAAAACGAGTTGCGCAGTAAAAAAAAAGAATCGTGTTGTAAAAAAAAGAACAGCAAATATAAGCTATGTCGAGGGAACGACTTACTAACTCGTGGGAACGAGTTAGCTATGTCGTGGGAACGAGAAAGCAATATATTGTGCTACACTTTTTTTCAAAGCAATACATTTTTTTTAAATTGCACTTTCTTTTTTTTATCTCGTACCCACGAGATACTAACTCGAAGGAACGACTTAGTATCTCGTGGAAACGAGATATTAAGTCGTTCCCACGGCATAGCTAACTTACGGCATAGCATAGCTTACATTCGCTGTTCTTTTTTTACAACACGATTCTTTGTTGTACTGCGCAACTCTTTTTTTCAAATGCGATTCTTTATTCAGATTTGCACTTCTCTTTTATTATCTCGTTCCCACGACTTAGTAACTCGTTCCCATGAGATACTAAGTCGTTCCCTCGAGTAAGTATCTCATGGGAACGAGATAAAAAAAGAGAAGTGCAATTAAAACAAAAGTTGTGCATGTCACCTCTGTGCCACCGTAGTGACCTGGTGGTTAAGGTTATTTAAATTTTTGTTGATGGGATGGGGGAGCGGACCAAGATAAGTTCAATATTTCAGCAGCCTCGACAAAAGATTTTTCTGCAGCCTTTCTGGTACCAACCTTTCTGGTACCGACCATTGACATTTATGGAAGAAAGTTGGCAGTCTCGTGCGGAGTCTAGTACGGGTTCCTTCCATGAAGGATGGAAAAGTAAACTGACAGCCCGCCTGATTTGGACCGTTAGAGGGCGTTAAACCGATTGTTTTCTGTAACAGTTGGTTTACTTTTCAGCTTTCCAGAATGTCATGAATAAACGAGGCTTAATCTTGAAGTATATGAATATATCTTCATATATAGTATGGAAACATCTTCACACAAATATAATGTAAACATTTGAAATATAGTTAAGTTTTATTCAAAACATAACATGTAAAATCATGTAAATGAGGTATATAACAAAATCTCTTTAGGAATCATAATACATGAAAATGTAAACAAGTGTTCCATATCATAGCATACACAAATATAGTGTATATGTACAAAAAACACATACAGAATAAATATTTGCAAAAATGAATAGTGTCAAATAAAGATACCATTCAAATTTGTATTCATGTTTGCAGTTTTTCTAAGATCTTTGCATCCATCTCCCCTGTTTTTCTTTTTGTCGAAAATCTTTGACATTACTGAATCCCTGAGGTTACATGTGTGTCCTGTTCAGAACATTTTCACTATCACTACATTACCAAGTTCAGTATGTCCGTTTTCCGTGATTTAGTGTACGCCATTCTATGGTAAGCGCCGATTCTTCTGCTATCGGCGTCCGTTGTCTGACTTCCGTGTGTTACAAAAACAGCAAGACCTCTGTCATCGTTGTAGCGTTGAAAAGACGAAGAGTAACCCAGTTTTCGGATGGGCATATTAAGTTTATTTCTGAACACATCTTCATTAAGATAATTAAAAGTTATGTGTGTAATCTCATTTTCGTCTACAAGTTTCTTGACAGTCTTGAGATAATTTTCTGCAAAAACTGCCTGAAATTCTTTATCTAATTCCTCAACGTTGACCTGAATTTTGTTTGGAGTCTCCAGGTTGTAAATAGGAAATGTTTCATAGTTATCAACATTTTTGCAAGCCTCGTTGCGCTCTTGTCTCATGGAAGCTTCGTCGCCTTGAACATCTCCAACCTGAAAAAATATGATATATATTTAGTTTCTTTTTAAAAATATTTTGAAAAATCATCGTCACCTTTATTTCTAGATATTTATTTAAGTAATGAAAAATAAATATTAAGAACAGATTTATATCGTGAAGATTTTTCAATTCATTTTCAACAATTAAATTAGTGGTTTTAAATGTTAGTTTAATTAGATAGTGTATGACTATACAACAATTTTTTACTTTGTACGTTTTAAACATTTTTATTATAACTTATGAATAAAATTTCAAGTTCCAAATGGAACACTCTTTACCCGTAAAATTTACGATAATATAAATTTAATAAACAGGGTTTTATTTAGCTTTTTACATCCGCTGAAGTTTTTCGACAGTACAGATATACTTATGAAAAGAAAAATATCTTAGTTAAAGATAATTGGAAGTAACTGGTAGGAATGACGTAAATATACGTGAAAAACATGTTTTTATTACCTGAACTCTTGCTGCAACTCCATACTGTTTTCTAAAGGATGAAGCAGCCCTGTTTAAGGGCTGTCGTAGTTTCGAAAAATTCCTCAACATTATATAACAATGTTTCACAGTCTCCTTTTTACACAGTAAAAATCACAATATCGCTTTCTATCAGTTATCAAAATAACGTTTTCTTTTTCTGCTTTATGATACAACAAATATTTCAGTCTATGTTTTCCAGCAAATCTCTCAACGTTTGTATAGTAGTATCGTTTTCTCTATAGTAATTCCCAATAGTACAAAGTGCGAGCTTTTATAGTGTGCGATTCACCGCATTTTGGGGAGAATATAGGTCATTTAGATCAATACAGAATCAACAGCGTGGCTACGTCAGCAAGTTGTTGATTACACTCCAGTGCGTAAGTTATTAACTGTATGAGTACCTGTTAGAATGCGGCTTTAAAAAATGTAAAACATATAATAACCTCAAGCCTACGCTTTCGATAAAGCAGGTGATGCGGTAAAAGAATTAATTTCGATGATACGATAGGTAATTTATTATGGTAAACATATAACTAAGTCGTCTTAAAAAAGATCGTGATATCAACACTACACCAAATCAAGCATTTAGATCGCCAAACATTTAGGCATTTTAAAGTGTTTTTTTTTCTTTCTTTTTCCTCTCTTGTCATTTAATACAGTTTAATACAGTCTGTATAGATGTAGAAGTATTTCATTGAATTTAACCATCTAGAGCGGATGTAAACTGGCTTATTTAATGGTTTAATGAGGGCATATTTCCATGGCATAATTCATGTCAAGCAAATTTTAAACAAATCCTGCAGAACAACAAAGAAAACTTTTTTGCTTCCTTACATTTATCAAATGAAGTCGGCGAAGTAAGTACCGAAGTAATGGCAGTGCTGATTGGAAAAAAGAGACTGAAATACATTAGTTATTTTCTCTTCTTGAAAGAATATCCCGAAAACATTTTGTTGATCTATCTGATTTCATCATACCAAAAGGTCATTTAGAACTTGTTTAGAATATTCCAGAAATGAAACATGAATCAATCAACTGATGTGATCTCTTTTACGTAAAACTCTTTTTAACTATATTCATTGGCAAGCGACCCCGTTCTACGAATATTGGTTTTAGCTGTAGGGAAAGCCTTGCTTTTGATCTTGCAGATGAATTACTTTTGGAGTATTCTGAATTCATTATATGTTGACTTGGTTTTCATGGTTTTTGACATGAATTTGTCTTGTAGCATTGATCCATTTCGATTTTGAATTAAGAAATAGTTTTAAGATTTTATTTATAAAACATATTTATATATTTTATTTATAGACTCTCTTAATTAATTTGTTTTTAGTTAGCAAAAACACTGGATGTTTTGTCTTCAAAGAGTTGAGTAGCGATTTGTTTTTCAACAAATCGAAATTATGAGCGATATTGTTGTATATACATCTTTTTAAAATAAATTTTAATCAGATAAATAGAAATAGAGAGGAAAACAGACTTAGATAATTTGTTTCAGTCTATGGGCCTGACATTTAATTGTAAATTTTCTTAGCACGTTTGTCTTAAATGTTGAAAAACAAAACCAAGAAAGAAGTATATTTTATTAAATATATTTATTAATGTTGGACACATTTTTTCTGTTCAAAGTAAGCCCTATGCTGTAACAGCTCATGTTTAGTAGAGATTGAACCATACATGGACAGGTTTGTGATATATTACAAGCAGTCCGTGGCTTTTCATTTTAGCTGAGTCAAGAAAACAACCTGCAAGGATTGAAGGTACTTGTAACACAGAGCTGGGTTTATTAAGGCATCAATTTAATTTAAGGAAAACACATGAAAAAGTGTGGAACACACATCTATAACAGATATGTATACAGTGATGTCGAATAGCATTAATTCATCATTAAAATATGTTTATATTTCAAAATCATTGTTAGAAGTGACAATGAACTTCCTTTGAAAACCCTATAAAACAAATCAAACTATAAACAAAGGAACCATCACTATAAAGTACCTATTAAGTACATTATTAAGTACTTCATATAAAACATCTACAGGAAAATTTGTTATTTATTCATGCAATACTAATCAGCGATTGTTTATTTGTGCAAAGACTGATTTTTGTGCTCTTAACATCAGACGTCTTCGTCTAACAGCAGCTGAGGTCTAGCATGCAAATTCTTCTGTTGCAGGGGCGGCGCGAAGGATTTAGGATTGGAGCGGCGACGGGGATGGGTACGGCAGGGGGGATACCCCCTCATGTGTTGGGAAAAATCGAAATTTTGATCTTTCTGGCACATTTTAGATTCTATAGCATCGTCTTAATATAAATGAAAAGTATTCATAATAAGAGGTTAATGTAGCTTTATATTTTATTTAGTTTTGGTTTGAGTTATTGGCCGTTTTATTTTGTACTTTGTATTGTATGATACTACAACCCTGTTGAGATAAATGCGCCTTCAGTTTTGTTACCAGCCACTCGACCGTGTTTCGTAGCTTCCATACATATATAGCAGAACGCCAGATCTTGAGACTAAAACATAACAAATAATCGGTTAAAATTATCGTATTTCATTTATTGTTGATCTGCTTCCGCATAGGTTTCTGATTTTTGTTTGGAGTTAACGTATATATATTCATAGATTTATTGGTAACGTGGGGTTCAAAGTTCGTTCGACACGATAAACTATAGACTGGATTTATATACATAATCAATTGACTGCTTACTGACAAAGTTTTGGCGTGAGTACATTTTCATTTACTGCAGTTTGCTTCTGGGTCTTTTTTGCAATATTGTACTTTGTCTATGGCATTTCTGTAATATCTCATTCACTGTCTTTGAGTAGCTTTTCAATCCAAAGACTCATCCCAGATGTTGTGTTAGTCATAACACATCTTAGTTTATTCTAGATCGTTCTTTAAAACAAGGCTATAATGTCTTGAAAGTTTTGGTTTAGTCTGAAATCAATAAGAGAATTTCTATAAGAGAAAGTGTTAACGTAAATGTGTATTATTACTATTATTATTACCAAATGATATCCCCTTGCTTGTTCATGTTAGTTCGCTCAAACATCTGGAAAACCCCACTTCAAGAGAAGGAACGAAAAACATGTCAAAACAAGTAGTTAGGAAAATGAAAGACCTGAGGGATGTTGTTATATATGGTATATATGACTGCGAGTTACCCCAAATACCTAGAAGCTGTGGCTTCAAAATTATCTATATTAATCAAACAATAAAACAGCACAATTTTATAACTATTTTAACTTCCTATTTACTGAAAGTTGATAAAATTGGTACACGAATTACACTCATCGGTAAATTTTAATATAACTTGGCACAAAATGTCAAATTATGTTGTATATGCAAAATTTTAAGAAAACTTCATGACTTGTAAAATTTATATCCTTAGTTTCATGTATTACTTAAACTTAAGATGATAGAAAATCAAAGTTTAGAAAAAATGAAATCGAAAGTCATTGAATCTGCATGAAGCTGCCAGGTTAACTTATCTCTGTCACCAACTTTCATGTTAAAAGTCATGTCTTTCCTTCTGTACTTTTGTAATTCGGATTATTGAGCGGCCAGATATGAGAACTATTATTTCTAAGAGTCGGTGGATATTCTTGACAGTTATAGGGATGTAGGCTGTCCGACGTTGTTGGCTTGTACTTTAACAAATGGAGCAGTAGTCAATATAAGCTTAAAAATGAATGGGTTGAAATTAGGTAAGTGTATTAAAATACAGTATGAAAAAAACACGATTGTATTAACTGCCTTGGGATAGCATTCTCTTAAACTGAGTATGAACTCTACGCAAACAAAATTAAAGGCACAAAGTGAGAGAGTATGGATACAAAAACTATTAAAACTACTAAGAGTACAGCATTCAATGTTCAAACCAACTTTAATCTAGACTTTTCCATACCTTACCATACAAATCACAGCAAACTTACCTATCAGTGTCATGTATTAAAAATTCAAGTGAAATCGTGCGATAACTGAAATTCAAATATACATTTTACTACTTTCACACTCCAGAGATAAAAACATCATAAATAAAAATAACTGAATTGACCTAACGACATGTACGCTTAGGACTGATATAGGCCTTTACCTGTGCAAGGTATAGATAACATTCACAATAATATTAAAGAGGCTGTACTCCAGATTTGACATAAAAAAAAAATTTCATAAATTATATATTTAGATGCCGTGAGATTATATCAACATAATATTTTACTTCAAAACTGTTTATAAAAGTCAAAATAGAATAAAAAAAAATATTTTCGCCCCAGCCTGTTTTGAACTCTGTACCCTCATGTTAACAAAATATTTCCAACGCTTTTACTGTCACCACCATCGCCGCATGTGTTATAACAGATATTTACTTTAAATCTTATACGATATAGTTATACCGTCGCGTTACGGTATAGCACTTTGAAAGGGAAAAAATCAATTTATAATGTAATTATTTGACTTATTTTTTGTCAGTAGGTTATTTTTTAAGCATTAGTCATAAATATTACAAGAAATTTATAATACAAGAAAACTTTCTTTTTTTTTGTCATCTGGAGCACAGCCCCTTTAAAGATACGTACTATATTCAAAAAAATGTAAATTTCAAATACGATTTGAATTTGAAATGTACATAAGGGAATGCCTAAAAGATTTAAATGGTGCGTTTAAATATTTTTTTTTTATTTATTTTAAAATACATTAGTCGAGAAGAACTGATTATTCTGGTCTTATTTCTTTTATATGTATTTTTACTTTGATTTTCTTTTTAAAAAAATTTTTAACACATAATACTATTTTGCTGATTCTTCACTTCCTTAAACATTAGCATAGTAAAAACTCCAACAACTTTAGTATTTTTCTTTTATATTAACATAATATTAAGTCAAAATTAATCTTGGCTTTTCCTTTTATATCTTTCTAATAATAAGAAAATACAAATTTAGCTTATACAAGTCATTTGTGAAAGGTTAAAGGCAACCCAAAACCTTTGGACCTGAAGCGAAACCCGTGCTTAAACATGCACTTATTGTCAAATTTTGTGTTACGGTCCTGTACCATTGACCCTGTCTCTGTTCAAGATAAGAGTAATAATCGATATTTTTTCGAATTGCTCTAAGTGATATAAAAAAAGTTGTCAAAACATTCTGCTCTTATTGTTGATCTCCTAATTACTTTTCCTAAGTTCAGTTAAGACCCTGGTAAACCAACACATGATGCTATTACAGAGGTCACACCAAAAAGATCGTTTATCTTCTTTACATAACAACTCTCATTTTCCTAATTACCTGTTATGACATACGAATGTATAGTACTTGCTTTCTTACGATTAATATATTTTAGTTAACAGGGTTTCCAGAAAGCTCGTTTAACCGTTGTGGCTTATCACTAGGTGTAAGTGGAAGTTTTCTTAGTGCTATTGACCTCAGAAGCAAATAGGACCATTTCCTGTTTACTGGGAATCCTTGACCTTATTATAAATTCAGGAGATCTAGAACATTGTATACGCTACAATTAGTCTCGAAGAAAAATCTAGAATACAAATAACATAACTGGCACAAACATAATCGTCGATAGCTCGATTTCATTTCAACTATTTACGAAAAGAGTGGAGCTATACCTAGGGAGTGGCTAGAAATGTGACTAGAGTTCATAAACAAAACATGAGTTCAGAATATAGGATAAAAATGCGATGAATAATAAATAGTGGGCGTTCATCACAGCTTTCTGGGTAATCAATCAGTATCCGTAGCATCAACAGAACTTAGATATGTATAGAAATATTTAGGGAATCATTGTGCATGACGTCTGAAGCCTAACCGCATGGCATCGACTAAATTATAAAAACAAACTTTCGACTAAACCAAAGGCGTTTGATGCAGAAGTAAAATTAGTAAAAAAGGAATATCGAAACAGTTTGCGTTGCCTCTTATTTCTACACGTTTGTACTTATTTTAACACTAACAAGACTTATATCATGTTGTAGGTAATTTACTCTGTCGCTGGTTAATAATACTATTCTCACTCAACTTTTTTGTGGCCTTTACTTGCTCCGGTGTACCGAAAAAAAATGAATTAGTAGTGAGCGTTTCTTGGGCAAGAAATACCTCAAATCTTTGATTGTAGTTACAGTGTTAAAGAGTAATAATCAGTCTAAAGGATAAAAGTGAATGATTCAGCAAATCAGTACTGAGTGGCTCAATGCTTATACAGTACACGAGAAAGGTGACTGACCTGTCTTTACTGTTGAGCATGGCTTATCAAGTTCTTCACGCCTAAATAAGTGTATTTAAATTACATTAGAAAAATATCTATATTTATGTGTATTAATTTATTTAGAATTCATTTTCTCAAGCTAAGTATGATAACATCAAGAAAAAAAGTTTATCAAAGGCAAACTATGAGTGAATAAAAAAAATCAACAATAAAAATCTTTGTTTAGACCTACAAATTAAGTTGAAGGTAACCTTCATTTATATTGGTGTTGAAATGTACACCTCATATGACAAAGATGTAAGTCAACAAGATAGCTGCTGAAACACAGTGAATGTTCCGAAAGCATATAAACTAGAAGAAACAACGTCTTTTTTCCATTTTTGATATCCATTATAAATGAAAAACATACCTATAAGAATAACTGTGATAATTTAATTTACGTTAGTTTGTAAGGAGGCGGTTAAAGAACAGTGTAACGCCTTGGTATTTTAACTATCTCTCAATATCTGTACTTGTTTTTTAAGCTTACTATTACTACCATCTTTTATTTCACTTGCATTGTGTAGAATGTTTAATATTCTGTACAAACTATTATCATTTTTCAGTTGCCATATTCGAATGCTTCTTGCTCAAAGTGTACTTGGCCAAAAACAGGTATTGCTGATTTGCAAATTAACTTTGAAATTGAAATTAAAACTATCGACAACGTCACAGTAGTTTGTAATGGTGGTACATAACAGTTAATTCGCTGTATACTGTGATTTATCAATATTATGATTTCAAAATGTACCTGGTTTTGATAAACAATTGTAACTTTTCGTTAATTTTAATAATTTCATTTTCAATAACTACCCCTTCACTTAGTTTCAGGCTGACTGACGAACTATAGGCTTTGTGTGCTATATCAACAACTTCAAGGAATAGAGTGCAGTTTTTTTCACCAAGTTTCGAATAGAACATACTGAAAGGTAATTTAAATGGTATCTGTACTCTTATCTGAAGTACAGGAGTACAAAATCCAGAACAAAAAAAATGCGAGTACAAGTACACAAACACGCGCGTTAAGAGCTGTTAAACTTTCTTTTTCAAAAGAAAATATCAGGTGAATCGTGTTTAGGCAAATTCATGAATAAAGTTTGAATATACATAAATAATGAGTTGCCTTTAAACGCATGATCGGTGCAGACTATTTAGAATTAATGCTATGCCAAAATTGATCAATCTAGACACTCTGACATATGTTTAAATACATAAACCTATTAAGGTGCTAGGAGCCGGGACCCAAGGGGCTCTTATCACGTCCAAATATTTCATCAAGTTGGCAAAGTAGCCCCCACCACTCACACTCTTTCTTATTCACTTACATGGTATTGTTCATGTTCGAAAGATCAGTAGTATTCATGCACGATATAATAATAATCATCATCAACATCATCATCATCGTAGTATTATCGTTATTATTATTAGCAGTAGTAGTAGTAGTAAAAAATAGGTTATTCTTACTTGAAAATACTGCGAACGCAATGTATTATGATTTTTTCAAACCTACGAATCGACTTATATTTTAATACTTATACCGTCTCTGTGACCTGGTGGTTAAGGTTATTTAAATTTTTGTTGATGGGATGGGGGGAAGCGGACCAAGATAAGTTCAATATTTCAGCAGCCTCGACAAAAGATTTTTCTGCAGCCTTTTTGGTACCAACCTTTCTGGTACCGACCTTTGACATTTATGGAAGAAAGTTGGCAGTCTCGTGCGGAGTCTAGTACGGGTTCTTTCCATGAAGGATGGATAAGTAAACTGACAGCCCGCCTGATTTGGACCGTTAGAGGGCGTCAAACCGATTGTTTTCTGTAACAGTTGGGGTTTTTTTTTTCAGTTTTCCAGAATGTCATGAATAAAGATGGCTTAATTTTATAGTATATAAATATATCTTCATAATTATATAGTATGGGAACATCTTCACACAAATATAACGTAAACATTTGAAATATAGTTAAGTTTTATTCAAAACATAACATGTAAAATCATGTAAATGAGGTATATAACAAAATCTCTTTAGGAATCATAATACATGAAAATGTAAACAAGTGTTCCACATCATAGCATACACAAATATAGTGTATATGTACAAAAAACACATACAGAATAAATATTTGCAAAAATGAATAGTGTCAAATAAAGAAACCATTCAAATTTGTATTCATGTTTGCAGTTTTTTCTTAGATCTTTGCATCCATCTCCCCTGTTTTTCTTTTTGACGAAAGTCTTTGACATTACTGAATCCCTGAGGTCACATGTGTGTCCTGTTCAGAACATTTTCACTATCACTACATTACCAAGTTCTGTATGTCCGTTTTCCGTGATTTAGTGTACGCCATTCTATGGTAAGCGCCGATTCTTCTGCTATCGGCGTCCGTTGTCTGACTTCCGTGTGTTACAAAAACAGCAAGACCTCTGTCATCGTTGTAGCGTTGAAAAGACGAAGAGTAACCCAGTTTTCGGATGGGCATATTAAGTTTATTTCTGAACACATCTTCATTAAGATAATTAAAAGTTATGTGTGTAATCTCATTTTCGTCTACAAGTTTCTTGACAGTCTTGAGATAATTTTCTGCAAAAACTGCCTGAAATTCTTTATCTAATTCCTCAACGTTGACCTGAATTTTGTTTGGAGTCTCCAGGTTGTAAATAGGAAAGGTTTCATAGTTATCAACATTTTTACAAGCCTCGTTTCGCTCTTGTCTCATGGAAGCTTCGTCGCCTTGAACATCTCCAACCTGAAAAAAATATGATATATATTTACTTTCTTTTCAATTTTGAAAAATATCATCGACACCTTTATTTCTAGATATTTATTTAAGTAATGAAAAATAAATGTTAAGAGCAGACTTATATCGTGAAGATTTTTCCATTCATTTTCAACAATTAAATTAGTGGTTTTAAATGTAATTTTAATTAGATAGTGTATGACAACAATTTTCGACTTTGTACGTTTTAAACATTTTTTATTATAACTTATGAATAAAATTTCAAGTTCCAAATGGAACACTCTTTACCCGTAAAATTTACGATAATATAAATATTAATAAACAGGGTTTTATTTAGCTTTTTACATCCGCTGAAGTTTTCGACAGCATAGATATACTTATGAAAAGAAAAATATTTTAGTTAAAGATAATTGAAGTAACTGGTAGGAATGACTGTAAATAAACGTGAAAAACATGTTTTAATTACCTGAACTCTTGCTGCAACTCCATACTGTTTTCTAAAGGATGAAGCAGCCCTGTTTAAGTGCTGTCGTAGTTTCGAAAAATTCCTCAACATTATATAACAATGTTTCACAGTCTTTCCTTTTTACACAGTAAAAATCACAATATCGCTTTCTATCAGTTATCGAAATAACGTTATTTTCTGCTTTATGATACAACAAATATTTCAGTCTATGTTTTCCAGCAAATCTCTTCACGTTTGTATAGTAGTATCGTTTTCTCTATAGTAATTCCCAATAGTACGAAGTGCGAGCTTTTATAGTGTGCGATTCACCGCATTCTGAGGAGAATATAGGTCATTTAGATCAATACAGAATCAACAGCGTGGCTACGTCAGCAAGTTGTTGATTACACTCCAGTGCGTAAGTTATTAACTGTATGAGTACCTGTCAGAATGCGGCTTTAAAAATGTAAAACATATAATAACCTCAAGCCTACGCTTTCGATAAAGCCGGTGATGCGGAAAAAAAAATTAATTTCGATGATACGATAGGTAATTTATTATAGGTAACATATAATTGAATGGTCTAAATAAAAGATCGTGATATCGACACTAAACCAAATCCAGTTTTAGATCGCCATAAATGAAACGTTATTTCGGCACCTTTTAAGTTATTTTGCCTTACTTTCTTTATCCTCTTTTGATCATATAATACAGTTTATAAATATGTAGAAGTATTTCATTGAATTAACCGTCTAGAGCAGATCTTAAACTGGCTTATTTATGATTTAATGAGGGGATATTTCCATGGCATAATTTCATGTCAGGCAAATTTTACAGCAAATTCTGCAAAGCAATCAAACAAAACTTTTATTGCTGCCTTATATTTATCACCGATGTAATGGTAATGCTGATTGAAAAAAAAGAGACTGAATACATTCATTGCTTTTTTCTTCTTGAAAAAAATATCCCGAAAACATTTTGTTTATCTATCTTATTTCATCATACCAAAAGGTCATTAAGAACTTGTATAGAATATTCCAGAAATGAAACATGAATCAGTCAACTGATGTGATCACTTTTGCGTAAAACTATTTTAACAATATTCATTGGCAAGCAAGCCCTTCTATGAATATCGGTTTTAGCTGTAGGGATAGCCTTGTTTTTGATCTTGCAGTGGAAAATCTCCCACTTCTGTTTATTGGTATTACTTTTGGGGTATACTGAATTCATTATATGTTGACTTGGTTTTCGTGGCTTTTGTCATGAATGTGTCTTATAGCAGTGATCCATTTCGATTTTGAATTAAAGAAATGTTTTTTTCAGGAATTTGTGTTAAGATTTTATTTATAAAACAATGCGCGACTCTTAATTCAGATTCGCAATTTATTTTTTTAATTAGCAAAAAAAGAAGATGGTTTGGCTTCAAAGAGTTGATTAGCAATTTGTTTTTCAACCATTCGAAACTATGAGCGATATTGTTGTATATACATCTTTTTGAAATAACGTTTAATCAGATAAATAGAAATATAGAGGAAAGTAGACCAAGATAAGTTTAGAAATATATGAGCCTGACATATAATCGTAAATTTTCTTAGCACGTTTGTCTTAAGTGTTTAAAAACAAAACCAAAAAAAAGTATACCTTTTAATGTCGGAAACATTTTTTTCTGTTCAAAGTAAACCCTATGCTGAAACAGCTCATGTTTAGTAGAGATTGAACCATACATGGATAGGTTTGTGATAATTTCGACGCAGCCTGTTGCTTTTCGTTTTAGCTGAGTCAAGAAAACAACCTTCAAGGGTTGGGCGTACTTGTAACACATCGAGCTGAGTTTATTAAGACATCAATACACATGAAAAAATGTGGAACACACATATATAATAGATATGTATACAGTTATGTCGAATTGCATTAATTCATCATTAAAATATGTTTATATTTCAAAATCATTGTTAGAAGTGACAATGAACTTCCTTTGAAAAACCTATAAAACAAATCAAACTATAAACAAAGGAACCATCACTATAAAATACCTATTAAGTACATTATTAAGTACTTCTTATAAAACATCTACAGGAAAATTTGTTATTTATTCATGCAATACTAATCAGCGATTGTCTATTTGTGCAAAGACTGATTTTTGTGCTGTTAACATCAGACGCCTTCGTCTAACAGCAGCTGAGGTCTAGCATGCAAATTCTTCTGTTGTGATACAAAAGTTACAAAAGTTCAAATGCACTCTTCTTATGTATTACTGTCTGTTTTTGAGATGATTATAGATAATTGAAATAGTACAATTTGCCAAAGTTGTCAGAGAGATTGTTCTGTTGGTTTTTTTTTACATACCTACTGCAAAGATGATTGGAAAACTTTTTATCACACCTGAAAGAACAGTTTTGAAGAAACTGAAAGTTTTTAGGGAAATGGGATTTTTACCATATAGCTTTTCTCTTGGTGTGGTAAACTAAATAAACTTCATAATACCGATACTCGTAATGACACTTGACTAATGTTTTAAAGTAAAAGGGTAAAAGCAAAGAAAATAAGAAATATTTGATAGGAGATTATGTTTACTCAGATTTAAATTTTAACCGAATCGCTTAGAATCCCATATTTGTTGCCCGAAAGCCGACGATAAGATCAGAAATTACTTTGCTAATTCATTCTTTTATACTTGACAAGATCGTTTAAATAAATCAGGTTCGGCCGAATATGTAGGTTAGAAAGTCGTAAATGGTCCCACCTATAGACAGCAATGTTATATAAATGATAGTCACACTCCGACTGACATCTAAATTAATCAGTCACAAAACACTCCAAATGACATGTTATCAATCAGAAAAATAAATGAAATGTTAGAAATACAAAGCGAAGATTGTTCACACAGTGCTCCGCATCTAGCCGTCTCTTACAAATTGCAGCAAACGTCTGCGTGGTCATGGTACCACCGGCACATAACTTCTAAAAGAAATCTTCAAATGAAGAAACTGGACCAGATAGTTTGGATGAAGTAAAGCCACAAGAAGGTGTCTCAAAGTCCAGCTAACAATTTATTGTTCATTTGGGTACTAGAGTATCTACATTGTGTATCTTCCCCTCTTTAAATAATGTTTCCTTATGTTAAATGTATGGCTAATTACAAACCAATATACCTTGCTATTTCACGCTTCGAGTAATTTAAATCATAAAACTGTTTACATAAAAGAACAAACCTCAACTTCAAAAGCTTTATGGATGGAAGCACTTCTGAGATAAATGTTTTTCTTTTATACAGTGCATGTTAGATGGAAAAGAATGTAGAATAGTGTTTGGCAAGGCAATATATATCATATTAGTGAATTTTTAAAACAGCATTTCCTCCCCGACCCCACCCCCATCTCCGCCCTTTTGTTGCCAATTTCTTTCAATGATTACTTGAAGTTTAAGGGGTGTTCTAAATTGAATCTTGCAAAAACCACTGACTGATGTCATTTGTTTTAGTAGCTTGTTATCTAAACAATTCTATTAGGCACGCCGTCTCGACTATGTCAGATTGATTTGAAAAGAACTGCCTCGCATGCATAGGTGAACATTTTATATACAATTTTATATTATAGGATTTAGAATTATATTGAATATTGTTAAATTGTTTGTCAAAATAAACTTTTCGTTTATCTGAAACATACGTACTGTTTATTTGTAACTGACGTATATTTTATTGATTTATCGCTGACATTGGACGAAACTCCAACAGCCAACCTAATCGATACACTGGACACAGGAGACTGTTGTTGACATTTTAAAATGTTATTTGGTTCTAATGTTTGTACATTTGAATTGGTCTTCTTTTACGAGCATTTTTCATATTCTATTTGTAATGATTCGACTCTAACGTATGATGTCAATCTTGCAGAGATAAGTGTATTTTAGTGTTTGCCTAATTAGAATACGATACTGTAGGACATCAAGTAAAAAATCAAGAAATTGCAATTGAGATCAAATGCATGTACCATTAACTGAATGATAAAACATCACTTATCAATCTACATTATTTTTCGATTTAAAATTAATTTTATATGTTTGACGCAACTGTCAAAAGGTAATTTTGCTTGCAAAATTATATTGGCCTCTTAAAATTTGTTCTACCTTTACTTCAAAGAGAAGCTTTGACAAGTTTTCTGCCTTAAAATAGTCTGGTCACACCAAGATGAGTACTTACGACAAATAGATCAGATACATATTGATAAATCAATCGGAGCAATATATAAAATATATAACATTATTCATATTAAGTTTACTACTATGTGTTTTTGTATTTTTATATGCTTTTTTTAAGATTACTGTTTCAAAGCCAACACGATGTGTCTTGTTGACGTAGAAACATGAAAAGAGCACGCGATTTTGCTCGAAGCGTCAACTTAAAACTGAGCCAAATTAAAATATACCTATCCAGATTGCAAATACGGAAAAATACTAGACTAGCCTAGTTCTAGTAGAGACACTCATCCCTCCCGATGCAAATGGAGATGTATGTGTTGTTGTTTCTGTTTTGTTGTGGTTATTATCTTATAGTAGTTGAGTTCATCTCTGAGTGATTTATCAAAAAGTTAGGTGCATGTTATAACATAAATCAAATAACTAAATAACCAGTTTAGGTCTTTGCATAAATAGAGAAATTTTGGGTGAGTTGATCCATAAAGATAATCTGCTTGAAAGAAATGGCCAGCATGTGACACCACGGGACGTCGAGCTGCACAAAATACATAAACATGTAAATCTTGGTTAGCTTGTATCCTTCATATTAAACAGGTGAAAAAAGTCATGAATATATGTGGTTTGTGATCCAAAACAATTAAGAATTCAGAACGTCATATTGTAAAGAAGTTGTTGTTAATTTACGTCACCCTTTTTGTACTAGATTTGGTAACATTTTGTAATATATTATAACAGTTAAATTCTCGGGTGGAATTTTTTTTTAATCTTTACTTTTTCTCTTTCCAGGTTCGGAAAAAAGCAATAGAAATTATATAAAAGGGGGAAAGAGTAATTGATAACTATTTGGTGCATTTTAGTATTATATTGTTTTTAAATTAATGTTTTAAATTGAACATGTGTTGTTGTTTTATTGAAATAAATTACGTAGGTTATAAAAGCGCTATGGACATTCCATAGAAATTTCGGGGGTACCGATATGGTGCCCGAAGTAATCCTAACTGACATTAATGACAGTTTCATATTCATATCAATTTGTATTTTCTCCACTGTAAAAAGCAACTTGTCAATGTTGGAACTATAGTCTGACTAGACAAATTCTATATAGATCTGGCTAGATTTATTTGTCAGCCAGACTCGTCTTCGCATTCATGAAACACAGCTCTGGTATAAAAAGATAAGCAAAGCCAAGAGCAGTATATTTTCAGCACAATAAAATTCGCCTCACAATTACTCTAGTTTTTGCATTTTTCTGCTTGTAAGTTGAAAGTCATTGGTGCGGTTTTCTGTGACTTTTTCAGTCAATAATTGTTTGAGCTTGCAAAGAATTTCTTAGTAATGTTATTATTACTATTCTTCTTCTTCTTCTTCTTGTTATTATGATTATTATTATTATTATTATTATTGTTGTTGTTGTTGTTGATGATGTTCAGACCTGCTTATATATACAAGGGAAAGACTTTGTTTAAGTTCAACGTTATTACATTTATGACGCAATTCGCAAAACGTCGTTCCTATGCAAGTAACGTAAGTTACGTTATAGCTACGGACGTCAAAACTTAACATACGTTAGGATTGCTCGCACGAAAAATATACTCTCTAACTTTTTTTGATATTTTGTGATATAATGGGTTCATGTCTTGGAAAACACAAACCAAAACGCAACAGCGTTTGTCCGTCAAATATGGAAACAGAAATCCGTCAAAGAAAGTCAACAAAGAAAGCCTCAGGTCAGAGGGAACAACACTCAATAAATGAAACCGAAATGAAAAAGCAACTAGAGGATGGTAAGTGAAATGCTTAATGTTGTAATATGTATTTATCTCATATTATATAAAAGATACAAAAGAGACGATACATTTTAAATAAGATGCTCTATGCTTTTTATTATTACTATTATAATCATTTTGGAGTCTGGTATTTGTTCAAATGTGACTTTTTAACAGGCTGCACTGCTTTCTTTTAGCCTTTTCATCCTACATATAAAATTGTTTTGTTTCAGACTTGAAGAGAATAAGACGACATTTTTTGTTATTTTAATTTAATTCTGAAATGGCCTTCTTTTCTAAAGTTGTGTTTCGCCAGGTCTACTTCTAAGATTTCTTACGGTTTATTGTAAGACTAGACTAAATTACAAGACAAGGGGGAAACTTAAAATGGTTTTTAAACATAAAATTTTTCGGGAAAATGCACTTATATCATTTCTGGCCAAAACTGGATGGACTGAAAATCTGCTTATCTAATATTTATCAACAAATTGGCAGTCTTTTTTTTAAATTATAGATCTATATGATTCCATTAAAAATCTGTTTCGTTCAAGCTGACGCAGGGGAGTCTAAAATTACCAAAGGGGGTGTTGCATTCACCCTGGATTTCAACGAAGGTGATCCTATGCGAATGCCATCAAGGTTGGCTGATAGACTGGACGGGGTAGCCTCCCCTCTTGGAGAAAACGAGGAGGTGTGTTTGTTTTGTTGTTGCTCATGCTGCTCACCGTAGGTTACGTAAAACTACTTCAGTATTCATAATGTACTTTTCACCATTCGTGTTTACCAATCAGAACAACTTATCCTTGTTTATGTTCTTTTAGTTTATCTTTCCCTGCAGCTACGTAGTTCTTGTCTTTAGTTTTTAAATGTATCTTTGTTATAAAAGGTATGTAACATTTTTGGTAACATTTTTGTGTATATTTATTTTTGTCAATTTAAGATCCAGTACACTTCCGAAGAAAGAGAGCTTTTGGCCGAGTTGTTTCGTGACGACATCCTACGAGAAAAAAGCGAAAAGGCCAGTACAGACAAGAAGGCCTATGCAGCCGCAAGACGCCGAGCTGAACAAAATACATAAACAAGTAGATAGCTCATCTTTTTTCTTAATATTGACAGTACATACTCTTTCACGTGATGTGCCGGTTATATTTGTTTCGTATGAATAAGTATTAGGCTGGCTACATGTGTATACTGTTTCTACGTTTAACGTTACCATTGGAAACAAAGATTGCATAGAAAATAGGAGCCAAACTTCAGTACCTTTATTCAATATTGATATTAATTTATATTCGTATCAAATATTAATGTAAACTGATTCACAAATTGTTCAGTGTAGCCTTAAGAAAACTTTAGCACTTTATATATTTTCAGGGCTTCAAGAGGAAAGAGGCTTTTTATGGAGATTGACAAAAGAAATACATAATTTGTAGTTACATTTGTACATGAATGATACCAAATAATAATTTGTTTTTAAAACAGCTTTTCTTTTTTTTCATTGCAACTGACTTTGTATGCTCTCTGCTTGTCTTGTGTCACGAAATTTCTCTTCTAAGTCTTCCTGTACAAATCCAGATTTTCCTAAACAAATCTAGATTTTCCTGTACGAAAACATTATTTTTTCCTAAACAAATCTAGATTTTCCTGTACAAATACATATTTTTTTCCTAAACAAATCAAGATTTTCCTGTACCAATACATATTTTTCCTAAACAAGTCCAGATTTTTCTGTACAAATACATATTTTTTTCCTAAACAAATCAAGATCTTCCTGTACCAATACAAATTTTTCATAAACAAGTCCAGATTTTTCTGTATAAAAACATACTTTTTCCTAAACAAGTCCAGATTTTCTTGTACAAATACATATTTTCCTAACAATTGCAGATTCTCCAGTACACATTCAGATTTTCCTGAACAAATCCAGATTTCCAAGTACTCTTCCCTATTTGGTACTATCCTGTTGGTAGGTATCGTGTAAATTCATAGTGAGTTGGGAGTGGGGGTGGGGTTGGGATCTTCCGTGTTTATTTATCATTAGAAATATTAAATAGGCTACTTAAGCAAAATAAAGTACCCATATAAAATGTAACATTTCAAATACACTTGTAAAAGCACTAAAAGCTTTCGCATTATTACACTTAATTTACCCTCTTTAACGTGTAATTGTAACTAAAGTTTTTTATGCTGTTCGAGTGTCTAGGCCACTATATGAACTTTTTTGTGTAAATGAAATCAATATGTGAGCGGTTCAGTGGTCCAGTGGTAACGCACTGGACTGGTAACCCAGGGATCCCGAGATCGACCCCCGCTCCTCCATTAACATTAGTCTTTCGGATGAGACATTAAACCGAGGTCCCATGTATCAGACACTGAGTATGCAAAAGAACCAGGGGTGTAATTGAAAAGGACGATTTCTGTATCTTGCACTACCCCCACAACATAAAATAACTAATCTCTTCTGGGGGCGTCATATGGGTAACTGGTACCGAGAATAAATAAGCTCAAATAGAGAGTGAAATGAATAATATGTCTACAGGTCTTAAGATACAATATGTTGTGAACTAAATCATTTCATACAGTAACCTAGGTCTTTGATAATGTAGTCATCTCTTCGTCAAAACGTATCAGAATATTGCAAACATCTCTAACAATGCTCTTGTATTACAGTAACGGAACAATGTAACTTATATCAAATATGTTGTGGGTTTAGAATATATACAGATTTCAGAGTTTGAAATCAGAAATAAACAATCAATTTTATCATCAATTATTTATTCCATCACAAAAGTACAATAAATTTACAACATTGTCACAAATGAAGGTTACAAAAATGCCATGTTCATTTGTAAATTTGTAACAGAAAACTAACTTTGATGTTAACATGAAAGACCATTCATCAAAAATATACCAATAAAGAATGAAATTTGGTGCTTAATTAAACAACCAACAATATTTAACAAAATCATTTATTTATGTAAAGTTTCAATACAGCACTAATTTTGTGAACACTAAGGTTTAAAATTTAATATATACATGACCGAAAGACAAAGCTTCAATTAATCAAAGTATAACAACGCAATAACTGAAAATGACTTTCTGACACCTGTGATCATAATAATGAAAATTTACTTTCAATAAGATTTATATAATACTTAAGGTCAACAATAATGAACAAAATGTATGTCTTATTTTTAGCTGACCAAGCTATTCATTTTGAGAAAAAACAGTAAATAATGCTTTTATTCCCTTAAGAAGAAACAAACTCTTTCACATCACATTTAAAGTCAGTGTTCCCGATATGTAAGAAGTTTAGAGACAGCAAACTTGTGGCATTCACCACATGACCATAGTTAAAGTCACAAAGCTTCACAAGGTTTATCAAGATAATGACCATGTCACTTCACTACCTATTCATGATTTCATGTAATATATGCATTCTTTTTAAATTTGTTATGGAATTAAAACACTTTTTGAAATTAATACTCACTTCTTTCAACAAATAAGTGTTGATAATTTCTGTACAACTGTATACTTCAGATCAAGAAATCTGATTAATTGATATTGATATAAACTGTAACAATATCACATTAACAGTAAAAAAAAAAATAAACTGGTCAAGATTTACCATTCTGGCAAGAAACTGTCTCAACAAAATATATGAAACAGATAAATAAAAAACAAAATCTGGTCATTTGAAATAATTGTGTCTGTACATATGACTAATGTATCCACTGACATGTCAGTTGTTTATTAGAAAAAACATTTTCCTTACACTAACAGCTAGTTCCTTTAAACTGTAAGGGTTCAGTCTGAAAATACATGCTTAAAGTACTTATGTAAGTCTTAAAATTTTACTAGAATTCTTTTCTAACCAATGTCCTGATTGTTAACGCTTCGGACTAGTAGTCAAAGGGTTGCTAGATGCACCGGTTCAAACCCAATCAGGGGCAAGCCGTTGTTTCCTTGAGCAAGAAACTTTACACTCATTGCTTAGTACTGGTTAGTTCCAGGAACAGATTCGAGAGTGTGTCTATAAGCTATAAGCGTCCTTCACAATCGAACTAAAATAAATTTGGTATAAACTATTTCAAACTCAACTTCTGTGTACATCCAACTTTGTGTACAAATAAATACTGAAAAATGGGATTTTAGTTAAACATGTGAAAAAAAACTGTCTATGAATGTTTCAAACTCAACATTTGAGTACATCCAACTTTGTGTACTAACAAATACTGAAATTTGGTTTTTAGTGAAATATGAGAATAAACCTTTTAGTCTATCAGTGTTTCAAAGACTACATTTGTGTACATTCAATTTTGTGTACAAACAAATATAGAGGGTTTTTAGCAAAATACGAGAGTAAAACTTTTGTTTATTACACAACAACAAGCACCAAATTACTATCCATACCATAAAACATTGAAATATATTTATGGTAATTCATACAATGCCATTATCATTAACATTTATATTTCAAATCAGAATTAAAATTCAGTTCATACTAAAGTTAATAATTCAATAACATCCAGGTAGAGTGTTATGACACAACCACCAAGAACAAATTTAATAACAAAATAGATTTTTCAGTATTCAACAAACTTCGAAGGAGATCAGCTCTATGTACAAGAACAATATTGCGCAGTTGATTTCTGCCAGATAATAAATTCAAAATAACAGCAGAAATCTCACATGTAGCGTAAAACTCAGACTTTTATAGGAGTTTAAGATACATCACATAAAAATACTGCTTGAACTTATTCCCAACCATTAGTAAACAATTTCATGTCTCTTTTATGGGAAAATAATACAATGACTAGACAAAACTCTGAGACTGCTATATAATTTATCAAGCCTACTTTCTTTGTGATACAAGTATTGAGTACATTCACTTTTGGTTAGAGATTCTTAACTTATTGGTTTTGTATGTTGATACTGTAAGGGTTGATGCATGTTCTTACATTCTATATCAAAATATAGTCTACCACACTATTTATAACAGGCATCTAAGTAGATGAGTGGATATCCAAAAAATAATATTCTGTGCAGCCTTAATAAGCAATTACTGGCTTCAATTTGTCATGGTCTTGCTAAACAAAATGGCTGCCAAGACCGTGACCTTGCCTCTGACTAGTCATAATAATCATCCATATTTCTAGCAGCTATATGTGAAATAACAGCTATGTAGACAATAATCAATCCAATCAACACGATAGTTGTTAGAATTCCAGCAATGATACTGATCTTAATCATCTTCTTTGCACTCTGGGAGTGTCTCTCCGAAGCCTGCATGTCTCCATACGATGCCGCAGCTTTCGCCTGAAAGATTTTTCTAACATTTAACAAAAATATCTATGTAAGCATAAACAGACACCAAAATAACCAGCAGCTATGAAAGTTTATGAAATTTATTGAAAATAACACCTACTTTCACCATTTTTTATGAAACTGCTTTCACATGACCCCCTTTTTTTGGATAAAACATAAAGAATGTTTACAAAATTTAGTGCAAAGCAGAAAGTAATGCCAAGAAATTTTTACATTATCTACGAAAACAGAAGTTTCACATACATCATTGATAGTAATTCTAATGTTCTGATTTTTTAATTTCTTCACTGAAACCAAAGCCAAGACAGACTCTCTGGATAAGCTTTGATCTTTTGGTTTAGAAGGATATTTCATTAAGACATTATATATTTGCAAAATAGCCTCAATCACACTTTTTTGTTGCTGTTATAGAGGTGACAGCAAAATAGACTTCACAATCAAACTCTGGCTATTTATATGTACACTGACAAGACAATAAAACTTTACCTCTGAGGCCCTCATGATGGCCAGGATTCCTGTAGGAAAGAAGCAGAACAGTGTGACAAGTATTGCTGCTATCATGTGGTCCTCTGCTGGCTGCGCTGGCATCACAACCATTCCTGTCTATAAAAACAGTTACAATACTATATAACAATTCTAGTCGAAGTAAAGACTTTCTGTCACAAAATATTGCTTATATGTTGTTCCTATCTACACCTGTATCATAGTGATGAAGATACTACACCAAATATTAATCTCAAAAACTAAAAATTCTATATTCTTATAATTTACATGCATTTCGTCATTGTTTTATTTTTACTGTTTTCAGGAAGGAAAGATTAAAAAGATAACAGATTTCTGTATCTTTTAAAGATTACAAAGTTTAAATCTATTAAATTTTAATTAACTGTCTTAATCCCACTTGGTACAAATTAACTTATTTTCAGAAAGCTTTTCATAAAAACCGTGTCAATTTCAATTAAAAACAGAAATAAATTCTATATGAGAACACTGTATCTCCAAGCCTGATCATTAAATGAATTTTCAATAGGCCTTTTACTGTGTTGTACTGGACTCCACCATAAGGTGGTGGTGGATTTACAACATATCCCTGCTGAGCAGGCTGTCCCTGAAACACAAAGCCAGGCTGTGGCGGCTGGACATAGGGCTGGGCAGGATATCTAGGAGTGGTAGGGTTATCACTATATGGCAATGCACCATCTTGAATTAAAGCCTCTCCTGAAATAGAGTATAATATTGTGCAACTGAGTGAAATCAAGATATTCCTTACCTCTCATTTCCTATACATGTATACATTAAGTTTTTAATAATAACTTTACTAGACCATCATTCCAAACCCATATGTGTCTTCAAACTTACTAACAGACTTTTCCACAAACTGCTAGTGTTTCTTTCATTGGATTAGTTAGCTGTCAATAACTATTGATTGACCTTAAATATCTGTACTTAGTATTAATATTAGGCAGATAGTCATTATACATAACAGAGACAGAGAAACTAAGTTTTCAGCAGCTGCATTTTTCTTTTCCCCTCATAGGCCTCTCAGATTATGGTGGCTAAGTACTGCCAACACAGACCCTGCTATCACCAATGGGTTACTTGCAGCCGATATCATTACTTAAAAAGAGATGGTTGATAGCCCCTCCTTGAAGGATACTTATTAAAGGTTCTCCGGTACTCATGTGCACTTTCAATCTCTGAGATGATATTCACATTCGCTCTCAAATTATACCTTTTAGCATTCAACTTTAAGCCTCAAGGACTTTTTTAGACCTTTCGATTTTGTTTGTGGCTGTCAAGAACCTTCAACTTCAACTTATTAGTGCCAAAAGTCAATACTGACTATACTAGGCAGGCACGTGTCAGTAACATTAAAATTATAAAAGATAATAACAAAGAAAACAAGATTCAACTGAAGATCTTACTTAAAAGTTAAACATTTATTTTGAATGCTTCAAATCTATAAAACTTGTTTAGTCCACTGATAAAAGCTGGCACAGTTGGGGTAACCTTAATCTTGGTCGGTAATTCGTTCCAGTCGTATAGTCCTTGGGAAGAATGAGTTCATGTGATGTTGTGTTTTTGATTGTGGGATTAGGAATTTGTTGTTTCTTGTGTTTGTAAGGTGATTGTGATCGACATTGACCTGTTTGTTTTTTATTTTGTGTAGCTGGCATGGTTTTGCCTTTGTTCTAAAGTTGACCATTTTAGTTCCTTAATCATGTTTGTTACACTGCTTGTATAGTGGTAATCATTATGAACGTACCTTGCAGCTGACCATTTCAATTCTGTGAGTGAGATATTTTTGCCATGGATGCCATATTGGTTGAGCAGTATTCCACCTGTGGTCTGACATATGTTTTGTATGCTGCTTCTTTGAGTTGTTTGTTTTGTGTTTTTACATTATGTCTGATGAACCATAAGCTGTTTTCTACTTTGTTTGTGATATTATTCATATGTGATGACCAGTTTAGGTTACTACTTATAGTAACTCCTAAGTATTTTGCATTTTCTGTGGTTTTCAGTACAGTGTTATGTAGGGTGTAGGGAAAGATGACTGGTTTCTTTTTCCTGTGTATTTCTGAGTACTTCACGCTTGTCAGGGTTAAATTCCATTGACCATTCTTTTTCCCATATTTCAAGGTTGTGCAAATCATTTTGTAAGGTTTTTGCAGATGCTTGTGATTTAATTGTTAAATAAACTATGGTGTCATCAGCAAACAGACGCACCCGGCTCCTGACACTTCCTGGTAGATCATTGATGTATGTGAGAAAGAGGCATGGACTTAAGACCGATCCCTGCGGGACACCAGAAAGCACAGGGAGCCTGTCCGAGACCTTGTTTTCCACTAATACTTGTTGTGATCTGTTTTTGAGAAAGTTTTGTATCCATGAACTGATGTGTGGATGAACTCTCATGTGTTTCAGCTTATGAGTTTGTGGTGGTCTACTTTGTTGAAAGCTTTACTGAAGTCCATTACAATCTACATCTACATTGTACTGCTTCACAATCAACAATTGATTATACTAAGCAGGCGGTAGAATGACATCAGTTTGTTGACCTTGATTAGGTTGTCAGCTATTTCTTGTGTGAAGCCGATGGGCTGTGTCTCACAGATATGTTTTGACCTGAATCCATGTTGCTGGGGGCAAAGTATGTTGTTTTTGTCAAAGTAATCCATCATGTTTGAAACAATGATGTGTTCCATTAGTTTTGTTGCTATACATGTCATCATGTGAGTGATATTGGTCTGTAATTGCTAGGTTTTGATTTTGACCTTTCCTTGTATGCTGGTGTGATGATGGCATGTTTCCAATCCTTAGGAACAATACCTGTGTCTAGTGACCTTTGGAATACGATTTTCAGGATTGGTCCTATCTCTGTGTGTAGCTCTTTGAGTAGGTAGGATCTCATCTGGGCCTTGGGCTTATGGGGTTTAGTCCTGTCAATAACTTATCGAACCAATGACAGCGTAAAGTTTTGTGACGATACACCAAAAAACTTTAATGTTCAATTAGAATTTACCTGATCCTTTTTCTGACATGATTTTCAGATGTGGACGTGAAAAAAATGTAGTTCCAGAAAATGTTTTCTCTTTTTTCACACCGGTGAACCGTTAAATTATTGTGAAGTTACCAAGTGGGTAACACTGTACTAAATTATTTCTTCGTGGATTGTTGATGTCACACAGTTTTGAGGACTTTTTGTTTCAGACAAAGACTTATATGAAAATGAGTTTGCTGAATTTGTGATCAATAAGTTAAGGACATATTTTATTGTTTTATTAAAAGATTGAAAAACCGACCAGTGAATAAGCTGCAAAACGTGGATATTGAATAAAAAAGTTTGGACATGATGGCTGCATGGATTACTTAATTAAGAATAGCAGTGTCCAAACCATATTACCGTGCATAAACAGATAAAAACTCATCTGTAACCTTTTTGCACACAACTACTTAATTAACGGTCACACAAGATATATACAGGTACTTCATGCGACAAGTTTAATTACTTGATTGCCAAGACACTAACAATTACCAAGACTTATTACAAGTGCAGTAAAAACATGCAAAGCAAACCTTAGAATGAACAGAAAACAAAGCAATCACAAATTGCCACATATCATATTGTACAACTTTTTTGTTTGAAATTCTACGTGTTGAAGCGATGACTTTTCTTTGGAGAAGAATCATTCTCTACCTGACTGTCCAAACTCACTGTAATATATATCATGGATAGAGGACCGAAAACAACGTGTTATTGAAAATAGTGAATGCTCCAGAGAGAAGTAACGAGTAGAATTCCTCAGGGGTCTGTCTTAGGGCCGATCTGTTTTGTTTTTTATATTAATGACTGATGCCTTCAAAGTAAAAAAAAAAAAAACGGTGGCGAAATCCTCTTATTTGCTGATAACACCAAGTTCTTCAGAGGAATTCTAAATTTTGAAGATTATGGGAAACTATACAAACTGATATAGCATAAACTTTTTTTAAGAAAAGACGAAGATTAAATGTGAGAACATTTTCGTTTTGTTACCGAGCCGATGATACTTGGAACAAGCTTCCTATAGTAATTTGGTTGAAGCTAAATCAGTAAAATCGTTTGAAAGGCGGCTAGAAAAATTCCTCTAGGATCAACCGATTGAGAACCACCTGTGATATCGGGAGGTAATAATATACTTAGTGATGAAGACCAACAGCTGGTGTTACAGGCTGACTCAAGCCTTCTACCAGAAGATGATCTGTACGTATCTATTAGAATCTGTAAGTAACGTCTTTAGTGAGTTTGACGTACGTTGACATTGGCGCGTATCTGCTTGCTGCCGGAAATGCGTCACGTAAACATTACGTCATCTGAGTAATGGCGATTTATAAACGTTTAAAAATGACGTTTGTTGAATAATTTACCTTTATACAAACACAAAAAGTATGGAGCGACTGACATTAAACAGGCGACAGAAAACAACTGGAGACAGAGTAGACTGTATTCCCGCTGGAGACTGTTTGCCGGTATGGTCAACGATTTCACTCGACGCAAAATTGCCAATGATGTCGAACCCAAAGGGTTCTGTCATCTTTTATACCACGAAGCTAGGAGAACCAGTAAGTTTTTCGCCTCTTCCAGCTATGGCGCCTTAAAAATATGTCTTGCGCAAAAGACTACTTCGATTCAAACTATGTATTTTTTTATAAATCTAAAACACTTTAAATGAAATTATTATGAATAGTGATATGAAAGTGGTATACTTATAATAATTATATTCAGCTAAGACACATATCGTTGTATAAATACCGAGTATTTCATAGACAGAAAAAATGTTTTATTGCCATCTCTATGAAATGTAATAATGTAATGTTCAGATTAAAATGGGCTAAGACAACAAGCTGACAATTGCTTCTACCTTTTAACAGATGAAAGGCATCAATTAATGTAATATGATATGATTACTTTTTGGTGTATGCGAATCTTCAAACGGTGCTCGAAAAAGCCCTTTTTATATTTCTGTATTACATATCAGTTTAATAATACAGTTATTCTTATCAAAAAATGCAATTACACTTATATGTCAATTACAGAAAATTACAATGCCCGGGATAATGTTTAAAAAGTGTCAAGAAAAATTTCACGCGCGCCGGCTATCTGCCTGTCCATTTGTGTGCTTTTTCAAAGAAGGAGGAACTTATCTCTTTGGATGTCTTCCTTTCAATTTGTGTACTTGTTGCAGAAATAGTTTTCTTTTTCAAGCAGTGTACCATTTTATACTGCAGAATGCAATATCGTTAAGGTCAAGTGTTAGCGTTCTCATACAACATGACTTCTGGTTGAATATCTTTTCTCAGAAACATCAGTGCAAGCAAGAGTATGACTTTGACCTTCGGGACCCTAATGGACAGTACGTTTCCAATGAGTACCAGCCTCTACACGATCCCCATCTTAGGTCACATTTCAACACCAACATGATGCGCCGTCATCTGATAAAAAAGGGGTTTATCTCGGAGGATGGCATGGTCCTGTGTTCCCTAAGGGAGTTCAACCAGTACAGACAGTATCTTAGGCACATTTACTTCCTGGAAATTGCAAAAGAAAGAAAGGAGGAGGTAACAAGCCCTACTGATATATCTCAATAAATAAGTGATTTGAAAGAGACCTGTGTATTTGTCCTAGATCAGTTGTACTGGTCCCGAGGACAAAGGCCGAAGACCAGTGCGACTGTTCCGAGGACAAAAAGGAACCATATGAAATCACTTTTTAATGACAATTTCTTTTAATAATTGTTAATTAACAAAAAGTATAGAACATTCTTATACAGTCTATTAAAAATGATTCACGTCAGCTTATGAACACAATTTTCGAATTGTAGATAGGAGATAATGCTCTTCCCACCATACCGTCTTGAGCACACTGCCAGTGAGTTCAATCTCTTCACGTGTACTGCTCAAAAGTACAATTTTGAATAAGTACATCTTATAAAGCACATTGTATTCAATTGAAAGAAAAATGATCGTCTTTTAAACAATTCAATATCATTAGCCCTGTTGAACGGCCCAGTCAAATGGCTTCATATTATTGCGAATAGAGATATTACTTTTGCTGCCCGGGGCTGACAGTGTCCTTAATATTAGCCCTATTATTTAGACGATCCGCGTTTTATTAACACAGCAGTTTAGTATTTAACGTGTCCAGTAATTAAAACTTTATATAAAAGCATTTTTAAACCTTCAATATTTCGATTACGGTAAATTGTGCCGTAGACTTACTGGGCACAACTTCCGAAAATTAAGACTACATTTATATCAAGCTGCAGATCGATTTTTTTTTCTTTTTATTTTCGTTCTACGTTGCTCCAAGTTGTAAACAAAATGTTTAAGTGGAATAACAGCGATGATGATGATGATGACGATGATGAAAATTGTTTTAACAGATTATTTATTAGTTGTTATTGCGAATAATAACATTATTTTGATCACCATACATATTTAGAATTTTTAGAATTTTTAGATTTAAATGTTAATTCCTAAATTCATTACTTTGATAAAGCAAAGTTAAAAGTTTGTTTGGCTTTTTTCGTTTGCACATATAGCAAATGTAATACTTTCACAGCTATGAGCATGCGCACAAACTTCAGCTGCTAGAATTTATACTAACAGTTTTAAAAAGACGCATTCTTGCACATTCTAGTTAGTGTGTTTTTCTGTTACATGCTTTTTTAAAGCTCGAGAAAAGATTACAGAAAACCGCACATGACAAAGAGGAAGTTCAGAAGAAAGTGTCACAAGGTACTGTCATTCGCAGACGTCTGCAGCAGCAGAAGGAGCGGGACGTTAATAAGTAAGTAACTGACTTATTTAAGTGTGATAAAAAGTGTAAGGGTTACAAAAACATGCATGTTCTAATCAAAGTAAAGAAATTTAAACGACATCTTTTTTGTGAAATGTACAAATTTTCCGGTCATTTCAGAAAAATGTCTTTTGTCATTGCATACGCAATAGAAGAAGTAAAAAAATCGATTTGTGTAAATATACTAGTTTCTGGGACAAAATTCTGCAAAAGTTGACATGGATTTAAAATCTTTTAAACATTTAGAATTTTGCGATTTGAAATGTATTTTTTTCACATTGCATGTTACAGACTTAAAGTTTACATGGATAAGAAGTCAGCCAGTCTCGAGAGCAGACTGAAGGAAATTCGGGAGGAAATGGCTAAAAGAGAGAAAAAGCAAAGAGAAGAAGCGGAAAGACGTCAGATAGCCGTCTTAAAGCATCAACAAGAGGTTCGAAAATTTCCATGACGTCATTGCATAACGTCAAATCAGGCCCATGAGATAATAAATTTCCTCCTCAAAAATTAAGACCGTCTGCTTTAACCTCATTCAGTTTAACAGACCTGTCAGAATCTTGCAGAATGTATCTGTGAGCTGTAGTCTTGTTATTTCTAAGACCAGTTACTTAGCAGTAATTAATGTAGGCCCTATATGTCTCAATAGGAAAATGTAGGAGCTTTTTTTAACAATTGAGACATTTAGTTGACATTTCCTTTCGGGAAAGACTTACACGGTCCTAAATTTGTTAAAGCTATCTGAGCACAAAATTAAATAGCAAATCATTGCTTATATACCAGTATTGACGACTGAGATAAACGCTTTATATTTACGATTTGAATAAAATATTCTTGCAGAGGTGTCCACGAAGGTTTTAATTAGACATGTTCCTTATATCAGTTTGGAATAATGAGTCTATATCATAGAATTGCTCAAGAATTTATAACTTTGATATCACAACACAATCTATCGAACTACTTAGGTAGCGCGTTCTTCCAATACCGTCATATGCAATTAGTTCGAAGTCAAAGTCGATATAAAAGTCGTTGGTATTTTGCTTCTTCTACAACGACCTAAATTGAAAAGATTCAGAAGTTCAAAAGTTTATTTCACTAAGCACAGGTTGGAAAACAAAGACGTAAGGTAAGACGGTTTCAGGCAAGAAATAATACTAATATTCTTATACATTTTTTCAGTGAAATGTTTATAAATGAAAAAGCGACGTAACGAAGTAACGTGACTGTGACGCAACATCTGACGTTTGACCAAGAACGCTGCAGCTTAAATGTTCTAACATTCTCCTTTTTCAGAATGAACAGCGGAAAATGATGATGATAAAGAGATGGCATCAGAGGGACCGGATGAGAAGACGCTTACTTGAAGAAAGGGAGACACAGAGAAAAATCAAAGCGGAGTTACAGGTTACAAAACAGTTTAAGAAAAAATATTGCGGTGTGTCTAAAACTTTGAAGTGTATGTTACCATCAAAAGCAGCAGCGATGTCAATCCTTTCAAAGAAAATTTATGTTTCACAAATTTCAATCATTTTTCAAGATTTTATGAATATCTGTGTCATGCTTAAAAATTGAAAATGTCCACCTTTCGTTACAAAATTCAGTTCGAACACACTGTTTGGAATAACATAAAAATGACGTCTCCGGAGTTAGTTTTGACTGTGGTTCACGACTTTCTTTGAACAATTTCGACATACTATAATTTTCAATATTTTTTAAAAATAAGGAAGTTTCATTTAAAGAGAACGAGTGTATTTGGATGAATGAATGACTCCTTTACAAAAGCAAAATGTTTTGTTTTCAGTGTATGGAGAAATGGAACGCTCGGAAAGAAGCGCAGAGGGAGATGTTGCAAACTTATGAGGAATTATTGAAAGAGGATGACGAAAAAAAGGCATACAATATCGCTAAGAGAGAGCAAACGACTTCAAAGAAATGGGAGCGTTTAGGAAGTAAGGGAGTCTCATAATATGAAGTCTATATAATTTATGTACATTTTTAAATCAGACAGAGAATAAGGCGCGACTTCAGATTATTCAAGACAAAAATTTCTCCCACGAATACTTATGTAGTGATGAGTCTAAATTTTCCCACACCTATTTTCTCGTATTATGTGTGAATAAGATACCGCCGTGAATTCCATTCGTGCAAGGAAATCGAACTTGTGTAGAAAGACCTCGAAAAGATAAAAGAATTTTAATACTTAATTTACATTTTTAAAAGAAAACTTAGAAAAACTGAAGCAGAAGTCGAGAGAGGAAAAACAGAAGAAAGATGAAAAATATTTCAAGCGTCTGGATGAAAAACTGGCTTCCGGTGATTACAGAATCTACAGCAGACGAAGAGGTAATCCCTGATTAAAGATAATTCTTTATTTTATTTATAACCTTAACGTTTAAAACTAACACATAATGCTGACAACTTGTTACTGGAACTATTTTGTTGAGATTTTCTAGTTTCTGATAACAATGATTTTCTCGTTACAAAAAGCAAACAGTAAGTAGTGGATTTTTTTTTTCTATCAGACTTTGAATGATTAGCTGCTCTATTTTCAATACAGAGACACTTTTGAACAACGTTTATCAGATGTATAATATTACTCCGAATTCAACTTGTTATTCTTTTTATTTCAGAAAGACGAAGATCACCCGAAGAAAATGTTTCGAAGCACATGGAAATTACAGGATGTTCTCAGTACATTTGAAGTTCCTGAGTATCAAACAAGTATGTCATACAAGTAAAACTTTAATCAGTATTTAAATTGTAGATCTTTTTTTAACCTTCAGTATTTTCTCAGTATCTTAAGTCATCTGTCAGACGCTCGCTTGGTTTTCCATTCTTCGGAGACACACGTGTCTAATTGTTAAATGTTGTAAATCTGTGAGTCCGTAATTATTTTTAAATGACAACATTAAAAAAGTGGAATACATATAACTACCTCTTCCTATCGTGTATGTTGAAAATCTACCTTTTTCTGCATGCTTTTGAGCAGTTTACTGTTGTATTAACAGTAGATTTTATCCTGGTCAACTTATTGCTTGCAGTGAATAATTTTGCTATCTCATCCGGCTCACCATGTTCACTTTAAAAAGCATTCATGACGATTTGAAACAATCATTACGTCAATGAATAAAATACGGAGATCGTTTCTTAAAGAAGAACAACAACAATTGTCTTCTTGATAAATAGAATAGAAGCTGGTTTCGGCAAAAAATCCGAGTACATTTCATTCATGAACATGAAAGAAACTATTTTTACGAGGGGCGAAAATCCATTTTGGCAAAGCCATCGTGAAAACATCTCTTTTGGTGCTGTAGATCTTACGCCGAAACAAATGCTTGATAGAATAAAATCTTAACAAAGCTCTTGTGGAATTTTGACGATGTTAAAATTTTTGACTTGCTTTTACTTTTCCGTTACTTTCCGTTTATTCATTATGTGTTAGTGACAATTAAAATTAACAAATAAGTCCACATAATGAAAACATAACTGATGCTTTGATAAATTAAATTTAAATTCCAGGGAAAGGTGATCCTGCTCTGTTTGCCATGCTAAATGCCGCTATTGATGGTGCTGTAGATATAGTAACAAGACCCGATCAAGAAGTGAGTGATTATTTTCATATCACTCAAATAGATCATATACTAGTATGTGTCGCAATATAACCGCTTTAAACACCCTTAGAATAAAACCAGACTTAGTGTGCGAAACAAATTCACAGTTGCTTCCATCTTTGGTTCAACAGACTGGTTGTGGAAACTTTGTTATATTGTATTTGAAAGATACATATTGAGGGTATAATGTAATTGTTTTATAATATAGCTGTCAATCAAGAAAGGACATCTGGACGACTGTAAAATTTGAGACAATATAACACACACTTATGCTGTGTTAGTGCCTGCAAGTGCCTGTAATCAAGCGAAATTGGTTGTTTCTTTGCCATGGGTTCAACTGCTGAACTTTCACTTGACCTTTTCTGCATACAGTCTGTATTTATGACTATAAAAACATAATGCTTTCTTGTAATATCATTTTAACCAAAATGCTGCAGGCTTTTACAAGACAGCCGTCCAGTAACGGTATTTTTATTTTGTTGCAGGAGGATAATGAATTACAAGCTCAAGCTCATACCATTGTACAGGATGTGCTCTCAAAAGTAAAGAATGTAAGTTCAGCTAGAATCTGTACACTTTTTAATACAAATTTCATTTTCCTATTACAAGGAATAAATATATTAACATTCTGAATCCAATTAATATTTTCTGAAAGTAGCGACTTATCTGAGACACTAATAAAAGATTAAACTCCTTTTTGTCTAGCATTACCAGAATGGTTTGTAAAGTTAAACCTTTAAAGCATAGAGTTTTGTTTGAAAGACATTTGGCACACTGACATTCAGCAATGTTGTCATTACTTTTATTTGTTTCAAATCTAATCAGAAATTTGTATTTAATAAGAAAAGCAACATCAAAATACCATTTATTCTCAATTTCTTTCAGCACATTTGTCTTTCTTTTTCTTTCAAGGATATTTATCCACAATATCTACAAATGCTGGATGAAGACATGAAGGGAGAAAATGAAGGTAAAGTCATATGAGTTTTTAAGAGATCTTTAGGTCAGACAAAACCGCAGCTTCACGATACTTTTGCAAATAAATTTCTTAACTTTAAGCCTCCGTACAACTAGTATGTATTGTCTGTAATAGTAAAGTCTGAAGTAATTTTTTGTTGAGTTTCTTATCTTATTCAGTAGCGTTTGCCTTGCAGTTATATATTTCGACAAAATTTCGGTGTCAAATGCATTTGTTTTAAATGCTACTTTGTAATTTCTATATTATAAGAAATAAAAAAGGCAAATTTCTTGACGTCCAGTTTTCAGATCGAATTTTCTGTTTTGTTACATTTCCATCCATAAATCGTACCTGTAAAGGAAACTCTTTTTATCAACAGCCCTGAAAAGTAAGTCAGTGAGATTCAGTTCAGACGAAGAAGAAATCAAAACAGATCTTCCATCAGTCAATGTGATTTCCAGTGAAGAGAGTTTAAACAAGGAAATAATAAGATTAAAACCTGTATCGGAGCATGTTCTTACACCATGTGCTTCTCAACTGGAGGTGGCCAAACTTGAAGCCGAGGCCATACTTGGTTCACCAGAAGTCGGGGACAAAATCACATCCGTTTCTTTTGTAGAGACTTTATTACTTAGGCTACTGGACGATCTAAACAGTGGGCGCCTTAGCAAAGATGAGATAATGAAACTTGCGTCTTATTCTATGGACATTATACAGTCAGCTGAGATGTCTGTAGATGATGGTGTAATAGCGGAGGTTCCGGAAGAGAGCGAATCAGATGGACCTTATTTGGCCTCAAGTTCTTCCTCAGTCATTGCGAAAAAGATGGTAGATTTCACACTCGAGAAAATATTACGCGATATTCAGAACGGCAACGTCCCGTGTGATGACTTGGCATCTTTGACGATGTCTTTTATGGATCACCTAGCTAGCGATGAAGGCAGTACTAGTGTCTCAGTAAGTGAGGCCGAGCTCGATGCGTACATTGACGAAACAATACAGAGAGCAACTTCCTCAGCTATGGATCCAAGAGAAGATTCTCCTGTTTGTGATGCTTTGCTGGATGACTTTATGGTCGTCACTTTGAAATCACTTATAAAAGATTTAGAGGAAGATGTGTTAACAAAGGAGCAGGTGCATGCACTTGCCGTATCAGTTCAAGAAGAAACGAGAAATATTTTACCAGCAGAGTCCGATACTGCATTAGATAACAGGGAGGACGTACAAAGAGTGTTACAAGATATCCTGAGAGAGATGAAGGCCGGTGCCATCGACTTTCGAACTATGTATCAGATTGTATCTGCAATTGTTTTCTCTTACAATATCATTAAAGCGCCACAAGATTCCTCAAATGCGAAGGAAATCACGGATTTGCTAAAGGAAGTACTGTCTGTGGTAGAGCAAAAGGCTGGACACTTTGATGAAGTTAACCTGAACATTGTTCAAGAAGCAAATCGAAGGCTTTCGATGGCCGAATTAGATTTCAAACAAGCTGAAAACCTGTCAGCTAGTGTTGCAGATATCATTGTAAAACAAGATATAAGCTGCAAAGAACATGCCAAGTCTATGGCTGTGGAGGCGCTCATGATGACAAAAGACAAACTAGAAAATGAAGAAAGTAATGCAGATCTTGGACAATGTGTTATGGATGTGGCTGAGGTCGTGATAAATACGTTGGCTGATGACCGAGAGTCGCCATATATTGACCTGTTTCTTGATTTTTTGAAACACTTAAAAGACATCATTGACAATTCAGATTAGTATTCAGGATTTATCAGGGGAAAACATAGAAAAACTGATGAAGCAGATTGAATCGAAGGCGATCACCGAAGAGGAAGTTTTCGAAATGGCGAAGACTGTTGCAAGAGTCATTAAGTCACCTATTCAGTCCGAGTCTTCATTTACAGCATCTTTAGTAGTGAAACATTGTTTGAAAGTTGCCTTAAATGAAATACAGAGCTGTTCGAGTGAAGATGCTTTCCTTACAGATATGATAAATGCTCTGAAGTCTTGTTGCACAGCTGCTGAGCATAGAGAGTGTAAGACTCCGGCTTTTCTCAGTTCATTATCACATTTCTTAAGAAACGTTTTGGACAACCTTACGTACAGAATACAGACAGGTGAATTAAATGATGAAGATATAGCTGACATGTCACTGATGTTTAAAAATAAAATGAAAGAAAGATTAGTGGATGAGAAACATCTCTCTACAAAGAGTGAAACGGAGATGGCGGATCAACAAATTCTGAAATCTTTCGACTCAAAGGATCCAACAATAATTCTGAATTTCATACAATCCGTCATCGATGCTGCAGAAAGCAAGGGACTACAACCGACAGATGCTAAAGAAATTGGTCAAAAATTGATAGAGTTGGGAAAAGGACTTGTCGGTACTTTTGCTGAAACTTCAGAAACATTAAACTCATTTTCCACGGACAGTTTTGTAGAAGGTGTTATAGAAGAAGTCATAAGAAACATTCAGATAGAAATAGATAGTGGTATGTTATCAAAAGATTCTTTGAAAGAAGTGACAAAGGCAATTATTGAAACAACTTCAGACTCGGATGTTGCAAGTGCGGTGGTAGGTCACACTCTAACAAGAATCCACAGAGATTTAGAGAGAGGATATCGGCCCTCTGAAATACATTCAATCCCAGCATTAATCGACTCACCATCTGCGTCAACTGTCGCCTCACACGTTGTTAAACAAACAATAGAATCAATCAACCAGGACATTTTAAAAAGAGGAATACCCCGTGAAATGATTACTTCACTTGCAGCATCAGTTGTTACAGTTCTGTCAGGAGATGAAGAGGCCAAAGAAAACTTGCCACAAGAACTAAAACGTTTTCGGCCTACAATAACAAACATAATTGACTGCCTAAGAACTGATCACATTTCACAGAACAACGCCGAGGAGATGTTTTGCTTGATTCTGGAACATTACAAAGCCTGTGTTCTATGCCATGAAGAGCAAAATGAAGAAAACATTACAGACGATGATGTAGACCTTGTAAGCAATTTGATAACAGAAACTCTGCATCATATCGAAAGAAGTGTCGCAAAAGGAAGAATGAAAGAAAAGGCGTTTTCTATTCCGTCTGTGCCACATTCAGATGATACCACTGTGGTCGCTGTACAGCTCGTAGATTCGTGCATAGAAAACATAAAGAGAGGTATCTGTGCCGAGAAGGAAATATCCTCTTACCTTAAACCCGATTTGATCGATTTCATACTTGAGATTGTAACGCGACTTCAGTCAGAGCTTGCAGAAGGAACAATATCAAACCTTTCAATGGCCCATTTCTTTCAGGCAATTAGCGACGAGGAAATCGACATGAGAACACTTGAAATGAATGCACTAGCTAATTTAGCAAAAGTTGCTGAAAATATAAGAAGACTTAGAGGAAGTTCTGAATACGTACACCGCATACTTGAAACGTACTTGATTCCAAACAACGCTTCCGATGAAGTGTTTGGTGATCCTCTTAAAGCAATAGAGTCTATTTTGATTAATGTCAGTTCTGAAATTCTGTCAAAGTTTGTCAAAGCTACCTTACAGACAATTCTGATAGGAATGAGAGAAGAAAGTGAACATATCCATGGAAAGTCTCCATCTGCTTACGTTTTGCGATCTGCTTCGTCCATCATAGCAGAGAATGTGATTAAGGAAGTATATGCTCGAATTAATAAAGACATGGTAAAAAAAGTTCATAAAATTCATGGGACTGTCAGCAAACAAGACATAGAAAGAGCAGCAAGCAGGTTACTATCTGAATCGCCAAGAGAAACTAAAAGGAAGTCCAAAACAACTGTGCCAACTAGCAAGCCAAGCATGAGCTCTGTAATGTCAAAAGAAATAGAGGATATAGTGCTTGAAACTTTACATAATATTGTCTCTAATCTAAGGCTAGAACAGTCCATAAAGTCACAGAAAGGAAGCAAATCGAGCGCCGAATCTGCTATTTCACAAGAAATCGAAGACTTTGTGCTTGGAACCCTCCAAAATATTGTTGTTGACCATCAAGACAGGCGCTCACAAATGGATATGGGTGTTACACATTCAAGTAGTAAGTACGGAACATCGTCTATTGAGTTGGTAACTGGTGAAAGTAAAGAAGCTATGGTTTATGTGAATGAAGTGTTGCAGAATGTTCTGGCTGAAATGAAAGACGAGATAGCTGAGAGCGTCGAACGTACCTCAGGTAATTCTTCTGACACAGGCTCTGCAGATATACAAACTATGATCCTCGAATACCTCCAGAGAGCTTTAAATGATACTAGTGAATCGGAGACACTAGATAAGGCGTTTGAATTCTTCAATCCTGAGGATGTCAAACGAGTTTTGTTAGAAACAATAACTGGAACAATACAAAGTGTCAAAGAAAACAAATTTTCATATTCAGATTTGAGTCTTTTGTTTGAAGCTGCTAAGCGTTTCTTTGATGAAGCAGATCCTGGCATAAAATTTAAGGTAGATGATACAGTAACAGCTGAACTAGTCATAGATCTTCTCGAGAATGTTAAAATGAAACTCGAAACCATTGATATCAAGAGGAAGACGTTAGACCATATTTCGTCACAATTGGCCACCTTAGGAATGAATGTAGCGTCTGAAACATGCTCTCCTGAAAATATCAGAAGTGAAGGATCTGTTGCATCTTCACTGTTAAGTGAGCTTGTAAAGGATGTGATTGCACGCATATCAGAACAGCTGTCCAGTTCAGCTAGAAATGAATCAGGGGAACCAGATCCTAAGAATGGAGAAACTTCTGACATTGTGGAAGAAAATACAAACAATAATGACAAAACCGTGTCGACATCTTCGAGTAAAACGAGTGACACAAAAAGAGATGTAAACTATAACAGAAAGTTATCTGTGTCAACCGCTAACAGTTGTACTTCCTCCTTAATGTCGGAAACAAACAAGTCATGTGAAGAAAGTAAACGTCTTCGACCTGACGATGGCAAAAATGAACACCAAGAGAAAAAAGCAGTAAATGATAGAAGGGAGAAGCAAGAAAGAAAGCTTCCCAGAAGATCGACGGAATCTAGACTTGTAATAAGACAAACCAAGACACATACAAAACCTGGTCCAGAATCAAAGAAAGAGATTTCTTGCAAGATGTCAACCCAACAACGGTCCGAAGAACTTCGACGTCCGAAAATCATATGCTATTTAGAGAAAACAACTATTAAAGAGAATCGGAAAGTCTCTAAAGGAAGTACTCCTAAAAGATCCGTGAAAGCTAGCTCGTCTGACAAGAAAGCAACGACCAAAAATAGTTTTACACCTGCCATTTCATCATCAGCATTCACGAGAACATCAGTTACTCCGAAAGCACGTTCAAAAATTGTTACTAATAACATGTCTATTAAAAAATCCTCAAAGCAGAACAAAGGAGAAGCAAATAAATTTGAAATCCAGCCACCATCGGAGAGGGAAGTTCCTGAAAGGCCAGCAGAGCTGAAATCTTTATGTGGTGTTCACAGGACAAAGATAAGTTTCAGAGAGCAACCAGACGACTCTTTGGCACATAACAGCGAATGCCATAGTGACCGACCTACCCATTACAAGTAATATTTATTTTTATACATTTGTTTATAACTTATACCTCATTTTAGCAATTTTCTGTTCACTGTAAAACAACATGGAAAGCATTTCTGTTTTTGCTTTATCATTTCAACACGTCCATTTTAAATTATAGAGTTTCATACTACATGTATCAGGTATGCTAGAAAACTTTCAAAACGCACACATAATAAAACGTCAAGGCTGTTTAGGTTGGAATTGCCTTTTTACCTATACAGCACTGTTCTCGAGCCACGGCCTAAAATGATTTTAAATAAAAATAAGTCTACTATTTTTTCAATTTCAGATGACCATGAAAGATGTTCGAATCCTAGAAGAAAATAAAGTATTTACCAGAAATATTTGAAATAACTTTCACTCTGTACATTTGGCATATTTTAATAATATGAATAAATCGTTATAATTTCCAGAATTGTTATAATGTTTCTGTTTATCATAAAGGTCTTGCTTTCGGCGGCTAAACGCACGATTTCTAGTCTATACATAACGTCATAAATTTTACAACTAAGATTTCATATTTTCATTGCCCTTATTGCCACTTTTCTACATAACTCTTTTAGCGGCTATTTGATTTTAGACAAACATATAGGTGTCAAGAAAATTAATTAGAATGATTGTATACAAGGACAATTTACTTAGATTTGTTTTTCAAAAGAGTCGCTAAATAAAAATATACGATTCGTTTCAAATAGACTATCAGACTATTTATTTAAACAGTGGTGTATTGATGGCTAGAATCTAGGTATAACCGGTTTTGGACAGATTACTGTGTACAGTACAGTACAGTAGTTGGCAGACATCGGGAGTATTCTTTTAAAACTACGGAAAACTGAACTTTTGACTTCTCAGTAAGCACTAGGTTAAAATTTACCAACAGTTTGGATAAATTTTACATCATGTTTTGGATGATGGTTTTTGGGCAGAAGTGAAACATAGAACGCTGCTTAAATTACATGTAATAATCGACTCCTTCATCTAAGTAAACCTAATATAAAAGGCATTATTTAAACAATACTCAGGGTGGCCATACCACGTGGTAAATGATGTCATTTAGGCTATCCCAAGCAGCATTTGTTGGAGAAAACTGCTGCATTTTATTTCTTCGTCAATTTTAATGGTATATAGCGCAAATGTCATATTTATTGACATCAATTTAAAGGGGAGATAGTGCGATAGTGCGAAGTGGAAAATTATGTCGTACACATTGGCCCTAATGATTCTTTTGTCAGATATACAGAAATTTATAACATTCTGGAAAACTGATGTGCTTTCTGCGATAGTAAACATATTTTTACGAACTCTTTTATTTCCCGAATGGTTAAGAAAAACTGTACGACAAAAGAATCATTAGGGCCTGTATGTCGGGTACAACTTTCCACTTCGCATGCACTATGTCCCCTTTAAATTGATGTAGAAATAATATACTTACAGCGGTTTTCTCCTCTGAATCGAGTAAAAAAATGTTGCTTGCGACAACCTAAATGAATCATATACCACGTGGTATGACTACCCTGACTTGTTATGAAGTGTTTTACGGATATGATATATATTTGCGAATAATTTTTGAGTGCTAAAGGTCGTTGACCTTTCGCTTTGACAATTTGCTCAAAAACCATAAAAGCTAGGTGTCACATTTGAAATTGCTATAGATGGTCTACAGATTCTTATCGATAATACGATATAGTCTACCTGTTCTTTTAGATCAATTGTACGTAGAACAAGTTCATCACTTATAAATTCTAAACCCCGCTATTAAAGGTAATTAATGGTTTAACTTGCTTTGTAGCAATCTTAATAAAAGTGCAATCAAAGGTATTACTATTACTGATTTGTCTTCAAATAAAAGCAAAGACTATACCTAAGTCCACACCAAGAAGAACTTTCGCTTTTTCTGATGAACGGGAAACTTTACATCATTAATTTATTATTTCGTGTGGCCCATCATTATTTGTATGATTTGTTGTCAACAAATTTGGGTATTTAAATAACCTTTAACATTCTCAATTAATTTTCGAAGTTTTGGTTAAACGTTTCTCCGCCTTAACTCTTTTTAGAGCTGGTATACCTATAAACAGGTAAAGAGGAAGTAATTAACCTGCGCAAGCGCAGTTATTAAGTGAGATTGACAGTCCGTGAGAGGAATGTCGCGAGTGATCTTGAAAATAGTTATCTGTCAATGATAGTGACTTAAGCTTTGTTCAGTTATATGTTTTAATGTTTTGCTCAAGAAAATAATTATTCTCTTGGTTGGAAGCATGATTTAGCAAATTCTACGGAAAATTTGTGCACTTCGATCCTGATCACTGAGACGCTCTTGGAATTTTATTGCAATTAGTCAGGATGACCTGGGAGCCAACTCACGTACAGTTGACAGGTGAGTAAAAACAGGTGTTTCAGCATAAATCCCTAAATATCAACTTGTTACTGCAGAAGTGGTCAGTTTTTACCAAATAGTTAAGAAACAATGTCAACGAGAATGCTTCTAGAGTTTTACTGTAGGGGTCAAACTAGCCTAATTAATTTAGCGTTGACAGTTTGACCAATTTTTAAAGACATTTTTTATTATTGTCAAACAGACATTACCTATCAAACATTTTATTGATGTCTCATGGACAAGTCTGATTAGTTGGACTTAGGACAAAACAAAAACAAAAAATCAACAAAAAGTATTCGGCTATTGAATTAGGTACAATTGGGTGCAGGACGTTTAGTCCAGCTAATTCCCGGAGCTAATTGGACTTGTCGAAGAGACATCGAGAAAATGTTTTTGATAGTTGATGTCTTTTTCCAAGTCCAAACACAAGTTGCATTTTTATGCAAGGAAAATGCCCAATTAGAAGTCGTTGGTAGCGATAACTAGCATACTTTGGGAGAAATGACCAACATTACCTTATAGAGAAACAATTTTTATACAAGTTCCCTAAATATCATTTTTCAGTGAACAACTTAAGATATCAAAATTAACTTAAATTTCAACTGCAATGTTAATCGACACTAGAGGTGGCTATTTTGAATAGTTGGAATGAGTACAACGCTGCACAGGTAAACATTAGCTACAAATCCGGATATCTGTTGTTTGTTGGGTATATTTAATTAACTCTTCTATAAATACATGGAGAGCGGTTCTTTTTGCGAATCAGGGTCAGCTCAGCCCTAAAACGTACTCGGCCCCCGAGTCAGCTCGGCCCTATTCCAATTCGGCACGGGTCAACTCGGCCCACTTTTCAATTTATTAATATATTTGACAATTACAAATAATTTTAGTGAAATTGGAAAAGGACATTAAAGGACTGCTATTATCACCCGCTATTATTACCAATCAATTACCACGTGTATGTTAAGGGTACCGATTAATCAGGTGATAATTATGATTGACGCAATCATTTAAATTTGATTAATGACCACTTGCAACTAATTAGAAGCTTATGATAATAAGTTAACACGTTTTTATTTCATATTTTATTGAAGATAACTTTACGAACATAAAGCATCAAAGGAAACACATTTGTATTAGATTAATCTTTAACGAATCTGCAAGAATAAACGAAACGAATTTCTTCTAAATATTCTGCAGATGTACAATGTACAATACCAGATATATCTTATTTTTCATTTAAAACAGCTTGTTTTGATTACATGCAAGTAATTAGAAAAAGTTCATACGTTTAATATGTTTTTTAAAAGTGGGCCGAGTTGACTCGTGCCGAGTTGACCCGTGCCGAGTTGGTATAGGGCCGAGTTGACTCTTTACCTCTTTTTGCAACACTATTGATTGTATATTACTTACTGTTGTGAATGGGCATGTGAATAGCTGTCGTCAGTACCAAAGAGAGGTGTGAAAACTCAAGTATTGATATTAATAAAACTAAAAAACATGCTAAAATAATCATGGTGCATAATGCATCGTATTATCACTCATATTTTCAATTAAATGTAAAATAAGTCAAAACATGCTAACAAAATAGTGGCCTACAACATCTGATAAAATGGCAGGCTAAAGACCAGGTGCATATAGATTCTGGCGCATTAAGCCAGACATTCAGTATAATCACTAGGACTTAACAGTGGATGGAATTCTGAACTGCATTTCTTGAATTTTCATTATGTTGGGCATGAAAAGCAAGTGTATAAAGTGTTAATTTCTATGCCTGACAAAGCTTAAATCATAAAGTGATTTATTTATTGTAAAAAAAAATAATATAGGTAATGATAAAGTTACTATAAGTAACTTACTTTCAATGTTTAATTAAGGGGGTAGAAGAAAGATTTTCATTAATTGGAGATTCAAGTGATCTGGGTAAACCCTTTGCATTTAGGATAAGTACATAGAGTAAAGTGAATTTGTTGACCTTCGTAGACTTCACACTTCAAAAAGTAAAATATTAAATTTGAAATTAATGTTTGTAAGCTTCTTATTTATGTTTTTAAGATTTAGCCTTCAGGCATACACAAGAAGGAATGCTTTCAGGGTTTTTTTAGGCTTATTTTATAGCCAATATTGGTCATATTCCCAACTGAAAATAGTAATTTTTTTTCCAAAAAATCAGAAAAAAATCCCAATTGAAATTTCAAAAGACAGAAATATAAAAATCATAACTAAAATCTATGATAATAGATCTTTCACTGTAATAGACTTGTAAGGATTGAAAATTTCCATCATAGACAGTAATTGTTAGAATTCGCTAAAATAGGACTAAGCATTTATTTTCTTTTCTTCTACATGGGAAAAAAAGTAAAATTCTGCCAAATAAATAGGATCCTGGACCCGTGTTCCTATGCAAAAAGCCCTGGCTTTAAATATTTTAGACCATAACTGCACAAGTACTGATGTCAGTTTATCAGTTATAAATGTCAGAAATGTGTACCATGCTATATAACTGACATCTTGCAGTTATTGCACAGCTAGGTATATTGGCACAGTTTATCTCAAAGAAACATAGTAAGAGAACAATTAAAGAAAGGTGTTTCTCATTGTAGTCTAACTTTGAAAAAATAAAGTCTTTTAAGCATTTTGGAAGAGAACTTGGCCACTTGATTAAATAGTACAAGTGTTTGGGTCTCAGTTTTTCATTCAGATATTCTATTTGTTTGTGTTACCTGAATCATCTGTGTTCTGAGAATGTGTATGAAAGAGGATTTAATGATGAAGTGTATGTATGGGGTGTCGGTGTATATGATTAAGGTAAAGTGCAGGTAACTGGTTGTTCATGCAAGTTGTTTTACTGACCTGAGATTCAGTCATTTTGATCTTTTTTGGTTTTGAATATACTTTCAGTTCTCAGGGCCAGGAATCTAGTGGGAAAGCTGAAAGGCAAGACAAGTATGTATTTAAGAAACACTGAAATCTATATATTGTGGCTCAAATGTAAATATACATGTTAATTAAGTTTAAATATTCATTGCTACATAAGAACATGTACATGGTTCAGGTATGACATTTATGGATGCTTGGAATTCTTTAATCAACCAGTGATGAATGACTTTTAATAAATGATTAACCTAAGGGACAGTATTATTGATCTACACAAATTGAAGATATTTTATTATATTCACAACAGTTTTTTTACCCTTTTAAGAATTATTTTTGTATAAATAGAAATATCGATACATATTGAGTAAGGCACTCTGATTATTTTTATAGGCTCAGAATTCTGAGATTTTTGAGAATTACGATATTGGTTGATTGTGTTTGCATATGAATGAATCTTCCTTAAAGTTGATTTGAATGAACGTAATTTGTTTTTAATACTTGGGTAATTTGTTTATTTTTATTATTATTTATAGCTTTCATATAGCTTTTTGAGTGTTAGATATGTGCATAGTACATTAGACTCAATTACTTTTAGGTGCAAAGGTCACAGATGTGTTCGTTACAATTGCACTTGGGAAAGAGAAGTTCCAGACATCCACAGTTAAATATGGTGGCAAAGTTAACAATAGCGTGGAGTGGTTTGAAGAGTGTGACCTGTAAGTTATAATGCTGTTTAGTACTTCGATAGTTATTTTTCTCAACTTTGTTTTATTCCTTGGGACTGCCCCAAGTCCCCCCACCACCTTCCTCCCCCTCCTCCCCCCCCCCCTTCCTCCACCCACACCCATACAGTCTATGAAAAAAAATGGAAGAAAAGAACATGAATACAGTCATTGCAGTAAGTAGGGCAATTTAAAGCACTAATGCAGCAAAAATACTAAACCATTTACACTGGTAGAATTCCTTTTACTTATAGTATGTGGTAGGCTTCTTGTTCATAGATTTGTCTGGTTTATAAAAATTGACTGTATGTAAACCTTTTTAAGGTTAAAGGGTGACCTTTTCACCCATGATAGTGACAGAAAATATTTTAGGTAGCTGGTGTGTAATGGATCTTTGAACAGTTCATTCAGAAGAAGAAATTCTGTGAAAGATACATTTGCAATACTGTTTAGGATAAATATTTATAGATTGCAAACTCAAGAGGTTTCTTAGGGCATTTTACTGAGGGAAACATTTTGTTTTATGAAACATCATGTTTCTAAAATCTAGTTATTATTTAAAAATTTGATTGCTTCAGTAAACAGGCTATGATTTACAATATATAACTTTCTTGTTATTTCAGTTATAATTTCTCTGTTTCGTACTGCACTATTTTATCTAGATACTTGAGCAACTAAAATATACATTCAAGCTATGATAGACATACTCATTTAATCAGTTAATAATCCTTAAAGTTATATTACTGGTGAAGTGACACTTGCTATTCCAAGAAACTTTAAAATACAATCTGGCTCAGTAATAAATAAGATTTACAACTGTACAGTTGTCTACAGTGGAAGGTTTATTTCTATTTTTCTTATAATATATCTTAGAAATGAATGAAGTCTTTGTTCCTTCTAATTTACATGTTTTCTGAACATACACTGTGTTTTCAGCATGGATGTTGAGTGTCATACGTCATACATGTCTTAATCATTTTGAACGGTAATATAAATCTAAGAAAATGCATTAAGACCTAGTTGACTTGAAAGTTTATTGCAAGATGAAGCAATTAAATTAAGGATGAATTGATTAGATGTAGGTCATCATTCAATCTCTGAGTGTGTTTTACAAGCCGTAACAATTTGTAAAATTAAACTTATTTGAAAAGCAGGACCAAGATGCATATACTTGTAGACTCTCATGGCTTTATTTGCTTGGTTGATTGAATAAACCTTATTTTGAAGTCAGTGGAGCATAACAGTTAATTGTAACAGAAGAAAGTAATTAATCAAATGATATTTAATAAAACATCAAAGGTGACAATGTTTAGTTTATTCATATCATTTCCTCTATGAAAACATACATGTTTATCATGGTTACATCATGGCGTGGTTGTCTGGTGTCATGAACAGCCCCAAGACATTATACATAGTAAATATAAAGTATGATGACTTGTAAGGCTAGTGCGAAACAATCATTCAAATATTATGTTTATTATGTTTGATATAGTTTTCATTAAGGGTTGGGTTTCAAGAAGGTTGACTCAGTTTTACCTGAAACTGGATTCTGTTTTATTCAAATAGAAATTTATTGCATCAAGAAGAGAAATAGAGAAGCCTTTTTAATGTTGCAGTTTCCTAGCAAATATGTAAAAAAAATGCTATAGATATGCAGGGAAAGAAAATATGTATCAGGACCTCTTTATTTATTTCTAATACAGAGGTCCGTTGTTTGGGCTTATTCATATGTATATCTGTTAAGTCCTTTCATGAATAAATTATTAGCCTGATGTCATGCATATTTTATCACCTCAATTAATTTTGAATTATAGAATTTTCTTCACCAGTATCATCAGAGAGTAGTGATGTAGAAATCAAAGTGCCTGAATGTTATGGAACAAATATCAGAATTGGCAACTATCTGTCTGTCAGTTTATTTGTTGTCAGTACTGGTTGCCCATATGACAGAGACCCTCAGCAGAGTTAACAACTCATCCAAAAGACAGTTACATGTGGTAATGTTAGTGGAGGAGTTGCTATTACCTGGATAATAGTTTTGCTACTGGACCACTGATCTGAAGTAATATAGGTTTTTATTTTTCGAGTACAGTATGCCTGTGTGGCTTGGAGCATGATTCTTTTTCTGCTGATAGAAAAATCTCTTGTAGGATAATTTACCACTGTAGAATGAAGACGGTTTTGGTTACATGTTCAATTTAGTGATCTTTAAAAGTTCCGTCACTGTACAGCAATGATTGACTTGGCTTTATGCATGAGTGTTGTATAAGGCTGAATGTTGAAGTGGAAAGCAGATTGGTTTAGTCTCTGTTCCATTTGACGATGTCTTATCAAGTTTTCATATGAAAATAACTGTTTAAGACTATAAATAACTGCCAACTTGAACATATTAAAGAGTGCTTATTTCAACTTCCTAACCAAAACTTATAGCAAATCACTTTAAACACATGGCCTTCCATTAGTGAATAGTTTCAGTAATTGTAAGTCAGTTATCTTAATAATTTGTCCACAGAAGACACACAAAAAGACACAGCACAGAAATGGTCAAAAACCGTGGCATATAGGTCAGTATGTAACAAGAATTAATTAATGGTTTATATCATAGGTAATGATGTAAAGTGTTTATCATAATGATTTCATGGTGACACCTATCATACTAGGTGATATATTTTGTACTTGGAGACAGGGAGATGAAAACGACCTTGACAGATTACTACCCTAGGCCCCTTCACTATCTACATGTTTAATCTATAGAAGACAGACTAATATTTTTCCCCAGGGGTAATCTTGTACATTTGGTTAAGTACCGTTAGTAGTCAAGTTTTTATTGTTAAACTGTTTGGAAAGAATATTATAATACAGACTGTCAGGGCTTGAAAGCATTAAGTGTAAAAAGTATGATATTAAGTTAAAAAAAGATTAATCTTGAAAAGCTGGTAGCCACCATTAATCATTTGTAATGATGATGATGATAATAATGATAATTAGAGTAGTAATAATGAAAACAATAAGGAAAATAGTGGTGATGATATTTTCTATAAGCCTGTGAAATAGAAATTAATCAAAGATATAACCTGATATCACCTTTTTGAACCAACTGCATACTGTGATGTATGATGTGTGGTTTTGTATGAGATTTGAACTCAGGTTTTACTGTTACAATGCAAAGCAGGCAATAACTCATAAACATTTATTATCGAAGTAGTCATATGCATTTATTTTGTGAAGAAATATACAACTTTCTAAAAAAAACGTGGGAGATCTGTTTTTCTGAGCATGAAAAAAAAAATGATAGGTAAAATATAATATTTATCCTTACTCGGCTAAATTTTCTTCAATGTACATTTGTATTTGTCCATTGACACATTTATTATGGTGGTATTTACTAAAACCCTGCTTTCGAAATAGTGAACAAGACAAAGTATAGTCAGGCTTCGAAGGAAATGACGAACAAGACAAATTATAGTCAGACTTCAAAGAAATAGCAAAATGGACAAATTAAAGTTAGGCTTTAAGGAAATGGCGAACAAGACAAATTATAGTCAGGCTTCGAAGAAATAGCAAAATGGACAAATTATAGTTAGGATTTTAGGAAATAGCAAACAAGACAAAATATAGTCAGCTAGCTTCAAAGAAATAGCAAAATGGACAAATTATAGTTAGGCTTTTAGGAAATAGTAAACAAGATAAAATATAGTCAGCTAGCTTCAAAGAAATAGCAAAATGGACAAATTATAGTTAGGCTTTAAGGAAATAGCGAACATGACAAATTATAGTCAGGCTTCGAAGAAATAGCAAAATGGACAAATTATAGTTAGGCTTTTAGGAAATAGTAAACAAGATAAAATATAGTCAGCTAGCTTCAAAGAAATAGCAAAATGGACAAATTATTGTTAGGCTTTAAGGAAATAGCGAACAAGACAAATTATAGTCAGGCTTCGAAGAAATAGCAAAATGGACAAATTATAGTTAGGCTTTTAGGAAATAGTAAACAAGATAAAATATAGTCAGCTAGCTTCAAAGAAATAGCAAAATGGACAAATTATAGTTAGGCTTTAAGGAAATAGCGAACAAGACAAATTATAGTCAGGCTTCGAAGAAATAGCAAAATGGACAAATTATAGTTAGGCTTTAAGGAAATAGCGAACAAGACAAATTATAGTCAGGCTTCGAAGAAATAGCAAAATGGACAAATTATAGTCAGGCCTTCAAGAAATTGGAAACTGGAAAAATTTTATTTAGTCTTCAAGGAAATAGCAAACAGGACAAATTATAGTCAGGCCTTCAAGAAATGGCAAACTGGACAAATTTTATTTAGTCTTCAAGGAAATAGCAAACAGGACAAATTAGTCAGGCCTTCAAGAAATAGCAAACTGGACAAATTATAGTCAGGTTTTGTGGATGTTCTAGCGGCTCATGATCTTTAGTGGTTGCAAAGCCAAGACCAGTTGTCATCAGTATTCTTCTCATGAATTTCATTAAGAATTATCTTGTATCAACATTGTGATAATGAGATGATGGGATCTTGTTATGAAACTGTCACTGTTTGACAGGAAACTTAATCAAGTAATCGGGCAATTGGCAGACATACAACACAATGTCTGGTGACCAGTTTTATGTTGTAGGTGATAAAATACCTTGATCAGTTTTAAAAATGTACCATACAAGACACTAACTTTGCTATAAGTGTCAAGGTGGAAAATATATGAGAGAATGACAGATGTATCCTTCAAAGTTTTTTCATTGGTTTTGTTTTCATTTGTAGGGTTATGGTTATGTGTATATTTTTTGAGGGTACTAAACGATATAAAAGAATTGTCATCTGCAATGAATTTATGAAACTTAAACAGTAAATTGGAGACTGCTGGATGGAAAGTTATTGTAAGTTACTATAAAACTATAGTAAATGTCACATTTTGGTCAGATTTGCTTTCCATCCTGTCCTTAAATAAAGAAATGTATATATTGCCTCTGACCATACTATAGCTTTAGTGTCATCTGCCAATGGTATTTAGCCCTGCTAAATTCCATAAATGAACCTGTCCATCATTCAGTTTGGACATATCAATTTATCATTTGTAGGGGTATTAACTGAAGAAGCAGACAGTACAGATTACATTGTATGCTGATGTGATAGTCTGTGCTGGTTGCATTGATAAGGTGAAACAAATACCAGAACAGGCTCTATTTTATTTGTTCCATTTTGGAGATCCTGTTGTCCTTGCAGAAAATATGTATGAAAGCTTGTAAATTATTTGGAGGGCTTTCAGTGCACCCAGTGTGGTCATTCAGAAAATGGCTGTTAAAATTTTACTGTCTATAATTCTGAAAAGTGACTTGTATGTTTATGCAGGTTAATTTATGAAACCTCAACTGAGCTGTCTTGAAATGATGTCCATGCCAGTGGTGTATGGAAGAAGACTTCTCATTGACTGTTATCACTACTAGCCAGTCACATGTATATCTGTATAAATGTATATAATTACCTTAGGGATTGCATATGACTCCAAATTGAAAAATTGAAACCATTAGTTTTTCTTGCGCTTGAGTGAGGGGAAAGTCATTAAATTGATCAACTTATCTATGTCATACTGAGTATCAGAATTCAGTTGATGGTGTCAAGTTTAATTAAAATTTATGAAGTGAAGATTTGTGACACTCATTATTTAACTGAATTAAGGTTCAAAGCAGAAGAACAATATTTGCTTCTCTAAGGTCTGCATGATAATGGTTTTGGTAAAAACATGACTATGTAAAAATAAAAACATTTCTGGTTTTGAAACAATGTTCAGGTTATATGCCTGTTGGCAATATTTCTCATCTAATTAATTAAAGTCCTCCTTAAAACCATCCCAGTTGAATAAAACAAACAAACAGCTGTTATTGTAAACCAGGATGCTGGCAAGAGTATTCTCCCTCAAAGGAATTTTGTACTAGGCCTTTACTATGAGTACAAACACAACCCTCCTTTAATTAAATCTAGTTTGTCATAGGGCCTATCTTTTGAGTTATGATTCCTAAATGTGAAAGGTTCTGAGTTGAAGTGCTATTTCAGCTGGCAAATGTCTTTTATATGTGGGCAAGTTGAGAAATAAAATAGGATATATGAAGTCAAGAAGACATGCCAGTTTTAATCAGAAGACTAAAAACCAAAAGGATAAATGTCCATAGTCTTATTACTTACTTTATTTATTTTTTGCCATTATAGTCTTGTTTATTTCAATGGAAACAGTGAATCCAGTTTTGATCTAACATTGAAATTTTACAGACTGTGTATTTATGGCTTCTTTTCAGTTTCTAAAGGGAAATGGGAAACTTAGATCTAGTACTGGTTCTTTACAGGAACATGCCTTCCCATCTTGAGTAGTGTTAGTGAAACTTAATTAAAACCATGTAAACTTAAGTTTATGGTTATATGATATCAGTCAGTGATCAGTGAATTGAAAAATTCCTTTTTACTCATAATAATTATAATAATGTGAAATAAATGATGTATAATTTTTCTTTAAAGTTTCAGTAATGTCTCGTTGTAAATTTCCTCAAAGGTTTAGTTTTAAATTGGTTTAAACTACAGACTATATAAGGTAATGGTGAAGATGCCGAAGGGAAAGTTTTGACCTTATAGTCAACCTGAGGTAATTGTAGGTGTAAATTATTACTAAAATAAGAGTTTGATAGACTGCACTTTGAAATCATATATTTAGTATATATATATAGATTATATATATTGGATGACTAACTTTATAAACATACCTATGAAAATATACAATTTACATTAATCATATGACACATGTTTCAGAAACTTGTCCCTTTTTCTTAAGCAAGAAAATGCTAGTTTGGTTTTTGTGATTTGTTAATTTGACAGAGAGATGAAACACATGAATTACATTAGATAAAATATGCTCATGTAAATTTTGATGTATTAAGTCTCTCAGCTTTAATTGTTTTGCCTATGTATTATAATTTGCATACTTATATAAAGAAGAGTGCAGTATACATTTGGAATAAACACAAATTTGTTGATTAATTCCAGAACAAATAAGTTGTACTTGATGAGATATTTAAAATCTTACATTTGGTTACCCCTGGACTTTCTCTGTGCAGTAGTAGTTTTTGAAGACACCACTTAAAGTCACGGCTACATGTTAATCTCAAAACAATGCAGTTATGAATGTTTTTTTTTTTTTTAATTTATCAAAATGATAAGTATTTACTGTACAGTTGATAAGTTACAAGTATTCAGATATTAAATGTATGCCAAATAATGCCATGGTCTTATATGGAAAACTGATGTATATAGATTTTTGTGGTCAGTCCAACTTGTGATACAGACTTGTCAATTTAGTAACTTATTGTAAGGAATATTGTATATAATAGTTATGTAAATAAACATTGTGTATTTTCTCTGCAGACTTTATTTAAAATGTAATGTCAGAGATTCTGTTAACAAGGCAGTATAAACAAACTTAAATACTAAAATGCAATCCTAATTTTATGCTTTTTTGTCTAGATAAAGGTAATTAAAAGTTAATTTAACTTTGCAGATTTGAATTTGAACTTTTTTTCTGTTGTTGAAAATAAACTTATAACCATGCCAAGATCAGCACGAAAAAAGAAATAAAGCAAGACAAATCGTAAACATGCAGTTAATTAAAGCCATTAACATATCATTTTTCTTTAACATTTGATTAAAATATCTGTTCGATACTACACACCAGTGTTTGATGAAGAGATTTGATATATGAACAAAGGCTTAAATATCAGTAATAGACAGGTAGAATGGTGTGATTAAGTGTATTTGGTTAAAAAAGTGCAACAACATTATAGTAAGGTTAAAATGAAAATGTCATGTTGTTTAGTGAATTTTGTATGTACATATTGCGCAGTATTGTGAAAAAACAACAACAACTAAAGAATATCGCAATTATGTTTGCTCTTTTTTTTCCGCAGTCGGCTTGTTTCAACAGCTGACATTTTCAAGTAGCTAGAGATGTATTTGTTCAGTGTTTGCTTTACCAAATAAAATGTATTCACACCGTGTACCTTGTCAAATATACTTGGTTAAATTGTTGTTAATCCATGTGAAGATTTGACATGTTAACAACATAGATATTCTTAAAATAACTTTTGGAGATTTAGTATTGGTGTAATCATCATTATAACATGATGTGCCGGACACGTTGGTCATGATCGTTACAGTGTATAATGAAACACCTACCAACCACTGTGGCATGTTTAAATAAATCAAGTATTAACATAATTCATGGCTGTCTTGCTTAGTTAAACCACAGCTGTATTTTTGATGATATTTTTTTCTGATTAACTGGTTTATATTATGTTCCTTTTAATATTAATATTCCCTACTCTTGTCCCCTCAGTAGGCTCAAACATGTGCTTATGCTCCATTAGTTCTGACATAAAATTAAGCAAAAGAATGCTCTTCATGTCAGTATTCGGTGCTGCAGTATAAAAAAAGTGTTTTACACTTACATATCACAGCATGACCATAAACCATTCTTTTCTTGAAACTGTTTCTAAAAGTGGGCCTAGAGTCAGCATGACCCAAGGAAGAGATGACATCACATAGGGCAAAGCTATCTGAAGCCCTTTTTTCAGCCAATACACCTAGCTGTTACTTTGTTCACAAGTTACTGTGGGAAAAGTTTGCTCCTTTACTTCAGTAATCTTGGTCAGTATGAATAACTTCTTGGGAGCAGTACTGTAATCTATGGGTATAAGAAGTTTCTATATTTTTCTCTTTCTAGCTAAGGAAAAATATGTTGCATAAGACCCGTCAAGGAGTGGTCTTTATAATAAGAATTGATTGTGATGTTGAACCTTATTTGTTATAAATATTAGATTTTGGTACTTACAGAGTGGAGATTTTTGGCATGATTTTGAAATAATCAAAGCAAGCTTAATACACCCCTACTAAATGGTGGCTCTTTCACATTTTGGTGATCTGTTTAAATGAGAGCCCTCGACACTTCCGTTGTAGAGCCCTCGACCAAAACAAGGCTGAAAAAGGTAAGCACGTTTTATAAAAATATACGTTTTTGAAAAGCATGCTTGTTTTTCAAAAATCGAAGAATGTCATGCCACGTAGAACATTTTTCTCATCATTTTAGATGCAGTTTCAATAAGAAATACCCCATAATGACGTTGCTAGAACTTGTACCAAATATCAACTCATGTGTTTTCTTTTATGAGGAGACACATCTTTAGTGATTTCTTTACCGTGAAATAGATGCTGGCCCACATAATCGTCATGTAACATTGTTCCAACCTCCTCTTTGGCTCAACACTAAAAATATTTCACAGAGCTCGGTTAAAAACAAAATACTCGCATTTTTTCAAATGTTATCGAGCCATCGACAATGTGATGGCGCCATCGGCAATGTGAAAGAGCCCTCGAAAATGTGATGGAGCCAACACCATCATTCAATAAGTGTTAATATTGTATGTTAAAAAGCACGAAAAAAAGCGACGATCTGATATCTTTTTTTTTCAAAATTGGTAAAATTTTATTGAAAACACCGGATATGGTTTTGTCTTCAATTCCAGCATCATTGGGTATATTGTTTTTAATGTCTTCTGCTTAGGTTCTTAGGTTTAGATCGGTTCTTCAATATTTGCTACATCGCTATCTGTAAAAAATCTCGTCTAATGGGTATAAATAACTTCTTCATCACTGATTGAATGGCTTTCAAGTGAACAATTCAATGTTCTTTTTGATGTGTTTCTAGGTGTAAAATGTTTAGTTGCCGAAAATATTGTCTTTAACATAGAGTATTTGATTTGCTTTGTAGAGCTTGAACCTTGGATGCGTTTTCTTTTATTCGTTTTCCCCGATGTGGTGCCTCGAAAAAATTTTCCCTCATGTTTCTTTTATTTATGTTCATTGTTTTGACAATAACTTCTGAGTCGTGTTGCATTGATTTGACGAAATTTTCTTTTTCGTCCTAATCGCTACTCTGTTCTTAGTTTACCTCTAAAGATCGTTATCTGTAATTAAACTATGCATATACAATTTTAGAGTAATGAAAAACTAGTTCATATGAACGAATCTGATTGAACAATTATTCGAAACATTTCAAGAAAGTAAGTTTCAAATCATGCAATTTATCTATACATGAATTGAATTGGTATAATTCCACAATATTAACACTTAATGAATGATGGTGTTGGCTCCATCACATTTTCGAGGGCTCATTCACATTGCCGATGGCGCTATCACATTGTCGATGGCTCCATCACATTTGAAAAAATGTGAGTATTTTGTTTTTAGCGGAACTCTGTGAAATATTTTTAGTGTTGAGTCAAAGAGGAGATTGGAACAATGTTACATGACGATTATGTGGGCCAACACCTACTTCACGGTAAAGAAATCACTCAAGATGTGTCTCCTCGTAAAAGAAAACACACGAGTTGATATTTGGTACAAGTTCTAGCAACGTCATTATAAGGTATTTCTTATCGAAATTGCATCTAAAATGATGAGAAAAATGTTCTACGTGGCATGACATTCTTCGATTTTTGAAAAACAAGCATGCTCTTTAATAACATATATTTTTATAAAATGTGCTTACCTTTTTCAGCCTTGTTTTGGTCGAGGGCTCTACAACGGAAGTGTCGAGGGCTCTCATTTAAACAGATCACCAAAATGTGAAAGAGCCATCGTTTAGTAGGGGTGTTAATAGTAGAACTAACTGTGTTATAAATCTAAGGAAATATTTTCTCTTACAATGAAATAAGGTTTTTTGTTTGTATATTACAGGACCATACCAAGCATGTCTTCTGAGGTGGATGTCCATGTTATGAATCGGGGGCTACTGTCGGATGAGTTTATTGGCTTCGTCTCAGTCCCATTACAGCAGTACGATGTCTACGAAAGACCAAAAAGCCAGTAAGAATCTGATAGGTCAATGAGTCAGTTATAAAGATGACTTTTTGATGTACTTGCCACTCTGAAGAAATTTTATATGAAAAAAGAGCTAGGTTACATTAATTGTATTATAAAAAGCACTCTGATCACTTGACGCCTAGAATTGTGATAATATGAATTAAGTTGAGGTTAAGGTGAAAAGAGAATTTAAATAGACGGTAAGATATTAAGCCAATATAAGAAAGAAAACTGTTTTGTTTATTAGATTTAGAGAAAATATTACTGGGTTTGTTTTGGCTTCTTTGTGGAATTTATGTGCCCTGCAACAAATGTTAGGGAAAATCTAATGATTTGTCTCTAGCCAATGCTCTTCAAGTTGTTACATCCACTTTTGTATTGACTGTAAGTTAGCACATACCAGTATATACCGGAAGGGCAGAAACAGAAGAACTTTTTTTTGAAGGAATCACTGATAATGATATAAAAATTTCTTTGTGTATTTGAAGGAAGTAATGACAGAAATCTAAAAACTGAATAGAAAAGTTTGATCGAAATGAACACTAAGACATAAGTTTAAATATCTGTACAAAATTTCAGTTGGGTACAGTTAGGTCAAAAGCCGAGTAAGTTTCCAGATGGTCGGTGTAGAGGTGAGCTGGAAGTGAGGCTAACCTTCCATGTGAAGAGTAAAACTGATGACTCATCATCAACAGGAAGTTTGAAAGGCAAGAGAGCAGGCTCCATCAAGTCCTTAGTCACTGCCATGGGTAAGTTAGCAATAAAAAAGCGCCTTAATATAAAGCATGCTGGTAGTGGGTGAGTCAACTAGACTGGGCCCAAGTTTACTCCGAAAATCAGTCAAAACATGTAGTTGATCTTATTCAGTTCTCATCTCAAGTTAGCAAGTTAAAAACAGTCAAAGTGAAAATCAAGAGTAATTTTGAATGTTAAACGATTTGAGCTGTCTACTGTCCTAAGTGTATATGAAACAAGACTTTTAATGATGTGCAGAAATTTTTCTAGATTACAATGTATAGAATTACAGCTGTAGCGGATACAGTTTCTTTTTACATGAGCAGAAAGGGGTTTTCACAACAATCTGAGATCCCTGAAAACACTTGAAAACTTGAAACTTTAAAGGGAAACAAGTGTTATATTTGTATAACTGAGTCAATAGAAAAAAACAATGTTTGTTTGCTGAAAGTGATTTTTATCAAAACTGACATTGAATGTATGTTCCATTATAGGTGACAAGTTGAAATTTTCAAGACGGTCCTTGCGTGGTGAGAGGGAGTTTTCCACCCCGCAGCCACACAAACCTTTTAAGGTAAGTTGTTCTGACCTAAAGGCTTTGGGCGCTTTTGGTTGAAGGCCTTTCTTAGCTTGAATAACCGAAAAATGGTAATAGAAATATATGTATACTGCATGAACAACTTCTCACAGTTGATCTTTACCTATGCTTTCAGTGGAGCAAATACAAAAAAAGAAATGGAGAAACTTGTACCGGTACATATTTGGTGGGAGCAGATTTGATAAAAAACAAAACAAAAACAAAAATCAGAACCAGTTACTTACATAACAAAAACTGATCCTCAGTGAATTAAGACTAAAATGCTAAATCTAACTGTAAAATAATAAGCTTTGTTTTCACATCTCAGTAACCATTTAATGTAAACTGTCTTAGACTTAATAATGCATATTATAAAATGTTGACATCCTTTTTGTAGGCTATAATATAGTTATATGTGCTTGCAATTATTAAAAGCTTACCAAAACAATCATTATCAAGTGAACTTAAAAATTATATAAACAAAAATCAGATAAAAATATGTGAAAAGTCTTCATATTTTATTGTATCGTGTTATCCCTGAATGTTTTTCCCAGCTAATGTCTGTGTTTGCTTGTTTAACAGTGTATGCAGCTTTATACTAACTGTATTTAACTTATTAATCACGTGTATGTGAAGTGTTCTGTGACTTTTCAAAAATGTGTGTTTTATTGATGCAGTCGTAACATGTTTTTCTGGAATTAACAACAGACCAGATCTCTTTCTTTTTGTAAAATCACATTTTTCTTTTTATTGCCTCTCTTATTCATAGCAAAATTTACTGAAGGAAATGAAGGATTTTTTTTTTAAGATTACTTAAATTCTGTTCTGTTTTTATTTGTTTAATTTTGTTAGAACAGTTTTTTTCGAGTTGTCTGACAAATATCAGTTACGGAAAAGGTTTAGGAAATATAGACTGTACAAACAGATGTACATCTAACTAATGTTTTTGATTGTTGTTGTTTATTCCAACAGTTTCAAGCCTATGAGATATTCAGACTTTCGACAAAATGTATTTTAATCAAATTAATCTGTAACTCTGAGTCTCCTTTATGTAAAATACGGCAAGCAGACTTAACGCATTCCTGCTGTTACATGGATAGCTTTTTCAACTATCACATTGAACACTGTCCTTAGAGTTGCAAGATTCTATTGCTTTGTTCCAGGGAAACAGAAATTCGATATAAATAAAACATGCTTTTACTAACCAGATGCACATATTACATTATTCATGGGTGTTAGAGCCTGCTGTAATGAAGCTATTGAAATTTATGTAAAATAACAGAAAACCTTAACTTTTATTGTTATGTCAAAATTTCCTACAGAAAATTCAACATTGCATGAGAATTGCCAGTTCTAACAAGAATATATGAATAATGTAATATTTATATAAGTTTTGTTAATAGATGGCATTGGAATGTTGAAGTTATATGCAATTTAACATTATCACCTGAAGTTGGTTTAAGTTTTAAGTATTGGGGAAAAAAATGGTGAAAAAATGTTAAATTGTGTTATTATTTCTTTGTATTTACTGTCATCAAATTTACTTTCACTTGTTAAGATGGTCAGTTTATTAGTAATTGCAGCATATATGAATATATCTTTGTTTTAAATTTCAACCAGTAAAAAGAGCAAAAACAAAAATACTGCTGATTGTTGTAACCACTGACTTGCCCAAATTCAGTCTTAGAAAAGTCACTTATAAAGTGCTCTTGGCGAGTGTTCTTGAATCCCAGTTTGTGTAGTAGCATGCTTGCATATAATGCATCTTCGATAGACAGTGCTTGTTGACTGCTAAAGATGAGGTCAGCTTGTACACTTGCACTGGGCAACTTTCTTTTAATTATTTGATTAATATACTTTCTTTAATCTTTTAATAAGCCTGTCATATATTTTAGATAGGCATTAGGTCATTGGCCTTAGCCCACCCGCTTAGTTCAATAGGTAGAGAATCTGGATTAGTAATCCATCGGTTGTTGGTTCGACCCCAGGGCAGGGCAAAATTTCTCCGTGACAATTGATCTCAGACACTGTGTCTAATGTTCATTTGTCTCTCATCGCTGATTCAGAGTAGATATGTGGGAACAGTAGTCAGTCACTTGCGGAGAAATTGGCATTTACTGGTTAGTTATCCAGGAAAACCGGTTAGGTGGACTGACCGCCGAGATATAACCTATAAGGTGAAATCGGCGTTAAACCCCAAAAACATTACATTACATCATTGGCCTCTCTTGAAGTGGTTTGATTGATTGCTTTATCACTGAAATATCTAACAAGATATCCAAAGACTGTCTTTTCCACAGACAACAGTGATTATATTAATTTTTTGTAGGATTTTTTCATAGCTTTGAACCTTTTTTAATGATATAGTTACATTCTAGAAAATGTTCTGTATTTTATACTGGTGTGTACTTGTTCATCAAGGATTATCTTAGTTCTAAAATTGATGTAAGAAGGAATTTGACATATCTGATGAATAGAATAAGATTTTAGTATTTAAGTGTCTTTGAGAATCATACAGTAAACAGAAAAAGCACCCGTGCTTTAATTGTTTCATACAAAAGTTTAGAGTGACAGTAAGTACAAAAGTTTTGCTTGTGTCATGACTAACCCACACCCACCTCTGTCCATCATTCTGTATTAGTTTATATTTAGCAATAACAACTGCAGTGTGCTCCTGTGTGATGTAATTGCTCTCCCCTGTTACTTTAAATGTTTACATGGAATTCTAATTAATCTAAGTAATATCAAATTAAGCAAAGATAAGTGTAAAGAAACCATTGATATTTAATATTTCATCATACAACCATTGACTAGGCATATTGAATTATACTATGTTTTGCATTTAACTGTTGATAATAATTATGCTGGAATGATATGGCTTAGAAATCTGGTAATGCTTGAAGAAATCTTGAGCTAATCCATGGGCATACATGTAAACCTTTTCCTGTCATATAATAAACATTTCTAACAATTAGTTAAATAAAATCCACTGCAATGTTTTGACTAACTACTGAAAGTCACTTTTCTCAAGCTATGGCAAAAAAAGTATGAAAGGTTTATTCAACAATATCAAAGCTTTTCAGTCAGCCATTTTCAGCTGGAATGAGTCAAATTAAGAATGATGGGCAGGGATTCATGTGCAGTGATTTATTTATCCATTGCATGTTCCACATTAGCTTCAAGGGGATCATTTGTGTGGGCTTTTCACTTTTTAAGGGATTTTTTTTTCTAGAGCATTGTGGGAAAAATGCTCTTTTTATTACTCATGCTCTGTGAGGGCACATTTTAAATGTTTTAGATTCAGCCACAAAATACTTGTTTTTATCTCAAAGGCTTTTCACTAAATGTAGATTTAGTGTGTTTTTCTTTAATATAGTGTTTCAGTGGTGGCTTATTCATAGAAAGAGAACTGATAATTTCAAGTCTTAAGCAAAAAATTCTGTTAGTTTATATTTCATTAAACTTCTTTTACTTTCCATTGTAAATTTACTGTATCATATCACACATGGAAGATTTACAAAAATAATATTTTGATAAACCCGAACTTATATTTCATAAACTTGAAAAGAAGGTTGCATAAGAAGTAATGTTTGTAAAATCTATTAAGGAAGACCATACAATGGATAAATAGATCTTGTGTTTCATAATACATTCATATCTGACACGAGTTGTAGTATATGTGTTATGTTTCAGGCCAGGGTCTGTGGTATAACAGGGTGTGATTTTCCATGTACAGGATGCAATTACACTACTTAGTTTAGATAAAATGTGATTGTTATGCCGAAGAAAAAATAACAGTTCTGCCTGCAGATGTTTTTCTTCATTATTCATTTATAGTTCATTTTAAGGGCAGTAAGTTTAGGGACTTTTAAATGGGAAGATGTTTTTTAGAAGTCAGAAATATGTGCAGCATGTCCAAGCATTCAATAGTCACTCGTTTCAACTGTCACCTGCTCTTTGCAGCCAGGCTTGTTTAACATAAACAGGCAGAATCAGAGTAAATTTTTAAAACTTAAGTGTCAGTAAAGTTAATAACAGCTTTGATTTGAATGGCTTTTTTCTGTCTCATCATCTCACTGTGGATTTCAAAGGGCCAGTTAACCCTGAACATGCTGAAATTTGGTAATCGATTTGCCCAGCTTTGAATTTGGAACAGTCCATTCAAGTTTAAGGGATTTCAATATCAAAATACAAAAATGGAGCTACCAACAGTATAGAGCCTGGTCAGGCTGCACGGATGTGCAGGCTGGCCTGGCTCTATACTGGTGGCAAAGGCTAATCACTTTCAGTTCCAGCAGGTTAAGGGTTAATTTTTTCTGACCCTTTTATATGAGAAGTATTAGCAAGAGGGGGCCCAGCACTGAAATTGTTAGGAATTTTTGTTTATTATACTATAACTGCCTGCTTAAGAATTGAAAAAAAGCAGGACTTGAAGTGTTAACTGTATATTTATGTTTGTCAAAATACACGTTTGCATTTTCATGTAGAAAACCTATCAGAAGAAATTTACCTCCTTCTTTTGACAGAAAAACATCTGCTCCTTAGTTATTATTTAACCCTTACAATGCTAAATATCTAAAATAGACTTGTCCATCTTTCAGTTTGGACAGATCCATTGTTTGTGGGGGTGCTTTTTGAAAATTTACTGACCGAATGGCGAATAGTGCAGATCATGATCAGACTGCATGGATGTGCAGGCTGATCTTGGTCTGCACTAGTCACAAAGATAGGGTCAGTTGCTCCCAGCAACATAAGGGTTAAATCTGTAGATACATGAATGTTTTCAAGCAATCATTATGTTTGTACAATATGAGACGTACACTAGTCTTAGTAACATCTGTAATGTGTAGAAGTCAGACCCTGTTATAAAAGGACCCTGTAGTACATTGTGTATCTAATCATCTTACCTTATAATGTTATCAGAATGCCTCTACTAAAAACAACCTGTATTCGGGAGGTAACTCGCCTACGAATAATCCGGTTAAGTTTGAGGCGGTAGACCTGTATGTACCAGGAACAGTGCTGGAGAGAAAACGATTTTGAATATGATCTGGTTTGTATTTTTTCTTAATGTTTATTTATTGTGATCATTTTGCTCCTTGCTTCTGTGTGAAAACCAACATCTGGAGATTATGATTATGGACAAATCCACTTAAAATCATTGTGCTATTTTAGCAAAAACACAAAATAAAAAAGATCTGCATAGAAGTACAAAAAAAGTATTCAAGTGGTAACATTTTAACAGTCATCAAATGTACTCATCTTTTCACTTAGCGTGGGTTCTTGTTTGTCAGAATCGATTAAGGAGTAAAATACTGATATGATTCAATGAAATTCAGTACTAGTTCTTTTTTTTTACGGATTTCCTTTGTCATCTCTGATGATTTTAGAAAAGTAGTGTCACAGACTAAGTGGTTCATACACATTGTTGCAGTGAAAAAAGTACTTCTAAGCTTCAGTTACAGTTTATTCAGTGAATCTGATAAATCGTATAAGACTAATCAACAACAGGTCTACTTTGGCTAAAATGGTCTGTTTGAAACTTACTCTTGTTAGTGGTAAAGTAAAATTTCGGTTAGAATAAAACAGATTTTATGATGGTTGGTATAGATTTAATATTAAAGTCTAAATTTCTTTATGGCTTCAACTGTTGTATCCAGATATTTGGTTTTCACACAGAGTGGCTAACAATCATTTTCATATTCTGTAGCTGTAGGACAAGCTAGATTTTTTAGCAGTCAGTGCATTTTGTAGGAAAATTTCATGTTTCAAGCTTCCTTATCTGTTGCAAGCTACTCAGAAAGCTTTCTTTGTTAATTTAACATATATCTGAAAATTTGTTCATTTTCCATTTTTTGTAAAGATATTTTGAAGTGGTTTAAAGGTTCTGTCGTTAAACTGATATGGTATTATGATGTTTCGCAGAAAGAAAATATCTTCTCACCATATTTTACAGTATGAGCTTAAACAAGATTATAATCATAGTTCAAGATACAGATTTCAAGTGACATACCTTTTAAGCCAGATGAGAAATACTCAAAACTATGGTGAATAAATGACAAAAAATTGCTTTAATGTTAAAAAATTGCTTTAATGTTTCCTTGCTTTATACACTGCATTTAGTTTAGTTGTTTATTCTGTCATTAAATTTTAGCAACTGTTCTATGGTTCATTTGCCTTGTACATAAACTGTTCATACAATATTTGCTATATGTTTGTTCTTTTTTCCCAGGCATACTGATAATTCTTTTTCATGTGTCATATTATGAATATGCATGAAGAAAGATACATATTTATTATATTATTTCAATACACAAGCAAATAACAAGCAAATACTCCCATATAAATCCATGTTAAAATTTAATATAATTATATTATTGAAATATATGATTATTATGTATTGTATATCAGTATATACATGTACCGGTAGGCAGTGTTGTTGTACTTAATGTTTGATGGTATTTTATATTCTTACATAGTTGAATGAAAGTGCACAAACAGTATGTATTACACACTTTCTGATGTCTTTGCAGTATATGTTAAACATTGTGTGTTGCATTGAGTGAGTTGACTGTGTAACTTTGTTGTTTGAGTTTAATATCTTGTGCTTGAAGCATTATTTTTATTTGCACTTTCAAATAAAATTGATGTTCTTCATATCAAATAACAAGAATATTAAATTATAATAGTGCTATATGTAATATATTAATATCTGTGCTTATATATACATATGACATACAGCTTGTTTGATACCCAAAATGTATACATTATGTTCAGCAGTACATTTGTTGCATGAGGTTTGCAATGAAACTTGGAATCTACTATATCAGTGAAGAAATTAAAACACCATTATGTGCTTGCTGAATTTTTTAATTCATCACTTGTATTTATATCGGAAGCCTTCATTAAAATTATATCGAATTACATAGTGCATTTTCAACCAATTAAACTAACAAAACAAGTTCAAAAATTAGTGTTACTCACTACATGTCCCAGATTTCCAAGGGAATTTCTTGGTTTTTCAGTACAGTTCTTCTGGGAAAAAAGGAAAGGTTCTCAGCTTATTTTCCAGGAGATCTGTGCTGAAGAGTTTTAAATATGCAAAAAAGAGTAGCATGTATTATGTAGTGATTTACTCATACAGATTCAGCTTCCAGACCCTCCTAATATTAATATACTGCCTTTGATATTGCACCTGGTTTAAATCTGTTACATTTTGCTTACTTATGATGCTCCATGTCTGTTTTCTGAGTTTTTTTCTCTCTCTCTGTTCAGTTTGACATTGGTTTGCTTTATATTTTGTAAACATGTGATTTTTTGTATGTTTTTACTCATACTTCACAAAAATACTGCATACTTTGAGCCGAAACTTTAAACTTGTGTTGTCTTATCACATTGCTGTATCCAAATACATCTTTTTTGCATTTTAATTGTGTTCAACATGGTCCTGTTAACTAAACAAACATTGATTCAGTTGGAGTTTAGTACACAATAACTGCCAAGTTTAATATATATGCTTGTTGGAATTGTGATATTTGATATTAACTTCTGTTAACTTAAATTTAGGTTTACTGACATTTAATAGGCCTGTTTCAGTTTACTTGTTTTAGACTGTTTCAAGATACCAGTGACCTTGACATTTAAAAACATATCTTACCTGGACATACTAAACCATTCTGATCAGTAAATAGAAACAAACCCTCACCAGGGATATTTAGGAACAATCAGAAAAATTGAAAGAAGTAGGTCAAGGGTCAGGGTCACTATTACATTTGAATTTTTTGCCTCTGGTTTAGAAGCTGAGCACAGTTTATTAGTTCTGTTGCCTTATTGATTTGTAGATCTTGTTAAATGAAGTCCTTGCATAATGATTATACTGGTAACATAAAGGTTGCTTGGACATTGAAATAGAGGTACAGTCTGGTCAAATCACAAGGATTTCTATGGTATTCAACTGAATTTTAGAAGTAGGCTGCAGGGCTCATCCACAAGGGCAATTCAAGGGATAACTTCGCCTTGTATATTCTGATTTTGCTCTTTCAATTGATCAAACAGAAGTCAACTTCGATCGCCACCACTGCATCATAGTTGCAACATTGCAGGGATAATATTTATTGTAAAAATATCATGATCCACTTAGTTAGAAGGTGAAGGTCACTGACTAGCTTACTGTCCTGTCTTAAGTATTATTATAATGAAGTCCACTAACTGGTTATCCCTGAAAGAGGGTTACAGAGTATTGAACACTACCATATATTGAAAATCAAAACTGAAGTATGTGTGGTTTGAAATTGATGCTTAACCCTAAAATCTAAGAAAGAAAGGGGTATGCCACCTCAAAGCAACTAGGAAATTCAGCTTACCTGCCACTGTGACTACAGATGTAGATCATGTTCGGATCTGTTCTTCATTTGTGTCATCACAAACAGAAATACAAATAAGGAGAAAATTCAAGATATGTGAAAAAGTAAAAAAAGTCACAAAAAACATGTCAGCATGACTGTTCTTTATTCTCATTAAATATTCACAGTATTTCCTTTCAGCATTTCAAATGGAGAATGCAAAAAAGTTCTAAGTGGTAGAAAAGAAAGAAGCAGATAGCATTTTTTTCACATTCATCCCTCAATTTGTAATGAAAGAAAGGAGTCCAGTGATCAGGTAATATCTAAACCAGTTTAAAGTTGTTTGAAGCTGTCAACTTTATGTTTGCTTGTGTCATTTCAGGGTGAGGGAAATTTTGCAAGAAGTTACAGTTTGACTAGTGACAAGAGGAGAAATAATAGAGGTATGTACTTCTTTTGATCATTGATAGGTGGTCCTTTATAAAAGTGTCAGTTAAGGAATTGCAGGTTGGAAATCATAGTTAAAATAGATGTTAAGATACTCCTTTGAATTAACCTAAGGTAAATTCCTATCTGATTTAATGAATACAACTCAGAAAACAAAGTTCAGAGAGCCATATTTTAGAGACTAGATATTGTTATAACAACATTGGGCAAGTTTCTGGCTTGACTGATATCCTTTTTAACTTGATACAGTGTTATCCATATATTTTCAGACTTCAAAAGTAGGTCATTGATGGAATTACCTGGAGAACGGGCTTTCACACTACCAAGTAGAGGTCACAGTAGACAGCGTCCATCTCTTGACGACAGTGCACTTGGACAATCACACACAAGTTCACGAAGTTCAAGAGGTTCTGTAACATCACAAGAGGGATATTTAGAAAGTATGTTTAAAAAGGAGTGTGAAGTTGATGATAGAATGAATGACGTTTATAATGAGAATATAGAGGAAGAATCGGAGGATGAATATGAACAGTCACGTAGACGTTCGGCACAAGTTTTCGATGAGTCACTCGAAAGTGAAAGCAAGTCTGAAACTTCTGAATCTGATTCAGAAGAAGAAAAAATAACATTACCAAAGGTGAAATTGAAATGCGACAGCGAAAGTGTACAAGATAATATAGATTTAAATGAACACAACGAATCCCAGAATACTGCTGAAGTACAGGAGAATGAATCTGGTGGTATTCATGCTGCTGTGAGTCAGTGTCACAGTCTAGACAGTGAAGTTAGTAATCCTAATAAACAAGATGACACATTTTACCGAACTGTTAGCCCTAGTGAATATACTTCTGAACTTGATCGTGTGATAGCGAGAGAACAAAGTCGAAGTAAATCTGGCACGTTAAATTCTCAAGGTACAAGTGATGGGCATACTTCAACCCACACGTCTTCAAGTAGTATTAGTTACCAAGGAAAGTCAGCAGCTGAGCGGGCATTTGATAGAGGTTCAACAGATTCTGTGTCAGCGGGATCTAGAAGGAAAATTTCTCCACAAGGAGAGTTCAGTTTTACGTCGCAGACTTCAAATGATGAAATGAAACCACAACGAAGAAGATCAAAACAGTATGTGAAAGGTAAGTTTTAGAAAGTGAATGCTGTCCTTTCAATGAAGGCTTATCCCTGCAGATTTTAAAAAAGGTCAGAATTGATCACCCAGTTTGAAAATGGTGTTGACTGGAGAGATGTAAAAAGATAAATCAGATAGAAGATACAGAAGTAGGTAGTTTTGTGTTGAATGTCCCAATTTTAGTAGGGATGGGACTGAAAATTCATAAATGGGCTGAATATATCACATTGTTAGCTCACCTGACCAAGTCAGGTTTAGCTTTTAGTATGCTATTTTCTCCTCCGTCTGTCATCTATCAGTTGTCCACAATTGACTTACCAACATCTCCTCCTATACCACTTTGTCAGTTGCAATTAAACTTTACAGAAATGATGCATGCATGGCCCTCTTTCAAAGTTATATAAAAAAGGAATTCTATTCAGAACTTTGGTTGGCATGGCAACTGAAAGGAAAATCTTCTTAGTCTGAAACCACAAGGCCTAGAGCTTAGATATTTGGTTGATAACATCATCTTTTGTACCCACTAAAGTTATATAAATTGTAGCCCTGAGCTCATATTTGGCCCAAGCCCAGGGTCACTTGATTTTACTTAGATTATATAGGAAAAACTTAAGAATCTTCTTGTCAGAAACCATAAGGCCTAGAGTTAAGATGTTAGGTGTGTATGATTGTTTAGTGGACCTCTACCAAGTTTATACAAGTTACTACAAATCATGGCCCCTGGATCAAAATTGGCCCCACCCCAGGGTTCACTTGATCATAGAGTAATATAGGCTAAAAGTTTTAAAAATCTTCTTGTCTGAAACCTCTAGGTCTAGAGCTTACATATTTAGTTGACAGCATCATCTAGTGGACCTGTACCAAAGTTATATAAATCGTGGCAGTGGGTCGGGATCAGAATTGGTACTCACCTTTGCACATTGAAATATCAGAATGCACACTTACTGTATCTATATCAAATATATTCAATATTTAAAATTGAATACTCTATTACCAATTCTAATACCAGTTCCCTTTATTTTTGTGATTATAATGATGATAATTCTGAGAGTTGAAAGTCTTACGAGAACTGAATTGCAACATTTCAGTGCTTCAGAATAAAACGTAACCCTTTCATTTTTGTGATAAATGAAGTTACATAAACCACTAAACTTTATTTCAGGAGGTAGAAGATTCACTGTGCAGGGTGTGGAAGGTTTGGTGACACGCCATTCAGCCCCTGATATTAGAGAGCAGCGCCCTTCCCTTAACAGAGAAGATTCAGTTCCAGGAGATTTAATGACTGTGTATAGAAATATGAACAGAGGGGTAAAGATTCTTTTAAAAAAAGAATGCCATAATATTGGCTTACATTTTTGAATATGTAGCAGATAACATTTGAAGTCATAAACTAAATATATTTTGTCAAGTGAGGATATTACTTGTGATGGTAAGCTATTGAATCATGAAAATACTTCAGATTGCAAATGACAATATAATAATATGTTAATTTGTATCCATTTTGTGTTTATTATGCGAGATTTATTACAATTAAAAAATACAAATTGTACCTTATTCATCATTCAGATTATTTTCAAAGTTTATGACATTGTGTAGACTGTGTTTCAAGATTCATTTTGATCAGTTTAATTTTGACATTAATTTCAGGAGTTGATAAAGTTGGTTGTAACCCATAAAGCACAGTTGATCAGGAAGGACCAGTACATTAAGGAGTTAGAGAGTTACATAGACAACCTACTAGTCCGTGTGATGGAAACCACACCGCGTATTTTACAGAACTTGTGAACTCTGGTTTCTTTGTTTGTGCAATTTTGATGTTAATGTCTTAATGTTTAGTACATAATTATATGTGTATATATTTGTATTTTTTGATAGAAACAAACTTAGGCTTTTTGTAGAAATTAAGACTTTCTCAATACCAATATAATTATGACAGTCTGTTAATTTATGCTGATTCCTGGTCACTGAATAATCTCTGAGGCGGAAGACTTCGTGTATTCCTTTATTTCAGGAATGGTGGGCTCCTGTTATTTAGACTTATGTGAACTGTTAGTACAAAGTGCCTCAATGATGAAGAAAGAAGATTAAATGTTTTTGCATCTAACATAAAAGTTGTTAAAATTTTTTAGCTACTGTCTTAAACCTAGATGCATCTTTTTCTAAAATTTCAAAAGACAACATAATCTTCTAGATTTAATTTGTCAAGTTGACTGCACAGATAAGCCCACTGCTAGTCAAAGTCTTGACAAATTACATGAAGGAAAATGAAACTAATCACCAAACAGATCTTAATATACATCAGAATGTCTTTATACTTTTCTTTGAACAGAAGGGCATAATTTTATACTTAACAAAACATTCAGTTATCCAGTTTTTGACTGGTTACAGTTCAAGTTATTTTTAAAACTGCAAAACTGAAATGCAGTCATTCAATACAATTGCTCTTTGAACTTGATAGTAAAGAAATACGAAAAGCATTGTTTAATAATTTTTAATGTGTTATTTATGACAAGGTTAGTTCATCTGTTTTTGGATTAAGAAGATTCTATCAATAAATCAGGCACTATATTTTTCATGTTACATTTTGCTGTTTAGTCTGTAGGTTAATTGTGTAGTTATGGTATATTTATTATTGTTCTGTTAGTTTTACAAAGAATTATGGCTTTTGACAAGTCATTGAGTCTTTTTGTTGAAAAATTTCTGGAGATCTGTCATACTTAGACAAAAAATGCATTTTAAATTTTGATCTGTTCTTTTATATTTGAAATAACTTTAAACTTGTCTGTTCTTAAAGGTTAATAGTATTCAGCACCTCCCTTGTTTAAAGCAGTCACATTTAATCAAAGACTGAAGATTTAAAAGGATTAAAATCAAGAAAGTCATTTACAGTTTACCCAGTGTCTTTTCATTTGGTCATCCAGAGAATCTCAAAGTCTTGCATTACAAAACAATACTAGTTCCTTGGTTGAATAAGAATTTAACTAATGATAAGTGACACACTTCTGTTTTGTAAAATGCAGTGTATTTCCAGGAACCATAATTTCACATTTTGGATTAGTACCAGGAAATAATTTGTTTGGCGTCCATCTTTTATTGTTGTAGGAGGGATAATAGTTCATATAGTTTAAACTGTTTGTAAAATGTTTTACAGGAATTTATCAAGGTATTCTCTTGTTACGGTTTTCTTATGTCTTTCAATATTTTTTTGTGCACATTTGGTAGTGTAGATAAAAAAGCAATGATGGAGGGTCATAAAAAACTCTAAATAACATAATTGAATCTGTAATCATTGATTGCTGTGAAATTTGTTGCTGTTTTCATGTGTTCAAAGACATTATATTTAACCTTTTCCCGCATTTGTTTTAGTACTCTGTGCAATTTAAATTTGTTTATTAATTAGACCTATACTGTGTATAGGTGTTAAGTTTTGTCTTGTGTATGTAAAACAAAATATATTCGCAAGTGTATTCCAAATAGTGCCGCAGGATGATGGCACCCATTTTTTCTTCTTTTTCAAACCCATGTAAGAATCATGTTAAAGGGTATAAATTTCTGATAAAGAAGCTGTAAATTATATAAGAATTGTATATATACTCCGGCTATGATTTTCCCATCGATATGTATTTGGAACAAAGTTATAGTGTCTTATTTAAATGCTGCAAAATATCTGAGAAATGTTTTCTAATTACTATTTTCTCATCAGTATATATTAGGCTTAAGGCTGCAAGGTGTCAGTATGTTCTATTTTGGTCTAAAAAGCTAATACATGTACACCCCTTACCTTGCATACTAGTTAGATTATTATTATCTTAATTATTGTTTAAATATTACAGTTAAGATATTAGTTTTTTACAAATTTCATGTGATGCCAATATTATTACAGTACTTGTAAAAAAAAACATTTGTTGAAGAACTGTTTTGATATTTCACAATGTTGTTAACACAAATTGTTATGTCTGATGTAGGCTGGAACTTTTTATTTAGACTTTGTACCTGTACAGAACTATGCAGCTTAAGATTGCTATTGAGGTAGCACTTTGTATTAATGTTTCAAACTTGTAAATTTAAGTGAAAACTACTAATTAGTACGTCATCTGACTTTAATTGACATTTCAATCTCTACTATTGTAGACACAATTTATGCAATTTATTATTTTTTTACTGTCTATGGCACAATTTTTTCCTGTTAAGATACACTACAGCAGTTTCCGATTGTTAAAATTTCAATATACCTTTTATACATTTTTTAGATCTGAACACCAGTAATTGTATTTTCTACTTTGAAATTCAAGAATCTCTCTCGAACTGTTCATTGTGAGAAAGCTGTATTTTAAGACCTTACATGTATTTTGACGAAAGCCATTGAAAGTTCAGTTTCAGATGTTTAATTTTTTTATCCTCTTTTCAATTTTTATACTGTGATTGAAGATTTTCTTTAAGATTTATGTGAAATTCTCATTAATTTTTTACAAGTGCTTATGCAAAACAAGGATTGTAAAATTCAGGGTCACATTTCGCCGATTAGATTTGAATCTGTGACCTCAAAGTTACGACAGCAGCTGTATTTTTGTCTGTGCCAGTCTAAACTGCCACTGACGCCTGCTTTAAAAAATGAACAGTCTTCTGACTCGTTGCAAGAATTAAAGACAAACTTTATAATTTTATATTGTATGAAGGATGTTTGAAAGATGTTGTATTTCATTTAGATTTTCAGAAATCTTGTTAATCAGTCTTACTGGCTTTGTTTTTTGAAGAGCTAGTTGAATGTAAGATGCTTTAGTGATAGGAGTACAAAGTCTGTATTAACATTGACCCTTCCAGTGCCTTGATGTAAATTAATTCCCAGGATGAATTGGTTTATTCCGAACATTCAGTCTCGAGGGCTTTTTCAGTTTTGTATTAGCATAACCCTTATTTACTTTGCTGTTTTCCCTAGTGATCAGTGCAGGAGATAAATAGCTTGCATATTTAGATGCTTAGAACTTCAACTTTGTTCTTGTAACAATAGCCTTTGTTGAAGTCCTTGTTGTCTAAACTAAAGCATCACTTTCAGAGAGAGATTTTTTATCATCATACAATTTGTTTATATGCCTTGGACATTTATTATAGTTTGGCATTTGATATACTGTGTTAAGATTACTTGTTACTATAGTAATTTTCTTTACATATTGTTACACATATCAATGGTTGTGAGTAGTTGTACCATTCCATTTAAATATGACAGTTATTTCATACATAGGATTTATATTTTTACTCATATTGATATATTTTGTAAATCAGTTGTGAAATAAACAATGATACAAGAGATAAACAGGTGTTAAGTGATTCCTGTATCTGACCAGAAAAAGCGAGATTCGCTGTAACTTGACAAAAGAATCTTAACTACAAAGTGTAGGTAGGAGTTTTATTTAAGGGTAATGTATTTTGTTAAATTATAAAGATTTTTTTTTTCTCCAATGCCTTTAATGTTTCAGCAGGATAATGTGATTTGTGAAGTGGATCTGTTATCAAGTAATGAACATCACTAGCTAGGAACTGCCTCTCAAAGATCTGGAAACAAGGGTTCACAGTAGTGCTTTACCCTTAAGTATATTTGGGAAGAAAATGGATCTAGCTTCAGACTTGCTAATGATCAGAGCACCTGACAGGTGTGCTTGGCAAACATTTCATTTCTAAAATTAGAATTAAAAACACTTCCAAATTAGCAGAATGAAGTTAGACAATGGGTGAGGTGGTGATTGCTAATGGGTTTATGCTTCACATGCTGTAAACTGATGAGAATTTCAAAAAAAATGTGAAAACTTTGGAAATTCTAACAATTGGTCTTACACTTCAGTTAGTAAACAAGTTGTAATTTGAAGAACTATTGTTTCAAAAGAGTAAACAAACACAAGAAAAAAACATTCATACTATTTATTTTTCATAGGGGCCATTCCAGTATAAAATAAACCTCTTCCCAGGAAGGCACTTCCAAAATAGACAAATCCCTTTTGGAAGTTAACTGACCAGAAAAGACCTGTCCCCCACCACCATAATTTCTTAGTTTTGCCTTCCTTGGGTGGAATATATATTTAAAACCATTTGCATATAGTATATCAATATAAATGTATAAATTACTGCAAAAGATAAAAAAAAACAGTGATATGAGATTTCATGATAAATATCATATAGGTTGTAATAAATGCTCCTCTAATAAAGGCACCCCTTCCCACACTCTTTTTGAAAAAAAAAGACACCTGGCAGACTCCCTTTCACCATACCCAGGTCTCCCTTGACAGTATGATAGGCCATAGACAGGGCAGTTTTGGTTTTAGACATGGTTTCAGGGGAAAAAGATTACCTTATAATATAAAAAAAAAAAACATGTGTGGACTATTAAAAAAACATCTTTAAGTGTGCTTCAATGTTCTAGGTAAAGTTTAAGCACAGATTACAATTACATTAAATGAGTTTTTGACTTCAACTTTACATGGAAACTACTGTTCTATGAAAAGCCACCACCACCACCCCCCCCACCCTCCCCCCATTTTGGAAAAACAGTAATGCCCCTGGGGCATTTAAAACAATCTATATGGTTATAAATGTAAAGAACTATGTAACAGTCAAGTCACAAAATAAATTTCTACAAATAAAATTGATAGCACCAGAATAAGGGTAGTATTTGAATCACATATTTTAGTAAAAGACATAATTACAAAACATGAATTTGTGACAGAAAAACTGTACATAAATAATTCTCTGTCTAGGGATCTAAGACCTCTCACTGAAATCATAGAAATGTTTACAGATTAGATTCATTTTCTTTTCATAATATTCCAATCTAAACCTAAGAACAATATGGCACCTTTGATCATAGCTGTTCCAAAGAATGTTCTAGCTGTCTATGTGAAACATCCCTTTACCAGTAATTAGTCCTTGACAGATCACTGCTTAAATTAGCATAACTATATCCAGTCATAAAGAATGAGTATTTTTAATTTAATTTAATTAATTTCTAATTAACAATCACAACTTTGTATGAAATAAGCTGCCTAATGTCTAGATCATGTTAGTTTCACTAATTTCTAGGTCACTACCGAACTCTTTTGCTGCGATAGGATACAGTCTGAATGGTGCTTGTAGCCCAGGAACACTGTTTTACATACTCATAATCTCTGTCACTCAATGAGAATGACCCACACAAGTATGCAGTAAACACTGTTGCCAGTATCATCCTGTCAAATGTCATATATGGCTGTAACCATAGAATCGCTAAGAAACAACCAGTGCCAGCATGAGGCATCTGTGCCAGTAGAAGTCTGAGACGGGTACCCAGGTATGACTGAGGACTCTCCAAGTACTTTATGTACTGATAAACCTAAAACACAGAAGAACTGTAAAATATTTACAACTTCAAAATTGTTAATAAGTAAATGCTCTGAAAGACTAGAATTCTAACCAGGTTTTTAACACAAGAGGGCCATGATGGCCCTGTATCGCTCACCTGAGTATGACTGCTTTTAACAAAGTTGCTATGGACCTGGTTAATTGACCCCAGATGACCCATATTCGAACTTGACCTAGAAATTATTGAAACAATCTCTTTGACAAATTTCCAGGATATTTGGACTGAAAAAGTAGCATCTAGAGTGTTAACAAGGTTTCTCGATATTTAGGCTCTGTGACCTAGTTTTTGACCCCAGATAACCCATATCCAAACCTGAGCTACAAATCATCAAAGCAACCTATCTGACAAATTTCCAGGACATTTGGACTTAAAATGTAGCCTCTAGAGTGTTTACAAAGTTTTTCCATATTTGGGCTCTGTGACCTAGTTTTTGATCCAGGATGACCCATACTCCAACTTGAGCTAGAAATCATCAAAAAAACCTGTCTGACAAATTTCTAGGATATTTGGACTGAAAATGTAACCTCTGGAGTGTTAAAAAGTTTTTTACATATTTGTACCATGTGACCTAGTTTTTGATCCCAGATGACCCATATCCAAATTTGAGCTAGAAATCATTGAAACAACCTTTCTGACAAATTTCAAGGACATTTTGACTAAAAATGTAACCTCTAGAGCTTTTACAAGGTTTTTCTACTTTCGGGCTCTGTGACCTAGTTTTTGACCCCAGAGAACCTATATTCAAAACTGAGCTAGAAATTATCCATAGAATCTTTCTGACAAATTTCCAGGTTATTTGGACAGAAAATGCTACCTTTAGAATATTAACAAGGTTTTTCCATATTTGGACTCTGTGACCTAGTTTGTGACCCCAGATGACCCATACTCAAACTTGATCTAGAAATCCTCAAGGCAATTTTTCTGACAAATTTCCAGATTATTTGGGCTAAAAATGTAACCTCTAGAGTGTTAACAAGATTTTTCTATTTTTGGGCTCCGTGACCTAGTTTTTGAACCCAGATGACCCATATTTGAACTTGTGCTAGAAATTTTTGAAGCAACCTTTCTGACAAATTTCCAGGATATTTGGGCTGAAAATGTAATCTCTAGAGTGTTAACAAGATGTTTCTATTTTTGGGCTCTGTGACCTAGTTTTTGAACCAAGATGACCCATATTTGAACTTGAGCTAGAAATCATAGAAGCAACTTTCCTGACAGATTTCCAGATTATTTGGTAAAAATGTTACCTCTAGAGTGTTAACAAGGTTTTTCAATATTTGGGCTCTGTGACCTAGTTTTTGATCCTAGATGACCTATATTTGAACTTGACCTAAAAATCATCAAAGCAACCTTTCTGACAAATTTCAAGATTATTTGGGCTGAAAATGTAACCTCTAGAGTGTTAACAAGATTTTTCTATTTTTGGGCTCTGTGACCTAGTTTTTTAACCCAGATGACCCATATTTGAACTTGAGCTAGAAATCATCATTAGAACATTTCTGACAAATTTCCAGGATATTTGGACTGAAAAAGTAGCCTCTAGAGTGTTAACAAGGTTTTTCTATATTTGGGCTCTGTGACCTAGTTTTCCAACCCTGATAACCCATGTTCGAACTCGTCTGAGATATTAATGAGACAAACATCCTGACCAAGTTTCATGACAATTGAGGCAAAAATGTGACCACTAAAGTGTTAACAAACCAATTGTTAACGGACAGACAGATGACGGACAAAAGGTGATCAGGAAAGCTCACTCTGTCACTACTTGACAGGTGAGCTAAAAACATGGTTATAAAATTGGTGTATGTTGTTGTGTGGGCTTAGTCATTTAGCTGAAATGTTTCCATTTAGTAACTTTATTTAGAGAAGAGGTATTGAGATGAAACTTGTAAAACAGGTAGGTGGTATGACTACAAAGGTTGGGATTGCTTGTGGGGTCATGGCCACTGGCTTAGAGAAAAGGAAAACAGTTCTACTCAATAATGAGCTTGGAAAAGATATTCAGATGAAACTTGGTATACAGGCAGATGATATGAAGATACAAGATGGGATTGCTTTTTTGGTCAGCAGGTTCAAGTTCAAGGTAGTGCTTGGATCAAAGGACAATGGAGATTGGGTTTACTTTCAGTAGATTCAAGGTCACCAGCAAACTTATCACTAACAGACAGTTTCCAATCACTGACTTAAGTCTGCATTGACCTTCTGACAATGAAACTTGCTGTGTTTGTACCTTACACAGAGACAAAGGCTGGGATTGTGCAAGGTATCATTGGATGCAAATTCAGTGTTACTAAAGATGGCTGTACTTCCTGGCTACCGGTAAATGTTGAAATCCTGGTTTTACCACACAGCAATGTTATTTGCTACAGAAATTAAAGTACAGTGTATTTAAGAAAAAATAATCACCATTGCCTAATGGTAAAGTGAGTGCCTACAGAGGAGGTGACTGAAAGCTCTGGCTGGTCACTGCCAGTAAAATTAAAGAATTGTTGCCAACGTCCACCTTGCATTTCACATATCAGGAGTTTGAGAATAAATATCTTCTAAAGTAAAGGTGTCTCTTAAGCCTTACACTAAAGGATACTTAATAAACATTTTTACAAGCATTTTGCACATAACAACAGGCTTATAAATTACTAGTCTTCATGAGTTTTTTCTAAGATTCATATTTCTAAGGTGTGTTCCTACTGTATCTGATCATAACTGTCTAACTGACTATTATCTCTTTAACAAAATATTTGAAACTTATTTTTCATCTCCTGTTCTTTTTTTATTATCAAATAAATATGCCAGGTACTGTGAAGAGGGCCATGATGGCCCTGTATCGCTCACCTGAGTATGACTGCTTTTAACAAAGTTGCTATGGACCTGGTTAATTGACCCCAGATGACCCATATTCGAACTTGACCTAGAAATTATTGAAACAACCTCTTTGACAAATTTCAAGGTTATTTGTACTGAAAATGTTACCTCTAGAGTGTTAACAAGGTTTTTCCATATTTGGACTCTATGACCTAGTTTTTTAACCAAGATGTCCCATATTCGAACTTGAGCTAGAAATTATCGAAACAATCCCTCTGACAAATTTCCAGGATATTTGGACTGAAAAAGTAGCCTCTAGAGTGTTAACAAGGTTTTTCGATATTTAGGCTCTGTGACCTAGATTTTGACCCCAGATAACCCATATCCAAACTTGAGCTACAAATCATCAAAAGAACCTTTCTGACAAATTTCCAGGACATTTGGACTTAAAATGTAGCCTCTAGGGTGTTTACAAATTTTTTTGATATTTGGGCTCTGTGACCTAGATGTTTCAACTCCAGATGACCCATATTCAAACTTGAGCTAGAAACCATAGAATTAAGCTTTCTGACAAATTTCCAGGTTATTTGGAATTAAAATGTTACCTCTAGAGTGTTAACAAGGTTTTTCCATATTTGGGCTCTGTGACCTAGTTTTTGACCCAAGATGACCCATACTCCAACTTGAGCTAGAAATCATCAAGAAAACCTGTCTGACAAATTTCCAGGATATTTGGACTGAAAATGTAACCTCTGGAGTGTTAAAAAGTTTTTTTACATATTTGGACCATGTGACCTAGTTTTTGATCCCAGATCACCCATATCCAAATCTGAGCTAGAATTTCTTGAAACAACCTTTCTGACAAATTTCAAGGACATTTGGACTAAAAATGTAACCTCTAGAGCATTAACAAGGTTTTTCTACTTTCAGGCTCTATGACCTAGTTTTTGACCCCAGAAAACCTATATTCAAAATTGAGCTAGAAATCATCGATGAAACCTTTTGACAAATTTCCAGCTTATTTGGACTGAGAAAGCTACCTTTAGAATGTTAACAAGGTTTTTCCATATTTGGACTCTGTGACCTAGTTTGTGACCCCAGATGACCAATATTGGAACTTGATCTAGAAATCCTTAAGGCAACCTTTCTGGCAAATTTCCAGATTATTTGAGCTGAAAATATATCTCTAGAGTGTTAACAAGATTTTTCTATTTTTGGGCACTGTGACCTAGTTTTTGAACCAAGATGACCCATATTTGAATTTGTGCTAGAAATCTTTCAAGCAACCTTTCTGACAAATTTCCACATTATTTGGGCTGAAAATGTAACCTCTAGAGTGTTAACAAGATGTTTCTATTTTTGGGCTCTGTGACCTAGTTTTTGAACCCAGATGACCCATATTCAAACTTGAGCTAAAAATCATAGAAGCAACCTTTCTGACAAATTCCCGGATTATTTGGTGTAAAAATGTTACCTTTAGAGTGTTAACAAGGTTTTTCAATATTTGGGCTCCGTGACCTAGTTTTTGAACCCGGATGACCCATATTTGAACTTGAGCTAGAAACCATCGACAGAACCTTTTTGACAAATTTCCAGGATACATTTTGTATTTAGACTGAAAAAGTAGCCTCTAGAGTGTTAACAAGGTTTTTCTATATTTGGGCTCTGTGACCTAGTTTTCCAACCCTGATAACCCATGTTCGAACTCGTCCGAGATATTAATGAGACAAACATCCTGACCAAGTTTCATGACAATTGAGGCAAAAATGTGACCACTAGAGAGTTAACAAACTAATTGTGGACGGACGGATGGACGACGGACAAAAGGTGATCAGAAAAGCTCACTCTGTCACTACGTGACAGGTGAGCTAAAAATATAGTCATCCTTCTGACAATGAGGATTCAAAAAGTCTGAGGATGAAATAGAAGCCCTGTATTAAGACACATACCTGTTTCAATCCAATAAAATGTAATGGTTCAAAAACAAGCACCTGCATGAACAGAACTACCCACAGAACAACATGGATGGCAGTGAAAAAGAAAGCCAAGAGAGGTCTTTCAGAGACATCTATCATCCAGAAATGAACTTCAGGAATTGGTTGCCACAGATACATCAATAGCTTAAAGAAAATATTTTATGTAGTAAAAACAACTTGATGCTATTGGAAAAGTCAATAATCCATACAATCTTTCATATTCTAATAGTCTGATTTCTATTAAGTTAGTAATTATACTATCTGAGGAAATGTCCTGTATTGTACTAGATGAAAAAAGATTACTGATTAAATAGCTGAGCCATGTGGAACAGTGATTCTCAGACTTGCTTACTGTGTCCAAGTAGATACTAGTTTTACCACTGCTTTGTTTTGTTCTTCAAATTTTGTTTAGATGATTTTACAAGAACTAGGGACTTCACAAACACACAAGCATTAAAAGCTTATTAGAAAGACAAATTATAATAACTGTATTAACAGCTGTGGTTCAAATACCTTTCATTAAGGAATATTCAAAAGAAACAATAGCAATGCCACAGCTCTAAGTTAGAGACTCGTGAACAAAGCCATGAATATGACATTACTAGCTGATGTACCCAGGAAAACTGGTTAGAATAAATAAAGTATTTAACTATGCTGAAAACAATAAAAAATATGATGGAAATTATTTTAATTGGTAAAAATGACATACTTTCAGCATTGCAGCTGACAGAAACACATAGACTGATCTTGCTATGGGGGTTAAGCCCCAGTCATCCATCTTTTTACGGTATGTGAAGGAAGCTAGACCACTGTGCTGAGCCATGAATAACACAACAAGACAGGCATCAATGGTGAACAGTGACAATGTTGTGGCATCTGAAAGTACAAAAGAAAATTGATGAACCATCACATTTCTCCATTTTTCTGTACAAATGATGGTACTCTGAAGAAAAAATGAATGGCTGGCACTGTACTTGGCTTGCAGTAATAGATTACTGATATACACAATAAATATAAGGCCTAACAGCAATTTTGTGACTGATAGATTTTTACCACTACTGACTAATGACCTTAAGAAACATCCAAGCACAGTGCCACTCATCTTAGTTGTTTGGGCACTCATTTTCATTTGGACATTTCTTAGTTGCCTAAACTGGAACAAATTACCGACCGAGATTAAGGCTACCCCAGCTGTGCCAGCTTTTATCAGTGGACTAAACAAGTTTTATAGATTTTAAGTATTCAAAATAATGTTTAAGTAAGATCTTCAGTTAAATCTTGTTTTCTTTGTTATTATGTTTTATAATTTAAATGTTCCTGACACGTGTCTGCCTAGTATAGTCAGTATTGGCTTTTGGCAGTAATAAGTAGAAGCCAATCAGAAGTATATTGTGAATATCCTAAAGCAGAAAGGACACCTGGACTACCTAAGCTTTTTGGAACATTTGTAATTAAAGTAAAAAACCTTTTCAATTCTAATTGAATAAAACATTCACAAAGAATTATTCAAGTAGCTATCACTTGTTTCACAACTATTATAGAATGATATATTGTTCTTCTGATTCCTTTGTAGTAGTTTTCGTCAGAATGTTACCTGTGTCATTTTCGGGAAATTTCAAATATGACAGAAATGGCACTAGCTGCAAAATTACAAATATTAGATATATTGATGATGCTACTGCACCAATACTGAAAAAAATATCGTAAAACATTGCTAAGACTGGCAAAGGTCCCAGGAATAATATCTGACTGTTTTACTAAAGTGAACACGGAAGTAAGTGAAATTGTGTCGCTTATATACAATAAAAAAATCAGTGGATTTGAAGAAACTGTAGAAGCTTTTTACATTTTATTTGAAAAATGAGAGTAAATTGTTTTAACACCTTTATTAAACTAAACTGGTTGGCTGATTTTATTTTTCCATGCCAAGGGAACTCTATTTATAATTTTATTGTTCTAAGCTGTCAGGGGAGCGTACTCTTTTCTAACCGTTTAATACCCGGCCAATGCATTTGTTTACATACGTAAAAGATAACAAATTTTGATGTGAGGAGGTATTGACAGTTCACTTTTTAGAACAATTATATTAAAATGGCTGGTAAACAATTGCCTTCAACCCTTCGAAAGCTGGTAGCATTACGTGCAAGTCCAAAATTCAAAGAAATAGTGAGCATCAAGACAGAGCCAATACCAAAACCAGGAGATGGAGAGGTTTTGGTGAAGAATAGGTAAATTACTGAATTTTATTACCCTCCATGCTTTTAAAAATCAATAATAAACACAAGCACCCAGGTAAAAAAGGATTAAAGGTTTTGTTAATTGTTGATATTTTGTTTCAGAAGGATGCAGTAATGTGTAATTAATAATATGTACTGTTTTCGTGTTTCATTTTCTTATTATTTTGTCTACAGGTTTGTTGGTATTAATGCATCAGACATCAATATCACAGCAGGAAGATATGATCCAAAGGCCAAATTCCCACTAGATATAGGGTTTGAGGTTAGTATGTGTAACATTGAGCTCTAGGTTTTTAACTATGTTATTAGCTAGATGATAAAATTTCTTTCTAGGTTGTTGAGAATGAAAAAAGGTGTTTTGGTTTAAAATAAATCATTAAAATATGACAGGAGTGTTGTATCTTTTTATGTACTTGTTAAAGTTATTGGGATATTTCTTGTCCAAAGTTCAAAGAATAAGTGGTTGAAGATGATATTATGTTGTTTTTTGGGGTTTTTTTTCATTCCAGAAATTATTTTGTTTCTGTTTTAAGAATAAGCAAGTTTTCTGCACCTTCATTAAAGTTGAAATGTTCAGACAATTTGTTTGACATTATTTTCTGTTACAGTGTGTAACAAATATAATGATTTTAAATATCAAGTTACAATAGTTTAAAACAGTTACTGAAATACACAAAATTTCTTCAACACAGGCAGTAGCAGAAGTGGTAGATGCTGGACCTAACACAATCAACAAGCCAGGCCAGCCAGTGATGTACCTTGAGAATGGAGCTTTCAGTGATTACAAGGTAACTTCCTCTGTCTCTATGGTAAAAAGCCTTGAAGCAGTTGGAGAGAGTGATTGCAAAACAGTTCTGTCTGCCTTTTTTCTTAATAGCGGTAATACCAATAACTTCTGTGGAGTATCAGAGTTATGGTCAGTATTATGAAGGCCGATTATTTCTAAGTTTTACATTTATAAACATTGACAGATGTTGTCTACACGTGATCTAACCTGTACATAAGATCAGGATTATTTTCTGGCAATATAGAACATCAGATGTGATTTGTATTTAATACTGAATTGTATTGTGTTATTTGTGGTATTTATTTTTGTGTTTAATCAGTTAGTGAAGGACAAATTCCTTGTTCCTCTGCCTGCGTTGAAAGCAGAATTTCTACCATTTCTTCTGAGTGGTACCACCGCTTCAATATCACTGGATAAGGTAAACTTGTAGTCAGTTGTGATTTTATAAAACAGAACATTTTTGTTTACTTTCTAGAGTTTGTTGTTTCAAATGAAAATACCAAAATGAAAATATGTTATCATAATTATGTAATATTTCATGATATCTGTATGCTTAACATGACATTGAGAAAAATGGTAGGTTAATATTTTTTATAACCACAAAATGTTGTAACAACAATATTCATGGATTGCATTAATTTTGAAAATTAAACATTATGTTTTTGCACAACTAGTCACAAATCAAAATTGCCAAATTTGGAAGGCACTAGAAAAACCTTAAATCTTTATCAATTTTTGTGTTTACATCATTTAAAATATTAAGAAATTCCCAAAATCAGCTAATTTGAAATTCCCATTTTATATTTTATGCCTAAGTCATCTTTGAAGACAAATATTTTACCCTTTAAATTCAAAGAATGAATTTCTTTATAAGTTAATACTATATTTTAGATTGGTGATCTTAAATCAGGAGAAACTGTGCTGGTCACGGCTGCAGCAGGAGGAACTGGGCAGTTTGCTGTAAGTATACAATTCAGACACATTGTAGTATTTGTTATGGTTAGAGTTGATAGTTGTATATTCAAGTAGCTAGACCATGTACCCTTGTCTAGATAAGCCATCCTGCTTCAGTACATAATAAACTGTAGAAATTGTACTACTTTAGTACTGGGCTAGATGTATAAATTAGAAGAAAACTCGTTCCAAAGCCACAGATCACATATCCCATTCAGGAGCAAGTCTCTTAGGATTTGAAAGAGCTTTTACCAAGTGCAGGGCTTTAGGATGTTAATAGGCAATAATGAGTCTCCATTGGCTACAATATTCTAGGTTTATTTTACAATATCTGCCAGCTGGCATGTTTGTACACAAAATCTGGATCTTGTGATAACTCAAAAAAAAACAGACTGGACCCTGCGATAATGTAAAAAAGAAATCACCCAGAAACTTTATGTAAATAGCAGTGTAAGTATTGGTAGCTATCACTGTAAAGGTTATGCATGTCAGTCCAGATTTTCTCCAACATCTGTATTGAAAAGTATAAACATACTAGCTATGATATTAATTTCTTGTTGCTTTGCAATGAAAAGTTGTTAAATACATGTGCAGTATGATTCGTACAATTATTTTTCCAGCGTCATGAAAATTTGTTTGCGTAAAAAGGGGCTGCATGATGATCATGATCGTACTGCTGTTGCTACTCAGTTTTATCACTGACAAGGCTTTCTCTGGGAGCTAGTAGACTTCTGTATTGTCTACAATACTTTGACACCTATAAAACAAACTCCTCAAGGTTGCATTGATTCAGTTGGAATAGATTGTGAGGAGAGTTTCAACTACTATATTTGTTCTATTGTTCTAATTTTCTAGGTTCAGTGGGCTAAGCTGAAAGGTTGTCATGTTATTGGTACATGTTCTTCTGATGACAAAGTACAGTTTTTGAAGGTATGAATATAGAAATGACCTAAAATTTGGAAGTAGGTAAGATTCAAATGTCATACCAGTGTAATAAAAATTGCAAGTTATGTCTCACAGCAATTTTTGTAAATGTTTTTAAGCTTTTGATAACTGTATTTATTAGTTTAAGGACTCGTTATTTGTTAAACTTTCGACTTAATAAAAGATAGACTGGCTCAGTGAAATAGTCGGTATTGATAACACTCTCAGTCTGTGACCTCAAAAGTGATATGTTCATGGCCCTTTATGAAACTGTTAGATTGGGTCATGCAGCAGGGCAGAAAAGAGAATTGAATTGTGTTTAAATGACACCTATTTTACTCCCTGAGTGAATACAGTGTGTTTGATCTATATTTGAAATTGATGTCATTAGCATTTAGCAATATATGTGAAGAATCTGAACTCAGTGGCAGTGTGAAGGCTCATTACATTATATGTGGGAATAGCATATTCTCTTTATCTAAAATTTGAAATTCTTACATTCAAAAGTAGACTTGAATTATTTGTTAAAGAAAGTTTCAGTTTAAGGAAATCATACTTTCTGATAATAAATAATTATCAAATAAAATTGTCAAGGCAGATTTTGATATAGTCTTGGTTAATTGTCCTCTGAACTATCATATTGGTAGTCCGCCTTTGGCTTTGTCACCATTTCAGTTGACTTGATACAGGTTAGAGGGCCTATATGAAATCCTGTGTGTAAAACATATAGAATGATTATAAACATTTGTTTCAACATATACCCTTCAATGGATTTATCCGTCATTCAGTTTGGACAGTTCTATTTCTCATTTATGGTGGAGGGGGGGGGTGGTAGTAACTGAACTGCATAGCAGATTGTGCAGATCATGATCTAAGTGTATGTATGCATTGGCTAATCATGGGTCTGAACTGTTTGCAAAGGCAAAAACAAATGCCTAAAGTAGGATAAATGTGCGTAAATTTTGAGCAAATTTTGGTTAAGAACTACCTGATATCTGGTGTACACCTTTAGAACTGCTTATTCTACACTTGAATATTTTGAAGTTGACAATTTGTATCTTTCAGGAAATTGGATGTGATAGACCTGTGAATTATAAAACTGAAAATCTGAGGGATGTTCTCAACGCAGAATATCCAGTGAGTCAGTTTAACTATATACTGTATAACTTGCTCTAAACGACTCTTGATTATAACGACACTTGTCGCATACTGAATGTCCGGTCCTGATTTAATTCATATTCAGTATTCATAACTTGCCATATCTGACAACCACCGATAACCGACATAACTAACTAGTCCCAATTACTGTCGGTATAGACAAGTTTTACTGTATTGTATTGAAAAACCTTCATTTCTATGTTTGTAAATGATTTTATATGTTATTTAAGATGAATTTAGGACTGTCTAACTGTACGTAAAAATGTAGTCCCAAATTCACTTCAAGGTCATAAAACAGGACTCTATAAGACAAGGAAGTAGAACAATATGGAGGCCTGGTATCTACTGAAAAAATTAAGTTGTCATTCTGAATTAGGAACCTGTAAAATATCTTGGAAGTAAATGTAAATAGAATTATAAATTTTAATTATTGGAAATTTTTGTAAAAAGAACTCTTTACATGTTTGCTCACTGAAGTTGAAATATTTTCTGAAAAGGTGGGGTTGGAGTTAAACTTTTACAGACTGCTATACACTAAACAGTTTGTCGTAGAGCTAATACACTTCAGTAATTCATATGAATGTTGGATTTGAAGACAAATTTGCCTACAGGATGCAAAACTTCAGTCTCCTTGTAAACTGTTTTACTCATTTCTTCTTCACTTAGGCATTTAACACCTAGTTGTGATTGCTTTCCTACAACAGGGTGACTGTCCATTTTCAATAGTACTTTCATTTTTTCCAGAAAGGAGTTGATGTTGTGTACGAGTCAGTGGGTGGTGATATGTTTGATGCTGGTGTTGACAGGTAAATTATTCACTATTTCAACTCCTCCTGTTTCATAGTCTTAGAAAGGTTTTTATGCATCCTATATTGGTGTAGTTCATTTGTCTTATTTACTTAGGGTTGTGAGAAAGGGGAGAGCACTAGTAACTGCTTCAGGACTTTTTTTTTCAAGTTATTCCATAGGTGATCAGGTGGTGAATTTAAGGAACATCAATCTTTTTATTAAAAGTCTTAGGAGGTATACACAGGATCAGTTAAAAGACACAAATGACTTTGGTTCTTAGGATGATATACTTCTAAAAGCAGCAGTAAATATGTGTAAAGTTTTGTATCATATTGCCCCATTCTTTAACCCAATTAATTAAAAGCAGAATGCTGCAACTGATTAATTTATTCAACTCTGACACAGATAGTTTCCACCAAAAGTTTTTTATTCTGACATTATAATGTTATTTTATACATTTTAGTTTGACACTACATGGGCGCCTAATAGTAATTGGTTATATACAAGGCTACGAGTCTGACAAAGGTTATGTACCTTCTCGCACACTGGCTACACTGCCTGCAAGGGTATGATTCTGTCTAAATCTATAGTTGTAGTATGATTCTTCACATTGGCAATTGGCCAGCTCATTTTTTTTTTCAAAGAAAGTATTTTGTGTTGTATCACTTTTTTCACTAACAGTAAATGTACTGATTGAAAGTATGTTGCCATAGTACACTGTAATTTCTTGACACTGAATTTCATTTATTGGGTATTGGTTGTGTTGTATTTTTGGCAGCAGTGAAATTCTGTATTAAAAGTAATACATAAGATATATATATACATAATGGCTCCCCTAAAAAAGTAATGTCAGTAGTGGATCAGCTTAATGGCAGTTTGCAACTGTTTTTGCTGAACTGGTAAACAAAATGATTTATATTATATTTATTTGTTTCAGTAGGAATAAAAATCAGGAACAATAAACACATATGTATTCATTTTACTTTAGAATTTCAGTAACTGGTACCACTCCATTTCAGTGATGAATTTTGGAAAAGATCCCCAACTCAGCAATTTTTAGTGAAATTAACATGTATGTTTTCAGTTGTTACCAAAGTCTGCAAGTGTTAGAGGGTTTTTCCTGATGAACTTCGCCAAAGACATACCAGTTTATGTGATGAAACAAATACAATACTACAATGAAGGAAAACTGAAAAGCTATGTTGATCTAGGAGAGAAGTCGCCCGCTGGATCATTTGTCGGGCTAGAGAAAATTTTCGATGCTGTTGAGGTTAGTTGATTTTTTTTATTTGTTGTTGACTTGTTTAGGTATCACCACTTATAATAACAACTCTATGGAGCAATTTCTCAGAAAAAAAATGTATTGTTTCGTTTTCAAAAGTAGCATGTGTTAAGAAAAGAATAATGGTAAGTTTCGAGTTCAGACATTTTTATAAAGAAATAAAATCCAAGTACTGCTTGGTCTATCAAGTTGGTATTGACATTAAACGCTATGTTTGAGTGCAAAATAGTAAAGACATTTATATTATATTTAATGATTAAAGAACTATCCAGTTATTTCAGACCATATCCAGTACTATCAAGACACAGAGCTTGTAAAAGTCTAATTTTTCGACAGAAATGTTTGAAAATAAAAATGACCAAGTTTAATTCCTAAGATTTAGATAAGATGTGCATATTTTATGTTTTTGCATTACTGAACTAAGATTTTTTTTCCCTTTTGCTTTGCAGTATTTATATTCAAAGAAGAGTATAGGAAAAATAGTGGTGGACCTGAACTCCAAACTTTGATGAATCTAGTCACATGTTCAACTTAGTACATGTACACACTTCCGATAGCATTATGTCATATGGGACAAACGTAACGAAAGAATAGTCAAATTCTGTGTTCATTCACCTTTCTTGAATGAATAGTAAAATAAAAAAATGTGTTCTGTAAACAGCTCAGGGACATAATAGGCAGGAATTACAATTTTCAAAAGGATGAAGTAAGATGCTTGGAAGTGTCAAATTAGAACATACATGTTAAAAGGATGAACCATATTGTGAGGGTATTTTCATTTTTGATGTGCCTTAGTACCAGTAGTAAACAATTCGCATATCCCAGAGGCTAGATTAGATAAACATGAATTGTGTATCATCTTGATTTTGTTTGAAAACTTTTCTAAACAGATTTTTATTTATAAGTTTGTCTTAGGACAAAAAATCATGTTTCATTTGGTGGTTGTTTTTTCTTTATAACTGAAGTATTGCTTTTTAAAGGATTTTATATCATAGACAACTTTGTGGGCATGTAATAAAGCCGTGTTATATTTTTGATATAACACTAGTGTAATAACACATTGACATCAACATCATGTCAATATACTTGTGACGTTTGCGTGTATACGGACAAAACAAACAGTTTCTGTGTGTTTCTTTCACCATTCACTTACCAAACTTCTATGATATAAATAGAAAACTGTATTTGTGGTCATGTACTATGGGATTTATTACACTCATTATTACAAAATGATAAAAACAAGGCTCATGCAATAAATCCCATATTACATGACCTTTCATTTAATATCTTCTATATATTCTTCACAAATGGACACTGTTATGTTTTTAGAAAAAGTTAACACTTTGCAAGTACTCAAGAGATTTTCTCTCTAAACTAACACATCTTCTATTATTTCACATGCATCACTGTTTTACTACAATATGAAATTGCAGTTTTACTTATATGTTGAAAGCATTTTTCTTAACTGTTCAACATACCTATTTTGTCATGCAGCATTTTTTTAATTTTAGATGAGTTTTTATCTCTCTGCATGTTAATTTCCTGAATGATATTGTATTGCCCTGTACAGTTGAATTTATGTTAAGAGACCACCAAAGAGATACCCAAAAATATCTAGATACAATTTATAAAAGAAACATGTTCTAGTGTAACTTAAACACAAAATAAAACAGCAGTTCTGCCAGGGAAGATTTTCTTTGTATTTATTTGAAAAAAAAAAAGAAACTATTTTTTTGTATATGTAAACTTATTTGAAGTTCTGTTGTAGATGCAGTTTGTTTTTGAATTACAAATAATAAATTCATATATTAAAAGGAAAAAACAACTTGTGAAGAATTTGATACGTTTATTACTTTTTTGTATTTTCTCCAATGCATTTGGAACAAAGAAGCTAAGCAAAATGAACCAAAAACTGTCACAATCTCTCTGATAAACAGTGTTTCAACCAGTAGGCAAATGTTTCATTCATACAACCTCTGAGAATGTATTGTTGAAGTAAAACTGATCTATTTGTCTGTGAAAGCATCTAAACCTTCCACTACCTTTAACGTCCACCTGAAACACTGTAGTACTGATATTCATTGACCATTCTGAAAAAGTCCTAAGAGGATAAACAACAATTTAAAATGTCTTTGGTTAAAAGCATATGAACACACAACATAGTTACACATTAAGTCTGACATTCAGATAAGTGATCTATGAAGCTGCACTTTAAACTCTAAGAAATACAACCATAAATGCTGAAGAGAATAGTAAGTCACTTAATATTACTACACTCCATTTAAGCTCAAGATAAATGCTTTTATATAATTATAAATGTAGTATTATGGATGATCTTTGTTAAAGGCAACAATGCCCTAGGTGTTTCCACACTCGGCAAGAAGCTGCTGCAACTTGCCCGACTTGTTGAGACTCTGAAACTCAGAGTTGCCACCAACACATCTACCATTAATAAACACCCTTGGTACCTGAAATATACATACAGTTTAAAGAAATAAATGTGCATTAAAACAAAAGCATTCTTGTCGTCCTCACTGAAGGAGCAAAGGTTGTGGGGTCAGAGTGCCGGACCCCCCGATGCGCAAAACGCTGGTTTAAATCCCTAGAGAGGTGAGAGACTCTGTAACTTTCTACATTCCACACTTTTGGTGCAAGAACTGGTTTGAACCCAGGAAGCAGTCATTGAGAGAGATTAATATCAGTTGCAAGAACTTGTTTCCCAATCGATGTAAAATAAATAAGTTTAAACTAAACTGATTCTCACCTGAAATCGTCTCTGAAGTAATAATATGGAGACATGTTCATGATGTTAGAACTATTTTCAAACTACTCTGTAATGGGGCTGAGCAGATGTATTCATTTTTGGTATATCCTTCTGCTTTTTTGCCCAAGTTGGCAGAATTGAAAAAAAATGCACACTTTAGTAAAAATTATACAAATCTCATTATAAAAAGTTCACTCTCGTAAAATAGCTGACTGGCATATGCTGAAGAAAACAGTGCAACAACCAGTGCAATGCATGGTCAGACAGCATATAAAAGAATCATGAGTGTCTCTGGAATGGGATGCTCGCTGTATCTTGCGCTATGAACCACAACCTAAAATAACTAAATTCATCCATGGGCATGGATGCTATGGGAAACTGATATAGACAATAAATATACTAAAATAGATACAATAATGTTTCTAATCAGTGTCCCCAGAGCACTGCAAAACATGTTTAAAGTTTCAAAGCAGTATCTTGAAAAATGTAGAAGTTTGTTCCGCAATATTTTTTAAAAAATCCTGCCGTTATACAAAAAACTAGGTTGCTGTGAACTGAATGTTGGAACACCGTTCCAAACAGGGATTATGTACATGACACATGTTCACTCTATTGCAAATTCTGCTAATTATTTTAAAATCCAACCATAGATGCAAAAAATATATGGGCAAGACACAAACTATCAGCAATAAGGCCTATATAGCAGAACTTACTATGTTCAGAGGGTTGCTGTGACATGGATCTTGGAGGGAGGAACATGGGTTTTGAGTGTAACACATACTTATTTTAATTTTTGGTTGTAAGGGTTGCAGAGACTTTCAGTCTTTAAGTAATGTTATTTATAACACTAGAACTTTTATTAAAATACAATGTACACAATTATAAACAAAAAGATTCATAACGGAAAAAATGTGTAAATGCAATCTTTATTAAAATCGAACAATATTAGCCCTTCAAAATTATTTTTTCCTGACATCACTTAACTTTTCTGGATTTTTATTTTTCGCTGACCAATTTTCAAAATTCCCTGACAATTCCCTGACCTTGAAAAAAAATCAAATTTCCCTGACTTTTCAAGTCCCCTGGCAACCATGCAAGATCTTATATTAACTCAAGTATTGTACAAGTCTGATAAAATTCAAATCAAAAATGAAGCTGCTATTGAGCAGACAAGGTTTAAATAGTTAATTTTGGCACTTTCAGGGGCCATAACTCTGGAACCAATAATGCAATATGGCAATGTGAAGAAAGGAACCAAGATCTTATGGTAATGAAAGTGAAGATCAGACCAAAATTAAGACCACTAGAGTGCAGGAAAGCTTTTATCATAACTTGACCTAGTGACCTAAATTTCAAAGTCACATGACCCAGTTTCAAACTTGACCTAGATATCATCGAGATAAACATTCTGACAAAGCTTGAAGAAGATCGGAGCAAAATTAAGACAACTACAGTGCGGACAAGCTTTTTCTATAATTTGACCTAGTGACCTAGTTTTCAAGGTCACATAACCCAGTTTCGAAACTAACCTAGATATCACTGAGATACACATTCTGACCAAGCTTGAAGAAGATGGGACCAAAATTAAGACCACTAGAGTGCGGACAAGCTTTTTCTAAAATTCGAACAAGTTACCTTGTTTTCAAGGTCACATGACCCAGTTATGAACTTGACCTAGATTTCATTGAGATAAACAATCTGACCAAGTTTGAAGAAGATCGGACCAAAATTAAGACTGCTAGAGTGCAGACAAGCTTTTTCTATAATTTGACCTTGTGATCTAGTTTTGAAGGTCACATGACCCAGTTTCAAACTTGATCTAGATATCATTGAGATTAACATTTTGACCAAGTTTGAAGAAGATGGGACCAAAATTAAGACTGCTAGAGTGCGGACAAGCTTTTTCTATAATTTGACCTAGTGACCTAGTTTTAAGGGTGAGATGACCCAGTTATGAACTCAACCTAGATATCAGTGAGATAAACATTCTGACCAAGTTTACAGAAGATCGCACCAAAATTAGGACTGCTAGAGCGCGGACAACAATTGTGAACTGACGACGGACGGACAAAAGGCCATCACAAAAGCTCACCCTGTCACTATGTGACAGATGAGCTAAAAAGTTGTCCCTACTGTTGAGGCACCCGTCATTGCACCAAGGAGATTCTGTATACTGCTGCCATCTTGTCTTTGATCAAGTTCTATAACTCTTGGATTCACCCCTATATTCTTGCACAACTGTTTGCTAGCCCGACAATAAGAACAATGTGTCTTTGAAAATATGACCACACAGTTACTGTTGATCTCCGAGTTCACAAACTTTCCCTCAGGACTGTTCGTATCTATATTCGAACCACTATTGCCCATATTCAACTTTCTATCTACTCTCTTGAGTGATCTGAAAAAAAACAGGGTGTGCATCTTGTTGAATAATGCTGTATTTTAATGTTTTGTTATATGTATACACCTGTTTTCACCAAATGATTATTCTGTTGCTTATATAGCATATGTATGTATTTACCCAGCAGAGTATGACTGGGCACCAATAAAATATATACTCACAACTGTTTTCATTCAACTATAACCCCCGAAATATATGACATTATACATGTATACAAGTTTTTATAATTAACAGTTTATTTTTTTACTAAAAAAACCTTGATAAAGCAGCTTCTAGAAGCACATAATGAGAGAGAGACAGGGCAAGTATAGTCAAAATAATTCAAGTGACGTCCTGAGCATTTTCTGAAATATTTTTGTTATGGGTCAGAATCTCGCTATAACGTCGCAGAGGAGAGATATTGACCCATACAAAAAATAACACAATATCTCGACTTGCGTACAATTAGTTGGACTAAGGGCAAGTAATGATCTAACTCAATAACATATACACAGGGAAACACATAACAAAGTACTAGTTACTTGCTTCCTGAGCCTTAAAACTTATTTGTAAAATAAAATATTGATCTGAATATGAACTGGAAAGAAAATACTTTACTGAAGAGCAAACAAATTAATGTAGAACCCTCCTGGCTGAATGATTATAATCTATATCAGTTGACTGGTACAACGATTTTTTCTGTACAGGTTTACTGGTCAAAAATCAAAAGCTACCGAAAATGACTGTGTGGTTTGATAGCTCAGTTGGTATAAGGTCTTCTCTATAAGAACAAGGTCTTTAGTTCTAATCCTGGTTCTCCACCTGTGACTTTTGGCTCCAAGTGTAAAATACTTTCTGTTTAATTCAGCTTCTTCTTCAGCACCTAAGAAATGTTTTGGAATATCTCTGTGACTAAAAGAATTCAGGACAAATTTTGAGTGGGTACGTACATCACTGTATACATAGCATAGCACAGTTAAATCAAAAGGTATTCACTACAGACCATATGGCTTGGTAACTCAACTGGTAGTATCAGTGCTATATATAAGCTGAAGGCCCTAGGTTTAAGTCCTGTCAGAGCACATGTTTTTTCACCATCTGTAATAATTTTATTTTATCCAAAAATAAAAACAATACATATAAATGTTTTAAGGAGCCTAAGTTTAAGTACTATGCAGACACTCCCAAAATTTAATGAGTCTGTTATTCAAAGAAACTGTTACAGATTCATCACCAAAAACAAGCAAATAGTTAAAAATTACTGCAAGCCATATAAGATTTAACTTACTGTGAAAAGTGACTGGAAAATTTCTACTATGTATTTAATATCTGTTAAAGTTTTATTTAAAGCCACTCAATAATGTACCAGTGTCACATTGAAATTTCCTTAATTAATGATTGTAAATGAAATAAGATGTTGTTACAGCATTTCAGACATTCTACAGCAGCAGTGATGTTCTTGATCACGTACTCAAAGTACAATGTAAATGACATTGATTAATCCATCAACATAATCATTAATGATTATAAATTATAAAAGCCAACAGATACATTAATATTTCAGACTTTAATAAATTACCAGGATCACATTTTATTTGATAATGTGAAGGCTGTATTTTAGTTCTTAGATAAAAATCGCAGAATAGACACTTTGCAATTGCAGTATTTTTCAAAATAATTCAGTTTTAATGTTTACTTACAGTCATTCAATTCAGTCATTCAGTGGAGGTGTATACATAATAACAGAAATGGCAAAACCACGTGATATCTATTTTTAGTTTTTGCTGTATGCCGTACAATTTTAAAATCGGAAGGTTCTACTGATTTTTCCAAACAAAAAATGGTTTGTATCGTTGATATTATTTTGGGGAAAATATTTTTAAATTATTACCTTAATGTTTCAATCCATTGTAAAAAAATATATCGGCTGCATTAATCACGTGACAATTACATTTCAAAATGGTGGACAGACACTGGTACGGAAGTTCGTCAGCAAAATAATTTTGACTTTATATTAGGGTGCCCACTTTGGAATAAGTAATGTGGGTCAAGCCAGAAGAAGTTCTTTTAGCGAACGCACTATGGTAAGTAATTAAAATGTTTACAAAGAAATCTCAATGCACACAAATTGTGCATAAATTTAAATAATAGATTTATTTTTATCTAATTTGTTTGCTGTGATATAATTTTTAGATAGTTTGACAGTCGTTTCTGAAATTCCTTTTAGCCATTTTATTAACAACGTAAGAACAAACTGTCATGATAAACAGCTTAACTTGCTTTGTCTGAATCATACCAGGACTTTAGTAAATGTAGTTAAATAATGTACACAAATGATGTGTCAAAAATGGTATAAAGGCCTGCAGACCTTTTCACAAAACATCTTACGACAATTTTTTTTTGTAAGAGAAATCCTTTTTCACAAAAAATCATAAGAAAATCTTAAGTGTAAAATCTGTCTTAACCTAACGATTGATGTTTCCCATTCGTGAGTGAAAATGTATCATAAGTTTTTATCTTGAATATCATAAGATAAAAAATTTAACTTACGATTGGTTTTGTGAAAATGACTTTAGATTTCACTTACGATTATTGTAAGTCAAAATCTTAAGATAAATCGTAAGATTTTTTGTGAAAAGTTCTGCTGGTCGAAATCAACACAATCCAGAGCAGGCCAGGATTGAATTGTATTTCAAATTTAAGAATAAAGTAAAAGTGAGTGTTATGCAAGTTACTAAGTTTTTGAAAAGTTTGTCAAATAACAAAGAAAGCTAGCTAATGAATTTGAAAATTCTTCTGTTATTTACTTAACTTACAGTACAAAATGCTTCTCAAGTATCTTTACATATGCTATAAACATACTGATGTAGCTAGCATAAGAGGCCTTTCTTGAACAAGTCTTACTGATTTTTGGTTGTTCTGGTATTGGGACTTTTTCGTTTGGCAGTTTTGACCATTAACAGTAAAACAGTATTGCCTAACAGTTCCAAATTTTAACTTTTTGTAGAACTTTAGAAATATTCCCTTGTCCTAAATCAAAGTTATCCTGTGTTTTCAGTTAATTTCTGTTATACTTGGTTGCCATTAGTTAATCCCATCTTAAATTAATCACTGACTGATAAACTGTCACTTGCTATTTCATGCCTTAATGGTTGATGTCATGTGATTACTTTCATCACTGATACTGATCTACAGCTACATTAACTAACTGTGAGATATTTGTTGCATCTTTTGTCTTTGCCCAAGAACTCAGCATATGGCTAGTGCTCTGGCTTATATATGAACTTGCAACCAGTCGAACTGTATGCAAAGTGTATGTGTCCTTTTCCACTAAGTTAGCTTGTTTTTTCATCATACTCACTGGGGAAAGAAATTTTGAGTTGTGATGTAGGTCACTGAAACATTGGAAAAACTGCTTTAAAGTTTATGAAAATATTGAAATCTTATTAGTGATATATGTCTTTAAAATCATATTCCAGGGTGACAGAGAGAGCAAACCCTTACTTTGTCTTACAGAGGAGAAAAGGGTATGGAGGTGGAGGGATAGCTGGCCTGCTTGTTGGCACATGGGACACTGTAGTAGACAATAAGGTAAAACTTAAGTCTATTTGATAAACAAACAAAAAAAAATCCTTTTACATACTTAATATCCATTTGTTAATATCATTTAGCAGTTACACAGAAAAAAACAACAACAAGATATCAAATAGTTTGCATAAATTAATGCCAATTTTCAGACAATTTCATTACAACATGTTACATCATTTTAATTAATTTTGCTTAAAGGCTCTATAATAAGACTTCGTATAATTCTGAGAAATGATGCAAGCCTGTAATTTTACCATATTTGGTGACAGAAGTAACATCACTGTTTCAATGAGTGTGGACCATCCATTTTCAGTTGTCAAGGGTATTTAGATTAACTTACTTAGCTGTTACTTCAGTATTAAACTTTAATTGTTTAGGAATAACGTAATCAAACTTCTGTCAGAAAGTCAATAGAAAGGTAAATCAAGCTGTCACCATGTCTGCGATCAAACAGTATTCTTACATCATCTGTGAATGATATCAGCAGTTGATCATCATTTGTCTTCAGTAAGTGAACAGATGCTGTTGAGTCAGAACATATCTGGATTAGGGAATTTGATTTTAGTTGCACTGAACACACAGTATAACATTTCATAGACTGGTTGCATAACATTTGTTGTGGAATACTAAACCAGTTGTGTGGTAGATGATGTATTTTCTAGCAGTCATCGGCACTGATCCTCTTAACTAGACAATTGTTTTGAATTTTTCAATTTGGAAACTTCTTTTGTTCCAAAGAAATTATTAAAGAACCAACATATTAATTATTTTTCTCAACAGTTTATGAGCTAGATAAGTAAGTTACACAGTCATCAGAATAAAACACAAAGCAATTGATCTACCTGTTTAGTGTCAGCCATCATGGCCCAATCTGGTCCAAGGAAACCAGAATTTTCAAGCAACAGAAGAGCTTCTCACCATGATATATCATCATGATATATCATTGTTGATCAGAGTCAACTCTTCAGGTGCAATCTTCACTCTTCACTTTTCTAACTCTCATTTTGCAGCATAATATCATTTATGTAAAGAGATGATACATGCCATAATGGTTTACAAACGTTGGGCTGCTTGTGCCATGTAAACAGTCATATTCTATTTAGTACAGACTGAAACAGTTTTGTAACCATGCATTGAGCACAGTAACTGTTCTCCACTGAAAATGGGATTGAGAAGGGAGAACAAGTTTTGAGTTCGAGAATGAGAAAGGTTTAAAAAAGTAGTTTTAACTGTTTGGTTCTTTTCAGACTCCCCCATACAGGATTTTACATCAGACCCCAGAATCAGAAGTGAGTTACTGTAAGTATATTTTGTATCTGTATTGCATTCATTGTATGTTCAAATTTCTGTGAAGCAGCTCTTAAGACTCAAGCTTGGTCAGTCTCACTTTGAGAGTAAAAAATGTCCTTGACTTTATTTACAGACTGAGTAGGCCATTATCATACTTGACAGTGGGGGATGGGGAGTTGTCATGTTAAACATTTCACTTCATTGACCACAATTAGGCTGAGCTCTGGATACGTTTTGTTATATCTACTATACTATAGGATATAACATTATTAATTTAAAATGTAGTAGAATGGGTCGGTAATTTCAAATTACTGACTGTGTCCAACAATATTTATGTTATATTTCAAGCCTAATTGATTATAATTAGTTTTTAATGTTGCCCTGCAGGTAAATACATCAATATTAATTGCAGTTTTGCATTTTGTTTACATAGATAGTGCATCATTTTTTGATGTTTTCAATGTAGATATCTATTTATTTTTGTTAATTTTGTTAGTTTTGATTTAAAATTAAAAATGCAGTCACTTTATAATTTACAATACATCCACAGACCTGTGCTCTGTCATTTCATCTTGTGAAAGGAAAATCCCACACACACACTGAGAGAGATGCTTCATCTTTGATTTTGTAAATAATTAGACATTAATATGCTTTTGTAAACAGTCATCAGTGAGAATATTATTTATAGAAGAAGGACAGTTTACATTACTAAGAAAAAGAAAAAAATAAACAGCTATACATTTCAGTCTTCACCTAGACAGCCTCATTATTTTATCTTATGCTCAGTCCAAACCAGTGTGAATCTTTTCTCTTTACTGTCAAGATTGTGTTGGTGAAATGAATTGACAGTTTACAGTTTACTCAAGGTTACATAAAGACTGAGCAATAATTGTCAATTCTTTTTTCCAATGTCTGTCTTTTTATTTTATACCACCTTTATCAGTTGCTTCCAAAATATCAAGTTAGTGAGTCCGTAATTTCATTACTGTTACCTTTTCACTGCTAGATGAGCTTTGCTAGGTGTGACTAACATATATAGCTGTTATTTCCAAGCTTCTATTCAAATCCAGAAGCAAACCATTATGCCACTGAGTTCTACAATGTAGTCATCTATCCTGTAATGATACACATTTCAGCTGTGTCAATGGCTAACAACAAGAAGGATATTACAAGGGATTGGGAATGGATTGAATCACACTTAATGCAGACCTTAGGTAAGCATTCATTGTATTTTATGTGTTTGTAGAACCCTACCAGTCTGTTAATTTTACAGGAAGATAAGTTTGAAGCAACCAGACTCCATATCATATTTGCACAAAATTATATTTTTGAAATGTTATTTTCACTTATCATTAATTTAGAGGAAAAGTATTTTTTTTAAGATTAAATCTGGGGGTCAGTAGCTTAAAGAAGAAACATTTCAATTCTTAACTATATTTGTTTCTATCTCAGGGTCGTTTGAGACAGACGATGAAGCTACAGAATTTGTCCGATGTAAGATAGAAAGTATGGTGGCCAATAAAGTGGACCCATCCAAAGATGGTAATGGACAGACAGACTGTGTCATGCTTTTACTTTTTTTTCTTTCTTTCTTTCTTTCTTTCTTTCTTTCTTTCTTTCATTTCTTTCTTGTTCTTTCTTTCTATCAGACGCCATAATAAATGTTTACTCAACCTAAATAAATATTGCGAGTCTTTTTTAATGAATTTAGAATTAAGGCAACTTTACCATCTCTGTTTATCATTAGTGGTACATGTATTTAAGAGCCTGAATTCTTATACAGGTAATGAAATATTTCAGATGAAGAGACGAAAAGTTTTAAAACAGCCACCAGAAAGTTTATGAAGCTCTTCAATATGCCAAAAGAGGAGAAATTGGTCAACCGTAAGTTTCTCATGATTTTATTTATATTCTTAAAATTTCTTTAAGGATTATATGGTCATTGACTTTTTGCCTTTGTTTTCTGGACTAAAGCTTAACCCTGTTTTCTTGACTCTTTAAGATTACTCCTGCAGTTACTGGAAAGGGAAAGTTCCTCGTCAAGGCTGGATGTACCTAAGTATAAACCACATGTGTTTCTACTCATTCCTGATGGGAAAAGAGGCTAAAGTCATCGTCAGGTGGACTGATATAACGGTAGGTACAATTCTCTTATATACTGAGGAATTATATTTTGCATTGGTCCAGTTTTCTCCTATTCTACATAAAATACAATTGTCTGTACCACAGTAGTGGATAATTGAGATGTATTTGCAGAAATTAGAGACTTCTCGGAAATGCCTTTGTGTATTGCTTGGCAAAAATTTTCCCATGTAAAAGTAGATGATTCTGCAGTACCATTTGAGTGTAGTAAGTTATTTTAGAGGTTGTCATCACTGTGTACAGGATGTATTTCCAGCATGATTCAGTAGTCCTGTTTGGCATGGCATAATTTTATTGTTCACGATACTTTTATGGGATTTTTTATTATTTCCCCTAAATAGTCGAGCCTTACAGTAAAAAATTGCCATATATAGATGAGTGACCTGATCCATTAAGGTAGAAGTCTGTTTGTGTAGGCATGTATATTTTTGGAGCAAATTTATTATTTTCTTTTTCCAAACCCTGATTATGCTGCCAGTGGCTGCTGAGATAGAAATTTAAATGAAACAATTACACAGAAGGATAGAAATACAAAGCTGATCCGGCCTTTCATTCAAACATTGTATTTAGTCCGGTGGTTAGCGTAGCATATTTAAAATCACTTAACTGGTCACTGAAGGTAGGTGAGAAGCCCAGATACTGACACAGACCTTTCTTGAAAGTTGGCAGTTTCTTATGGAAGATGGGGGTCTAGTACTGGTCATTCCAAGGAATGATAGATACGTGAACTACCTGCCTGATATAATTCTGACACCTACAGGGTGTTTATCTCCACTCAGAAAAACAAAGATCTAAGTATTCTATCTTTTGTTTACAGAAGCTGGAAAGAGGGAACAATATGCTGTTACCAGAAAGTATTAGAGTCTCTACAAGGGATGGAGAGGTGAGAGATGTTAAAGACTTTATTGATTCATGCTTATCTAAATTAATGCATGTTTATTGATTTATGCTTATTTAATTGAATGCGTGTGTTTTGATTTGTGCTAATTTAATTTAGATATGCATGTGTATTGATGGGCACTTATCTAAATTAATGCATTTTTATTGATTTATGCTTATTTAATTGAATGCGTGTGTTTTGATTTGTGCTAATTTAATTTAGATATGCATGTGTATTGATGGGCACTTATCTAAATTAATGCATGTTTATTGATTTATGCTTATTTAATTGAATGCGTGTGTTTTGATTTGTGCTAATTTAATTTAAATATGCATGTGTTTTGATGGGCACTTATCTAAATTAATGCATTTTTATTGATTCATGCTTATCTAAATTAATGCATGTTTATTGATTTATGCTTATTTAATTGAATGCGTGTGTTTTGATTTGTGCTAATTTAATTTAAATATGCATGTGTTTTGTTTGGTACTTATCTAATTTAATACATTTTTATTGATTCATGCTTATATAAGTTAATGTGTGCTTAGTTTTTCTGACTCTAACTGGATTAAGTTGCATGTGCATATGAATCTATAATTTTTTTGCATCACTTAAGTTGCATGACTGACACACAGGAATAACTTTGATCACTGTCATCAGCTTTTATTGTATACACTGTGCATTATTGCACCTGCAGTTGCAATTAGATAAACCAATGCTCCATCTGTAAGTATACATGTAGGTCCAGTGTCTCCTTATCAGAATTACATAAAAGTGGTTTATGAGTCAGTGATCTTAACCTATCCAAACTGAAGAATCATTCGTCGGAATGCAAATCTGTCACTTTTAATGCATAATATTCATAAACATCTTTTTTATTTTCAGTATGTGTTTTCCATGTTTATGCATATCAACGAGACTTACAGACTGATGGAACAGTTGGCCAACATGGCAATGAAACAACTCATGTTAGAGGGAGGGTTTGAAGAGGATAAAACAATACTTGACAGAACTAAGTAAGAATCCTATTCCATCATGTTTCTAGAGTGAGGCACTGAAAACTTTAAATAGGAAAATGTGAAACATCTTTTTTTGTATGAGACACACAGTGTTGATTGATATCTCCAGCTTACACTCAGGTAAATTAATTACCTCCTTGTTCCCTTATAATGTCTAAAGGTGAGGTGTTTTTTTTTAAGTTTTGGTACATATGAACATTTGAGCCTTTGAGATTTAACTACACTGTTGATTTGATCATACCCATTGAGCCAGTTATCAATCCTGGTTGATAAAGATCATGTTTCAATTTTAATTTCTAAAATAGAGTTTTTGAAAAGCTTGAAAAGAAGAGAAACCAAGTGTTTGTAACTATAGTTTCTTTGTTGTTGTTTTTTTAATTATCTGACATTTACAAATGTAATTACCAAACAAATTCAGAAAGAAGACTCCAAAAAAGATGTCTATGATAAAAAGAGACCTTGATGCCAGGGCAAGAACTGATGCATATAGGTGAGTATAAGCAAAATATATATATAAAATGGTGATACACATGTATTTATAGATATACTTCAGAGTATAATGCTGTAGTGTAAAGTAGTGTTATGTGATATGAAATGACAACCCAGACCTTGATGCATGGTAAACCCCTCCCTCTATCTACAAATCAGGAAATCATTAATCGATCGATGGTCAGGCCTGTCTCAATATGACCTTAGCTGTTGAAATGAAAGTTAAAAAATCTGAGTTCATTATACTGAATCCCTTTTTGTACAAAAAAGTGTACACATCGAATACTATCTACACTTTTTAACATAGTTTAAGGAATGGTACATTGAATTTTTTTGCATCAGAGTAAAGATGAGCAAAGCAAACCTTGATGTCTTGTTGTGACTTTGATCTAGATGATTAAAGCTTAATTTATTTGCATTCTGTTACATTTCAGAGTAGCGTTTAGTCTGCCCTTGAATGAGAAGTTAGACGGGGATACAGAATGTGTTATGTTTACTCCATTCAATAAACAGAATGTATGGGGGAGACTGTACATTTCTCAGAGCTATGTTTGCTTTGCAAGTAGAGTAAGTTGTCATATTTTCTTTTGTACATAGGTGAAATGCCATCCTTTCAATTGGCATTTGGAACTGATTATTGATAAATGCCACTGTTTGTATTTGAACAAATTTTAAAATTTGAGACCCATGAAAGCATGTCACCTTTTAGCATTACATAACTTCAATTCTAACACTATCTGCAGGTTAGAGGTTTGGTGTCTGTGATTATACCACTACGAGATGTAAACACAGTAGAGAAAGTAGACAGTACAGTGGGTGGAGCTTTGTATACCAATGCTATGGTTGTTACCACCAAAGGAAAGGTTTGTTCCATATTTTGTAAGATAAAAGATTTAACCAAATTAAGATTCTTTATATTGCCTGTTATTTGAAGGAAAGCAAACCGGCCATATATCAGAATTTTTATCCAGCGGTTGTATTTTAACACTTGTTGTTCTATTATTACTTTAATTTACTTTTGCAGACATAATGCAAGTATGGATCATTTTATTGCAAAATGGTTAAAATATATTGTTAGTTGTAATTGTGAATAAATTTTTGATAAAAATGACCTTTTGAATAAAGAAGAAGCTAAAATGTTGACTTCAGCCCTTTGTTGTACTGACAGTGATAAACTAAACTGAAGAACACGTACATTTCAGGTTAATATGATGTTTAGTCAGATTGGACAGCGTGATCTTATATTAGAAAAAATTTCCGACTGCTTATCACGACAGCCAGCCCCACGACGACTTAACAGTCAGATTTCCACAACCAGTGAAAAAGACGCAAAGACAGCAGTTGTTGATGGTGTGTTGATTTTAGTTGTTTTTATGTATCCTACAGATGTTTGTAATTTGACAATGTCATATTCTTGCTGCTCTTTCTGTATCAAAGATAATTTTTGTTACCATTTTATAATCTGTGTTTCCTTACTGCATTTATTCCAGTATGTATGCAGTGAAAATGAGTTTTCTTACAAAGGTGAATTTGTCATGAAACAACAATGTAATATGTAAAATAGCATACCTATAAAAGGTTTTAATTGCTACAAATTTGTTAAATTACAGGTTATTTATAGTGAGTATGGCTATGTATTGATCATACAAGTATTTTAGGGGTACATGGTAATAAGTTTAATTGTATTTATGTATCAGCATTTGCTGTGGTTTGCTTCATGGTCTTGTGGTTAAGACTCACACCTTCTGTGTAGGTCAAAAGTTCAAGCATTTTTCATGTAAACTTGACTTTGTGGTTCTTACGGAGAGGTTTTTACTTACTAATTGGCCAGTTGTACAAATGTAACTTAAAATAACTAATGTCCAGTTAACACAAGTGACTTGATTCCTTTCATTTCAGCAATGTTATAATGTTCAAAAAAATGTCTACATGTACTTCACATTATTATACAGGTGAGGAGATACAGTTCCAACCAGCCCTGGTGAGCCTTTTCTGTAGACGGGGATCAGATGAGTTAACAGCCAAGGAGTCTGTGAAGGAACATCTCTGGGAAGTTTATTTTGCGGAATATGGCAGGTCAGTACCTTAGGAAGAAGAAATAATATCAAGTATTATGTTAGATTTTGGGGTCTTGGTAAGTTTAACTGGCGTTCAAGTGTCTGGGCTAACGATATAGTTGGAAATCCAATTTAAAGACTTTGCAGCAAAAAAGGGGCACATAAATCAGTGAGAAAAGATTGATGTCCATGATTTTTTCATGTTTTTCTGTCCTTTAGTCTTCGTCCTATAACAAGTATTGAGTAAACTTTGCTTATCTGTATTTAATTGATCAGAGCATATTTGTTTAGTACACTCTGTAAGCAGAAAGGTTTTTATGCTCAAATGACAGGGAAAGCTTTAATTCTTGTTTGACCTTGTTAAATATATTGGTTCTAGAGGAATGTGCATGTACCGGACACACAAAACTCATGAGCTCATGTTGAAAGGCCTACCAGAGAAATACAGAGGTGAAATGTGGATGCTGTTCTCAGGTGCTCTCAATGAAGTAAGTATAGTTTCTGCTTAAGTATGATTTTATATTTCTGTGTTAGAAAGCAAGATTCTCCTGGTACTAGTCTGTCTTTACAGTTCACCTGTTCTTTGGAGTTTTCAGTCATCTTAGCGTGATTTCAGTGTCAGTGAAGTAAGTGTAGAATGTGATTATGATACAATGTCTCTCTGAAATACATTGCATGCATTTGTAAACCTTTGTAACAAAGAACACAGTTATATGATGTTTTATAAAGGCTTAAGATTCTATAGACACCAATGAGCTTTTAAGAGATCTGAAATGATGGTACAGTTAACCAGTGTAATTTCAGATTCAAAGTTTCTTATTGATTTTAGCCAATCAGAATTGAGATTATTCCTTGCATTTCAGATGGCAACAAACCCAGGATATTATGCAGACCTGGTACAACAAAGCTCAGGCAAATATACAGTGGCAACAGAAGAAATAGAACGAGATCTCCATAGGTAGAGACATTCTTTTTAAATGACCTGGTGTGATGAAATGATTATTTAATCATGGTAATGTGTTCATTGGCTCTGTAATCTGATCTCAAGCAAGATTGAACAGTTAATCTGTATATACGTTGTTACCTGCTCTTACATGATAAACCAGAATGTTAAACAGTCTAAGCTAATTGAATAAATCTATACTGCTGTAATGTTAGCTGTGACATCTATACTACATGTATTCTAAAGTTACATGTAGCTATGATTCAGTATGTAATGGCATTTCAGTTTGTAACATCTATACTATTCTAAAGCAAGCTGTGATTTTGTATGTATTGACTTGTCAATTTGTGACAATTATATTATTCTAAAGCTACATGTAGCTGTGATTCAAGATTTATTGACATGTCAGTTTGTGACATTTATACCATTCTAAAGCCAGCTGTGATTTAGTATGTATTTACATGTCAGTTTGTGACATCTGTACTATTCTAAAAGTAGCTGTGATTTAGTATGTATTGAAAAGACAGTGTGTGACATCTATACTATTCTAAAGCTATCTGTGATTTAGTATGTATTGACATGTCAGTTTGTGACTTCTGTACTGTTCTAAAGCTAGCTGTGATTTAGTATGTATTGACATGTCAGTTTGTGACTTCTGTACTGTTCTAAAGCTAGCTGTGATTTAGTATGTATTGACATGTCAGTTTGTGACTTCTGTACTGTTCTAAAGCTAGCTGTGATTAATATGTATTGACACGTCAGTTTGTGACATCTATACTATTCTAAAGCTAGCTGTGATTTAGTGTGTATTGACTTGTAATCCTTTTTCCTCCATGTGGTATACATGTAAATGTTTTCTAGTACCTTATTGAAAGACTTCATATTAATTAAGAATCATTTGAAATTTTGCCTTGAAATACAATCATGTAAATGATATTGTATGTTCCAGGTCACTACCAGAGCACCCAGCCTTTCAGTCAGACCTTGGTATTGGTGCTCTGAGACGTGTTCTGACAGCTTATGCTTGGAGGAATCCTAGCATTGGTAAATATAGTTTAAACATGTTATACATATATTTATACATAAAGCATAGGTACTTATATCTTTTGTTTGTGGCATCTTCATAGTTCATGACACATTCAAGAATATTGTTGTAAAAAAATATGACCATAAGAAGTATAAAGAGAGTATTTGAGTATTTTGTGTACTTCCTATAATGTGAGTAGGAGAAAGTCATGCATTTTCCCTTCTAAGAACTTTTTCACATAGTGGAAACTACGTTTTTCATCTACTTCACTGAAGACATAAGACTTTGATTGTCTGAATTCCAGACACTGTATTTATGCTCAGGCAGTAGGGCTTTAGCTTTTACTTTCAACATTGAATGGCTTTTCAGTGCAATGTTGTCACAAGTAAAGTTTAAAATTTCATGATATAGAATGGAATGTTGATACAAGAAATTGTGATTGTCATCCTGAGAATATTACTATGAATGTTGCTGTATTTTTTCAGGATATTGCCAGGCAATGAATATAGTGACCAGTGTACTGCTGTTATATACAAGTGAGGAGGAGGCATTCTGGCTGTTGACAGCATTGTGTGAGAGAATGTTGCCTGATTACTACAACACTAGAGTGGTAGGAGCTCTTATTGATCAAGGTGAGGACTCTCATACATTTCTTTGACTGCCTTTTTTTGTTATTAAAATCAAGTTGGCAAAATGCAAGCTGGTTTAAAAAAGTTTTAGAAACATGCATGTTGACAAAAGAAGTTTTTAAGGGGCTTGTTGTGTTACTTTTTAAAGGAAAAAAGCTTAGTAGGTGCAGCCCTGAAATGTAATATACAAACCAATTCTTATTACTAAACAGAAGCTTATTACTACTTCCCACCTAAGATTTTTTACCATGATGCGGTGTTTGATGTCTTTGTTCAAATTTGACACTAATTTGATATGGTATATTTTCTTTCCAACTACTGAATTCTGTATTTATTCAGGTGTGTTTGAGGAATTGATCAAAGAGAATATTCCGAATCTTCATGACAAATTGGAAACCCTCGGCCTTCTTAGTATGATCTCGTTATCATGGTTCCTAACCATCTTTCTCAGGTATGTACAAGTTGTTGTTGAAGTTTTTTATGACCTGAGTAAAAAGAAGAAATCTAGCAACCCGTCTCAGAAATTAATGGGGTGATGGCTGTGAAATTCAATTTCTAGAAAAAGGATGAAGTTCCTTGACTATTTAGAAAATATATAAAAAAAAATTCACAATATCCGAGGAAATTCTTTTGTATTGCAAGATTTTATATATAATGAAAAGTAAATAGTAATTTTTTAAGAGCTCGGAGAATTTTACTCTTGTGTAGAAGCAGATGGAGGTCATTGTGCTGATACCACCATAAGGTTGTAAACTGTATTACAAGGTAGTCTCCACCAGACTACGGACAAAGCCTTTTCATATCATAGCCACTTTATAGTTAGCCTATTTTTGTAAGCAGTCATTCCTGTCATCAGTTACAAGTACCTTGAAGTTTTACTAGAAATAAAATTCATGTAACAGGATATAAAATGGTATAATTGTTGTGCCCCATTAAATATTCAAAATTTCTATTTTAGTGTCATGCCATTCAGCTGTGCAGTAAATATTCTGGACTGTTTCTTCTATGATGGAGCTAGGGTAAGTAAATGTATTGTCTTAACCCAGATGATTCCTTATCCTCACAGTGCTTTCAAAGTAGCTCAGCTGAACAGTTTTGTCTACATGCACTGTCATTTCTAAAGGGGAAAATTTTAATAATACTACACTGTCATGTATTGAAACTTCTAGTTTTCTCAAAGTAGAGTATGGTATATTGAACAAGCTTATTTCATGATTTTCAAATAATTGGGCCTTGAGAGGTGGATGTCTAGGTGAAAAAACTTTCTGCTCTCTGATACTGAAACAGAATGTTTATGTTTTGTCAGTATGATGTAAGAACATCTGTGTGTGAGTCAGTTTTACACATTTGATATCGTCAATCAAGTGTACTGTTTAGTGTCAGGGAACATCTGTGATGTAAACATACTGTTTAATGACACACTTTCCAACAGCTGTTCAGTTCACAGACCTTGAAATTATATAAATAAACAATGACACATCATTTCTGTTCTGGATTATAGTCAGTTATTGATTAGTCAATCAAGATGAAATCAGGAAGAATTTGTCCTTTGAATTACTATCCTCGTTCTAATTTTGGTTCAATTTCAATGTTTTTCACAGATTTGTTGTGCAATGTTTTAAATCTTTAGAATAAGGTAGCCCTTGGTACTTATTTCTTCCAAGCTGTTAGGTACCTCTTGTGAAAAAAAATCATTCCTCAAAAGATATCTCTTGTAGATGTATAGCTAACAAAAAATCTGAAATAGTTTCCTGAGAAGTTGTATATAATAATGTTGTGCATGAAGTGGTTGTAATAATGCATCAGTCTTGATAGCGGACTTTACACTAAGTTACAGACCTGGACACTTTCACTGATTTTCACATGATTTTAAAATAATTAAAGTGGTCTTAATAGCCTGTCTTTTCCATATTTATAAATATCTCTGAAAAAAAATGTGTATGTCAGTTTTGTTGTTGACAATATTTTATGAAAAGTGGTTGAAATATAGGTATTGACTTCACTTTTGCAGGTGATATTTCAAGTTGCACTGAACATCTTGGACAATAACAGTGAAGCACTGTTACAGTGTAAAGATGACGGGGAGGCGATGCCTGTTCTGGGCTCTTATCTGGAGAACATCACGAATCGTGATACCACTATGCCCACGGTAGAACACACAACTATGATGTGTACAGATAACATGGAGAAAAAGGTAGACACTAGATTTTATTGTTGATACTGTTTATGTGAATTAAAACTTTGCCATAACCAAAGTATGTTTTTATTAAAGAAATTGGTCATAGTGGTGAGACTCATTTTTTGCTGTTTGTTACTTTGAATTTCAGCATGTTATGAAAAGTTCATAGCATGAAGGTACATTTCACTATATGAAAAGATGACAGTGTTAAAATACATAGCCAGTGGCCTTTTTCTTGTATTCTAACAGTTCAGAATCTTTATCATGCCCAATGCGTTGAACAGTTAATAAGTTATAAAGTAACTTCAAACAAGTGTATCAGAGCAACAAATCCTTATTTCGCTTTCATTCATGATTCAAATTAAGTTTACAGTTTTTATGTGTGTCCCCACTAGATATGATGTTTAAACTTTGTTCTGTATTCATAGTGTTCAGTAGATGTTAGTGACTTGATTGAGGAAAGTTACCGGAAGTTTGGTCACCTTGACAACCAGCATATAGGACAACTTCGCCTCAAGTTTCGTCTAAGCGTTGTACAGAAGATCGAAGACCATACCATGAAAAATATATTACGAAGTGTGTCAGAAAAATCACTAATCAAAGAGAGAGAACTCGAAGACTTGTACATGCTGTTTAAGGTGAGAATTAATCCCAAGTTTAAATCGCTTAGCTGTAGAATGAGAAACAGATTCTGTAAATATCAGCCATATTGGACTGTTACGAAATTTATTTTGTTATGATGAGTAAAAGTAATGATTATATACAAATTATATAGCAGTTGTACTTTTGTCATTCTAGTGTAGTGTCATAATTTTGCACATTCTTTAATGTATTATCTGCCCTTTAGTTGTTTCAATAAAAGCTTTTACTATTTCAGAAAGAATAATTTATATAATATATATCTTTTACAGATGGGATACTCAGATAATTAAAGGTTATATTCTTTGAATGATTTATTAAGAATATATGTGCAGGGAAAACGTGATTCTTTGAGTAGATCAATATAATTGCAAATTTTGTTCATAGCAAAAAGTACTGAAGGGACCATAGAATTAAGTTATGTTCTTTTCCGTCCTGAACTTGTTTTATAATGTTTTAACTGTAAAAAAATATTGTAATAGAGATTAATGCTTCAGTCATCTTTTAACGTAGAACTCCTTCCTTTCAGGAGGAATATTTGACTTCCTGTTACTGGAGGACCAATCAGAAGCCAGCAGACTTGGCAGACAAATTTGATTCGTCCCGACCATTCTATGAGATATATAAGGTGGACTTTGACCAGTTTAAAACAATGTTTCTCTCACTGTCACCATGGGCCAAAGGACAAAGGGGAGGAGTCCTTGCTCTCAGGGCATTCAGGGTATATCATTTGTTAATTCAGCTAATTGCAATTGCATATAAATTCATCAAATAAAACCACATGAATTTAAAGCTTAACTCTGAAATAGAACCGACTTTTACAGTACAATTTTAGAAAGTTTGGTTTAGAATCCTGATTCCCTCGATCAGCTCACAACTATAACTATCTTAAAGTTTATATTTTTTAAGATGTAGTGTAACTGAAGGATTCTATCAACTTACATTAAACAATAAAGATGTGTTTCAGCCAAAGATTAAAGATAAATACAAGTCATAAATTTAATGTTTATGTACAAGCTTTAACAAAAATTTATATAAGGATGTCTTAGGAAACTAAGTAATTGAGACTGTTTTATGATGATATTAACTATTACAGTAGAAATGTATATGTATTATACATAATGTTTGTGCCATTTTCTAGTACATAGACAGAAATGTGGACAACATGATCAACTTTAAGGAGTTTGTTGACCTGCTGTGCAAGATGTGTAAAGTTGACTACACTCACAGACTGAAACTGCTGTATGAACTTCACCAGCCACCATGTTTATTGGAGACGGATGATTTTGATGAAGAAACCATTGTCTCACCTAAATCAGGTTTGTGCTGTGTATTTCTCTGACCACTGAAATTATTTAACCCTTACCCTGGTTGAAGCAATTGACTCTGCCTTTGTGACAAGTGCAGACCAAGATCAGCCTGCACCCTATTTTCCATTCATTCAGTAAATTTTCAATAAACACCCCCATAAATAATAAATGGATGGATCTATATTGAAAGATGGACAAATCCATTTTAGATATTTAGCATGGTTAAGGTTAGAGATCACTGAAAAAGCTGTAGTTTGAAAGATTCCATGTCTAAAATTTAGTTCAAATAAGTACTGCTTTTAAGACTGATTCAAGACCACTTTTTGACTGGTATTATCAACAGAACTTGACGATATAAACTTGATATGAAAGACTTTCATGAAGGCATTGTTCAGAGAAGACAAATTAGGAATTTGATGTGTAAAGCAATAGAATTGTACATGCTTCTTCATGCATTTAGTATTTTAACCCCCATCATTATCTTCCCTTGAATTTGTTAGAATGTTACAAAATAGATGCTGTTGAAGAAAGTCTTAAAAGATGTTAATAAAAGAGGTTGTTTTTATTTTAACAACTGTATAGTAACACTGCTTAAATGAAAGTCAGTAGAACACCTGAAGCTAAACAAAGGCATATCTGTTTCAGAAAGACATTGCTTAAATATTTTTTTACAAAGGAAAATTTTTCTTAAGTGAAAGTCAAGAATTTTTTGCATGAAATTATGAAATAGTGCAGGCCTGATATTAATTATGCCATTTAGAACTTTCTAGATGCATTTAGATCATTTAGAAACCATGTATACCATCAGTATTGTACATTCATAAATTAACTTTGATTAATCATGCCAGTCTGTTGTACATTTTTATGTGTTTATAGATACCACAGAGAGTGCCTGTGAAGCAACCAACTTCTTTGCTGAGGATGCTGACACACCCAGCCCAGATAATCCTGATGGTTTGTGTTATATTTTAGTATTTATATTACTAAAAGATAATCAGTAAATGTTGAAAGAGTAAAAATCCTTTTTTCTCCATGTGCACACTGAATGTTTGCTGTTCATACTGGTTAAAACTGGTGGTGCCAAGGTAAATGGTCCCTGTTGTTCAGTTAACCAGCTGTTGAATGACTTTTGAACTATCTTTAGCATACAACTCTGCCTTTTTCCTTACTTCTTCATTAATTTTTTTTTTTTTTAGTATTCTTGTAGCTTTAGAAGTGAATATATATCATTTATATGTGACATTACCTGAATGTACTGAAGGAAACTTATAATGAAAAACAAACCAATTATAGAAACAGAACAGCAAAGGTTAAATACCATCACTTGAGCAATCATTCTATGGAAAGATGTTATGGTCCTATTCATTTGTTTGGTTTTTAGATATTGAGCTGCCTAGTTGTCCTGTAGAGGAAGAGGAGACCAATGTTGATATCGACATGGGCAGTGAACAAGCCACATCTGAGGCCCAAGATATTCCAAAAGGGGAAGGAATTTCTGCTCATGGACCAGTTACCTCCCCTCCCCAGTCTCGCAGTGTGGTATCTTCCTTGACAGATTCTGACCCACCTAGTCCTACAGAGGGTGAAGCAAAGCCATTAACACAGGAGCAGGCTGACAGTATAGCCTCCAGTGCAAGTCCAGGAAAAAGTAGGCTTTAGAGATCATTTGTCTGTTCTTATGAGTCATTGAAATACAGATTTCTAATGCTGCATGTCAACATTTCCACAAAATGCTAAACAGCCAGTGAAGAGGTTGAGTTAAAATAATTTTCAATTTATGAAATGATTATTTCTGCATACAAAGGAAATAGTTTTGCTTTGTAGCAATTCTGATTTTGATTATGTGTAGAATATTAAGAAGAAATTCTTACAAAGGGCTGGCCTTTGCCTGTAACGTTTTCAACTCTGGATTGATTAAGATAAATAAGGTATCGTTTTGTTGAAGAATTGATTCCCTATTTCATAATGTAATGGATTTTGTCAGCTTTACGTAGATCTTGAGATATTAGACTGTAAGATCTTACCTGTCAGTCATGAGATTTTCACAAGGAACCAGTCTTTGATATTTTAGATTATTGCTATTTTTGCTATTATTGGTATGAGAAACTGGTTCCTTTGTCAGCTGATGGTTAGGTAAACTGCTAGCCTTCAAAAACTGAAATACCTGTACTTTTAAAAACCTTTAACATTACAGTAAGATTGAAACAAATGAGACAATCTTCAGACAGGATCAGGTCATTGTGTTTATCTACATAACAGTTAAATCATTTTTGTTATTAAAGTCCATACACCACTTGGAGAAAGTCCCATGGGAGTTTTTACAAGGAGGCAGGAGCTAATCAGGGAGAGGTCAGGTAGCAAGGAAGAGTTCAGGAATATACCAAGGCTTACTCAGGTATGTTGGGTTCATGTATGTGGCTATTTGATGTTTTTCAGATGTTTGCCTATGGATGTAACAAATCGCTGACAGAAATTTGATGTAGTGTCAAACCTTAACGTAATCAGTTAAAATTGGGCGGAGTATGTTGAGCAGTTGTGATGAAAAAAACTCTCAAAAGTAATAAATTTAAAACATGTCATATATTAGTTTTTAGAGTTTATGATAAATGAAAAATATATCTAAAGAATTGACACTCCAGTATTTCAAGGCCCTTTCAGAAGTTTTATGGTATAAGACTGGCACAAATAGCTTAGAAATGAGTTACTGATTTTACTCATAATTACTCAGTTGTGTCCTAGTTCAGTTATTCATATGTTAATTTCTTTCAGAGTCAGTTTATTGAGATGTGGAAAACTCTATATGACATGTTTGGTGGAGAACCAAAGGAGCAAGAACTATACCATGCCATAGCAACAGTGGGTACTCTTCTTTTGGAGATAGGAGAAGTTGGCAAAAAGTTTTATCTCCAGAAAGAAGAGCCTCTCAGTTCTTCATTTGATGCAAGCACTATCAGTGAGTCAGGTAGTTTTACACAAAGCCCAAATACAGAAATGAAAGAGGATATGCCATTAGCTGAAAGCAAGACAGAATCGGCCAGTGAGATCAAAGATGATAAAGAAAGCAGTGAAGAATCAGCTAATGAAATTAAAGATGATAAGAAAAGCAAATATGAATCAGCTAATGAAATTAAAGTTGACAAAGCTGGCAAGGAAGAATCACCCAGTGAAATTAAAGATGACATTTTTAACAGATCCAGTGGTGCAGGGGACACCTCAGCAGAAGATGTAGCAACAAAACTTGAAGAATTAGAGCTTGAAAAGCAAAAGGAGAAAGATCAAGAGGAAAAACCTGTTCCTGAAAACACAGAAAACACAGACCAAGTAAATGACTTATCACCAGAAGATGGAAGTAAGGCTAGTATATTGCGCCAAAGTGAAAGAACTGTGTCGACATGCTCGTCAAAAGTGGATGTTGATTGGTCAATAAGTTTTGAGCAGTTTTTGGCATCCATGTTAACAGAGCAAGCCTTAGTGAAATACTTTGAAAGACCAATAGACTTGCGGGAGGCTATTGACAAAACAAGAAACAGACGTCTACTGATGCGCCAGCAAAGTGCACCTTTTGAAGTCATAAATATGCCGAATACCTCATGATGACTTGATAATGAAATTCACCTGGGGTAAAAAATGCATAGAAATGTTTTAATATTTGTGGAAATCTAAATTAAGAAAACATTATGTGTGTAAAGAGAAATTCAACACGAGAAATAATTTAGAATTTTGTATGCATGCTTAAGTCTGTATATAGGGGTACCCAAAAAAAACAAAAACACTCACCTTGAGCTTCTCTACATTTTTAGCTCACCTGTCATGTAGTGACAGACTGAGCTTTTCTGATCACCTTTTGTCCGTCATCCGTCCGTCCGTCCACAATTAGTTTGTTAACACTCTAGTGGTCACATTTTTGCCTCAATTGTCATGAAACTTGGTCAGGATGTTTGTCTCATTAATATCTCGGACGAGTTCGAACATGGGTTATCAGGGTTGGAAAACTAGGTCACAGAGCCCAAATATAGAAAAACCTTGTTAACACTCTAGAGGCTACTTTTTCAGTCCAAATATCCTGGAAATTTGTCAGAAAGGTTCTATTGATGATTTCTAGCTCATATTCAAATATGGGTCATCTGGGTTCAAAAACTAGGTCACAGAGCCCAAAAATAGAAACATCTTGTTAACACTCTAGAGGTAATATTTTCAGCCCAAATAATCTGGAAATTTGTCAGAAAGGTTGCCTTGAGGATTTCTAGATCATGTTCTAATATGGATCATCTGGGGTCACAAACTAGGTCACAGAGTCCAAATATGTAAAAACCTTGTTAACATTCTAAAGGTAACATTTTCAGTCCAAATAACCTGGAAATTTGTCAGAAAGGTTCTATCGATGATTTCTAGCTCAGTTTTGAATATAGGTTTTCTGGGGTCAAAAACTAGGTCACAGAGCCCAAAAGAAGAAAAACCTTGTTAATGCTCTAGAGGTTACATTTTTAGTCCAAATGTCCTTGAAATTTGTCAGAAAGGTTCTTTCAATGATTTCTACCTCAGGTTGGAGTATGGGTCATCTTGGGTCAAAAACTAGGTCACAGAGCCCAAATATGGAAAAACCTTGTTAACACTCTAGAGGTAACATTTTAATTCCAAATAACCTGGAAATTTGTCAGAAAGCTTAATTCTATGGTTTCTAGCTTAGGTTTGAATATGGGTCATCTTGAGTCGAAAAACTATGTCACAGAGCCCAAATATCTAAAAACTTTGTAAACACTCTAGAGGCTACATTTTCAGTCTAAATGTCCTGGAAATTTGTCAGAAGGGTTGTTTTGATGATTTGTAGCTCAAGTTTGGATATGGGTTATCTGGGGTCAAAATCTAGGTCACAGAGCCTAAATATCGAAAAACCTTGTTAACACTCTAGAGGCTACTTTTTCAGTCCAAATATCCTGGAAATTTGTCAGAGAGATTGTTTCGTTAATTTGTAGCTCAAGTTCGAATATGGGACATCTAGGTTAAAAAACTAGGTCATAGAGCCCAAATATGGAAAAACCTTGTTAACACTCTAGAGGTAACATTTTCAGTACAAATAACCTGGAAATTTGTCAGAAAGCTTAATTCTATGGTTTCTAGCTTAGGTTTGAATATGGGTCATCTTGAGTCGAAAAACTATGTCACAGAGCCCAAATATCTAAAAACTTTGTAAACACTCTAGAGGCTACATTTTCAGTCCAAATGTCCTGGAAATTTGTCAGAAGGGTTGTTTTGATGATTTGTAGCTCAAGTTTGGATATGGGTTATCTGGGGTCAAAATCTAGGTCACAGAGCCTAAATATCGAAAAACCTTGTTAACACTCTAGAGGCTACTTTTTCAAACCAAATATCCTGGAAATTTGTCAGAGGGATTGTTTCGTTAATTTGTAGCTCAAGTTCGAATATGGGACATCTAGGTTAAAAAACTAGGTCATAGAGCCCAAATATGGAAAAACCTTGTTAACACTCTAGAGGTAACATTTTCAGTACAAATAAGTACATCTGGGGTCAATTAACCAGGTCCATAGCAACTTTGTTGAAAGCAGTCATACTCAGGTGAGCGATACAGGGCCATCATGGCCCTCTTGTGTATCCATGTGAAACATTTAGCTCTTTGCATAAAAATGCTTCTTTAAAGCAAGATATTATCAAATATATCCTTTAAATGTAGAATGTTAGTTATCCTTAACTTATGTTTAATACATAGATGTATAAAATACTGGTTATAGAGGATGCTTGATGCTTAAAATAGGGTCATCCTTTTTCATTGTGACTTACCAAGCATTAGAAATTGAGGAAACCTATCAAATTTCTATGATAAGTAAATAAGGCATGTAAATTTCTGTATAGTCAGGTGTGGTTAGCCATGTTCAGAAAATCCTGGAAACTCACGAAGTATGTAGTTACAGAAACTTTTAGTGCTACATCTTCACACTGTTCTTTGGAAGTGCAATATTCTACTCTTTTGAGTGTTCAGATGATGAGTTAAATGAATATGCTGGCAAAACTGAATCCCTAAAGTTGTTCAGTTATGTTAAGTGACGCTTATGTAAACTATATTTGTTATACGTGTCAAATGTGCTCAAAAGTAAGCTCAATATATTTCCGAATATTTAAAAGGGCATTACCTCCCTTTAACTTTTGAAAAGGGATTATGTTAACATTGACATACGACTAGAAAAATAATACTCATTGAAAAAAATTTGATTGAAATGCAACACCATTGTACATCCAATGGTCCTTGTCCATCCATCTGTCCATTAGCAAATCCTGTCAACAACCATACAGTTACGTGAAATGAAAAGGGGCATTTCTACAAATTATTTCTCAAATGGCCCTTGCCAATAAATGTTAAAAAAACAAAACACTTACAGTCTTAACTTTATTTAAATACACATATATTATCCTTATTTTTTCATTGTAACGTAATTAAGATATTTAATGTCCCATTTTGAAATGATTTTTTTCCTTAGAGCTAATGGACTGTTTCTTCTAAGTGTAGCATAGTTACTGATATGTATTCTAGGATTTGTTAATGTATTTCAGTGATCTTATTTTCTTTGGTTCCATGTCTATAGTATAATACCATTCAGTAGTGCTACATCCAGCACACAAGGTTAAAGGTCAAGGTTAGTCAGCTGGCTTAACAGGAAGATTTACAATATTTGTTCAGTCTTTCATAGATGTCTCATCTGTCTTGTTATTTCACTACTTATGAAAAACCAGTACACCCGCCAAAAATGTTGTCAGTTTTCAAAGCATTAACTTCCGTTGCAATTCTGTTTTAGTAAACTATGTTTTTTTGTTTTTATTTAGAGTATAATGTATTGTTTATATGATAAAGAACTTCTGATTTTTTTTTGTACATAAAACATGACTGTGATAGATACCAATGAATTCACATCTAAACAATTTGTTTTAGTGTCTATACATAAAAAAGATAATGAAGAACGCTCTTTACGCTTGCTTTTGATTTTTCTAAATTTGTATTGTACTAAGTTGGGTCCATTTTTTCTGTGGAGGGAGCATTTTTATGCAAAATACATTATTAATTGTTGTGGACTTTCATTTGATGTTTTATTCGGTAAAATCATTGCTCTGCACCTTTTCTTTATTGTACTTGTGAATTTAGTATGTGTTGTTGAGAGTTTTAGATCCTTCATAGTTACTCCCCTTTAATTTTGTTTCCCCTTCAGTTATTGCAGCAGGCAGTGTTTTGTTTGCTTCATGTTGCTCGTGTTGAACTATCATTGGGTATTTGAACAGTGAAAAATATATTAAATCAAAATGTCATAGAATCCTAGAAATATCCACTTAGCTTATTTTATAACAAGATTAATTAATAAACTTGGTTAATCATTGATGACTTGCACTGGACAAAATGTATCTCTTTTTATCTTCAGTTTTGTTCACAGAGGAATGAATATACATGTATATCAGTTTAGGAGGAAATTTTCTTATTAGATTTTAGTACTTCTGGAGTGCAGTCAGTTCAAAATGAGTATTTGAATGTTTTGTGTATGTAAAAGTTTATTTCATTCGACACCTGAAGAATTTATGAGCAAACATGGGAGTTAGATAATACCCAGTCTTGTCAATGTTTCACACCTCATTTTTGACAAAGTAACAAGTACATATTTGTGTATTTTCTATTTTGGATAAGGGATTTCTCGATTAATTTTTTACTCACTGGAACATGTTGATACATCTACGCCTGCCTCTTAATATTTGATATTTTCATGAAATGTGGTTATGTGATACATATATACACAAAAATATGGATAAATGCATTTTTGTTTTTTCTAACCCAAAAATAGCCTTTCACTGGTATTTCACTGATGGGTCTCAGTAGCTCAGTTCATATAGCATTTGCTTACAGTTCCGTGGGGTCCCAGGTTTGAATCCTAGCTGAAGTACAAGATGTGTCTTTATGCAAAGACTAATTAACAGAATAGATACCAGTAATAAATGCTACTGACTTTTCTTGTGTGTACTTCCTAGTAAGGGGTTTGACATTAATGGCAGACATATATTTCAGTTATTTTAATGGGTTGTTCCTCTTCAGACTGTCATCTCTCATAAGACATTTTCTACTTTCTCACATCAACTGTGGCTAGCAGGCTTGAAACCAATAGTTAGATAACTTATTATGTAGTTTTAATACAGTTACCTAGAGGTGGAGTCAACTGAGAACATGGCGCACTACTTAAACATGTACGTACATGCATGTTTTTTTTCCTTTTTTTTACATGTCATTTTCACTAACAACCTTGACTTAAACACGGCTCTTACTTTGTCTTCCAAATAAAAAGCACCTTAATGTGTGTAGCTCAAGCATGACAAAACAAACTGACTGACGAAATAAATTTCTCTGAAATATCACTTCAGAAAAGTATCTATGAAAAATTTATCTCTCAAAAGTGTTTTAAAAAGGACTGACTCACAGATGGGCCGACAATGAAAAAAATAAAAGTTTATACATCTGGAAATTCTTGCTGTTATTGTGAAGAATATATCTAAACTAAACACCGACTCATTTTCTGTTACAGAAAAACATCAAAATATAGTTTTACACACTTTCATAGGTAGAAAATTTAACCAGTTAGTCACCGGGTAGATACTTTAGTTATAAAATTAATTTTGACGCGACTTAGTAACTAGTCTCTGTGACTTGGTGGTGTAGATAGTCGCTCTACATTTTACCAACCAAAAGGTCATGGGCTCGAATCCTGGTTAAGTCAAATTTTTTTTTTCAATTTTCATGGTGTATAGAAGCATAATATAATGTTTTTTTCCATACTATATGAACTTCTCTTAAATTTTAAAGAAAAAAAAAAATTCGGCTAAATGGGGGACATTGGTGGATTATCTACCCTGAATACTCTCTAATATTACTTTGGTCCTTCCATTTGGATTCCTCTGCTTTCATCGCTATTTTCTCTTTTGGTATGGTAATAATTAAGCCTAATAATTTGCAACAATGATAGTCAGATTAAACATTTAGTTTAGCAATAAATTTTGCTAAAACCATAATGTTTGTTTTTTGTTAATCCTAACTTTTTATTTAATATATAAGTGACAGTTTTCACAGCTAAAAGTCAAGACAATCACAAAGAGAAACAAGGATAAAGTCAGAGGATTCCAACTGAAAGGACCAAAGTGCAATTTGGTCTACCTTTGATGTTATCTGAGTAAGGGAGATAATTTGTTATCAGTAATGTTCCTCATTCTGTGAGTCAGTCGCTTTAATGTCCATGCATAAACTAAAATACTTGTATTCAGAGAGTCAGCAATTTTTTTTTTTCATATTGGTTCAGCCAAATTTCATATTCAAAACACTACACAATGTACCAGGTTAATTTTTTCCACTAAGAAATTGGAAAATACAAAGTCACAACTGTCAGAAAAATTCTCGACTCAGTTGACTGGACGTAAATTTCTCATATATAAGTTAACTGGCTGAAAATTTCTCATGTAAGTTGACTGCTGAAAATTTCTCACATTAGTTGACTGGCTGAAAATTTCTCATATAAGCTGACTGCCTGAAAATTTCTCATATATGTCAACTGGCTGAAAATTTCTCATATATGTCAAATGGCTGAAAATTTCTCAAATAAGTTGACTGGCTGAAAATTTCGCACATTAGTTGACTGGCTGAAAATTTCACACATCAGAAAGCCTGGCTGAAAATTTCACAAATAAGTTGGCTAAAATTTGTCACATCAGTTGACTGGTTGAAAATTTCTCTTATTAGCTGACTGGCTGAAAATTTGTCACATCAGTTAACTGGCTGAAAATTTCTTATATCAATTGACTGGCTGAAAATTTCTCATATTAGGTGACTGACTGAAAATTTCTGACATCAGTTAACTGGCCGAAAATTTCTCACATCCGCTGACTTGCTGAAAATTTTTCATATTAGTCGACTGGCTGAACATTTCTGACATCAGTTGACTGGCTGAAAATTTCTCAAATAATTCTTTGGGCTGAAAATTTGTCGCTGTCATGAGTCATGATCATCATTATTGACTCCATCAGAAAAATGGCATCATTCACTTTAATGCTGCTGCTGCTAAGAAGCTTTTTGCAAACCCACTTTAATGCAAGTATTGCTTTGAAGAAGCCCCGTGGTGTGCCTCCTTTACATTATACACATTTGTACATGTAATTGCTCTAAAGACACTTCAGGAAAATTTAAACTTCTTATATCGAGGCATCCTGACAGGCTGAAGGTATGGGTTATCTATTGCCTCATTGTCTGTGGTCTCCGATTTATTCTGTTCTCTATCAGTGTCATCGCTCCTAGAACTCATGTCTTCCCTTTTCACACCTTGTATGTCTGAGGGTTCTAGGGTGTCCAGATCATGATCTTTAGGGAGAAGGGCCATCAAGTAGGGGTGGGGCGAAGGCTGTACTGCTATTACTGCAATATAAAGAGAAATACAACTCATTATATCATAAGCAATCTAATGCTTTAATAACAGATTTCAATTATTTTCCTTTCCTAAATACGAAAAAAATATGTTTTTATACAATGGATTACAGGCATTAAACAGCTGTAACAAAAACAACCTTAAAAGAGTGCTTTTAACAACCATTTAAAAGCTTTCGTATCTTATATGAGTCACCCAGTCATACAGTGCCTTTCAACAAAAAATTACACCAAAACTACACTGTATTTTATACAACACATGTTCTCTCAGAACCTACCATTGAAATGCAAAAAAAAAAAAAATTATGACAAAACAAACCAAAGGTGTTCTATAAAAACATATAATCCCTTTGGTATTTTTCATTAGAATCGAAAGATATGATGCCAGTAAATGAACAGGCCTGTTGTTGGCTCAAAGTTCATGCTATGACTGTATTGTACAGGTCAAAGTTACAGTAGCTTGTGCTACTTACGAGGAAAAGATGATGTATCATCCTTAAACAAGCTCTGTGTATGACCTGTCTTGGCCACATATCGTGTGAGTGCCCTCTCTGTATCACGTTTGTATGAGGCAGCTTTCTCGCGTATCAGCTGGTACTCTGACACTGGCTGTTTATGAGACTGGAAAATACAAAAGAAGGATGCTGGGAACCAGTTTTAAATCAGAACTATTTAAAACCTTTTTTTCATAAATTATGTAGGAAAATATCTTGATGGTCTTTTAATTTTTCTGGACATTTTTTTCTTTATTTTTCAGAGGGTATTATTACATTATGTACATGTAACTTATTAACTTGATCTGAGGCTAATTTATGGTATTACCAGTTTCTTAACTAGCCCTCAGTCCACTTTACGCCAACTTTCTTACTTAAGAAGACAGGTCAAAAGCTGTAAATCTTAAAACGGTGATGGGTTATCATAGTTTATATGACCAGAAACATCAAATACAGCTTTAACGAAAGATTTAGTGTTCAACAGAAATTCCTTTATTTATCATTATTCAGACTTTGAAAATGTATATTAACTTGCTTCTTTTATGATTAAACCTATGTTACCTCATGTTACTATTACATCAGAATTATGAAATAAATCCTTTATATAACTAAGAGCAGATAACGAGGAAAACATAAAGCTTAAACTAAATTACTTCATAATAACAATTCTAAAATTGATCTCTTCAAAATACAGTCACCAAAGGAACCATAGAGTACTTTCTACTTACCTCTGTGCGTATGTATGTGTGCGGGTCGGGAAAAGAAGGGAGATAATCAGGTATATGTGATGGGTGTCCTTGTCTCTCGCCAGCTGATAACACCTTCTGTTGAGGCTGAGGGACACTTTGACCAGCTGCAAAAAACATACTTGTCCTGTAGAATGATACTGCAACCCTAACAAAATACTTAATAATCCTACTGTTTAAAGAGAAACCTGAATCAATCTTTTCACAAAATTTTGTTTTTAAATCTTGAAAAATAGTCATTATGTTAGATTTATCACCTGATTTAAATTAAGAACCATTTACGATGACCACTTTTTTCTAATTAATAAATTAACTCAAAGATGAAACCCTAACACTGCCAGAGATTAAAACTAAGTAAGTACATATACATGTATTCACAGGTGCTAAGAACAAAACATTCTGCAACAGATACCTTTTACTTGTGCATGTAGTAAAACCCTCACAGTATAACAAGCAGACATACTCAACCACAAACTGATCAACCCTTTGCTACAAGCTGAAACTTTTATTTCGCATGTTTGATAAGTGTCTTCATTTCATTTTAACCGCCTGTGTTTCAACTGTCTATTATTGACTTGTATTAATCTTGAGTAAATTTATGGATGTATTTATAACTATACACTTGCAGTACATACTAAATTAATACTTAATCTGATGCATGTACTTACGAGGAATGAACACAGATTTATTTGGTCTTGCTGCATGTGCTGGTATAGACTCCACATTTATACCTGAAAATATTCAACAAACAAACACCTACATGTGTATATTTTTCATTCTCCATATAAATGAAAATTAAACTTCATTATAGAAAATTTATAAATTCTGTATTGTATGCAAATTGATAAATGTCAATAAATCTGTCCTACACTACGAGCAATTCTGTCAATAACTCAAAAATAAACTTAATTTTTTCTCAAGACATTATTACAGTATAGCTTTGACTGCTGACAATTTCAACATTCAGAGCACTTAAATCTGTTTTTTTTTTTCTTCATAATTCTTTTCCTGCTGCAAGAAGATAAAACTGCTATCTTAATTCATTTCTTTGCCAGCAGAGTTATTCCACTATGATAGTATTATTATAGTCTGTTGTAGAATACACTAAACTTATGTTCTATATATTACAACATGTTATACCTTGGTCAATAAGAGCCATCATGACATCAGTTACTAGCACCTCACTTCTACCACATAATTCTGTGTAGGCCTTTGTACTCTTGCCAGTTTCTGTTATTACTGAAATAATGAAATGATCAGTCAATAAACAGCTCTTGAGATTATGTCCGTGTTAAGTAAACTAACACATAGTTCAATCTTAAATACCTTGTACTTTTCCTGAGAACCGGCTTATATAAGTCAATTTTTTTGGCACTGATGATTTTTTATGATATTATCTAGTTCCAAAACAGATTTACTAGACATTTTGCATCTGTATATATACTGAATTAGTAGCAAGTTCTGTCAAAAAATATTATCAATCATGTAACAGTCATTCCCATTGGTATGAAAACTTGTTTTGCTTTGTTTCCACAACAGCATTATGGTTATCATATAGAAAGTAGACAGTCTGAGTCTCTACTGAGCACTACCAATTCAATGAAAGTTGTAATTTAACAACCTTGGTATTTTAAACAGAATGACAATGCCAAATTGAGTAGTTTGACACTGACAGAACATAGTTCAGTCCTTGGCAGAAAATAGTTTTGAACAGTCATTTTAAAAACATGTACAGTGACTTTATAAATACTTGCAATGTCCCCCGTCTCCCTCTGATGATTTGTTACTTTAGGATGTGAGTGTTATATTGTATGGATGATAACAAGATTCAAACTATCCTAATATTTTATTTGGTGAATATTTAACACATGTTGTTATGACCAGAGCTCAAGTGAGAATGCCCTATCAGAGAGGCACATGCATAATATAACTACATAGCAATTCAGATATAATAAGTAAAGGGAGGTAACATAATTAATAGTATAATAGTACTTAAAGAGTTAACTTTTCTTTATGTCATAACAGTGAGGATCTAGTAAGATACAGAAAGTACTGCATCAACTATCATAAATATTCCAGAAACACACTTGAAATTTTACATTTACAAGTGATTTATGACAAGTGAGAATAGCCAGATCAATAAGATGATTTTAATATTGAACTATAAAAGAGATATGCATGGCTAGACTGGTTAATTTCATATGTACAGTTTTCTGATGATTTGTGAGAAGGCGGGACTGGTATTAATTTTTCTGGACAATCTAAGACAACTCAGGCCTGTACTATGCTAAAACAGTTACATCCTTCCAGCGATCATAACTTAAATATTTTGAAACAAAGTCGAACCTTTTGTGTTGAGCTGATGTACGATACTTACAGCTTTGTAACATCTCTGTCAGTGTCTCCAAAGCAGACTCTTCTGCCATTCCAAAACCAACTTCTTTGCATAACGCACCTACTGCAACTTTCAGAGCCTTCCTCCTTGACCTTGCGAGTGCATCCATTATTGAAAATTACTTTGTGTATAAATGAAAGAGATATTAAATAATACACCGTTAAGTTTCTCCATAAAAGTAGAAAATACAGGAATTCTTTCAAATCATGGAGGTCGCCATATTTGCAAGGGAGAAAACTCTACATAGTACATAAATTATAAAATATCGTTATCATCCATGGGCTACCAATGACATTGCAGTAGAGTTTATTTGTTTTCTGTTTATCTTTAAAATGATGATGATGACGACAACGAAGCAGGAGAAGAAGGATAATGGTGTTGATATTGATTATGATAATGATAATGAAGAGCTCATTTGGAGCAAATGTGACTTGTGCAATTCCACTGACATGTATAAACTCATGATGAGCCGAATCCCAGCGTTAGCGTTTGAACTGTATCCGTTGCAATATGAAAGACATTATTTTATATTATGGTCCCACAGGTACTTAGAACATAACTTGCACTCTAAACGTATTTTTCATTGTAGTCTTATTACTAGTATCTATGTTTTTACACTGTAGTTTAGTTGCACCCCATTTATTATCGTCTGAATAAAAAAAGAAATGGATCTCTGTCATTACGTTAACAGAAAAAAGACAGAAATTTACAATTTGCAGGGCACTCCCATGGTATCATTTATAGTGCAGAACACCGATGTCGGTCACATGTGAGACTGTTGGTTTTATACTATTGCATTTACACTCGTAAATATTAGAACCAAATTGTGTATTTTTTCTTTCTTTAATAGTCTACAAAAATGATAAGTAATGCTTACGTTAAGTGTTTGGTTTTACTCTTTCAGCACATCAAGTGCGACGGGCAAATTTATGGCAGCTAGCACTCTAGTTATATATAAAATCTTTCCTCGTACTGAAACAAGTATTTCTAACGAAATAAAACAATAAGATGGTGCTTGGATTTAATTCTATTGAGATGTAAAGTATAGGGGTTTGATTAGATATTTAGCATTGCTGGGATGCACATTTTGTGAAAGCTTGCATTTTCAATGAGGCAGCTTTCAAGACTGTTCATTCCCTTTCAGAATAAGCTTTCAAGATTTATAAGGTATTTATATTTTAGTCTATTTATCGTAGGTTACAGCATGCCATATGACCGACCCTAGAGAGTTCAGTTACTTTAGGTTGTGGATGACAGTGCATGATACAGGCATTTTGTTCTTTTATATGGTCAGTGTTAAGCACCGATCCAACGGACGTTTAACCTCTCGTCCAAAAGACAATTTGTAGTGTAAGTATTGGAGACAATTTGTAGTGTAAATATTAGAGACAGGGATCGATCTAGCCAATTCTGAAACAGAAGCCATGTGTCTTACCACTGGAACACTTATCCCCCACCACAACACATCGTACAAGAATGCTCACAACATATAACTCGAATCTACGACCCCCACCCCCCTGCTTGCTAGTAAGGCGCTACCAAGTTGACAAAAGTGAAATCGTAAATACAAGCCTAGAAAACCTGTCACGGTTCATACATGTATTCCCACTGCGTGCAAAGATGCGCTTAATCTGCCCTGGTTAAAAGTCTTTTAATCACTGACTAGAAATTGTTAACAATGTAGTTGCGGATAAACATTGAGTCAAGAATACTCACACGTCCTTAAAGCTATTCGCTGTGCAAGATCTAATTGTTGCACGTACAAGTCGCGTCCAAAAACGATTAACTGAGACGTCACGTCTCCAAGTGTAAATAATCCTTAAAGCAGACGACCAAACGGATCATGCCGTCTGCTGAATTTCTTCCATCCATCTGTTGCATGACTTACTGACATCAACTCTATCTTACTGATATCGACACCTTTAACTGATACCACGTGATCTTTAACCAGAAAGCAGACGTGTCTAATGTAAGTATAACCAAACATTTAAATTTGGCATCCAATTTTACGCCAATTTGCGTTATATCAAGAAAGCTCTCCAGAAATACCTGGTGTTACAACATGGTTTACAAGATAAAGGTGAATGGGCCACGGTAGGCAAGGAAGGTTCAAGGTTCACAGTCAAATTATCTAAGTAGAAAGGTCAGGTGAAAACTTACAGATACATGATTCTATCACGCACATGTAGCGCTTTTAAAAATAGGGTAAAGGCATTTATAAAATCTCAACAGAAGATTCAAAATTATGTCTGTGGTTTGAGATAATATTTTAATTGTCCTGGTCTATCATTTGGCTCAAAGGATTTCACAGAGACTACAGAAGCAGCCGTTTTTTATCGAATGTCTCAAAATCGGTTCAATGTCGTTACATATGCACAATGTTGCATAGAACTCTGAAACCCTAAAACTGTCAATAACACCTACCTTCTATCTGAAAATGATAAAAATGATAAGTAAAAGAATTAAAAACAAATCTATATCATGTCTGATTTATTTTGGCCGTGGACGTTTTGTTTTCAAATGTAACAGCGAACGTTGGAAACATCTGATCGCTGTTGGAAATTCCATTGCTGGACGAAAGAAAATGAAATTTCATTGGTCAGTGGCCGAAAAGGAATAAAAAAAAGTAGTAAAGAGCTTTCATAAATGATCTGTTGGGTTCTTTGCCACTAAGTGGAGAAAAAATCGCGTTGCCCAAGAACCATTTTTATAACACTAGACAAACTCTTCATTAAGATGACACAAATGTAAAAATCGGGTTTAAGCATTCATATAATTATGTCAGGTATGAATTAATCAGCTGGAGATTTTACTACTTGAAAAAAAGGTAAGACATGAGATGGAATTAACTGTGACATACAATTTTACGACTTCACTTCGATATATACCAATGTTGTCTGCTCTACCATGTCCTAGTATCTTTCGGTTTAGTAAAGTCTTTTATTATTTTGTCCTATAATAACCGAGTGACCAGACGACCCAGCCTTCTGCTTTTTCCGTTGCTATTTGCCATTTTCTTCTAGGCCTCGTTCGCATTTTTTACAGCCTGCTAGAAGCTTATGCCGTAAATTATTTTGGTTTTAAGCCAATATTGCATCACACTTTCATTTAATGTATAAACCATGACATATATTTACGACTTATCTCAAAAGTTTCTATTCATTACTCATAAAGTGACTATATAGTTCTGGAAAACCACATCATCAAAGATATTTGTAAGTTCCTCAGGTCATACATCTTGCGTTTCAATAAATAAAATTTTATTGCCATTTTCGAATTAAATTGCTCAAGTCAGTTTCGAGAAAGGTTTTATTATAGAACCGAGTTCAGTAAACTACCACTTTCAACGCTCATCATTCTAGTACAGTAATGCAGAAAGTTTTAACCACTTGCTGCAAAAAATAAATATCTTTTTATAGAAAAAAACATGTTTATTTTATGTCGGGCAAAGACCATCATCAGAAACCCACGTTCGATCCATTCCGTTTCAATCAATTCATTATTGATGTAGTTGTGCGGAATGTGTACTGTGGGTAACCAACGATGTAGTTGTGCGGAATGTGTACTGTGGGTAACCAACGATGTAGTTGTGCGGAATGTGTACCGTGAGTAACCAACGATGTAGTTGTGCGGAATGTTTACTGTGGGTAACCAACGATGTAGTTGTGCGGAATGTGTTCTGTGGGTAACCAACGATGTAGTTGTGCGGAATGTGTACCGTGGGTAACTTGCAAGACCAACAAATAATTAAGTTCCAGTATTAATTAAGCAGCAACTATGGTACAAACTTTCAATAAATTCCATAAACTTGACAAATAACCAGCAACTTTCAAAGCCAACTACTGAGTTTGTTTTCTCTAGTGAATATTCTCTTGGCCCTTTTAGAAAACGGCTGAAAACACAATAATTTAATTAAAACCAATATTTTATAAACAAAAAAGCCATGCCATCTTTCATGGGCCAATGGCAGGTGTATTTTCAAGCTGACAATTGTGCCTAAAGAATGCTCAAAGATATTCGAGGCGTTATGTTACGTCTAGGTCATTGTTTATAAGCAATTGTCAGAAGAAAATTAATTAAGAAAGAACTGTATTATGTATGATGCACTGAGGTTCTTATCAGTACAATTAAATACATGAACTGTTCTATTGTTGTAAATGTGAGGTATATCAAATCAAATTGATTTAATAATCCCTTTCATTAATTTGAAAAAAAGACAGACTCTGATCAAAGAATGTTCATTTATCATCGTGGCAAGTATTTTAAGCTTCAGTAGCCTTATTTCCTGTACTACGGCAAGCTACATGTATCGACAAATGCGTTTCGTTTGCCGTGAATCCTGTAAAATTCTATAGGATGCCAATATCAAATGCATGAAAATGCTCCTAAAGATTGTTTAGCCTAGCGTCGAAATTAACGAGGGTTTTTCAAAACGGTGAAATACTGAAATCAAAATATTCAAAATATAGCTGAGAATCTTTAAACAAATGAAGATCAGTCGGTTAAATGTTTTAAGTGCAACGTTAATATGTTTGCATGCTGTTAAATGTGTATAAAGACTGTATCTCAAGCTTTTCCAGATGAATTCTGTATACAGGTAGTCATTAATTTTAGATCATAGTGTACAGAAAAATGTTAGGAAAATTTAGTGGATACATCATGGAAGAAACCAACGAAGAAGATCTCACCAATAAAAATACCATAAATAATAAGAAAACGTTTCATACTGTTTCTAAAAAAAACAATTGATACACTTCTGCAGTCTGCCAACTGTTACTGTGGTATAGGTCAGTGATTATGAGTGCACATTTAATTGGTCAGGCGTGTCGCAGCTGAGCGCCTAATTTGATATTATTAAAGCTATACATTAAGAGTAAAATTACAACTGTTGTGCCAGTCAAAATGTTCAAAGTAAATAAGGATATGATACTATAATTATTATTATTATGACCAACGCAGTACGAAATAATTTTTGAAAATCTACTTAAGTATAGGTTTCTGGTAGTGTTAATAAGTACGCATTAATAAAATTATTTTGGTCATGTATGGCCACTTTCATTTTATAAGCACGTACTAACAATGATAAAAACTAACAAGCTTAGTGGTCTACTGACTTAACATGAGTCCAGCCGTGAATGCTGTGTGAGCTATATAAATTGTCAACAAATTTGAATACTTCACTCTCTAAGAAAGTAGATACAAAATATAAGCGTGTTGAAGAGAATCACGATGCGTTGGAATAATCTTTAAAATGACGTCACATACCCTAATTTGACGTCAGAATTTATCTATTTTCTGCCTGATAGTAAGTCAATATTGTAAGTCTAAAATTTTATATCTTTTCAGGATATTCAATCTTTTATGAAAGTATAAATGCAATTATTTAGCAGTGCCCTTTAAATAAGTTAACACCCCTTTCATAGAAAAACACTGTCTCAAAAACTGTTGCTATAGTGATATTAGTCAAGACATTATAAACAAAAAGCCATTTACGAGACATGAAGGAAAAGAAGAGAAGACACAATTTGTCAAGCTTTTGGCAGGTGAAAATATTATCAATAATTTCCGATGGGTTTACTTGTCTAGTGGTTGGGTCATATTTTGAAAGCTTTTCGAGAAATAATGTGATAATTTTTTGAATATGGCAAGAAAATGAGAAAAATCTGCAAACTGAACAGATTGCAAACCAATATTAATAAAATTTTGCTGGAAATATTTACTAGAAAACTAGTTTTGCATTTTATTAAAGTCTTTTATTGTTATTCCTAAGATCTTCAAACTTACTTTTTTACAAACAAGGAATATTGTTTTCTTTCTGTAGAAAAATAAAAGTTTAAATGTTTTTGAGACAAAAACAACAACACAAAAAACAAGAAGCTCATTATAACAAGTTCATACAGCCTCGATGAGCTTTATTTAAGATGGCACCTTTTTTAAATGCTCTTCATTGTCTTTATATTTTTCATTACACCAGACTTGTCGACAATTTCTTGTCAAAAATAGCTTCAAAGGATCTAGTAAAACTACATGACAATATGTATTTCACCAACTACTAGTAAATCGAGCTTGATAATACGTTGTTTGTATATATAATTATCATTCCAACATATGCAATGCACATCACTGCTGGATATATTGTTACAGTATCATTTTCCAAATGACCTCTGGTAATTAGAACAGAATTAAGTTGATAAAAGTGGCAATGAGTCCAAACAGTATTGTTTTCTTTTCATCTTATTCTTCTTCTTCTTAGTTTAAATATTTTATTACCTATTGTACTGTAAACTGGCATACAGGCATGACCTTTTCATTGATAATCTACATACGTACATGCTTCTTCATTAATTTTAGAATTCTGAACCACCTGGTTCAGTTCATGAAGATATTGTAAGATGTCTTTTTATATGTCTAAGTGAAACATGACCTGGGTTTTGGGGTCAGTTAAGCATCCAGGGACATTATTTCAGTATCCTTAGTAGATGTCGAAGAGAAAGCGCTAAATGAAAATTCTAGACGGCCATGTTCTATTTTAGGACTTACCTTCGTATTTTCATGTAAAACATGTGACTCTTCCGCCAATAATGACTCCAAATGACAAGTCTTAGACGTCTGGCATTTGATCAACAATGTCTGAAATCTATATAGTGCTATATTTCAATTATTGTCGCACAAGTGCCAGTGGACTAGACAAGGTAACGAAGTTAAAATGATAGCTTTAGGCCAAATTGTTGCAGACAAGATTTTAAAAAGATTTCCTTTTCAAACTCTATGTAAAACTAATAGATCCCAGGAGACCATGGATCACAAATTTACTTGGTCGTTTAAGTGCATAAAAGCATTAATTTATGCCTCATCTACAGACCGTGGAAGATTAATATGAAGTCCCAACCAAACTCCACAGTTGGTATTCAAATTTACCCCTGCATTTTGAGCAACCTCTTATCAAAAAGTGCTAGGAAAAGGGCGGAATGTATTGTTGTTTTGCTGACTAAAAATTGGAATGGATTCATGAACTTACGCCGTTATATTGAGTTGCTACATTTAAATTAGTTGATAAAGTATGTTCTTAGGAATCTTTAGCATGTAATATAGTTTTTTTTTATTATTTTCTTCAGACAATTGCTAATAAAATGATCTCTAGGTAATTCAACTGGTACATCTTGGAAATCTTTGTGCTCATTTTACGCATACTTATCAGCACGAAAACACACCTGCTTTTATAACGGTGCGCCAAACATATTAAACAAATCCGTCTTAATCCGCGAAGATCGCATCGATTACCGTCGATTTAAAATGATTTTTTTCCCCACAAAGATTCAGTTGTTGGAATGTAAGTTGAATTTTATTGTTATTATTCATTACAAGCCTAGCAAAGTTGCTGACTGTTTAACCATACACTTTATGCTCGTAAGTTTTTCAAATATTTGTTCATGTGTAATCGTAATTGCGCCTCTATAAATCTTGTAATGGTTCATACATGACTTTTTATTTGTTAAAAATATTTCCTTTTTTATTGAGTTAATATTACGGAACTCGACACTTATTTACTGCAGAAGCTACGAAAGAACTCTGCCAAGTGAAAGTTTGGACTTTAGGGGAAGCACAACAAGGCTGAAGAGGATGAATTAGTTTTATATCCTTTATATTTACAGGTGCCATTTTTTACTTAAAACGAATTTTAGTTTCTGAGTGAACCTTTGGCTTTCTTGCTTTTCTTGACCCATTCACAATTATCTTGTAAAATAAATTAGTTACCTGGTGTATCTGAAGAGCTTTCTTGGTATATAGCACTCTGACGTGCAATTGGTTAAAGCTTTTATTGTAGGTAGACTAGGGCATTCTGCTTCTGGTTAGAAACAAACTTGAGTTCGAATCATTCCTTCCTTCCTTATCCATTTCTGACATGCCTCACGGCCGATTGGCAGACTTACTACCTTGCATGTGTTTTTAGCTCTCTCTATCTCTCTCTCTCTCAATCTCTTATTTGAAGAGAAAAATACTTTAAAACCAAATTATTTTTAGAAATACATAATTATCGAAATGCTTAAGTGTTGATTAGATCGTGTCGAGCTGTTAGTATCTATGATTGTTCGTCGTTCGTCCGTCAGTACTTTGTCCACAAATGATGCAAGTTAATTTCCTCTATAGATTTTGAGACGATTTGATTCTGTCTAGGAAAAATATCATTCTGACAGTGTTCTCTCTCATATTTGCTTGATTGCATTAAATGAATTAACACATTCTCATCTACTGAAGCAGCAAGAGTTTATATGTTAGTTGTTTATCATTATCTAGAAGATCTCTACCATGTTTTTACGAATTTTGTCATTAGTTCTGGTTTCTGTGCTCACACTCTACTTTGATATTGTCTAGTACTAATTACACTGTAAAATATTGTTGGAAATTTATAATTGTGTCTGAATCATACTTTTAGTTAAAGCAGATTGATACATCTCAGCAACAAATAGTCGCACATGTATAAACAATTGCAGACGTCATAATGCCATAAAATGAGTTATCCTCAAAGTGTCTATTTAGAACCCATGAAAAGGACAGACCGTATCAGCAAAATATACCTTTCTTAAGATGTTGCTCCATAGAAATGGTAAAGATCTACTCAATTCATACTTGGGAATCAAACATAATTACTATTGTCTTCACTTTCGTTGTTGCGTCTAAGCTGCTCCTGGAATGCGAAGTGCCATAAAAGACACCCGCTGTACTTGTTACACATACAGAATAATTCAGAACACTTGATGTTGAAAGTAAAAATAATTTGTGTAGAAAGTATATTCTTAAGAAAGAACGCTCATTTTATATTTTTGCAAGTATTTATAAGAAAATACTTAGAGCAAATAACTGTATATGCGGACTAGTGGTAACACATCTTGCGATATATTTTATTGAAATTGACAACAAGTAGTATTAAGTACTGCACGAATCATTAGATGTGGAATCAGTGTAAATTAATTTTCTCTTTATATTTATACTTTATATTTTATTCTTGTTTGCTTCTAGGAAAGTAATATTATTGGGAAGGTTTCCATGTGTCTTCGTCCATAAATATCCTCTCTACATTGTAGTACTAGAAACTAAGTCTTGACACGAAGAATCAATCGAGCAATACTTCATTTCATAATTTCACATTCTTCTGTAAAGTGTTTTGATTTTTTTTCTTCTTTTTATGTGGCTTCGTTTGCAAAGAAAATGGTTAATCAGCCGGTCAAGCAAGGCAGATTTGATGACGAATGACGTTAAGAAAGGAAAAGTGCAAGGAAGAAGCTATTAGATTGGTAAAAGGTATATACTCTAAAATTTCCCCTGAAATTTGACGTCAATATAGGGTTAACGCACGTTTTTTCGTGTTATAACATCTGCAGAACCCCGAGGGATGGTTGGTGCCCGAGCCCGTAGAAATCGAATGTCCTGCCCAATGTCGAATGCACTGCGGGACATTAAAAACATGCATGAAATCAAATGTCCTGCCCAATGTAGAATGCACTGCAGGACATTCAAAAACATGCATCAAATCGAATGTCCTGCTGAATGTCCAATGCACTGCTGGACATTCAAAAACATGCATGAAATCGAATGTCCTGCCCAATGTCAAATGCACTGCAAGACATTCAAAAACATGAATTAAATCGAATGTCCTGCCCAATGTCGAATGCACAGCAGGACATTCAAATTTATGATTGAAATCGAATGTCCTGCTGAATGTCGAATGCACTGCTGTACATTCAAAAATATGCATTAAATCGAACATCCTGCCCAATGTCGAATGCACTGCTGGACATTCAAAACCATGCATGAAATCGAATTTCCTGCTGAATGTCGAAAGCACTGCAGGACATTAAAAAACATGCATGAAATCGAATGTTTTGCTGAATGTCCAATGCACTGCTGGACATTCAAAAACATGCATGAAATCGAATGTGCTGCTGAATGTCCAATGCACTGCTGGACATTCAAAAACATGCATGAAATCGAATGTCCTGCCAAATGTCGAATGCACTGCTGGACATTCAAAAACGTGCATTAAATCGAATGTCCTGCTGAATGTCGAATGCACTGCAGAACATTCAAAAATATGCATGAAATCGAATGTCGTGCCGAATGTCGAATGCACTGCGGGACATTCAAAAACATGCATGAAATCGCATGTGCTGCCCAATGTCGAATGCACTGCAGGACATTCAAAAACATGCATCAAATCGAATGTCCTGCTGAATGTCCAATGCACTGCTGGACATTCAAAAACATGCATGAAATCGAATGTCGTGCCGAATGTCGAATGCACTGCGGGACATTAAAAAACATGCATGAAATCGAATGTCCTGCCCAATGTCGAATGCACTGCAGGACATTCAAAAATATGCATCAAATCGAATGTCCTGCCCAATGTCGAATGCACTGCTGGACATTCAAAAACATGCATGAAATTGAATGTGCTGCCCAATGTCGAATGCACTGCTGGACATTCAAAAACATGCATCAAATCGAATGTCCTGCAGAATGTCCAATGCACTGCTGGACATTCAAAAACATGCATGAAATCGAATGTGCTGCCCAATGTCGAATGCACTGCTGGACATTCAAAAACATGCATCAAATCGAATGTCCTGCTGAATGTCCAATGCACTGCTGGACATTCAAAAACATGCATGAAATCGAATGTGCTGCCCAATGTCGAATGCACTGCAGGACATTCAAAAACATGCATCAAATCGAATGTCCTGCTGAATGTCCAATGCACTGCTGGACATTCAAAAACATGCATCAAATCGAATGTCCTGCTGAATGTCCAATGCACTGCTGGACATTCAAAAACATGCATGAAATCGAATGTCCTGCCGAATGTCCAATGCACTGCGGGACATTGAATGTCGAATGTCGAATGTTGATCCCACAGCCAACTTCACAGACTTTTCAAAATACACACAATTTACATGCTTGTGTTGTTCGTGTGACTGTGTGAAATATTTAGAAGAAAAACGTAGAATATAACGAAACACAGTTGTTAATCTCTATGATTTTTTAACTATTATATTATTTTATTACTAATATTGATAGTCACATACTATTTCCCTTTAACTAAATATTTACAGATAAACGTTGTACAAACGATTTACTGAGTGACGATAGTATTCATTCTTTTTGTTCTCGCTTTCATTTTTTACTTTACTTACTTGTTGTGAATCAATTTTAGCCCATTAATAGTGAACCCCCTTTATTCATGACCATGTGTATAATACGAAGTAACTTTAATCCTGCGTTACCATAATGTTCGTCTATTTCAAAGCTTTAACATAAAATGAATATCAATTCTTGGAAGATCTACTCTTTTGCATATTTTTTTAACTATTAATTGAACAACAACAAAAACATGATGTATGAAGCATGGCAAATTTATAGATGCGTATGCACAAATACTCTCAGCATATAAAACAAATGAATAGAAAAAGTTGATTAGGAAACCGCGTCATTAAAGAAGTATCAACCTTTCCGAGAATTTACCCGCAGGCGGTACTACAGATCTAATTGCTTATACATGTATGCCAATTACAGATAGATTTATTCATAATTTCATTGTTAGTTTTATGTTAAACATACTTCATGTCTGTGAGGGGAAATATTATACTGTACCAAGAGTACCGACTGCCATTGTTACGCCAGCCACACTTGTTGATCATTCGAACGTCAATGACCTACTTGACGTAAACATTAAGTAACATATTCCGAAGAAAGAATGCTTATTTAGAAAAAAAATATTTCCAAGACCAAGTACTAAAATAAAATAAAAATGATTGGAACCACTGTAATAAAAGCAGAAAAACAACATATAGCGTTGAAAGCTTTGGTGCATTATGTCGGATTTGCTCAATGAGTTTTGGTGCAACATTTTAAAACAGGTATGTTTTCAAGCTGTTAAATGCGCATAAAAAGTGCCTAAGGATTTTCAAGATAAATTATATGCCCAGGTAGACATTATCTTTAGGTCATAATTTATGAGCATTTGTCGGAGGAATATAAAGATTGTATATTATGAAAAACTAAACTATGGTATACTGAATGTTCTATCAATATACTTTATGCATTTCTTGTGCGATCATCGCATACTGCCGAGCAAAATCTGTAAATTTCTGACAAACGTATTGCATGTGTCATGTTTTGTAACCGTTTTAAGAGAGAAATAACAGCGGACTTGATCTTCAAATACAGCCTGCAGTTAATTTTGTTTAGCAAAAACTAAGTATATCTTCTGAAGACAGTTTTAACGTCTGACTTACAGACAAACATTCATTAAGTAACATAACTGACGCTTGGCAATATTGATTCTGATAGTTCAGCAGTTACAAGATGTGCAAAACAAATGTTTTTATGCTTTAGAAGTTTGTTGGATGAAACGCCCTGAACTTCCTGATACTAGTGAGGAAGTAATTGAAAACACTTTGTATCGGTATCTTAACGGATATGGTGGCTGATTTCTGCCATTTTGTTCTGTTGACAACAGGACATAACGACAAATGTACTAGCATTTCACATATTGACGCGCTCATTCGTCGTTCTGCCGCATTGGCGTGTTGTTCCCCGCCAACAGACAGAACAAAATGGCAGAAATCAGCCACCATACAAGGGATAAAAGCAAAAAGCTTCTTATTGCTATTAAATAAAGCAGTACATAGTACATTTTTGCATTAACTCCTTGATTATCTCGTAATTAACCATGTTTATTTTTGAAAATTTAAAAGCGTTTTTATAACATATAACGCAGGTAAAAGCAAATCTTATGGTATTTTATCTGTCTCAAATTCTGACAAGCCAGCTTATCTGTCAGCAGATACCTTGATCTGTACAGTTTTATTACCTGCAAATTAGTTTTGACAGACATTTTCGTTAGAACTTTTTTTTGGTATTTCATTAGTCATGTAGTCTTTTGTAATTTCACCTTGTAAGTCTTTCAAATAACGAACGATTACTCGTATCAGGGGCCTGTTCTCCATAAGATATTAATAAACATTCCAAAAGGATTGCAAGAGTCAATTACAATTTCGAATACAATTTTTTATCAGGACATGTAAAGGTAGCACTGAAAAAATTTGTTGACATGTATTTTTATAGACGTTGAAATATTGACGGTGCAAAAAAAAATCAATTCAGTGTATTCTGCTGATGATATGGAGAACATGTTAAAATGTTTTCGGTTATCGAACTTCGGTTTTCCGTTGTAAGATATGAGTTCTTTTTTTTTGTGAAAGCGCAGTAAATAGTTGCACTAAATGTACCGTAGATAAGCATTCTGAAATCAGTACATCTAAACGTTTAAATTCAAAAGATTCATTTCTTTCTTATATCCTATATTTATAAACGTGATTCAAATAGAGCTAACAGTTATTTTTGGAATAAATTAGTGGAAACCGTCGACTTTTATTTCTATAAATTCGTTAAAAAATGTTCATTAATCTGCGGCTCTCTTTGATCTTATCTGCAGCCCATAATACTGCCTTGTTCACAAATGCAACGGAGAAATCCTTTACCTATCCTATGGTATTATTTACCTCTGCATGCCAAAACAATGTTGTTTTGTTGTTGTTGTTTGTTTGTGTGTGTGTGTGTGATTCTTATTTTTCTGTATTATATTCTTATGTTTTCTTAAATTTTAATTTTTAATTTTTTCATTCCTTTGAAAACGTTTCGTTTTTCATACATTTTTTCATGCTTATTTCTATAAGGAGAAGTAATAATAATAAAAAAAAACATTAATAAATTTCATCAAAATTGGAAGATTTGACTCTTGTCGGTGGTCACTGGATGGCAGTTCATGAAGCCCTTCATCGAAGAGAAGAAATTCACTTAGTAGATAAAGTTTTTGATTATCATGTTGTTTCAAAAAGATGAAAACTTACAAAGTCAGCCACCGTTGTTGTTTATTCTTTCAATATACTACTAATTCATTTGTGCTAATTCATATTTATTATTAACAGATAATTTATGACATATTCATTCAATATTTTCTTCTTTTCAATAATCTGAAAAAATGGCGGCGTCCTTGATGCATGCCTCAAGATTTTTGTCTTACTTTCTGAATACCCTCATGTATTCCCAAGCTTTTTATATCTCTTGGTTAAGATGGAACTTTAAAGCGGCAATAGATGAAAAAGGACTTGATCTATTGTTTGCAAACACAGACATAGATTTATATTTTCAACCAGGTAAAACATTACACATTCTAGTAGGTATATATTACATACATATATAATACACTTCCATTCCCCTGTATATCGTCGTTTCTTAGTTTCTTATGCAAAACGAAAGGTACCACCCAAAAGATATTCCGTATATTAATTTCATTTTGTGAAAACAACGTGAATCGACGCATGTCACTTGTTGTGGTTGCAGCATCTGCAATGCGCAGCACCACAGGTTATAAACATTTTGCATTTTCCAGATAATTTCTGGTAATTAACTGAGAATTCGGTTGCTTACAGTGGCAACACGTCAAATACACAGACTTTTTCCGAGATAATGTACATGCAGGCCTGTTTTTATCGCAGAACAGTACCTGTTATTGTAATCAATAACTTTGGCAACAAGACATTGACGTCACAACTGTCGATATTTTATTAGACTAGATTATATAATGTTTTTTAAAAAAATCTAAGAAAAGAGTCTTCAGTAATATGTTTAATGTCGCCTCTCTATTTTCTGAAAGTTGAAGTTTAAGAGATGAAAACAGTTTAAACTGAACACTGGTCCATTTACATTTGCAGGTATATCCTTTTCTTATATTGAGGTTGTTTGCTAAAATTATTCAAATTACATAATGTGAATTTGTTACGTAAATAAGATTTCTAATCACGAAATATTTTGTGAGCTCTAATTACTTTCAAGGACAGTTATTTACAAAAAAAAACAATCTCTTGAGGCCAAGTTTCATTGACTTTAAGACAGTGTTTGAATCTATCATCTTAATAAATAACTTGTTGATTTTGTATATACAAAATCGAAATATAAAAAAGAACACTACTTTAACTCTAAAGTCATGACGTTTATAGATGGGCCGCTTGCATTCTTAACTAAAACATTCAAGGTTGTGCCTTCAAAACTACCCAGAGTTTAGTGAAGAAGATTTGAAAAAGACAGAATGGGAGGATTTGATGGGACGAATGTTAGGAATCAAAACAAAATTGACCATCAAAATTTTCATATGAACACTGGTTTCTGTTAAACAGCGACAAATCTCAAGTGTTACTCATAATATCATTTTCGAGTCTGCACCCCAACCCATGCAAACCTAAAAGCCAGTGGTGCAAATGGTCAGATAAAGCAATTTCAGTTGCAATCCGCACAGCAATCCGCACAGCAATTCATTCATGAAACCCATAAAAATATGTACTTTTGACATAAATATTGCACTTCAGATCTAAACTCAGCCGCGGCACCGTCTGCATCCATTTAAGTCCAACAAACAGATATATAAGCATACAACGTATTCAGGTTTTAAGAGAAAAAAAAGGTAAAACAGCTGACTTTATAAGATTATAATCAGATTTTATTATTTCAGCCACTTACGAAGTACCGCACCTAATTTCAGTGGTTAGCGCCGATCTTTATCTTAATAGAATAGCTCTTACATTCTCCTACTGTCTTATACAGGTAGTGTACGGGAGGAACATTTTCACCCTGCTGAACCGGAATACGCCCCAATGCGCCGGAGGTGAAAGAAGTTACTGTCGTATAAATTTGATGCAGTTAAATGCTATTTTTTTCTTAGTACTTAGTGATGTAACCGTTACAAGAAAGGATTTTGCTTCTTCTACTTAAGTAGGTCTAAATGTAATGGCAAATGTCCCCAATTTATGTATTTTTATCTTGTTCCTATACACAACATACAAATAGAGCCAACATAAAGACTTTTGAAGACAGTTTTTATTTATCTACTGTAGGATAATTGATCTTCTCTGAGAACGCTGTACCCGCTTATTATTCATTAGATTTATTCAAATCGTGCTGAGAGTTTTACACAGGCCAGACAGATTACTGAGCGCGCCAATCGCGCGAATGGTTAACTACGGTGGAACGACTGCTATTAATTTCTCACCTTCCCAAGATTTTTGTGAGGCGAATCGTTTAGTTCTGCCTAGTCTTTGTCATTCAGGTATGTGCTTTCGCATTGCAATGCTAATGCTTAATGTTGAATATACTTAACCATGAATGGATCCGTAACAAAATGGAAACAAACAAGCATAGCGGGAAAATACGAAAAATGCAGCAATGGAAATATTTCAAATGGAAATCGTGTGTACTATAAGGAATTTGTAAATGTCAGTTCAATTCATACTTCAGTTTCAACGACAGAAAATAACACCTTGACGAAAATGACACTGGACAGTGATATCACGGAAGAAACGGTGACAGAATTTAGCGTGTCCACGGAGAAAGGGACGAAAGAAACACGTGAAAACCATGTCGAGGGTCATCATGGAGTTAAATGTAATGAAAAACATGGAGGTGACAACACCAATAATCATGAGGGTTTTGATGATTCGGATGAAGAGAACAATTCTAAAGGATCGACAAAGTCATTTTTAGATGGATTAAATATATGCCAATATAAACTGAAGTGAGTATTAACTTTTAAATTGAAATCAGTACAATTGTCCCCTCATGTTAAGACTTAAATGTATAATGCATTACAAATTTGAAATTTGAAATTCTTAATATTTTAAATTTCCAGAAGGCTATGTCATGAATTTGATATTTTGTTCATACAGTCTTTAGAAACTAGCCAAACTGTTCGTTTACAACGAGGCATACGCTTTGGTTTTTAGTAGTCTCAAAGATCAGTAAGATTTGTTCAAACTCAATACTTTTGAACCTAGCGGCCGAAAGTATTCACAGTACACTGTAAACCGTGTGGCTGTCTGAAAAGACTTGATGGCTTTCTTACGGTTTGCTTTTCTGCAATAGAAATATTTTAAACAGAATAATAGTCACACAGATATTTTGAAAGTGGCGTCTAGAGAGAGAATATATGTTATCAGTCGGGATAGTGAAGTTCTTGGTATGTCTCTAACTACAAAATGAACAACTTTGATCTAGATACCCGTTAAATCCATCAAGCAAATATACTGATCTTTGGTTTTTGCTGTTGAATGCAGGCCAAAATGACTTGTTCCTGAAGTTTTGCATTGCTGTCTGCATTTGTCTTAATTAAACATAAATAAAATCTAATAAAAGATAAAAGAAGTCTGTAATGAGCCTGCATGCAACTTTGCTCATAGATCACAGAACTGCAGTCATTTACAATGCAAGCACATATTTTCGCGTATATTAACCACAAATAAAGTACATATTATTACGGGTATTCTGGCAAAAGATGCTTAACCAATTTGCATATTGAGCACCATGAGTCCGTTTGTTGGCAATAAAAAGATTCATTTTTCGTTTATTAAGTCTGATATTAATCATTTTCAAGCCCCTCAAATACCTTATTCTGCTTATTTCAGTGTATGTAAGTTACAGCACCCAAAGTGACTTTTTACCAATCTAACCATATTCTATATTATGCAGTGTTTCATACAGGGATAGCAAATAACTTATTGACATTATAATAATAAAAATTAAATCTAAAAACAAGACTGACATGGCGAAGGAGGAACAACAACATCATGCAATATATTGTTTTATTTCTCAACATAGATCTAACATAACTAGTGCTGCCGGGATGCTTATCATAAAACATTTAAGCGTACAAATAAGAATGTCTGTTACAACGTAAATGAAATACGTCATAAGTACATATTAGCATCATTAGAAAGATTCAGAGATTCAGATGTATCATATCTTTATGTACAAAGTTTTTTTTTTTTTTGCATACGTTTCTCAAAAAATAAGTAGTTCGATATAACTAACAGCCTTTTCTACTTTTCCATTTTTTAATATATATTATCTGGATTGTCATCTAGAATACTCTGAACAGATGATGCAATAATTCACGGCAAAGGACAAGTGTTTGTACAAAAATGATTATTAACACATACACGCTATGAAAAGATTTTACTTGTGTATGTATTTCAATGTTGGTCGAAAAATCGTACAATATTAATAGCGATAGTTCTGAGGCGTTTTTTAACAAACGCTCTAATTGGGTTACATATAAACAAGGCATTGATGGATTCAAACTGATTTAATTGTACAATTTAACTCGTGTCCATTCAACATTAGCAAGACAAATGGAACCCTTTTGTGACTCCTCGGGTTATCTAAAACTTATGAATGCGTACTTTACTGTACAGTTCGTCTGAAGTGTCAAAAAGTGGTTTATATAATAAACCGGGCTTATAACGAACATAATATATTCTAAATTTAAGATAATTGGTTTCCAGAACTGATTTTTTCACGATTGTGGAATAGAATTGTCAAAGGTGAATTTCACTCTGAAAGCAATCTAATTTGTCAGCCATCTCAATAAATGCACTGTTTCCAGATTTACTGAACGAACAGTCACTGGTCTTGGTTATTGTACATTTTCGTCATTGCTTACATTATAGTGTTTCTTAGAATTAGCCAGTTAATCTTTGGCTTGTTTTGTACTGATTGTTTGGCTCGGTCATTGTGTCAGAAGTTCAGTTGTAGTACAAGGCCTATAAATATTTCTCCGAAAATGTTCTTCTTGCGTAGGCTGGACCTGTTTTTGTAATCAGTATTGACTTGGAAACTGCATCGCAGAATGAATTGGATATATCGCGGAAAAGACATCTGCATTTGCGTACACAAAATGTATATATTTCCCAGTATTGCTGGTTTATTTACCGAAACGGAGACGTTAATGAACGCATATAGCCGGTATTATGTTACTAAGTTTATGTTATTTTAGCTAACACCGGGTAATCACGGTGGTTCACTGGTTTCTTATTTAGACAAACGGTAATTAGTAGTACATGTTACGTTAATTGAAGTTGGCTGCAGTCTCCCGTCTGTCAAAACAAACATTCGAAGAGTTTCTGACCGTCGTCCAGAAAGACGTTCTGTTTACTAGATTCTTAATATCCTTGTTTACACCCGAAACAGCATCGGTTTAGGAATATGAAAATAACTGATCTGTAACGATTGCGTAGATCGTTTTGTTTTGTATTTGTAATCCATATACATTTGTCCGATTGTATATATTAGGGATGAAAAGGAGGGTAACTTGGACTGAGAAATCATTCTTAATAATAATTGTTAGATTTTCACTTAACCTATCAACGAGATAGAGCCTAACCATTTTATTTCAACATCCTTCAAGGAAAGGCAGATGTTAGAGAACAAGTGCGATCCCTAGACGTGTAATTCTATGCTTCCCTAACAGATGGTTGTATCGAAGGGCAATAAGGAAAGCGCTTTTTTTTCTTATTTCTCCTGTTTTGATAGAGAAATTAACATCTGTCAAAGACTTTATCATAACGGAAACATATTTGCAGAAGTATAAAAGTATTTATTCAGTTTTCTTGTTTAATAATAACACCGTGTATTTTTGATGTTGACAAAAATAATAATGATATTATTATTATTATTTCGTTTGAAATTACTCGTTGTCCATTTCAATAGACAATACAATCTACATTAATTTTGTATTTATTCTACTTTTGAAATTTGAATTGTAAATCTTTCTAAGAAATTTGTTACAAAATTTAAGTATTTCAATACCATTTTTTTACCTTTTATTATATTAGATAGCATTTTATTATGACGCGTGAAATGTTACAATGCTTGTTCTTGAACATGTTTACAAATGTGATTCATGAAACGACAATGAAAATGTAGACTGCAGGTGTCGAAAACGAGATAAGAATTGTTGTTACAAAAACATAATCTTGAAGAAGCTTTCTTTTTTATAATTACCAAACTAATCATGTTCTAGGATATAACTGCTGCAGTTTTATTGTATTGTAAATCTCGATAAATTCATGCTGACATAATGATCTAAATGATTACAACTGGCGCAATGCAAGCATAACAAATAGGCATTGAATTGTTAGACTGTTTTAAAACCTGCAAGTCTATGACACTTCTTACGGATTAGTAACAGATTATTGTTTAGAACTGATTTCATTAATACAGTCTTTTGTGATAAACGCTCTATTTTGAGGTGTTTACGTAACCTTTACTGGAAAACTAATTAACGCCACTAACATTCAATGTATGCGATGGCTAGCAAGCAAAGAGCAAGGACTGAAGATTTTTGCAAAGAGATTTCACTTGATCAAGGTTATTTATGTACTCTGTCTAACTGTGCGAGTGGTCAGTCAGATCTATATCAAGCTACTAAACAGCAGATTAATCTCATAAAGTTGTTGTTAATCTGTGTAGCGGGAGATGCTTTATCTTCCTACCCTGCGGTTCATGTACTTTAATCTATGCAATCAGTAATTTGAAACAAGTGTTCAGAAAATAAATTGCCCTTCTATGACCAGCGGGCAGGTAGTACCAGACAGGTAAACATAACAAAACACTTGTTTGTAGAAAATACAAGAGCGCATTTTGCATTCATTTTGTAAGATAGTTTTCGTTTTCTTCACAATTATCCTCTTTTTTTTTATCTAAATAAAGAGTTATGAAATTGCCTCTTGCCTCAAAATTAGTACGTAGATGTTGACCAAAGGATGAAGACTGAAGCAGAACATATTGCTTTTGGTGCTCAAGACATTTTCTGTTCTGCAGTGATAAAGTAACTTAGTTCCCTAACACTATGTACTAACATAACAAGATATGTATCATCAGGAAGGCATGGAAAACACGTCGCATCAATAGAACATGTGATGAAATATTGGTATTCCTTCATAAAATCTTGGCAAAATTTTGCAAGACTATAGCTGAAGAAATTCTGCTGCATGTCTGCAGGGATAATTGTATTATTTAATGAATTCCTTAAATGTAGATCCTGTCAGTAATAAAATCATTGCACAAATATTTTGTCGTCTGTGATTCGATGAAAAATATTTTACAATGTATCAATTATCAGGCAACTTAAAGGGTATTATTAGATTTTGTCGTCTGCGTTTAAGAAGAATATTTCGAAATATACATAATGCTCTTACATTTTGTCTTCTGTGATTTTCTGCAGTTCAGTTTTGAACCCCCAAAAAAAGTCAGAAAAATAATACAAGTGTAGAGTTTACAATAAGTTTTGTATTTATACGTCAAAGGAAAAGCTCTGACGATAAACCAGATGAGATGTAAGAGGGTTTTTTAAAGAATTGATATGATGTGTTTTGTCTAAAGGGGAATATGACTGCACCAAAGTATTTGACTAAAACAGCAATTATCTGGTTCTTTGCATTCCGGACAAAAATAATCATTGATATATTTCGTCGCATGACCTATGTCGGGTAGTAAAACGTTTGTTCTTTTCTTCCAATAACATTGTTATTAGGAATATTCGCCAATTTTGATCTTGTAAGTGGGCAATTAACATCATATAAAACTACAGAAATTGTACGCCCCGCAGGTTAAGTACGCTGATGCTGTTTTCCTTGTAATATTTCTCAGTTTCTGATAACTTCCCGAACACAATGATAGCATAATTTCTGACGTAGTAAAGGTATAAATTGCCTTTGTTCTGTATTTTGCAGTGTTCTTTACATTTATTATTAGTTTGAATGAGAAATTTATTTTCAACGTTAAAAGTCCTGATCATTTGTGTTCTTAGTAAAAATGAACAAATAATGATTTTCGATGTGCAATTCTGTTGTAACCGGAAATTCATTTCAGCAGTAAATATCTATTTTTAGACTCTGAAAATACGCAGCAGATAAAGCGTTTGTCCAGTGCACACTTATTACACCGTTCATCTCGAGTCAATGGACTTTACCCTAAATAAAACAGCACTAATGTATATCTAACCACAAAAGATTTTTGTTTAGGAATGTGATAATTGCATTTTCCCTGTCGAGTTCCGGTCGATGTCTTTCTAGTAATCGTTCGCACCTGGTGCTCTAAAGCCAAACAAGCCACAAACTTCATTGATAAACTCTGGCGGTTTCATCACTGTTTTTTCTCTATAAAATATTTCCCGCTGTTTCGTTTTATCTATTTCTTTTCGCATAGCCTTGCTGCCAAAAGAACGTGATCAGTAGGTTATTACAATTTGATATTATAATTATTATAATAAAAATGAAAAAAAAAATATGCAGAGATAATTGATACATTCAACAACAAAAAAGTGAACTGTAGTGTAAAAAAATCAATAATTTCGATAACAGTATTTTCTAGCTCTGAGATTCAGAGCTTGACGAAATATGAAGTCTTGCTGGTAATATCATATTTTTTTCTGTTCATTATCCTGTGAGAAAGGTCAGCTGCATGTATAATTATTAGAGTTACTATTCAAAGAAGTATACAATAGATTCAATATATGATTCGGTGTTATTAATAATGCATTGTAAAAGGGGAATGTAGCGACCGCAGGCCTGCTTGTCAAAGGCCATTTTCTGTCATTGTTTTGAAAAAAATAACAAGTGATTATTTTTTTTAAAAGAAACGGAACTGAACAAAAGAAAATAAATACTGATAAAGTAATTGAATTGCTGGTAAAAAAAAGAACAAATGAAATGAAATGATCGGATTAAGCAAGTCTATTTTTCGGAGGTTTTAAGAGCACGCGAGTACCTGACAGAATGATTTAATCTCTAATTTGATGTCTATAATCTCAAATCCATCAGCATGCTATCGTCTGAATCTAATCGAATCATATATCCTGTTAGAATTTACACAAAGTTTTGACGTTTAATAATTTCGTTGAAAGTAGAATCCTCACCATTAAAATCGAACCGCAAGCACAGAGAAAGGTCCGTGGCGTGGACTGTATGAGAGCGAGTACTAGTAGAACTGCTTAAATTCTTAGTCATCGGGGAATTAGGATACTTCTTGTCTATACATTAAACAAAACGGGTACCTTATGAGGTCAGTGGCCAACTGGTTCGAAAGTAGGTCAAAGAGGCATATTGTAGATGTCTTTTAGATTAAATATATATTGTCCGTCATTGAATGTTATAATTATGTATATTGGTACGACAATATTGTATCTCTCTCAAGTACCTGCAGGCATGCCTGCCTTGAAAGTTATTGAACACATGGCAGTATACTAAATTATGGCACTGAACAAAAATATCCGACAAAGAGAGAAAAAAATCTCTAACAGAGCATTTACTTGACGTCTAAACAAGAAAGAATCTGGAAATGTTGAAAGCAGATGTTCAATCGGTTTCCTCTTTTAAGAATTAAAAAAGATCTAAACAATGAAGTAGAAATGCGATGGAAATACTTTTACAACGGAAATTAACTCGTAATTGCATAGCTTTATACCTCAAGAAGATTTCAAATGTCTTTATATATCTTTAATATATACTTGTATATTTTTTTACCCTTAAAACTATCGAATCTGAATAAAATTAGTACAGCAGTCAGGAAGAAAATTAGTAGTAATGTAATTTCCTGAATCTTTTTTCCCTTCTTCTGCCTACGAGCTCTCAAACAAGTGAGAGTTTATATTGAAAGCCAGCCATTTTTATTTTTGAACTTGAAGTCAGGACGAACGGTCGCATTTTCGTAAATATTTGCGAGCTGCTTCCAAAGCATTTACCTCAAGCCAATAAAAAAATAACAGAAAACAGTCCAGATCCATGTAAGAGAGCATCTTTTGTGCCAACTAATTTGTAGTTTTTATGGCTTCCTGCATGCCAGAAAATGTAAGCAACATATTGAAAGGTGTATTTTCAAATCATCGACCTGATTTATTTCATGAACTCGTTTGAAACACCATTGAATGTAACAATACATCAAGATACAGAGCACTATAACACCGAACAATTAGTACGGTAATATTCATTTGAACTCAATATTTGTTTTCTTTTCCTTAATTAAGCTGTAAAAAGTTTCAATGGACATATTTCAGAGTGGTGTATTCATACATTGTAACTGGTTTGCTAGTTTAGCAAGTTCTTTGTCAACATATGGGACATTTTCAAAGGTCATATCAGAGAAAAGATCAAAAGCTAAGCATCGCTAACACATTTTTGTGTTCCTTTGTGAAAAGTAGAAAAAGTACTGATTATCATAGAGTTTGATATTCTTTGTTCTGTTTATAAAAGAAAATCACTGAATCTTATTTCAGTTTAATTCTAGTTATCATTAGTCGAACCTTTATTTATAAAAAAGGCAAACAGACTTTTGACCTAAGAATTGTCTTGATTTCTGCAATATAAAGGTATCGTTAAAAGCATAAACAGATACAGAATCAAAAAGTATGAGTAGATTAATATAAATTTCCTTTGCGACTTGTGTGGCTTCTTGCTGTTTCCCCCAGATCTGAAATAGATCTGAAATGCGAAGTCATGCATTGGTTTTAAAGTTGAATTAAACAGAAATGTAATTAAAAGATTTCTTGTCACTGTTACATACCGTGCATTCCAATCTGTCTTCATTAACGTAAATCTATCAGACAGATAAAAGATATGTACAGAAGACACGCATTCTTTCTCTTGTCTTAATTGCCTGTCCCTGTCACTATGTCACTGTGCTATCGGCTACATCTAAGCTATGTCTGGAACCAACTTTTACCAGAATCGAAGGAGACGGTTTCTGTTTTCATTCGATTTTTTCTATACCATGAACAAAACTTCGAAATTTTAATTATATATGCCCGGACATCATCATCAAACCAAATCTTTTTGTCACAGTCGGAATTATGGTTTGCAAATCGACACCTTTTCATCACTTATTAATTAGTAATTAAGCATAATTAAGCACAAAGACGGACGTAAAAGTATCAAAACCCAAATGGTTATATAACGAATAAATCAACGGGCACTTACCTAATATAGTCCAACTAATTGTATGCAAGTCGAGATATTGTGTAATTTTTTGTATGGGCCAATATCTCGCCTCCGAGATTCTGACCCATTACAAAAATATCTCAGAATTTGCTCAAGACGTCACTTGAATTATTTTGACTATAACCTAATACAGACATTTAAGATTATTTGGAGACACGTGACATCATTAAATGCGATTTAAGGTAATGGGCGGGGTGTGACGTTTTCAAAGCCTTGTGCTAAAGCAAACTAATGAAAGGTGTAAAATATACGAGTAAATGCATCATAAACGTGATTGGGAGAGGTCACACTCTAGTGCTAAACAAGTGCCGATTCATTAGTCAAACGTATGTATTCAAATCTTTACAAGAAAAAAAAACAACTGGATTAATATTTGGATTGCGATGCTTTACTACAGAGAACACTTTACTACACTAGAAGGTTTTATCCCACAGATGATTGTCTGGAATCCCACTTTACTGGCATCAGTGCTGTTCAGATCAATTAAAACTGTAAACTACAGCAGAAAATGTCTGCTTTGTACCTTCTCTGACCTCGCAGACGAAATACATCATGGTTAAATAAGATAACAGGACGATGTAAAACTTTACTGCCAAATAACCAACTTCCAGCATTGTTCGATAATATAATATATACCTGCTTTTAATTCTTTTGACATTGATGTGAAAGTCGGTTACGAAATTTTGTATACAAATAATTTTAAATGTTTAGAAATGATAATTATGCAATTATTTCATTATAAAGAAATTCAAACTATATATAGATAAATAACAACCCCATTGTTTTCAAGAACAATTAAATCAGGGAAGGGTAAATCATTTATAAAGTATCCATTGTTTCATAATCTTAAACATTAATTCTAAAACGTAAATTTGAAATGCGTTATCAACAAGCATCCTACATATACACACACAAGAAACTGCTATTTCAGTTTACATTTTTTCGAGAATTTCAACTCCTTTTTTTTGCCATTTGGTCTCATTTTCAATGTTCTGTCTTACTTAAAGGGTGATATATTGTTTTTTGCAGAGTACAAACTCATATAAATGACTTTTAAAGATAAGAATGAATGGTTTATATCAATTCATTTTGGTAAGGTTAATGAACTTATTTCATGATAAAGATTCACTCCGAAAAATGGATTTGTTTTGACAAGTCAGATATGAGATCCATTGAAGTGAGGACACAGCTCGCTTTTGATTAGACATTAGTACTGTTATTTTATAAACAAATAATATCATCTTGTCTCATAATGATAAGGCAATACCTACCATCATCTTCCTAGTTTATTGTCAATGACTTCATTTTGACTAGGCTCTGAGCGACCAAGGATCGTCAAAAGTAACTATGGCTGAAAATCTTTAACTTCTTTAGACACTTACACTAAATGATAGATTAATAGATCCTACTAAACACCAAATGAGCCATCTATTTGTAAAGCTTTCAGTAATCTATTGAGGTAATATAGTGCAAATACAGTCAAAATATTTGTTTCAGCCTCTGATCTTGCAACGGTAAAAGTTAACAGTCAGCTAAAACGTTGACATATGCCAATACTACGAATTGTTTCTACACTTACGCTGCATATATGCACATCTTAGTGAAGTCTTAGTATATTCTAGAGACAGTTTTATTTGAAATAAAGTTAAAAGAAGGGAGATAAGTACGATGAGTATGATTGTACACAAAATATAGGGAAGTTCTAAAAACGGCCTCAATCACAGGCTATCTGATATAAAAAAAATAAACAGAAAAGAGTTTCTCTCTCGGGACATTACATGTAACAAAAGAACAAGATATGTATTCTTTATTCCTTTTTTCACACGGTCACTAAGATAAGGATATTTCAGTGAAATAATGACCGTTTTCATGAATGACTCCTTTGACAAGATGTTCGGTTTTTAAAAACAGAATATTTCATAGATAATATCTAGTTAGAAAACAAATTAACTACGGTATATATCAATCACTGTAAGCGGAATAATATTTTTTTACATTCAAAAATTTAACTTCTAAAGCGTCCCCCCACCACACACACAAGAAACTTCTTCAGTTCACAGAAAATATGTATCTTCTCTTATGTTTTAAGACAATCATCATTATGATATCGACTATACTTTCAGATGAAATGTCTTTAAGATTATTCTCAATACATAGAAGTTTAATCTGCTCGAAAGTTTTTGAAACCCTACTGTTATAGTTGAATATGTCAAACAGGTTATACTAGTGTTCTAAATCATCGACAGAAGCCGCAAAACGTCAGTTAGATCACCCCTGTTTAATCCTCTGCCGCGTAGCGGGGAGGGGATTATAGGAATGACCTCCGTCTGTCAGTCTGTACGTCCGTAACATTTTCATGTCCGCTCCATAACATTTAAGCTCATGGAAAGTTTTTAAAAATAACTTGGCACAAATTGATCACCATTATGAGACAATCTGCAGAGCGCAAAAACCAGGTCGCTACCCCAAGGTAAAAGTCACACTTAAAAGTCATATATAAAAAAGTCCACATATCATGTCCGCTCCATTACTATTAAACGTTTTGAAAGTTTTTAAACTGAATATGCACAAATGATCACTATTGTGAGACAATGTGCAGAGAGCAAACACCAGGTCGCTAACCTCAAGGTCAAGGTCACACTTAAAGGTCATGTCCGCTCCATAATTTTTAAACTGCTTGGAAGTTTTTATAATAACTTTGCACAATAATCTGGACGATGTGCACATAGCATCAATCAGGTCGTTACGCCAAGGTAAAGGTCACATGTAGAGGTCAAATATAAAAAAGTCCACATTTTTTTTCTTCGCCATAACTTATTGGCTATTGGTAAGGTTTTTAAATTACTGTGCACAAATGATCACCACCATGATTAAACTACTTGGAAGTATTGAAAATAACATGGCACAGATGATTACCACTATGAGAGTGCAACATCAAAGTAGCTCCTGCTAAAGTCAAGGTCCCAATTACATAACAAAGGTTTGAATTTCATCTTCATGGTTCCATCATTTACAAATGTGAGGTCTAAATGTAGCTGCCCATTTTCCAGAGAAATCATTATCCTATGTCATATTGGGAGGTCTAACCCTCTCTCTTCACACTTGTTATCCATTCCAGTGTTCTACTGCATCAGGGGATATAGCTGTCCTTTAGACTGCCTTGTTATTCTATAACGATAGATATGCTTTATCAACACGTTTTGTAATCAGTGACTTAAATAGTGTTCTGAAAATAAACTGAAAAAGTGTCCAGCGGGCATGCAAGTCTGGACATGATTTCGAATACATATAAAATTAGTTTTTTATATGAGCTTATTCAGTCATCAAAATTCTTTTGCTAAGTTTTGTTTAATGATAATAATTTTACAACAATTTTCATCTGGGAAACAATCTTTATCCCGCTAGATGACTGCTTCCTGTGTTCAAACCAGTACTCATGATCTCACATAGCATCGTACGGCCGAGTCTTCAGTAGCTCATTAAAGATAAAGACTAAAAAAATCCGCAGAAAACATAAAAAAATAAACATTTCAAAGACCTAGTTTCCAACTTATTCAGTTTCAAGGGCATTATTATTCAGAGGCAACAAATCAGCAAATAATCTGTGTTGAAATTAGCCTGAAGCGACTTATATCAGTATGTAAAACTTTGATTGTTTAAAATGGTTGTAAAACTTTGATTGGTAATTATTTATTTTTAAAATGGGTCAGATCTTATATTTATTTCGAAGACTTGTCTCGAGTCAATGATTTAAACAACGATAGTTCAATTGCGTGTAACTAAATGAAAAAATCAGTCACAAAATCTAAAAGCTGAACATCTTGTAGATTTTACAAAGGTTTTGAAAAAGTTTGACTTATGGTTCCTTTGATCTTCTGCAAAGCTAAGGTACATTAACATTTTTGGCTTACTTGAAAGCCATTTCTTGCAATACACACTAAAAAGTATAATACATTGAAATGATCTGTTACACATACAAGTGTGTTGCTACTCTAAAAGATCTATAAGGCATTGGAAAATAACGTAAGAAAAGCTATATTTATTGCCAACTAATTAATCTTTATCACCTATTGTATGCCGGAAAATGCAAACTGTGGAACAAAATGATATTGTACGCAAAACGTGTTTTGTCTCTGCGCACACTGATAATATCGAGTGCCATCTGCTTTCTTGTATATACTTTGTTGAAAGTTAGATTGTAACCCTAGTCTTTCTTATGAATACTGTGTCACAAAAAAGTCTGATAAGTCTTCACTGGCATTGAAGTTTTAGTTAAGTAGTTTAAACACGCCATTTTTTCTTTGGCATTAACTATTTTTGTAAACAAACCACTAAAAATTAAAACAAAAGAGGTAATCAGTTTATGAACCAGACACTTCTTGGAAAGCTTACACTCTCAAAGGTGGCGGGAAGATAAAATCTGCGAATCATGTAATTTTGTTAAATTTACTCAAACTGAACTACTCGGATGCCCTTAAATATGCTAAGTACTGCAAAAAGTAACAAAAGCAGGTATTATGGGGCATAAATGTATATTAAGTATTGTGTGAAGCTGTTAAAAGATCGCTGCACATAACTTCCTGTGTCATCTGGTGGACACCTTCTGTAACCTCCCCCCCTGCCCACTCTCCCTTCCCGCGCCCCCGCCCCCTCCCACGCATTTCAAAGATACAAACCTTGCGTGTATGCGTGTAACAATGCTTTTCTGGTATACTGGACACATTTAAAAAACCAGAGATCTTTTCGCAGAGATCATTCGGTACCACTTCACCTATCTCTTCATTCGCTGTGAGACAGTGTTCGGAAAGAAGTCAAATCAATATTGCTTTCTGTACTGCTACGTGTTTGATTATAACAATACGGTAGGATAGTTTGGTAATAAGACATTATTTTGCTACTGTATTGTAGTAATCAACTATTTCATACAAGCACCACCCTGATACATGTGTAGTCAATTCTCATGCTACTCTTAGCACGCTTTTGCGCGAGTCCCCATATAGTAGCGATATAATATCTCCTTTTTTCTCTGACCAGCTACAAAAGAACAAGGTAACTAATATTAAGTAAAGCAGCAGTTGTTTATTACATGATCGTATGTTCGTATCTAATTGGATTGCAGGTACTTTTAACTTCATTTCAAAACTCGAATTTCTGGCTACGTCTCAGCTACCCTTACACAAATATTCTCTTAAGTAGTTAAAACTCATTAAAAAGTGTTGAATTCTTGATTCATGGATAAACAAATAAATAGTTCATTGGCGAGGTAAATGAACTTTCTTCTTGATACATATAAAATCAGAAAATACTTAATTTTAATAACTATGGTACGCTCCTACTCAAATTTGTAACTTGCCTTTTGTTTCAACTTTAAAAACACCCGATTATACTTTATCTTCAAGAGATCTGTCATGGCAACGCACACTAGAGTTTGGCGACACCACGCTGAGCAACCACATGTCGCTAAAAGTCACAAAAAGTTACCGTTGAGGTTAATGCCCTTACTCGTATCAATACACAAATTTGGTGAAACAGTAAATTTCTTTCTATCAAAATCATGGTTTATTATATATATATATATATATATATATATATATATATATATATATATATATATATATATATATATAATATAATAGAAAATAGAAGACTGTGACCGATATAGCTCTGCTAAGTATAAGATAAATAAAGTAAATATTAAGACTCTTTGCTCTTTAAGATGGCATAAAACATTCTTTGATGCTATTGTGTCGTGTTCCCTACTGGTTGTATAGGAGATAAGGATTCCAATGGTGTTACTGTTACATTTTGCGCCTCGCAGAGATTACGGTGTCAAATCTTTTGAAAAAAGTCAGTAGATTTACTTCACTCTCCACACAGGTATAAGTAATCATTAAAAAAAAGAAATCGTGGGGTGAAAAATAGTTAAAACTGCAGAATGTATGTATATTTGGTCGATTACAGAAAATACACTATATATCTTCAATGTAAAACGTAAGCAGCTGAAAATGTCGTTCATATATTGCTGCGAGTTATATACAAACATAATAAAGATAAGTTATTCGCAATTGTTTTATACGTTACATATTATTGTTATTGCATACATATCAAAGAAATCATTGCTTGGCAAGGCTTTTAGTAATGAATTGCGGTAATATGTTTATGAATAACATCCAAATAAATGTTTCGATCAATGTGTTTTGGCCTTAGAAAATATACTAATGTATAACTTTCTGCGGTGCTTTTGGTGAAAACTACATTGTATAAATGATGTATAAAAAGTAATTTTAATATGTTACGTAAGAACATTTATCTTGTTTTTTTTACATAATTAACAGAACAAATTTTACAGCTGATGCAGCTGACCTAATGAAAGCTTTACATTCTTTTTTGTTGTTCTCTCTTGCAGCCTACCGTCAAATACTTTCCAGCACACAAAGAAAGTTGATTTATTCTTAATGTCAATAAACAAACAGTTTCTTTGGTATAAGACAAAGCATTAGAGGGCAATAACTTAAGAATATCAAACATAATACAAAGGCAAAATATGTATAGTTTACTTGCAGAATGAACATTTAACTCGAAAGCACCAAATGGTTCCTATCATCATAATAAGCATCACGCAAGAAAAACACACAAGATAGAAGAGACACTTAGTAAAACGGAAAATGGATTATACAAGTAAGTGCACAAAGGCAAAAGCTCCACTTGTAAACTCAAAGTACCAAAATCATGAAAAAATAACACAAACAACAGGAAACAATTAGAAAAACGAAAATAAAAGACATGAAAATTTTAATTAAACACAGTACACAAAGGCAAAACCTCCTTGCTCGACGAATGAAACTTACATGCAAACTTAAAGGTACCAATAGATTTAACATATCACAAAAGAACAGAGAATCATAACAGAAAGAACAAATTGAACACGAAAATTGAATTAAGAAATTGAATAGGAAAATATTACTTTGCTATAACGTCACTGTTATACCAGTAAAATGTAAGCTCATAAGCTCATGTAGCTTTATAAAAATTTGGTCTTAATAGTATAAAATCGTCAATGTTTTCAACACATATCAGTTAAAGATTTGATATTTTTAGATAACTCATAGATTAACATAATGAGATGTGTATTTGATGGTTAGCCTTGACCGTTTGTCTTTCCTTGCTGGACTGTGCAAAAAGTCGAAAGAAATGTGTCGAGAATAACGCATTCTGAAACATAACGGTATTCTTCTGATGTTTAGTGCATTAAGAAAAGAAAAAAAAACATTAAGAAAAAAGATAGAATGGTCAAGAAAACCAAGACTGAAGCTAAACAGAATGAAAAGATATACCTTTTCCCCCTGGTTAACATGGTATTGATGTCGTTAAGTTATGAACGGATCATGCTAATGGTGATTTAGATGTTTTGTTAGATATTATTTGATGGGCCAGTCATTTAAATAAATGACGAAGTGAGTTTAAAAAAAAAAAACAATATCTGGTATGTAATTTTGTTTGCATATTATATTCCTATAATACTGAGATTTAATTATTGTTATCTCTTATTATTTAAAAGAGCCAGTAAGGAGAAAAAATGTAATCAGTGGTACAGATGGAAAAACAACAACCTAATTTATAAACAACTGAAGCTGAAAACTGACTTGGACGAAATAGTTTACGAGGTGTTATTTTGTATTAGAGTAAAGGAGAGTAATAGTTTACGAGGTGTTATGTTGTATTAGAGTAAAGGAGAGTAATAGTTTACGAGTTGTTATGTTGTATTAGAGTAAAGGAGAGTAATATTTTACGAGGTGTTATGTTGTATTAGAGTAAAGGGGTGTAATATTTTACGAGGTGTTATGTTGTAATAGAGTAAAGGAGAGTAATATTTTAATGTATTAAGTCTACTACATGTGGTAAATAATTGGTGTAGAACAAAAAAAAATCAAAATGACATGCAGAGATTTTCTGTTTCCAGTCAATTAACAGCTGCAGAGCTATTTTAAACAGAGTTTCTCTGTCAGTTGAGCATTTGCAGAAAGTCTGGACAGGAAAACAGAGAGAATTGTGGCACTGAAATGCAATTCATATTGACAGAGTAGACTCGTATGTTGCAACTGGTAAATTGTGACTGTTTAAAAAGAATAAGGAGAAAAGTCAAACTCATGTATACATCGTCTGCTTTGAGTAAGTTGTGTCCTTATTTGTAACTTAGAAAATCCTTATTTTTCCAAGCAGAGTACTTGATAGAGAGTGGCATTAGTACTCCTTAAAAATTGGATGATAATTGCTTGTACTTATACCTGAGTTGTTTCCTGTTGATTTGTAGAAATAACCTTTATTTTATCAGCACAATCACATCAAACATTTCTCAGGTTATACGTGGTACGCTTTTGCAAAATGTGCACAAAAGGTTTGACTAGCTGCAGTCGCAAGATTTCTTCATCTTGTCTTTTAGTTAATGTTACTCTTAGTACACATAGGAAACTAAATTTCTTTTTTAAAAAGAATGGCAGTACCGATAAAAAAATCTTAATTCCCACCTACTCAAGCTGCACTTAAGTAGTTTATTCATATATCAATTGTTTTTTCCATATAAGTCATCCTGATACAAATGTACATTTTTAATCATACACCAGACGAAAGTCTTTTATCACAAATGGTTCTTGTAATTTCAATATTCCATCTTAGCCAAAGTGTACTTCACATTAAAGTTCACATTAAATGAAGTGGTAACTTGAATATATACATACACCCTTTAACATTTTCTTGAGCAAACATATTTAAATCGTCTTGTGTGGTTTTCATGAGGTTTTGTATGATTTAAAATCCAGACATGCATTGTTCCGTAGTAAGATTAAACAGTAGTAAATTGAATTGGTTTCTCATCATTCAAACATACCACACGTTCCAATCTTTCATCATTAAAACAAGTTGTCTGATTAGTTTATGTTCGATATTTTGGGAACTGCAATCTGCAAAGGTGCATGTAATTTCTTTTTTGTATTCAACCCTCTGCACAAATTCTCAAGACCATTATAGCAGTTTCAGCAGTTTAAGGTACCAATAATCAAATTACTAGATAAAAACCGAGACATTTTTTATGAACTTGAATATTATGTTTGAGTATAGTCATAAAAGCATGTAATTTCTGTAATTTCTTTATAGTCAAAGAGATCAAACCCAAATACTGTCTAAAATTTATGAAGTCTTGTGTCAAAAGTACGGACTTTGACGTATGTTTATTGACAATTATCTTTTTAAATATTACAATATTGTGCTTTATGAATGTAGAACGAAGCTGATAAAGACATCAAACAATTTTGCTTTAATGAGGCACTGGACGGGAAGTGAAGTTTGATGAAAAAAAATTGCTCTGTATATAATTCACTTTATCAAGAGTGCAGTAATAAGCGATCATCTAGAAAGCATGAAACGGGGTGGGTTCACTGATCCTGCAAATAAGAGGTAACAAAGCATATACATTTCAATCTTTGTGATAAAAAAAGCAGCTAGAAAATTGTGCTAACATTATGATTTTAATCACTAGGTTTAACTTAGCCAAACTTTAGTTTACGTTAGAGTTTGTTTTGTCCTTAAGTCTGGAATTCCAGTTTCTGGCATCGTTGTTGCTCATTTAATTCAAAAACTGTAGATTATTGTAGGAATTACATGCCTGATAATAGAACAACAGCATTAAGTAAAGATTTATTACTTAATATTTCGGGTCCAATTAAATGTGAGTATATCCCTAACTGTTCATTATAATGACATTTATCAAAAAAACATAATCTGGATGAAAATAAAATATAAAGAATATGTCAGAAAAGGTCTTGAAAGGGGGTATAATTAACCAAGCATCCCTTGATTTATAAGTACCAGTTTTCATTTAGTATTCATACATTCCAGCACGTTCCTTTACCCACTTACAGGTGAAATGCCCCATTAAATACCCTTTTTATACTTTGTGTGCATTTAATGATGCTTTTTCTGCATTATAAGTATTCGTGTTTTGGCAGTGCCTCATTCAGGGTACGAGTAGAACCGTATCAGTTAAAGTAGTTGTTTATTCGTGTATCGTTATTCATAGACACGAATAAATTTTATTAAATTTGTTTCTTGCTGATAGGGTTAATGAACTTATTTCAAGATACAGGTCTACAATAAAATCTTATTTTAGAGAGGTAGAAATGGGTTTCGTTATTTTCTTACAGTTCATGTTGAATAAGTGATCACACAAGCTATAAATACTTTTTAATCAAATTGATGTGTATTTTTAGCAAATCGCTTTACATAAATATATTCTCTTAGAAAAGACACTTTTGTCCGACTAAGTAAAGTTGAATATGGTAAAAAAAGATTGGCCCAAATCAAGTGTAAGAATAATGACGATGATGGTTATAATGATGACGAGAAGGGCAACGGTATGTTCGTAGACTTGTCTTCCAGCAAAAAAGATAGCTATGTTATGCTGATAAATAATGACGTGATTAGTAACAAGACAGATTTTTAAACATAACAAGAAGATACAATAGGTGCGAAGATGATTACTGTTCAAAGTTCTTCATATGTTCACACATTTTAATAAAATTTAACACAGAAAATTGTGTTACTTTGTTTGTTATGAGTTTCTTGTTACTTTATGTTCAAACAGAAAATTTAAATTAATTTGTCCTTTTCAAACACTTTATATTTCAATGAATTGGTAAAGCTACGCGATAGGACAAAATACAAAGTTGACTTTTAGTTTTCCGTCTTGTGTTTTAGTTATTTAAGGTTTTAATTCTAATCAAGAATCACATAACAAATCCTCAAAGAACACTTAAGAATAATTTGGGTGGGATACACTGAACAGTTTCCCATGTTTACTTAAATGATAAGCACTAGGTAGTAATATCATAAAATACTGAAAGATAATTTTGTAACTACACTAAACATGCCAAATGTCTACTGCAAAAAAGGCAATACAATGTGCATTTCCATGTTTGAGTCTTGCATCAATGAATCCTAAATGCATGATCTTTAGTTCTAAATGAATTATGCCTTGTCGTACCAACCTTGTTTTAAATTTAGGCAATCAAAAGCTTTCAAAGCAGTGATCAGAGAGTAAATTGCGACATCAGGCAGAGCCTATGTTCTTTTACACTTGAAAACTGTTAAGTTTGTAGAGGGTAATGTATGTTACAAATTTCTAAATGTATAAAGTACACATTTCATTTATGTGGACTGATTTAACATATTAAAGATACTATACTAAGCAAGAAGTTTTGGCCTTTGCTTAAATCGGTTTAAAAGGTAATGGCGTTCCAGGTAGTGTTTCATAATTATAAAACAGTTTAAAGGTCATTTGAATAAAAACAAACACATAAATAAACGTTGTTGAGGTGTCCCAAAGGCAACCTGTAAAATGATTATAAAAATTAATTGGTGAGCTTTTCTCTTAAAAACGGGCGGGGTAAAATGTTTTCTCTAAAAGAAGCGTAACCTGAGGATATTTCAAAGATGTTTGAAGTCTAAATATACAATAGATTACATCAAATAAATATGTATATTTATATAAACATGGAATTTCTTTTGGAAGTTATCTGTGCCGAAAGCGAATGTTTCTTTTATAGGAACATTGCTGAGGTATAAAGTAAATAGCATGTGATGAATACAAAATCGACCATATGCAAAAGATTTCTGTGTGTGCCAGTTATAGCTGCAGATTAGTATGAAACAAATATATATATTGTCAAATGAATGTCAAATCAAATTTATCTAGGTCTAGACGGAGAAGCAGATAATATCTAAAGAACAATCCTGTTTTAATTGTTCATACGTTTATCCACCGTTTTATGTAACACCTTAGTAATTGTGTGTAGAAAAAATTCTTTCTTCGATAATACAATTACAAAGCAATTCAGTACACACATTAGACTAATACTGTATTAAAAAATATGTTTAACGATTATAAGTTCTGTAATAAAATGAAAAGAGCTTGTCTTGCATGTTTTGACTAGAGTTATACGATTTGCGTACACGTTTTGATAGTTTGTTTCCAAGCAATGTACTTGATAGGTAGCGCCGAAATTAATTCGCAGGAAACCAAATAACTGCTTTGCACTAAACCTTGAGTATTCTCCTGCTGTTCTTATATTGTTTTGTTTGTTTCTTAATTGCATGCATTCATCAAACGTATGTTGATAAATAGAATATCAAAACCCTTCATGGAGAAACACTATCTTTTGAAGAGCAAATACTGGAACGTTTTAGCAGAAGGTACATCCCAAGTAAAAATGTTAATGAGTTGAAAATAAAAGAACAATAAGCATCTCCAATGAAACCATAACTCAGGTAGCCTAGGTTAAAATATTTCTTGCTATTCTGTGACTAAAAAATACTGGTATTATGATTGGTTTAGAGATATATTGGTAATGTTTCCATAGACCTTTGTTGCTTCAATGACTATATAAAAAGTTTAACAGAATTAAACACAAGTTAATTGAAATTGTTTCGTTTGAATCTAACATACAACACATTTCAGCTCCTTCATTAAAACGTGTCTGTATTCAGTTGTATTGTTCCATAGCACGTGAACGTAATCGAATATATAGTCATTCATCTACACAAAAATTTGTTGATTTCCTGGCCCGTTCGTTAGCTCAAACGATTGCTTATAAAGCCATATATGCTGCTTAACTCAATTGTTTACGACCGTGAACATAACCAGAAGAACCTAGCTGATTTTGTTTTTTCAAATTTTGAGACTATCTCAGTTATCCGATTCAAAACAAACCCAGTACAGAAACAGATTGATATAATGTAATAATATAAGATTTTTTTTTTTTGCAAAAAGTATAAAACTTTTCAAGAGAAACTCAATGAAAATAAACGTTTCTGAGTGCAGATATCATATAACAAAATATTTTCTAATGTTTAGATGTATCAATATTTATTGTTCGAGAATGCTACAGCCCTTGCAGAAAAGCCTTCTGATCAATAACTTAAGTCAGTTCGCTTTACTGGTCAATCAGCACTAATAAACAAACAATTCTAAGTTAACAACATAAAACATCTGGCCAAATACACCCACGTTGGCTTTGCGTTACAATATTTCACTACAAAGAATTTACTCAAGAGCTTGTTTTGCCCACATTAGACTGTCTGGAATTTCACTTTGTTGGCATTGATTCTGTTCAGATCAATAACGAGTTGCAGACTCCAGAAGAATTTACCTGCTTTGTACTAACACTGACCTCCAGCAAATTTTTACATCAGGATGGTCTATATTCCTAGCTAGGAGTGGTTGTCATCGGCCGGAAACTTTGTATGTATTACCTTTATATCTTTCAATTATCTGTTGAAGTGGTTTTCCGCTGACAGTTATGATATAAATGTACTACTTACGAAATTTCAATATATAAAACACACGCGTGCGCACACACACACACACGCGCGCGCGCGCATACGAGCGCGCGCGCGCACACACACACACACACAACAACAACAACAAAAACAACATAAAAGTGACAGCGGAAAAACCGGTTTGGAGTAATCATATAGTCCGTAGTTGACTTTTTACGAAATCATGTCTTTAAATTCAAGTGCTTATCAGGTTACCATTCAGAACAGACACTTTTAATATTTAGAAATTTTAAGCTGACGTTGCTCCAAAGATTACCGGACTGATATCTAATACGAGTATTGTCTCTTTCCCTTAATCAAATAAAAGAAATGAATGGTAACGACTGTATCAATGAGGGTTTTTTCACAGGCACTATTGTGTTTAAAGATTTCCATATAGATTCTAGTTGCTAGATGGTCAATATCAGGATGGACTTGGCCTAACAAGACTCCTCTTGAATTGTTCCAATCGGAAGAAGTATTTTTTCTGTCAGGTAACTACACGCGTATATTCAGACGTAAACGTGATCAGACCACTGCTTTGGCAATATAACTTCAGTTAAGAATGCGATATTTTAATGCTCTTTATTATGAACACATTTAGCATCCGTTTATTTCATCATTCTGACGTAAAATGATCAGGTAACAAGGCTGTACCACCTTGAAATAATTCTAAGATTGCGTATGATTGTTGCTATTTTTATTTTTTATTCTCTGTTGAAACTATCGGAAATAATGACGATTGGCATTTAGATAAAACAGTAGCAGGTCATGAATGCTCAATATTTCTCATAAAATTACTGTACACATGTGTTAATACACAGAAAATATTCTGAAATGAAAATACATAATGAGAGAGAATGAGATTGAGCGTTTGGTTTTAATTAAGAAAATAAAAAGTGTTTTTTGTCCATCTAAATACCAGGTTAGAATTCGATGTGCTTGACCGCTATAGTGAAAACCCAAATGGGTGTTTTGTGTGGTACATGGAATTGAACTGTTAGCTCTAGTGTTGTGTAAATATCTACACTTGAGATATTGTCATCTTTAATGCAAGAAAATATAAATTGGATATAACTGTTTAAGCAAAACTGTATACCTACACCTAATTTGTTCGGTAATAAAAAGTATCCCCTCCTCCCGCTAAATCTTATCATGCTCTGACACTTCATGTTGACTGTAAGCATGAACGATTAATTGATTGAATGACACGATTGATATAAGACACGATTACGGCGAATACATAGCTTCAAAAAAGATCGTAATGTAACAAGTCTTTCAGCCAATGTGTGCTTCGGACACTAAGTATGCTTTAAGCATGACAAAGTGGACGATGCTCCTCTCTTTTTTCAATAGCAGTAAACCAATAGTCAAAATAGCTAATCACCTCTAAAAAGTCTCACAAAATAAAGACTGTTCTACGGTAACGCAAGGTTGGTGTTACGGATTTTGGAAAGAAAGAAAAAAAGTGTTGTTTATATCTCCGTTTATTTCGGTTTACTAAATGTTTTATATCATGGTTTTAAAGACTGGGACCAATACACTTATTTCATGAAGAGTTAGACGTTTGAAAAAATATGTTTTTTCCAAACAATCTCACCTGTTCGTTTACTGTGTAGGATTCGATTAAGATTCGATTAAGATGTTGAAGAGAAACAAGTTTCTCTTGTTATATCTTTTGTTGTTTCTTTGATCTAAGCTTTACTTACCTTTTCACGTATCACATTAAAAGCCACTTAGCAGAGTGATTTTGAAGACAAGACAAGCGAACTTACTGATTATCTGTGTACAGATACACTGTGCTAATACAGACAAAAAATCGTGAAATTGCACCGACGCACAGCTTTCTTATTTACAAATCTCACACGAAAAGATAAGTTCTGAAGAGCATTAGAAGTAAACCAAAGCAGCGTTAGCAGTGCAAGGTAAACAACTGTTCTCAGAGCTTATAGCGTGAAGTGCATTACTAAAATACATTAGCCATGCATTACTATAAATATAAGCATATTTTTCTAAACGGAAGAACCTCTACTTGTGGCTATTAACACTACGCTCTTTTATCAAAAACACCATCTTCTATGCTAGATCGGGTTCCATGAAAGAAAATCAATACTTATAACATCTTATGAATACTAGAATTCATCCTCTACATCTGTTCAGTAACAGAATGTACACATAACGAATTTTGCCTGAATCTATGATAAAAGTTTACATTGCAATCACGTGACCTAACCTCTGGAATTCTGTTGCCTCGTTTTTTCACAGGTACGTTAGAGTAATTTAGATATACTAAGTTGTCTTATCTCTCTATTAGTTTAACAGTGAAAACTGCTGGATTGTTAATGTTCATATTGAGCAAAAATCTGTTAAAATGTTCATAATTGAAGAATAGGAGTGGCAGAATTTCAATATATGTCAGAAGTCAACAGGATATAGGTAAGTAATTGCTGTTAAGATTTGTCTATGGGAGGTTTCTATGAACAATCTGTTACATTATGTAGTAAAAGAAAATTATTTGTAATTGTTCTGTGCAAAACACGTTTATACGGTTAGATAGTCATCGATGTAGGTCAAAAATGAACAAACTGATGTAATCACTGGTAGAAAACCCTCCTGGTAATGTGTAAGAGGTAGTTTGTACAATGCAACATTTTTTCATCCTCTGCTTTTTGGCAACACTACGTGAAAGGTTAGAAAAGGTAACATTTGTAAATATTGAAGATGTAAACTGAATTTTTTTTCAGAGAAACACTTAAAGTTAGAGCATTTTAAGCTGAGAATTATACCATAACATTTATCCCTTAGAATACAGCAACCACCTTAACTTAAAAACTGTGGTAAGAGAATATGTTTTTTTCCACCTGGCGAGAGAACCATATGAAGGGAAATTAAGAGAGTATTCCTAGTTTGATCATTCTATTATTCATATATCTGGTATAGACTGCCTTTTACAAGCTAGTATCTTTTTATCCACTTTGTGTTGTGAGATCATGAGTAAAATCAAACTTGATATACCCGTTTCATAAGAAACACACCACCTCTACTAATTATACAGAAAACCCACAAGAGAATTTAAAAATTATTGCCTGATTCAAACACTAAAGTGAAAACAGAAAAAGTGTCTGATTTACCAGAGATGAATATTTCTATTTCTAACATGAATTTCGCTTAGTTATATAGGAGAATAAGTTCACTGCACAATTTAATGTAAGCCATGAAATAAACACTAGCTTTCATAAGCTTAAAATTAGAAATACAAAAATAGTAAAGCTGTTGAAGTAATATACGCAAAACGACAAATTTCAGTGAAAAGCTTTGGTGACAAGGTAGAGAACTTTTAAATGACAGCCAATCAAAAGTAGCCAAGATCATAGTAACCTGTATAATAAAAATGAAAACAGTTCCGCTTGGAACGTCAGCAAGAAGCAAAATCATTGGTGTAAATAATCTAGACTGATGAAGAGAAAAAAAAGAAGAGATTCTTCTTACGCTCAGTAAAGTGATGCAAGAATATCTATTGTAGTATGACAACATAAATTAGGCAATCTTGTCATTGCGATTTACAAATAAAGTTTCGTTTGTAGTATTTATGATATGAAACATCTCTTTTGTTTTCATCATAATTTAGCCAGAGCATGTTTTGCTAATCGCTTTTTTGCAAGAAAGAGAACTAGTTTGTAGGGTTTATATAGTTTATAGATATTGCTAACTGAATTCGATCATAGTGTAAGACAGACAATTTGCTGAACAATACCTATTTACCTCATTACTTATATTGCATTTCCGTGTTACCTACATACTACCAGACACATTAAGAATGGTTTGCTTGCAAAACCTATTGCAAAAATAACACCACGATCAGCCATTTTTTACTGCAGAAGTAGTGCTTAGATTTTCTTTATGGCAGACCAAAATAGAAAGACACACGAGAAAAAGTTTACACGAACAAAACAGCTCTAAAGTGAATTAACATGTATATAAGTTTGACTTAAAGTTTACAGGTTTGATCTTTAAATTCATAGCAGTCTTCAAGCAGTATATAAATGGATCTAAATGGATATACAAATGCCATATTTGTTAACATTTGAAATCGTCGGATGTTTTCTGAGGATGATTCGTAAGACTCCAGTATGGTGCATAAACGAATGACGTCATCCGAGATCAAAATTCAAACCAAATATAAAATGAGCTGGAGTGTGTTTTTCCAAAAGTTCGTACACACTTCTCTTTGCATAAGTCAACAAGGATCGTTACTATTCTGGAATTTTCCGGAACTAAACAAAATACTTTTTAGTGTTCGAAATCTGATCAATTATATGAGAGTTAAAGGTAAATTTGACGCTGTGGAAGTTATAAGGACTTCTAAAAACTACCTATCCAATGTATCTAATGATTGCGCTTGAGAAATAATGGGGATTTAAATTTTAAATTAATATAGTTCTCTTATTTTATGGATTCAGTAATCGAAAACTCAATTATTATAACATCCGTGAGTTCATGTTTGTCAAAATCTATGCATAGCAAGTTGTATTCGAAAAATAAAAAGTACTACTGTTACTTTGGTTCAATAAATTTCTCTGAATACAAAATACTTTCATTCAAATTTTCAAATGAAGATATTTCTGCTATCTCTTTTTTAGACAGTTTGGATATCTCGCAAAATATTCAATTTAGATTCTGTCAGTCAGGTGAAATATATCTGCTCGAAATATATTAGACGTTAGCTGCACACTTCCAACAAATTGCTTCAAAGAAAACTTTAAACTGAAAGATATGATGAATACATTGTAATTTTACTGAGAATGAAGACTCATCAGAGAGTAGAGCGAAGTTTTCTTTTCCCGGCGGTACTTAGTTCAAAGTCTATCAGCAAAACTTGACCATCCCAAAACACCTTATCGACAAAGGCGAGTGCTCCAGGCAGCGGCCTTTGCGTGAGATTGCGAAGTTGTTAGAACTTCCTCCACAGCTGTTGTGAAAATAGAATCAAACTATATTAAATGCATTTACGTAAATAACTCAGTTCACATCGGAATGACTTATACTTGAATGTTTGATGGATGTAACCCATTTTCTTCACAGAAATAATGGAAAATAAATTAATTTGTCAGAAATTGTGCAAATTCGACAAATACTGGCATTCGTCCAGCAAAAGATAGTATAAACAAGAGATGAATTGTTTTATTGGAGTCAATCCCAAATTACTTCTCTCTGCTTGTGATTAATAACTTTGTATTAACTTTATAAATAGTTTTGAAATAGTTTCCAAGGCCCTCAAGAATTTTAGATATAAACTATCATTTGAGGTTATCTGCGGTCCGTAGAACTGATTTATTTGTAGAAATTATTTAATTGATATTATAATAACAGAATGCTTTCTCAAACTTGCTCGAAAATTTTCTTGTTTATTGGAAAGTCTGATGCACAAATTTGTATATGTATACCAAATAAACTTGGCTTGACTTTATATATAACGGCCATCAAAATGGTGTGATGATTACTCCTGTTACTATAGTAACGATGTCTTCGCAATTCTCAAAAATATTGAAAAACAGGATAGGTTTTATACCTTTTCTGTCTTAAATTCATCATTCTTACTCTGCCTTTAGGGAAAGAACCGCCCAAAGGAAATTACAATTGTATTCACAGTCACTTGTAATAACAGACTGGAATTTGGGTACTTTTCTTAACGCCTTGTAATATTTACGTAAAATTTACGGCCAATATAACAAAGAAAACAGTGCAAATTATTTTTTCCAAACGTATATTGAAATAGTACATAATTATAGTATCCAAGGTGATGTTATCACCATATAAATGAAATACATACTTTTTTTAAAATCTTGAAATCAAGGATATTCATTGAACCCAACGGCTAAATAAATTAAAGTTGAAAAGACAGATGTGTGCCTAGGAAAAGTGCCTGAAATAAGAAACACATGATGTTAGAGAATTCCGCGGTTTAAGAAAATAAACTACTTCTTAAAATTGAAAATCTTGGTGGAAAAAGTGCTGCTTTTTGTTTACTTTACTCAGTTATCGGGTATAATCTTGGTTTATTTCCATACAAAAATAAATATTAAAAGATGAAAAAGTCGAGCTCTTGTTTATTTTACTGCAGTTATCGTTTAAATCTAGGTATATTTCAAAACAAAAATACGTTTCGAAAGATATAAACCAGTTTGGTATCTAAACGTTATTCATTCTTGGACACGATAGTGATGCTGATACAAAAACTGTTTTGTAATTCCTAGTATATACAGGGGGTGAATAAAGAACGCGATTTGACCTCATAAATTCGTATTTTTAAAACAAAAACAGAAGCCTTGTTATCTTGGTAAATCTGATACATATTAAAGTGTCTGTATAACTCAGATCATTTTATCTACACGTGTTAAATGCTTCCTGTTAGAACTGATAAGAAAAGAACTTTTATTAATTTGTTCCAAAATTTATAGTCGTTATATAGATGTTATACGAAACCAACAAAACGATCAGTGGCTGTTACCCATTTTCGAGTTGGCTGTAAAACATCAGTAGGAAGTAAGTAAGCGCTATAAATTATGTTCACTCCAAAACAAAAATCACATTTTTTTGGCACAAGCATATCTTATGAATCAAATGGTTCACATTATATTTGTTTTGTATTGAGTATATTTAGTGTTTTACCAAGTCAAATGAATATTTTAATGAGCTGAAAAAATTAGTCTACCAATCATATGGTTTGCAACTCAGCGCATACAAGGTTATTTGCATATGGTCAACTTATCAAGCGGAATCTGTATCATTTTGAAAAAAAAATACATCTAAAATATGGGCCGCTTATTGGATATGTTCTTTGTATGCCCTTACTTGAAGCCTCTTAGCATCCAACATACTTTTGGCCGTATTATATCTCTTAAAACTCACACTGAAAAAAAAAACACCAACACAGTACACGTGTCCAATACAAAGAGACCACTTTCCCACAAGATGAAGACAACTGAATAGTCATTGAGCGACCAAACGTTGACCAGATCCCTCAACAGTCTCCGAATAATTCTGGTGCTCTTCCATCAATCTGAATATAAACAGTGAAGAAGGTAAATAATCTAAAATGAGCAAAGATGGTGCTCTCCTGCACTTATTTTGAAGCACTGTTGTAGTCTTTTTTCGTCACCCTTTTCGTTAGCACGTCTATAAAGAAAATAAAAAATAGGGATTTGCTGCAGCCTCTTTTTACTGCCCACTGCCATGCTACAGATGGCGCTAGCAGTCACTGCGTTGGTCTCTCATTTATGTTTCAGCTGCTGCTCATGCAGTAAGCGGTATCCCTATCAAGCGATCTTCTGGACAGTCTTTTAAATGGTTTCAATTGTTTTTTTTTTCTGTCGAGCGTTCCATTTATTGAAAGACTTCCCTTTAGAGAACGCTAAGATGTTCCTTTGAACCTCTTCAAAACTATGGCTGGTCATAGCATGCACTGAGTAATCACTGGAAACAAGTATTCACTGGAAATTCTTGGACATCAGTCATCAATCACTGAGATCTTGTCTTTCCATGGTCTCACCACTGCTGAAAGCAGGATATAACTTCAAAAAGAAACTGGAATAAATAAAAATATGAAGTATTCTGTATCTGAGAAACGAAATAAACAGTGAAGAAGGTAAATAAACTAAAATGAGCAAAGATAAATATTTCATATAAATAAAACAAAATGACCATACTGATTTTACAATACACGAGATAACAGGTTCTGCTTTTGAAATGAATTGTTTACATCACGTGTCAAATTGTATTCATGCAATATTGTTTTTCACAGGTGTTTTTGATCTCAAATATCTGTATGCGCCTCGTTCATGAGTTATAAAGCACCTTTATCTGCACAGAGGTTTCAGCTATCTTGTGATTATTTTCATGTAATTCATAAATAATCTCAAACCCTGCAAGAACATAGCAAGAAAGATTTCACATGGCAATTTTCTCCCATTCAACATAAAGTCTTGCATTATTTTCGAGAGAAATTTCAGATAAAATTCTTGATGGCATCTTTAAAGTTTATGCTTGTAGTATTTTGTTTATCTCTTACAACATTGATCTTGTAACTCCATCCTCGCAAACCGGTAGTGTACAATCTTTCATTGAGAACGTACACAATGGTTTTCTGAACTCGCAGCCATGCTGGCTCCATTTGCATTAGCATCTGGAGAGTTATCAAATCGCTTGCTCAGCAGCCTACTGTATTGTTCTTGATCTTTTAAGAGTTGTTGAAGATAGTACAGAGTTCTTCGGGAAGGCTGGAAAGCTTAATTAACCAATAAGCTTAATTGTGGTGCATCCTTGTGGTACAACTTGACTATGCTTTTTGACATCTTGGTGGGGAAATTTGAAAGATGATTTACTTATGCTGTAATTGTAATATCAAAGCTGTTTTAACCATAATTTTTTTAGATCATATACCAAATAGAGTTTAATTTAAAAGTATATTGGCTTAAATGGGGTGCATCATGTAAGTAAGTAGATAGATAGTGAAGCTTTTTGCATTTGGTTGAAGGCAATTTTGAGAATGATTTAAAATTTGTCTGCGTGCTTGATTTTTTGAAAGCGTATTACAAATGAGGTAAATGGCATCCTACACTGTCTAAAAGAAAAATGCTAAATATCTCTTGGATTCATAAACGAAAATTAAAAAAATTGGTTTAAATAAGTCTGTTAGATATTTACCAACTTTCTTCAGGAAGATTTAAATGGACGTAGAAATTTCTAAACAAATCTATGTCTAAATTCATTTTTATTTAACTTAGCAGATATGAACATCATCTGTAAAAATGCACACATTTTAATTAAGTGAAAATGTGTATTAATGTATTTTGCAGGTGCAGGAATCTCATCTAAGAATGCTTAAACACGTTAAGGAGCACAAACACGAATGTTTATAGATTTAAGGTTTTAAAATGGTAATTAGCTAGTGCCGTGTTAAGTGATCAACTTCTTACAAAATCTTGCCCCACGTTTTGTTTTTCCATTTAGTATATCACTTAAGGAATTAAGATTTTATAATGTGAATGTTAAATGTTTCTATATTTTGCAGGTGTATGGCACTGGACCAAAACAAAATGAATCATTCCAAAGTACACGTTGACGAAAGTGAGCCTACTGGACGTGAGTACCTAAGATGATTGTTCTGAAAATTAGTATCTTTGTAATTACGTTTTCATTTGTTCTCGTGATCTACTATACACTTTGAGAGCATTCTGAAGTTCATTTTGCACTCAATACCACAACCACAACAGGCCTCAATATACAATTTTTGATCCGAGTCAACTTTTAGAAACTTCAAACAACTCCTCTTACATATTAACCATAACCCTATTCATTTCAGTGTCAATAAATAAAGTTTATAGGGAGAGTATTTTATTTTGAGTTCTTTGTTGACGGTTTACATAGTTTAGCGCTGAGGGAAAGAAATACCTGAAAGGTCTTTGCTTAGATATAGTCTTTTACAATCATGCCAAAGCATAAGTGAGGGAATGAAAATGAAACAATTAATGATTTGATGAACAAAAAGAAGTGCATGTTAAAACAATATTTAGGTTTTAACCGTTTATAAAGGTTTCATTTAAGTGTGGTTCGCTATAAAATTTAGCTTTCAAAACAATGACATTGAAACAATACTTATCGTATGGAAAGTACAAAATACGCGACCACATATGAATGTTGTCGGGTTTTTTGTTGTTGTTTTGTTTTTGCTTTGTTTTTTCATTATCATGGACAATTTTTCATGCTTATCTACAGTATTTTTTGTATATACATAATTTAGTACACCTCCGTGGCATTTCTTAGATTCTTCAAATTTACAACGTAAGAATTGCCACGAAGTAATGCAGTTTGAAACAGACATCTGCAAAACACCTGTCTGATGTTGGCAGTTATCTCATTCAGTCTAAGATACAGACTGTTGCCAGTGATACACGTACAATGATATTCTTCTGTTCCAACTCAATAGCTTTTGTTTTACATGTACATAAAACACACAATAAACCTTTTTGAAAAGAACCTGCATTCAACAACATTAATTTAGAAATTGTTAGATAGAGGTATCCATTAGTTACGCCATCTTGTTTACGCTAATTAGATCAAGTTTTTACCTAGATATAGGTTTTCCTATTTTAAAATCATGCATTTTCAATTTTGTACAACAATAACTTAATTGATTAAGTCCCTTTGAAAAAGACTATTTTAATTTTCAACAACATCATTTTTTTTCATCATTTGTTTGTTTGTATGTTTCTGTGGAAATCTGATTAATATTAAATACGAACTTCTTATCCGCATTGTTTTCTGTAGCTGTATTTGAGGATTATATTCTGTGTGCACTCCATATGTTCACCCCATTTCTGGTACTAAAAACTGCTTATGTGAAATGCCTGTCGCCATTTTCTTTACAGATGAGGAAGCTCCGTTTGAGTCACGTGATGTCAAAATCCGGAACGGTTGCTGGATAACAGACGAGTATGATGTCACAGATATATTGCTTGGCAGGTCAGAACTGTTGACATTTTAAACAGTTTACTTAAAAAGTAGGGTTACAGGATGGCGAAATGATACATTTGATGAAAAAAGTATCTATCGACCGTTTCATACATTATTTTCCACACGTTCCAGCTTTGCTGTATCAAAAAAATCCAAAGTGAAAAGGGAGAAAAAACAATTTTGATTTCTGGTTTAACTGCCCATTGAATCTGTAGAGAAAAAATTGTAGGTGGAAGTAATTTTCTTGTTATTTCCATACTTTCAGTTATATTCATACGCAGCGAATTCACCAATACAATTTTAGAAATAAGTATAAATAAAGTTAGATTTTATACCCTGAACAATTACACAATGGCTCTGGGCAAAATACTTTGATGTAAAAGGTCTTGCTCCCAGCATTTTAGTCATAACAAAGCAAACTTTAAAGATTTTTCCAAGCCAATCTTTAAACATGGCCGTGGCACGTACTTGGCACTTATATTACTGTTGTGTATAGTGTATTATTTAGAGCCTTGAATGAAAGCCAAAAGACAGTCAAATATCGCTTTGACGACAGGAAATGTACATGAAAATTGTGGGTAATGAGAAAAACGATAAGAAAACCACTTCCTGGGAATATTGATGTATTTGAGCGTGTTTGTTATTACCAAAGTTTAAAGCTTTATTTATTAACTCAAAAGAAATTTTCAGATGACTTAGATTTTATGTTTATTGTTTTGATATAAAAGAGTAAAACTAAATTGATACTTTGTATTAAGAATAGCATCTGGGTGATCTTTTTTATGAAAATTGATGCGATAAAAAAATCATGTATAAAATGTATGCGAGATGAAACAATATGTTTAAAAACGTTCTGAGGAAAACTTATAACATTACAAACTTGTACGTGTACATTTTCCTTAAACAAATATTCAGCAAGCTCCTAGACAGTTAAGAAAAATTACTAGACAGTTTATAAAAATTACTGGAACAAAGTCTCAAGACTAGACTGACAATTTGAACGTAAAGGTTCACTAAAATAGATGTTTTTATGTGTCTTTCCAGGGGTAAATTTGGAGAAGTAAAACAATGCAGGGAGAGGAAGACTGGTCGTGATCTTGCGGCGAAGTTTATAGAGATAAATGGTCCACAGGACAGGTTTGATGTACAGAATGAGATTGAAATGATGAAGCGACTACAACACCCTAGATTACTACAACTGTATGATGTGTTCACTAAGAGGAACCATTTCTGCCTTGTACTTGAGCTGTAAGATGTCCGTTTTCTGTAATTTTAGATTCAAGTGTGAGCACAGGTTTAGAAGTTAGACAATAAGTTTATTGTTTTTTATACCATCTGAACGCTGTAGATCTATTACTTTGAATATCAACACACATCAACAAACATCGATTTCCTCAAAGTTTTTTAAAGGAAATTTCAGATTTACCACTTATAATTTTTACAGTCTATAAAAGTGTCTCATAACGTCTTAAACTATTTCAAAATAAAAGAAATCCTCGTCTATTAACGAAAATAAAAGATATCAACGTTGTTGTTTTTTTGTTCTTATTTTTTACTACGAATCGTTAATAAAAAACTTTGAAAAAAAAACAAAACAAAAAAGATTATTTTGTAGAAGCAAATATGTCAAAGCTGGAAGCTTTACCATTAAGGTTCCCAATATGGTTGAAATGTTTAATGTGTGACCATTGAAAACAGATCTAGCGACTTAAGTTGTCCAAAGTAAAAGAACCCAAGAACTATGCATATGCAATGAAGCGTATTCCATCAGAATCGTGTCGGGTAATGGGCCTTTATAGAAATGATAAACATATTTAATACATTTTATTGAAGAATCGTACGTCAGAAAGACCTAAAAAAGAAAACTATTTTCAGGGTGTCTGGTGGCGAGTTATTTGAACGTGTGATAAATGACGACTTCATCCTAACAGAGAAGGCGTGCATCATGTTTATGAGACAGATATGTGAAGGAATTGAATTCATGCATAATAATAGCATACTACATCTAGATTTAAAGGCAAGTTTATTGTGATTTAGCCCTATATTTTAAGGCGTTTGGTTAGAAGATGACGGAGACATATTACTTCCTGCATTTTCAAATCATAGTATTCCAAGACTTTAACACAATCTGAAAGTGTATTTTGTTCTCGCCATCCCTTCGTGATAAAGTAAGATTTCAAAAGAAAGATTGTAATTTTTGTTTTTAGATCTCAAAGAAAAGTCTTTTTCCCCAAAATTATGTTAGGTTTTCTTTTTTAAAGTCCGATATCAGAAGATAAGTTCATAATGATTTTTTTCATGCCAACATTTAAAGCAGATATATACATGTAGATTCTTTTTCTTTCTTATATCTTTTACTTTGCACTTATTTTATTTTGAGTGATAAGAGATTATCTACTGATTTACAGATATGCTAACGGATGAAACAAAATAATTAAACGAACACTTGGCACTTGCCTACTGTTTAACTGTTATATATAGAGAGAAAATTCCAGCCACTAAAGAAATATGTGATTTTTTCATTAAATAAAATCTGGTATCTCACTGAGGAATGAACCCACTCTTCAAAATCATCTGGTGTAGGTTTATGCGCGTTTCTCTAAATCTCATCGTGGGTACTGTACTCTTGTGTTATCAAGGTTGCACCGGTTAACTTTGCAAAATTTGCTATATCGACTAAAAGTTTGAATAAGTTATTGAATAGTTTACAAGGTTCTTACTTAAGAATTCTGCCAAAATCTCCCAGTTCAAACCATAGCTACATGCAACCGATGCATAGAGGAACGAAACAGTGCTTGGTCAATAAATGATCTTGTGCCAAGAGACAAAAAAGTAATTTACATGAAACGTTCTGAAACTGCTTAGAACAATCTTTCATCGAGTATATGTTCCGTTAATCAGTGCTTGGAATAAACAGATTATTCAATGTCTTCCTAATGTCACATTTCTCCAAGGGACGTATAAACTTTCTGAATTTTGTCGTTTTGATATTAAATCTCTCTTTTAATGGAGTGCTGATTTTTCTATTTTAGCCTGAAAACATTCTCTGTCTCACGAGGGAGGGTAACAGAATAAAGATAATAGATTTTGGTCTAGCGAGAGAATACAAGCCAGAGACAGAGTTGCGGATTTTGTTTGGTACCCCAGAATTCATGGCACCAGAGCAGGCCAACTTTGAGCCCATTTTCCCCGCTACTGACATGTGGAGTGTTGGCATTATATGCTACATATTGTAAGTAGCTGCATGTAAAAGTGTAGTAGAAAGTTATTTAGTGTGTTCAAGATTTGACACAAGTATGTAAAAATTGATCCTGAATTTAATCTAATTATTTTTCGGTATTCCGGTTTTCAGGCTTTTAATACTAAGTAGGAACATTTTAAGGTAACAGCGTTAAACATCGTCTAGACTGTTTTATAAGCTTTTTAAGGACCTATAAAATGCCAGTTGGATAAGTCAATGATGTAACGTAATCTTTTTTAATAAACCCGGTCTATAATGTTTATAATTTGCACCCGTGAAAATAATTAGGAAGCCTAATCGTAGCTAAAAATATTATGATAAATCCTCCCGTTTAGGTTATCTGGGCTTTCGCCTTTTCTCGGAGAAAGCGAGAACGAGACGATATGTAACATCACCGAAGCCAAATGGGACTTCAAAGCTGAAGAGTTTGAAAGCATCTCAGCAGAAGCTAAAGATTTCATCTCAAAACTGATTCTCAAGGATCACACGTAAGTTTCTTATATATTTAACGTTAAATGTAAATTTTAATATACGTAAAGTATAGAAATAATTTTATCTATATCTGAATATTGAATATATTATATTTAATATATGGAGCAGTGAAAAAGTACTTTGATTTGTAATAAAACATTTAACCCTTACTCTGCTAAAACCAGTTGACACTGCCTTTGCGACTAGTGCAGACCAAGATCAGCCTGCACGTCCGTGCAGTCTGATCATGGTCTGCACTATTCGCCATTCAATCAGTAAATTTTCAATCAGCATCCCCATGAACAGTTAATGGACCTGTCCAAAATGAAAGATGGACAAGTTCATTTTAAATATTTAGCATGGTACGTGTTAAATGACAGTCATTGATCTTGTCTTTAGTCTTGTCTTTATAGAAGTTATAATTCTCCTTCACTTCTTAAGATTAATTTACTTCCTTATACATTTTTTTGCTAAAAAAACGGCATTATCGTTTGTTACAGTAAGTCTTATAACGAAATGGCTGTTTTGTAATTTAGCACTACTTAAGCTAAATTTGTTAGACTACCGAACCTGTACTCGATTACAAAAGAAAGTGTACCGGTATATGAGTCGGAGCTCTATTTGGAATGACATCTCGATGGAAATCAAGATGTCATTAAAGTTCCGAATTAGAAAAAGCCGCAGACACTGTATCTTTAGTACGAAATTGAGTATTCTTGAAACGTATTCATGTCGGATACATAGCAAAGCTGAGATAAAAGAATCAAACAGACATATTTAATTCGGATTGGTTTCTGAATTGGGAAGGTTTTATTATTCTGACGAAGACAAATTAAAGTCAGATCTTACGGCTACAGAGAACCTCTATTAAAAACATAATGTGTTTCATCAAGCAAAAATATGTCCTTTTTGCCATTTATCTCGTGGCAAGAACGAGACGATGCACCCAGTGAGACATTTAATATGCTTCAAATATCTCCATTAGAAATGTCAACCAGAAAGACATTACGTTTTTATTTGAAACGAAAATAGAACTACATAGGGAATGATGTGCTATCTCTAGAAATAAACTCTATTCATCAAATTCAAGTCAATTTTCATAGATTTTTCCGTCTTGATTGTTACGGTTTTTGTGTTGTTATTTAATACGAGTACATTAATATTTACAATTTCAGTAAGCGGATTACAGCCACCGAATGCCTGGAGCATAAATGGCTAAGGGTAAGGTATTCATTTCATAAAGATCACATTCATCAATTTATGACGTACGAGTATATTTCATCAAGAGCTAGTTTTCCTAAAAACCTCAAGCAATACTGCAGGTTTCTATTTTTCAAATCACAAAGCTTAGAAACAAGTCGAACATTACATTAAATCTCGTTAAAAAAATTCTTTTAGTTGAAACTTTTGACACAAACTGACCGCGAATGATATTATGAAGAGAAAATTGTCAAAAATACTCCCATCAACGAAGATAAAAGTAGAATTCGTTTCTAACAGTGCACATAGTAAAAACGTTGTGCCGAAACTTTAAACATGAGTATTATGATCACATAGCCTATTGATGGTTTCCCCTTTGATATGGCGATGAGGACAGCATAACATGTATTTTGTCATTAAAATTGCCTAGTACTAGAATTGTTCAAGTCAAGTATTAGGTCAAAGATTATCAACAATCAAAAATCATTGCATCATACAAACATGGCTATATATTTTCCAGCGGTCTGCCAAACGTGAACGCATTCCCACAAGATCTTTGTCCACCAAACGCTTGAAAAAGTTTGTATACAGGCGAAAGTGGCAAAAGGCAGTGAACGCGATGTTGGCATTAAAACGTATGGGTGTCAAGTTGTAGCCGAGGAAAGCAACGACTGCCTAGAGATGGTAGAAAGTCATATGGTTTTGAAAAGAAGTAAACAGACTTAAGACGGATTTGCAATAAATGCAAAAGTACTTTGTACCGCTATAAGTTTAAAATAAGGATTAACGTCAGTGTACGAGGACGAAAGAGCTAGGAAAAGGGAAGAACTTTAATTGGAAGAAAAATTTTGAGGTCAAATAAATGACAACAATCTTCAAATTTTGAAGAAAACGTTTCTGATTATACTTGTAAAATACCAAAAAGCAAAAGTAGAGTCTTTATCCTCCAAAAAAAGAGATAATGCTACACCATGGATGTACCCTTTGCAAATCCCGTGTTCAAAACATAGAAATGTATCCCAACTGTTTGATAGCATTTGGATTGATATAAAAAAAACGTTTGATGTGTTAATCATTGCATGATGATTATATCTTGATTTTTATGAGAAAACCAAAATTCTCGCGCATATTAAGAATAACAATAACTTATATACTATGAACATAATTATGTCCAACGTTATCTTGTAATTAACAAACATTGATATTGTTTGTTGATTCTTAGTTTGATACACTATTTTAAATGTAAGATTTTTGTTTTTAAAATTCTTACATATATCAAAATTGTCATTCATTATCATTTTGTGTTCGACGGAATATGTTGTTTAGGTATAGGCGATAATACCTTCGTGTTTCAAGCAAAAACAGATAAATAATACTAGTAAAGGAATTATATTTTTTAAAAAGACCTCTTGATGGTTTAGGCCAAAATACTAACCATGAAAAATGCGATTTTTTGTCATGAGTTACTTCACCAATGTCAACCTGTTCAGCGAAACCATTCCGTTCCAAAAATCAGACTTCCTTTTTTGTGTATATAGAGTCTTTGGAAACGTATGTGAATGCGATGCTTTCCCATGATTTTCCACTTGAACACCCTTATTTAAGCTTTGTTCAAATATTTATAAAATTTCCCTAGCCTTGTTTACACAACAATTAACACATTGCAATATTTTTCCAAGTGTAAGTTTCTAAACGTCTGTGACAGTTGTCCAGAATGTATTCTTCTAATAAAGTAAATGATTATCGGACAATATAGACGCTTTCCTGATAAGGGAAGTTCTCATTTCACAATTCATGTAAACAGAACACTTTAGTGGTGAAATAAAATGTAAACAAAAATATTTGTGTGTGATGTTACGAATGTTGCTTAACAAATATGTTACCTAGAATGAATGTTTGTAAGACAGACAATATTTGCATTTATGCAGATATTTCTACCCATTATATTTGCGAATTATCCTAAAAGTCCAGTATGAATCATTTGCCTAATATGGTTATATATTATTGTGATAATAAGTTAGTAAAAAAACTATATATACATTTTCCTGTAAATATTAAATCTTTGTAAATATAGCATTATTTGGATGCCGTGGACATTGACAATAAATACGAATCCTTACAACTGTTTGTTTTCATCTTCCATTTGTTTGATATAATATTCATCTTCCAAAATTGTATATCTAAACAATTTATCAAATGTTATTCAGTAAGTTATACGGGCAAATCCTATGTTTTTAACATAAAATCTTTTAGGAGAGACAGCAAGATTTTTTCGTTATGCTTCGTTGTTTCACCTGAGTGTAAGAAAGAAGAAAATAAAAACAACGAGTAAAAACATAATTTTTAAAATGTATATATAACTATTGTATAAACTTCCAATTGAAAATGCGAACATGCTTGATTTTTAAAGTCATTTGAAAGTGGCAATAAAAGGAAAGTTGAGGAGTCCCTGTCTTCCTGGCCTGACAATATCAAGCAGTGAAAATTAAATAGTATTGGCTTTTAAGATATGTTCTTTTCAAAATCTAGTCAGCCATTTTTCCTCCTTGGTACTTAATTTGCAAATATAATAATCTCCTCAGTACTATTCTGTTATATGCAGTGAAGATTCAATTTACAAACATACACAGTTTTGAAACATGACTATTACGGAAAAGCTGCATTGCATACCGCCAATATGATAAATATGACATCGCTCACAAAAGTCTAAGAGCTAAGGATTTTGATATTAAACTGAAAGAGAACGGTATGTTCGATGAACTACATAAAAGTGGACACGAAGCAAATCTCAAACGGTGTACAATGTTGATTTTTCTACAATTTCTTTGCTAAGTCAATTGCACTGAATCTCGTTTCAAACATTCAATATGACAATTTGATAATATCATATGATATCATATATGATATGTATCTAAATGATCAACATTTTTTGTCCAATCACATTGCAGTATTTTTTAAATTTCTGCTAAGTCTAACTTTGGTTAATGTGTACTAACTAAATTAATTTTACTAAATCAGGTAATCTCTTACTTCAGAGAGATGCTTTGTATTTAGTTGAAAAATAATGTCGATCATTAAATAGGTTAATGTTTAATAACTGACCAATTTATTTTTGTTAATGCGTATTATTAAACATTATTTTATGCCTACCAATGAAATATAGGGAAATATCAGTGAGGTAAAAGTGATAATCCACTGTTTTGAATCAGTGAAATTACCATTTTGATAATCCACTGTTTGTGCCGGAACTTGTTTCCCCACCACGTAAATACAAGAGAATCCGCTGTATTTCAGACAGTGACAGCGAGTGAAATTTATTTACCTTGTTAAAGCCAGTTATAATATTGAATTTCTGAGCCTAACTAGTTGTGAACAATGATGAAATTCGCCATAAATTATTTAAAATGTCTGATTTGTTTACATAACTCACATGGACAATATCCAATATGGCCGACTTTCAATTCAATTGATTGAATATTACTCGGTATTAATCCGCTTTTATAATTAAAGTATGTATGGCTAAAATTCAATAAATATTGATAAACTGTGTAGAGAAAAATAAATGTTATTTGATGAAAGTGTATTCAGTTTATTTCAGCAGAAGTAAAGTTATCATATGTATTGGAGATTGTCTGCACTTTTTTTGTGCGGAGTAACGGTTTGACCAAAGTACGCATTAACTGATTTGGGGCTCACCATGGGGAATTTATTGAAGGCCCTGAGTAAAAATGTCATAAAATACCTATTTTTGACGTGTTGGCATAAAATAAAAAGAACACCATATCGTGAACACCATATGTTTATATTTTCACTCGTGACTGCGCCACTCGTGAAAATATCACATTTGGTGTTCACTCGATGAAATAAATTCTCATCTTCCACAAAAACAAACAAATATCTTCTATCTAACCTATACTTAATATAGGGTTAACGCACGTTTTTTTCGTGTTATCACATCTGCAGAATCCCGAGGGATTCTGCGGATGTTCTGAAACGAAAAAACGAGCTTTAACGCTATTCTAGCATAAAATGATCTAGAAAAGACATGTTTACGAAAAAATAAATAGATAAATAAATAAATAATAGTACAGTCTCCTTTAGATTGTTATGGATACGTGTTTTAAATATGCGTTCCAGGGCGACACGTCAACATGTTTCAACCTGTCGAGCGGCCATCTTGAAACTTAATAAGTGTCGATCTGGATTGAATCAGATAATGTGGACAAGGCCAGCCAGCCGAACTGCAAAGTTACATAAATTGCCGATTTGGGGCAAAAAAGACGGATCAGCGTCCACTATTTACAAAGGCCCTGTAACGCGCATAACTGAAAAAGGGTAACAGCGCGTGAGCGCGAGAACTTCCTTGTTAACACACCTTTTTGCTCTCGTTAAAACATAGGCAAAAACGGGCAAAAACAAGCGATTTTATGCTAGAATGAAGTTTAAAAGTGTCTGGCCAAATTCAATTTTTTAAAGCTTTTTTCTGAGGATATACATTGTACTTCTGGATTTCGGTGACAGGCACTTATTTCATAGAAATTTTAAATCTGAATAATTTCAGAACGATGCGTATATCCGTTACCCTTCAGCCTTAATACACCTAGCTCATATAATTCATATTAGAACATCAAGTAATAAATATTAATAAATATATGTGTGCATTACAAACTTGATCATCAGTATTTTATGATTAATTAGATTCAGTATTTTAAGTATTAATTAATGGACAACCGCACAAGATGTTGGCGAAGTAAACAGTTTCACAAAAAAGGCCTAACGGTTTATGTGCAAGGCGGAAAACTTATGATCTAATCGAAAACTTATTTCTACGAAGACAAGCAATAAATCGCTAAGAAGCAATTTTCAGTTCCTATAAAGAAAGAAAAAAACTGAAATATAAAGCTATGAGCTCAACGATAGAATTATACTGATCCTAACAAAAGGGAAGGTACTCTAATTCTGTTTACGAATCTTATTTTTCTTTTTTTGTAGTAACTTCTAGAGCCTGGCCACGGCAAAATATGTAAGGCTAATGGTTCATTTCAAGAACAGTATAATCGAATTTGTTTATGTTATAACATTTAAGCCGGTATTTTACCGAATGGTCAAGACTTCGGAGAGCAAAGTGAAAAGATCGGTCATAATGTCGAAGGGTCTTTCGACAAAGGGTGCGGATATGCCATCACAGAAAGGAGCTGAGACATTGAAACTCAATGATCTAAGATAATATCCAGACCTTACACAAAGCGATTTTGATGTTAAATATCTCGGCACCAAGTAGTATCATGCCGTATGTTTTGTCAAGAGACAATCTTAATAACTTATAATAGTAAAGACTGCTAATATTTACGGTATATAAGGTCTGTGTCTTTTTACCTATGCAAATAATTTCCTATTGCAAAAACACTGATTAATATGATAGCTTTAAAAGATTGCCTTTTGAATTGCCTAATGTTAAGCGAGAGGAATCGTTTCATCAAACTTATTAAGATAAAATATGCAAAAAGAATGATTCAAACAATCGCTTATAGAGACAACTTTCTTTCGACGATAATCCCTTAAAAAAGGCCCAGACATGACCGACAGGGAGCCAGCAGAAAAAAAAGTGCTTCCAAAAACGCAATATCACTACTATTACCTCGCAACAATTGAACTCATCTGGATATCTTGATAATTCTGTCCCATTTCTCTTCGATCGTTATCTATAAAGAACTAAAAACACAGACCTAACAGATTTGATATGCACAATCTTGCAATATACTTCTTATGATTACTAGAAACTTAAGATTATAATGATAGCAACTGTAATTGGTCCAGGATTTACCCAGAAGTGAGCTACAGAAGTGAGTTCTCTCAACACCTCTCCCTCTGTAAAATAGTCTTCGTGTTCCATAATACCACGCTTGATCTGCACCACCTATAATCTTGCAATATATGTCATATGATTGACTGTAGCGTCAACTTTCCTATAATAGCTATGATATTGAAATAGGCCCAGGCATTGCCAGATGATAAGCTGCAGAAGTAGGATGCTCTCAAACGAAGAAAATCGTTCCTATAACACCTTTCTTCTGTAAAGAGGCCTTCACGTTTTTCAGAACTCAAAAAACACGGCGCTTATCACGCTCGATCTGCTAGACGTACAATCGTGCGAAAGGTCTCAAACATTTGCTTATAGGGTCAGCTTTCATACGAGAATTTTCGCTTTAAAATTGATCCAGGCATTACCGACAGAGAGCCAGCAGAAATGACTACTCTGAAAGACGTCAAATCACTATTATATCGTGCTTTATCATCTGGATAATGTTTCTTACACGATTCTTTCCCCTTGTTCTCCGGTCGTTTTTATGAGGAATGGCGAACAATTCTGTCCCTTTTTGTAGAGGATTTCCAGAAATAGGTTTACAGAGGGAACTCCACGTCAGTACCGGTTCTTCAGTTTAGCACGCTTATAAGTTAGAGACCAAAATTTCTAAAATAAACTGCCAGTTCCAGATTCCAACCCTACACACTGCCAGAAGCACATATTTAGTCATTTCGTACTGTTTCATAGGGTCGGTTCCTTTATATCCCCGTATGCTCGCATAAGGCATACGTTATATATTCGTTGAATATATTCACTTCGCGTTTTTGAGTTTGAGCTACCACGCTTGATCTGCAGAAGCTACAATGTATCTTTTCGTGATTGTTTGAAGCGTCAACTTTCCAGTGATAGCTATGGTGAAATCGGTCCAGTCGTTACCGACAAATAAGTTTGCAAAAGTTAAGAATGCATTACAAGGAATGTTAACTTTATTGTGATATCTAAAACTTACTACTATTTCTTCATCTTTATTCAACACAAAGCAAATCCGAGGTTATAAGTTATTTTCATTGTCTCATAAAATAATATTCCAAATTGTCACCAATCTTACATTAAAAAGAAAAGCCTTTCTGCCTTGACCAGTGACCAATATCTTAATCTCTCAAATTAGAACAAACCCGATATCACTCTCAAAGATACACATTTTCAATTAAGTAGACGGACCTTTCAGATGTCTTGTACAGTGACATTCATTATGTCACGTTTGCTAAATCATTTTTGTTTGATAATACACGTTCTAAAAGTAAGTATTTGATAAAACTGTACCTATTTATAGAAAAAAGCCTTCTTACTTATTTACTCTCTAGAATTAGTTTTAAGTGAGTACTACAAATACGAAAACCTGTTCTGAATCTATGTTTCTTTGAAGGACATTTTATTCTGTATGTCATAACTACAATAATAAACATGTCCCAGTAAGCTTATAGTAATTAACGAATATCAGTTCATTAAAAGCTATCCCCGAATTACATGTACGTGTAATTAATACTTCACAAATATTTTATTTCCTTAAGTCCTTAACAGTGTTACAAAACACATAGGACTCAAATGACTTTAACACGAATTAATTGACTATACATGTAAAATAGGAGTCTTTTATTCTGTTTACTCTGAAAAAGTCTCTCTCTCCATAGGAGCGTTAAAGAACATATATTTTTTGCTTGTAAAAAACACAACGTATCAGATTTGAGGATTTTGTCTGGTACAAAAGAGTATATGGCCCCAGAGCAACCAAATATTGAACCAATTTTCCCTTTAACTGACATGTGGAGTGCTCTTCATTACAAGTCTAAAAGTATTTTGCGATAAACTGTGATATTAAACAGCTGATACATATGGATATTTGACGTCTAAACCCTTATATCATGTTAAGACATCATATGCAGTGTCTGCTTGCTTTCAGGTTTCAATTCCTTTCAGATGAGTGTTGAAAAGTCTAGACCACAATGAGAATGAAATGGCATAACAAAGACCTGCAAACATAGCTGGAACCATCTGATTTTGTGTGAACTTAAAAAGTCACAGCTTAAAATGTAGAAATAAGACATTCTTCGGTAGATATAGGCTGCACGGCATTCTGAACGTTAGATATGTATATACGTGTAATTATGTTTGCACGAAAAAAAAAGCTTTACCTTTTACTTACAGGGTTTTACATTTGCTGCCAATTTAAGCCATACTTATTGTAGGTTCTCATTAGATCTTAATTATTTTATGACGAATAACTTGATCTGGAGCAACACTAGGCTAATATATGTTATTTGGTATCATTTTATTAAACATATATCTTTTTACGAGAAATAGAATTTTTATTTTCTATTTATTGTAGACTGTTGCACTGCAAGAAATTTCCGTCGAGTTCAAAAGCAATTGTGCACTTTTCTGTCAGTATAATAAATGGAGTGCGTTTAAGTCTGTCAGAAAATTGTAAAAAAATTCGATCAATCTTAACTTAATAACTGTCTAGGCTCAGTTTTAAGCACGACTTGATTCCTTTATTCATAAAGTTCACTTCAAAAATTGAAACAAATATGACAAAACGTATTTTAGAAAAAAGTAAGAGTCCTAACTCTCGTTTCATTATAAAAGTAATGAATAAATTCATACAGAGAAAGACGATATTTTGGTAAAAGAAAGCTGCCTTTGGTGTAGGAGACAAAATGTCATGTAAACTATGCATAACTTTTGGTACATTCCTTGAAGGAAGTTAAAATGTCATTCTAAAAGGAAACGTCATGAACCAGCAAATTCATTGGGCTGTAGTTGCGTGTTTAAAGTCACGATTACGCTCCTTCTAACGTCTGCATGTCTACGACATGAGAGAATCAGACGGAATTACAAAATCGGATTGAGTCCTTATTTAGTAAGTCATTATTAGACTGATACAAACGTATGCCAAATCGTATGTCTGCAAGATGATCCATGTCTCTATCGAGAAAAAATAACTTCTTATATAACTTGTCTTTTAAGTAGTTTCCTTACACTATAATGAATTAAATCCGATGAAATTCTATATAACGTTTATATTCTTAATTCATCTCAACGCATACACCTGCACTGAATGTTACATGTGAAGTACCAAATGTGAAAAAATGCGAGAGAAAAAAACCATCACAATTTGTTTCAACCAGAGCCACTGCGGATTTGATTCTGTAGTGTGTGTTCGTTTGTTTGTGTGGTTTTATAATCAGACAGAAGCATTGGCATGAAAAAAAAAGGTTGCTATATGTATGGACTCCATAAAATTGGTACAAAAAGTACATGTAACAACTTATGTAACAAGTATTTAGATTCAATCACTTAAGCCGTTGTAAGTCGAACAACTAACACGGCAAGGTACAGAGCGTGAACGTACCGTCTTCTGTATACTTGTAAAACTGTTGTGTGTAGACGAAAGTCGCAAAAAGCAGAGATCGTTGTGTTTGAAATAGTTAATTTTACATATGCTTATTTTTTGTTTAATGATTTATGTCTTTTTGTTTCCTTTCCTCACATATGCGTTTGAATTATTTTCCTTATCAATATTTGTCACGGCAAATTTTGCTTTATTTACATTTTTATTAGTGGTATGTTAGTTGACATGTGGTTTGGTAATTTATTTTAAATTAGAAATAAAGATCTTAGGCTGTGTGTTTATTTCCTGCTCACTTCAATAGTTAACATTGATTATCAATATCTTCATGTGTTCAAAGATTAAAATGAATTCAAACATTCTATATCAAAAGCATGAATAGGTCGAAGAACTGAAATGGTTCAGAAGACTTTATCAGTTGCCATTATTTCATTACTGAATCTACAAAAGTCCATTTTGTCAGCAACATTGTATTAGTGTACAGCCTTTTCACTGAAATCATTTTGTAGGCTGCTGTTGGGGTTTTTTTTGTCGTTTTTATTTTTATTTTTTTGTTGTTGTTGTTTTTGTTGTTGTTTCTTATTCTTTTTTGTAGATTGTTTTCTTTCATTTTACTCTATTGGAAGGTTTACCTTTTGTTTCTTTTTAACTGATTTCGATAAATTTTGTGAAATGTCTCTCTTATATAGAAAACGCTCTTTCCTTTTCAAACATTAAATATTAAATTGTAATACAAGAAAAAATATTTAAGAATTCAGCAAATCAGAATTTCACATCATTCAAAGAAAGACTCCAGTTTTTTCTACTGAATATATATAAGCTTTCATACGAAAGCACTATGGCACTTGGAATAAAACAAAATAACAGTTTTAAACGGAAGTGTCATACTTTATTGCTCTTGTAAACTTTTAAAATCTTTATCGTCACCACTTGACTTTGCATTACGTGTATTTAAAATATAATCGCTACATGTAAAATATTCTACGTTTAGCGTACTTTAGATCAATAGATATATACATCGACAAAGACGTAGGCGTTAGTATAAATATTGTACGCAACAGGTTTGATATCTGATGGCTGATCTGTACGATAAGAGTGAAGGACATTGCCAGCTAAAAATGCATATACTTCTTTAATTTGGATCGATTTCTCAATTGCGTAAGCATTATTATTTATCGAGAGGTAGAGAGTAGGTCTCCCGATCCGGAGGTCACTGTATCGAATCCCACCTAAAGGAATAAAATCGAGTAACTTTTCGCATTACAACTAGAAGGCAGTTAACTGGTTTGATAAATATAAATTTCAAGTATTGTGTTTTAAAATCGATGTAAAGAAAGTATCTAAAATTTGGGAAGAAAGTGTGTTTATACTGAGACCACTTTTGTTTATCCGGGCATCTAAAGAATGTCTTTATTAAGATAACAATGTCGTTGTTCAGCGAAGAATAATCCTTCGTTGTCGGACCTTCTCAAGCTGGCTTTTCACTGGTTTTAAGTATTTCGCTTACAAATGTCATCTTTAAGGGCATAAAACCTGTTTTGATGATGAATATGTCACAGAAAGTACTCGCTTTTTCCAGAAATAATTTATATGACAAATATTTCAAAATTTAAGTTAAGTTATTCGACAATTTTTTAATACTTGATGCTTCTGTGTTACTTAAACCTTACTATTAACATTGACAGGTAGAGAAAGACAGCAGCTCAAATGAATGTCTTGAAAAAAAGACATGGTTGAGATGACAGTGATCTTTTGTTAAAGAACGCATATCCTCATATAAGTAACAGCTAGTTTTGCCATATTAAAACTCTTACTGTTCATATCAAGGACTCTAGACTGAATGGCATTTAATGACATTATACATGTTCTAAAGAAATCTTATAAAACAATTCTATTCTAAATTCTGCTTGCGACATAAACTTGCTCCAAATATTAAGACTAAAGTTCAAAATTTCCAAAATCTTTCTCACTTAAGTAAGAAAAAAAGGCTGTCGTGGACTTGAATCCGAGTCTTGTTTGCATTTGCTATTTAAAAACGAAAGGGTGTTTTGGAGATTACGATTTTTGCTTCGTTTGACAGTTGACTTATGAATAATTTCTGAATAGTTGATACTTGTTTTTTTTCTGAATTCAAAAGATCATCAAGCAAACACAATTTTACCAGAGGCAGAATGAAATATATAAATTGCATCAAATATAAGAATTCCTTGTCGTTGATGTCCAAATACAAAGACACTGGCAAATGTGCAATATTACATAGAAAGGTTCCATTTCGCGTTGGCATACAAAACGTTACTGCTTTTAAAGACCTTCAGTATCTCTTACATTCTCAACTCACTTCGCAGCAATGTATCAAGTAATTAGCAATACGTGCACTTCGAAACGTAGATCTATCTAACATCTGCTATTTAGAGGTAACTATCAATTTACTTCGAAGAAAGACGTAGGCACATAATAAAGGGTTTTAATCTGACAGTTAGATTACGAGAAACCAGGAATTTATGTGATTACCTATTATGTGTAGGCTATATAAATTTTGTTGGTCCAAAGAAAAACTAGGTAAGCAAGAATTTTGGGACATATATAGTCATTGGGAAAATTTAGATTGTCTTTAATCAAACACTTTGGGAATTTATTTGCATTTCCCCTTATCTTCAGTATTATGACCCCAGTAAGAGATTGGTTTGGAGCCGCCTTAATTTATCGTATAGTTTCTTTAGGAAAATATTTCATGCTAATAGAATGCTCTTCTAATGTAGAAACCTTAAAATGAGGCTATTCGCTTATTAGACAACCACTTTTCTTTATAAAATAACACAACTGTTGTCATATTTGATGGGAAAACATTGGCTGGAACAGTTATAAGGCGTTTTCGTGTTTTTGTTGACTTTGCATTTTAGTGAAATCGAGAACAACACAATTACTGATATCACATAGTCATATAGTTTGAAAGTATCTCAGCAGGAAACTTTGTGAAATATGGCATGATGATACAGATTATTGACACTAACACAATGAGGGAGGCTTTCTCTTTCGCACATCATTTTACATGTGACAATACATTTCTCTGTTAAGTCTTGAATTATTTAGGCAAAATAAATGAAATGAACTTTTAATCAGATTTTTTTTCAAAATACGTGTCTTATTATACGTTTAAAGATTTTTACAGTTTTGAACGACAAAAAATCAATAAATCTGAAACGATGGGATCTTGAACTCACGCGAGAAATATATCAAACATCTGTCCATGCAAGTCATTTCTGAACTGACCTGAGTCGCGTAGACGCGAATAAACAGTTGGTTTTACACCAACAGGAACCACATGTATAAAGCACTGTCAAGCCTCAGGCTTTTGCTCTTATGTTTAATTATCCATTTGGATCCATATGGTGTGTTATTGCAAATCTGTTTCTATTTTAAGAAAGCGATTAATGTGCACTGTGCACTATTGTCGAAATAAATCATCCCCATTTGCATATTAGTTGGTAACCTTTTCCCTTTATAGTAGATGTACTTTGGTGTCAAAACTTTATTTTAAAAAAATAGAACATGACCTAAATGAGAATATTTTCATATTTTACTTTCTTGAACAGCAAATCTGTTAAAATTAACATATGTTGTGAGTTTGAAGACAATAGAGAATACTGAGACAGAAACACCCGTGTAAGACATTGCAAAGCTTAAAATAGACCATCAGATATATCTACGCTCGTTATATGAATAGATTCCTGAATTAAGTTAGCTTTTATTACTCAAAACAAGACAAATCTTACGTCTGCAAAGGTCATGATTTATCGAGCAAAAATTTCTTAATTTCTTCGTAGATCTTAAAACAACACGACGAATTTACTTTTTTTCGCTAGTAAGGATTTTGATTTGCACAATAATATAAAAGAGGTCAGAGGGGCAAATATCTGTATTACGATTCTACATGGCTGAATACTGAACCAAGGCACTGTGTCATCTGTCATTAAAACTTTTTAATTTATGTTTTCTTGGCAACTGCGCTTATCACAGCAACAAACATTTTCATCATTGAAAAATTTGTGGTTTTCTTTTGTAAATTAAGTTTCCTGTAGTCATTGCTAGTGGCTAGGCCTGCTTTTGTTCAACTCTAGTAAAGACAGATCTTACTTAAAAGATTATTTCCAGTATCATTGTGGAGATAAAATATCGGTAAGAGTGTAAGAAAGGAGTTACTGTAGGGATTTTTGTTGTCTTTATTATTAAGAAACTTTGACAATTCAAATGAAACAATATTAGTATATGCTCTGAAAAGACTAATATTTAAGTAGGTTAGTCGAAGTTTTTAACAGTATCTCCAAACGTGTTCCGTTACATAACGAAGCAAGGTATCGAAGTATAAACATGATTGGAATGTTGAAAAGAAGTAATTACAGCTTCAGCTTTATTCATGTTGCTCTCTAGAAAACAAAACAATCGTTATTGAATTTAGATTAAAAAAGGAAGACGTGGACGTCCAAGCAATCACTGAAGAAAATTATCTAAATTCTAGTAGCCTAAATACTGGATAATACTAAGGTCGGGGATAAAAAGATGTAATGAAAAGTGATTAATAATACATTGTCAGTGTTTAATGTTGATATATACGTTAACACCTATGAAAGATTTATTGAAAACCTTTTTTTATTTCATTCTAAAGATGCAAATAAACTTATATATATACATATATATGCAGATATTACATGCATTCCATTTATGACAAGTATTGAAATCTGGTACACAAAGGCAGTACAGTCAATTCAAAACTTTAATATTTATAAAGACGCGTCATTAACTCTGCTTTATGCAAGGAGTCATTGCAATCAATCTTTAGCTGAACCACTATGACTGTGTTTAGAAAAAGCAGCTATCGTGATCAGCTAAAAACTAATACCCATTCTAAACTAGACTCAGTGTATTTATATTTCAGAAACTAATCCTTTGCAACAGCTTAGGATATCAAAACGAAAATAACTTGTTAATAAATATCTTTCATTCAGTCAACATTATTTTAAGTTCTTATCTATTAAGTCATTACTAGACTGAGACGAACGTATAACAAATCTCATGTCTGCAGGTTGATCCTGCAAAATATCAATTTGTCTTGTCAAGCAAAATCAATCTCTCTTTTTACCAACTGTCTGGGGGCAGCACGAAGGGATATTCCAAATTTAGGCTTTTAACGTGCTTAAAATATTTGAAATTTAACTGTCCAACTTGTAAGATATGAACGTTGTTTTCAGAGTCAAAATACAGCTGCGAAAAGCTGTTTATACCAAATATACATGTCTTGATTTCATTAAGATACATTAATATTGGGTATCAAATCTGTATTTTGAAGTACATTTAAATCTTAAAGAGTCCTAATTTAGGGTTTATGTTTTCTACAGTTTTGAACAAGAAACGTCTATACATCTGAAACGATGTAAATCTTGAATCCGGAGAGACAGTGTATCTAACGTATGTCCATATAATTCATTTCTGAAATAGCATAAGACTAGTCGTGTAGACACGAATATAACAGTACAGTTGTTTTTACATCAACAGGAATCATATGTCCAAAGTCTAAAAACACAGTCAAGCCTCAAGCATTGCCTTGTGTTTAGTTGTACATTTTTAGTTCCATATGTTGTGCTATTGCTCTGCAAGCCTGGTTCTTTTATAAGAAAGCTGTGCACTTTAGTAGGAAAATAACACTCTAATGTGCATCTTCAAAGTAACCATTCTTTTTATTGTAAGTACTGTAGTGTAAAAACTAAATTTAGAATAACATCGACGTAATATATATTTATATTCATTTGTATATTTTACTCTCTTAAACAAGCAAATCTGTTCTAATTAGCATATAGTCGTGTATTTGAAGATAATAGAGAACAGTGAGGAAAAAATACCCGTATAAACCATTGTAAAGCTATAAAACAGTCCATCAGATATATCTACGTACGTTATATCAGAAGATTTCTGAATTAAGTGAGCTTTTATCATTCAAAACAAGACAAATGTGTCTGCAAATGTCACGATAATTAAATCGAGCAAACATCTCATATTTTGACGTAGATCTGGAAAAAACACTGAGATATGTCACCTAATTTCTCTAGAAAGGATTTAATGTGCGCACATTTTTTCCTTAATTCAATATGATAGACGACACTTCATCGTTTCATATTACGTTTTATTAACTGTATGGATTTCAAGAGAATGTGCTTTTTCATTAGACAGTCTACACATTTTAATTGTCAGTTACCTGTATTCAATATTGGAAAACATAAATTTAACTAATTTAATTTTTTTTAAGCTTTATGAAATGTTTTTACAGCTGAAAAGTACCTACTGAAAAAAAAATCATGTAACCTTGATCGGAGACCTAATATCTGATACATAAATTTCGAAACAGATGCACTATAGGATTCTCAGACGCTTATTTTGGAAGATTTTTTGTCGTATGATTAAGAAGGTTTAGCAATTCAAACGGAACAAAACAAGCTCTGAAAAGGTTCAAATTTACGTAGGCGAGTCAAACTTTAATGCTCCTAACAGAACGCAATATCTCCAAACGTGTTTCGTTATACAACGAAGCAAGGTATCAAATTATAAACCATGTGTGAATGTCGAAATGAAGTAATTACATGTTCAGTTTTATATAAGTTGCTGTCTAGAAGACAATACAGATGTTACTGGAGAGATTAAAATGAATAAGACGTGGGCGTCTAAGCAAGTCATTGAAGAAAGTTATCTTTATCCAAGCAGTCTAAATACTGGCCAACACAAGAATGAGGTATGAAAGATGTAATGAAGAGATGGTAGTATTACCTTGTCAGCGTAAAATGTTGACATATAATTATCAACATCTATACAAGATTTATTGATAACCTTTTTCACGTCATTGCTAAAAGGAAGAAAAAAACTTATACAAATGTATACAGAACTTAAAATATGTTACGACAAGTACTGACATCTGTCAAAAAAAAACCAGTGCGGTCAGTTCAAAACTTAGATTTTGATAAAGACAGCTATATAACAATATTTTCTACATAGATTTTATAGCCATTAATTTTATCAGAACAACTTAGTTACGTTTGGATGCTTTTTAATGATATTATGAGTGTATATAAAAAGACGACTAGGTTCGACATATCTGTTACACAGGCCTCTCCCAATTTATTTAACGATTCCGAAGTGTTGCACCTGACAGTTTTCAACGTAACTAGCTTCAAATGACTATAAATGGATTTCTAAACATGTTTAATAATTTTCATCGTTGAACAGGCCAATAAATGGATGTTTCATTGACAACGGTAATTGATGTAGGTGTATGAACTTAGGGAACAAAATGGGTTTAAAGGTATAATTACTGGCAATCAATGACTTTGTGGAATGACTTGCTTTGTAAGAATGACACTGTTTCTGTCGTGCAACGACTTGCAAAAATGTCAATTCAGATCAATTCTCTTAAAAAGGATCAAATCTGAATGGAAGATTTTTGAAGAATAATGCCTGTGAATCATTTTACTTGTGATCGAAAATGTAGAAACTATATATTATTATTGCGATTGTATCAGATATGTTGCTTCGTGACCATTACGTATTTCTTCATTTTACACACATGCAAATATAACATTGCATGTACTTCAAATATATTTCAAATGTTATAACATCTTTAAAATTAAGCATGGTAAATGAATGAAAATTGGATATCAATGATTTAAGAAAGAAAATACTTATCAATCAGTCGATTTTAGAAAAGAATTTAATAAAAAAAAAATTCATTTATTACGTATACTTTAATATTTAAGGACAAATAAAGCCGAAATTATTTATGGAACCTCAGATATTAATTCACGATGTTGCAATATTTATACTTAAGGAATATTAAACTACAGAGAGTATTTGAAATGTGAAAGATAATATAATTACTGTACTCGACTGCGATACAAAATCTCTCCACTGGCTCTTAAATAACAACACCCGTAATTTATGCTGTTACTCTCTGAAAATGTGTGAGAAGTACAGAGCATTTTGTACACCCAAAGTTGCCTTGTTCATTGGCTTTCCCTATTCATTGATTACGTCAACTTAGTATTGCTCGATAAAAAAAATGTTAATGATGTAATTCTGTTACCTGTTTTAATGTAGCTTGCAATGGAGCTCCAAACCTTTTTTAGCTTTATTTTCAGCAGCCTCGTTTGAAAACACTGGCAGGAAGTCAAAGGAACGCTGCAAGAACATCGCATACTGTAACAATTATTCAGAAAAGTATTAGTGAATGTCATTTATAAGCATCAAAAACTAATATCCGTTCTAAACAGGACCCAGTAATTTATATCTAAGAATATAATCAATTTCTGCAGCTGAGGAAATCAAAACTAAAATAATTTGTTTAAGAAAACCAATTCATTCAGTTAACATTTTTTCAGCGGAGAAGTAATTTTGGGTTCAGAACCGACAATTTTTGGTGCGGTAATCAAATTTCTGTCTCGGTGCTGAAAGGCCAATCTTTATCTCTTTTAACAAAATTGTTTAGTTGCGTGACTTTTTCGCATAACACCATTGTTATAATTATCTCTTTCAAAACTTTCATTTTTAAGCCCGTTTCATGAAGAAGTGGTAACTGGTTTAGAAACCTGTCTAGTATGACTTCATGAGAGAGACAGACTTTCAAAGTTTGTCTAACAAATAAAAGCAAACTTTAATTCCTACTAGTTGCAATGTTTCTGTTTCAAAAGCGCTATGCAAATTTTTCATTAAAATCTAATTAATAAGTTCCGATTGACTATTAGTTAAGAAGGTCTAAAAGTGGTATACGAAAACAATTGTACAGTCGAACTTCTCTACATATAAGTACATATATAGAAATAAAAGTGATAGGTTATGGATAATCTCTTGCCAGGAGGGTGCGTCTTGATGACCTAAGTATCAAACTGCTAATTAAATTTAAATGTACTTGAATGTTTTATGAATATATTACTGTTATTTACATTTATAGAAATATGTAAACTTAAGATAAAAATGCAAATATTAAGAGTAATTTCATATTGATAACTCTTTTAGATCTCCGCAGCGATAAAGAAATACAGTGGATATTTATAAACAAAGCACAAACTCGTCAATGCAAAGTAACAAACTGTGACTGAGGGCGGGGGGCGGAGTTGCTTCAGCATTACATTTTTCATTTGTTTCTTGGCTATTCTGATCTACGCCTCAAATAGCTGTTGTCATATTTCTTGGAAGTGTTAAAGGTTTGACGAAATAAGATTGGTTTGTGCAGTTACGTCCGAGTTTTATATGTATCTGTATTTTCAGGCGCACTTAAAGTTGTCTGGAGTTTTAAGAAAAGTCTCACCGTAAAAAATGGCTCATTTGTTTCATAAGCAGGCTATATCACATCAAAATAACGTTTTTAGATCAAATGCATATCAAGTGTTAATTCACAGATCAGTTTTATCTATTTTGGTGCCATGTTTTCTAAAGTGATGTAAATTTGTATAGCATAACGAATAAATTTCTTTTTTTCGTCTAATTAAAGTGTGCTTTGGCTTATATAGCGTCTTGATCTACAAACGAAGGACAAAGAACAAAGATGTTCTTGAACTTGAGAGATAATTCTTCCGGTACCAGAATAATTATAGGTATAAAAATTGATCAAGTTCAAACAGCTAGCTAATTTACAACCTTTTCCATCGCTTCTATGTCATATAGTACAAGTCAACACATCTCAGACAATGCATAATGATACTCATCTAGTTAAAAGATGACACAACTATGTAGACGATATTAACAACAATACGAAATTTATCATATGCAATGAATGTTTGGTTTTCGGCTAACATTTTCTTGTCAAAAGCGAGAAATACCCGTTATAAGAAATATTTTAGTCCTTAAGGAGTTGCCCATTATATAATGATGTGTTTTAGTGTATCGTTAACTATCTTGTGTCATTAAGGGATTTTACCATTCAATTTTAGTTTAAGCACGACCTTGCATTGTGCAACTCATGTTCATTTTCATCTATTTCAACAGACGCATTTGTGAAGAACTGGCTGATTTGATATCAATGCAGAACATACATCTTAAACACAATTCAACTACTTTCTGTCAAATTTCGTCTTTAAAAACATCGCTTAACGTTTGATGTTTACATGATCCGTACATCTGGAACTATTTCGGAAAAGTGAACACTTGGAGTGGTTAATGCACATTTTGTTTTAAGAAAAACATTCTGCTAACATATTTCATCCAAATATAGATGTACTTTAGTGTCAGGGTTATTTTTAGAATGACAAGTCTAGCAGATAACCTAAATGAGCCAATCTGTTGGAAATCCTGCAAGATAAGATATTTATTGTCTTCAACCGGAAACTCTGTGAAAATTTACACCATGAATTCTAAACGATAAAAATATTGAGGAAACATCAGCCCACGTTAAATATTACATGGCTTAAAACTTGTAGGGAAACCTTTGTTATTCAAAACAAGAGGAACCTGTATTAAAATCTTCGGCCATACTTGTACTGATTGTCGAAAACAAATCATTTATCTTGCCAAAATAGAAGATAAGTATCACAAGACAAAAATAATGACAAGAAATTGCAAACTGAACGGAAAATACTGCATAAGCTATGATCTTCCATCTATATGAGCTCTTTGGTTAATTGTCATAAAAAATCATTACTGTTAGCTACATTCTTCGTCTTGTCCATACCTCAGTTTCCATATTTGCAAGAAGATCAGACAGAAGTTGCAAAGACGGGGAAGATCATAATTATAAACATTGTTACATGGATGCGTGCGTGTGAAGTATGCGTGTGTCTATCTGTACCGGTGAGAAAACAATTAATAAAACAGGCTGATAGTGTGTTTTAAGCCTCTTACAAAAAGCAAAACGAGATAAGAACCTTAATATATATTGCAATTACTCTGTATTTGTAGTTTATGATACTCCATACAATTGTTTTAAATTCTAATCAGAAACTGTGCGCCACAAATTAATTATAGAATTTTGTCATAGCTTGATTATTTTTTAATTCTTGTGCCAAAGAATGAGGAACATTGGATATAGCTTTTTCAGCATTTCAGTATTCAGATGATAGATCCGAACGCCCTTTTTCACTTAATTAAAAAAGATATTTAATTTCCACCGATTAGTAGTACCTTAATGAGATCAAGCGAACGACCAAACACCTGCTGAATTTTCCGCATGTTACTTGAGTTTCGTCGCTTGAAGCTATGTAAAGTAGTTTCTTCTTGAATGTTTTAACACCATGTCTGATTTGATGTCTTCATGCTCCGTCAAAGCAGATCGCGTGTTACCAAATCCAGTGTCCATATTCTATGGCAGAAGGGTGGATAGAAGACTTGTAATCCTTGTTAATGATAGAGACGTGGTGACAGTGAAAAATTTACTAATGATTAGGTATATTATATTGACTAAAGATAATAATATATGCGCTCTGATACTGCCACCTTTGAGAGAACACAGGTCAAGGAGTACTGAAAATGTCATCATCGCAATATTTTTCAAAACTGTTTTCCGGCACGTTGAATAACAACATTACAATAATAGAAACATTCGAATTATATCTCCTCTGATTTGCTATTCATTCTTCATATCAACAAAGTGTAACTGTATCAACAATTTTATATAATTCGTCATTAACAGAAAGGAAATTTCAGAAAATGTAAGAAGTTTTCATAACAGTGTGGTTTTAGAAAATTTGGTTTTAATAATCTATGTTTTCTGTGTTTAATGAAATGAATACAATAATATATAAGTTTCTTTTTAAGAAAATTGTTTTTATACAAACAAATGCCGTAATGTCATATTTGAATTGTTTTATCTAAATGCCGAAAACAAGGCTAAAGTGCGGTGTTCCATTAACTTACTTTGAGAGTTCCTTGCCGTTATGGACAAGAAACGTCAGTATATAAGAATGACTAAATTGGCTGTTAAAAGAAGTATTGTCAATTACGTAAACTTGTCAAACATTTTAAGATTTCAAGATTCCCAGACTTCTTTGTCGTATGCAGTAACTGTATCAAATGATTTACAAGTCAAGTATTTCAAAATAAAGTTTTCTCCAAGGTCACTTCTTGAAGATTTAGAGATGTTATTAAATTTTGCTTAGAAAAGAGGTGGGCGTCTTCTCTGTCATTGCAGAAAGTAATTTTAGTTCCTCTAGCTTGAAAAACTGGGATGGGAGGTGTTGTGAAAAGTGAAAAAGCAATTTCCTGTCGGTGAACTGTGCTGTTTTTATTGATATCTATACAAGGTGACATGACTGACTTTTTTTTAGACATTTCTAGACAGTTAAAACTTAAAGCTTCGTTAAAGTCAATGCTTTAAAAACTAACATAATAAAAAATGGAAGGTTTTGTACAAAACCAAATTTTTTCAGTCTAAAACCTGTTACTTCTTTAGACAGACATCTCATTTAATACTAAGTGTTATACAGTACTTCAGAGAACGTATATTTTAATAGAACGTTGGCGATATTTAAACATTTCAATGTTTAATCTTACATCGACAAAAACGAGGTTTGACTTATCCATTATTCTTATGCTTTACTGAAATATTTAATGAGCAAGTTTAAACGGAGCTCTATGATAAGATTAAACTGTACCCTGTAAACGTAGTGTCTATATGAACTAATCACTGCTACAAACATCTGTCTGTTGTTTTGTTATTGTTTTTCTCATTGTCCGCTATCTCTATAACTCCTATATGGACTTCCATAACAAGTCCCAAGTACCGACATACCTCAGTGCACTAGAATTGCATCTACGCAGTTGTCGAAAAAGATTAACATTTAGCGCACGTATTCTTCTAAACATATAATCATCACAGGCTCAATGTTCAACAAACAGCTTATAAAATATTGTTTGGTGTACAACGGTAATTAAAAGGAATCCTTTATAAGTTAATTGTTAATAGGTTTTAGCGTTACTTTAGCTTTTATAAATATGTTATTCATGTCTTAGTGTCATATTTCATCTCCTAGCTAAAATGATACTAAGTCAAATATTTTGATTTAATTCACATTTTTTAGATTGCAAACGTTCTTTGGAGCGTCATCATTTCAGATTCTTTGCGTTTCACGCAGGGGCTTCGTTGAAGATTCCATAAAAATTGTATGCTGTTTCATATTAAAAATATGGTCATAGCGCTTTTGATACAAATGGAAATCATTATATCAAATAACATTCCCTTTCAATGATAATGGAACAACTCCCAATAGTCCTTTCCCCTTATTTTAAGCAATGGCCACAGAAAAGAATCACTTGGTTCAAACACAAGGATTTATTTTGAATAAATCTATCTATAATTTTTTACCCAGCTTGCTGAAATGTTGTGTTCTTTGTGACCAGTGTAGACTTTGATCTGTCAACACAGCAGTCGTATCTTGATCTTTCTATAAGCTGTTCAGTCGTTTTTTGTGTGATAAATGAGTCGGTCAAAGCTGAATAACAGACAAAGCCATTTAGATTTCAAGCAGGATAAGGTTTTATGGTAAACGAGATAGTGGTAAAAACATTTATCAAATGTAAATAACGGAAACGAATATAAAAAGTACGGTTTAACAATATTTATTTCTTCTTTTCCCCTTTATCGTATGTATTCAAACTTCTGTATGAACAAAGAATGATGTTTCATTTACTTTAAATCTACCTATATTTAAGACCATTAGTTTAAATATTTGCTCTTGATACTGTTATTCTATGATGAGTGCACAAAAAAGAATTACAAAATAAAAATAAAACAGACACTGTGAGTACTTTACAAATTATTGGTCATTTTAAGAGTAACACTAAGGCTATGTATATACTTAACACCTTTCATAGAGACACTTAGGTTTTCACCTGCAAGTAGGTAAAAGTCATGTGTCATGTGAACATTTATTAAATCTTGCAGCCTTTTTGAACCTGTTTCTTTTCTTGTCAAAAAGACACATCATCCTGCCTGAAGCCATAAACTCAGATCTATTCATAAAGACAAACATGTGTGGTAAATGCTTTTCATCAGTATCTTCCAAAGAGATAACATTTCACATACAATAAAATTCACTGTTATCCACTTAAAGCTTTTACACTTACCTGCTTTCCTAACATTGTTTGCAGTTTCGCAGTTTAAACCTGTGATGGAACTTTGATTGCAGGTTTACGAGAGTCTGATCGAATATAGTTAGTGTAAAAATGTGGCAAGTAATTTGGTTTTACAGTAAGCTTTACGTGCGCACAATTTTTTCCCTGACGGCTGTCTGTAAACGTGAAATAATGTCTCAGATAATAAATTTACAGAGAGGTGTTTGCTCTAATGCATATAGAAACGCGAAATGGTTGTCCTAAGTCAATATCGGTTTTACTGTACAACATGTGTGGAGCATGAATCTATTTCCTTGGATTATATTCTGTACGCTCGGGTTCCACTGGGACATTTCCAGGCATAAATATTTTCAAATTAGGTAGCGAGTTCTTCCAATAGTATTATTTATTAGTCGTTGTGCGTGTAAACATGGCTCGTGTTTCTTTATTTGCACAAAATCTCGGATTACTGGGCCCTTATGTTTGCTTAGGAGGAATATGAAATATAGATATATTCATGAAAGCACGCCAGAAAGAAAAAGATATATTCATGAAAGCACGCTAGGAAGAAAAAAATCAACTTGAAATGACAATATACGACAGATTTTTATGGATTTATATCACCCAATATGTGAAGTGTTTATACTAAAGTATATATCCGTTGTTTAATACATCAACCACTTGAGACATACAAAATATTGCATTCCTAAGTTACTTGGATAAAACAGGGAAAAAAATACAACTTCTGTTTGAACAGTTTGACAAGACGAAAGGCTTGAAAGCTATTTATTTAAAGAAAGAAACAAAAAACATTCTTAAGTCTGTTTTGAAAGAAAAAAACAAAGTATAGGGTTAATAAAAAAAGAAATATAATATTGATTGCATAAAACTGAAATTGCACATATACTTAATAGATCGTGTGATAAAGAAGCCGAGTCGCGTATTTCCTTAATGAACTAAAAATTTGCGATCGAACGTTCTTGGAGCAATTAGTGTTAATTTTGCAAAGAATAGCCTGACGCCTGAATCACTTCTGCTTATCAAAGAAATTATTGATTGTTAACTAGAACGGAGGAAAAGTTCAATACTTCATGACGAAGTAAATCGCTGAGCAGGAAAACAGAATCACTACGAGACAGCGTACAAAACTGATCCGTGTTTATTTGAAATTCAGGCATGCAAATGAGGACAACCACATTTCGAAATCTGCGTAAAATCTGACATGGCGTTCCGTCTTTGAAGATTTTTTTTTATTTCCCAGGATAATTGTGTGAAAGGATGGAACGCAGGGAGAGTAAAACCCGGGCAGACAGACGTGAAATACATTCTGTTTGCATGCCAGTACCTACTATTGTGTTAAATAACTCGGAAAAGACGGAACAAGCTGGTCTTTCTCATTCCAGATCGGCTGGGGAACTGGACACAGCCCTTGAGAACATAAGTGGTTATGAAATGACAGGGAAACCGGAAAGGATGTCAAAATTCTCAAGTTCGGTATCAGACGGAATGCACGATCCAAACCAAAGACAGGTAAATGATATTGGACTTTATTGCTCACCTAGAATGACAAGACGAACTGCTAAAACCCCGGATGAGTCGTCACAAAAATCTGGGATATTTTTAGAATCATTAAATGCATGTTCTCTGAATTGCCTTGATCCGGGTAGTCGCGTTAGTAGCACAGTGTCTTTAAATAGCGAATACACGGCGAGAAGTGTTGGCCTTATTTCTAACGACTCAAATTCAGAAAGTTCACATCATTATTACCCGATGGCAGTTATGGACAGTTCCGTACAGAAACATAGCGTGTTGAAAAGGTTTTACTCTTCTCCGGAAAAAGACGAAGACGTACTAAATTACACGTCATCTGTTCGACGGAATTCAAAATCAATGGGAAATATGCAGCAAGAAGACATGGAAAATTTTGTCTCTTTTGATTTCGGGAGTGACTCAACCACGGATGAAAATTTCAAACAAACTTCCGAACCTAGCTGTGATATTGACGAATCGCTGGCGAACAGAACAGCGTATAGTGATGATAGTGCAAATGGCGACCGGCAATCTGATCGAAATCTCGTTACAGCTGTGACCGGAAGTGCTTCACTGCGAGAGGGGCGAATACGAAAGTGGCTCACAGAAATTGCTGATCCGGACGAAAATTCAAATTCATAGTCATACAGATTGAGGATTTAATTTTCTTAAATAGATAATGGAATAATTATTATGTTCTGTACAAAAAGTTTTTTTAAATGGTGATTTTGTAGTGTTCAGTTAATAAAAAGCGTGTACAGATATTTATTTATGAGATGCGACTTGGATATACAATGAGGATGAAAATATTTACAGGATACCACAGTCGTAGCAAGGGTAAACGATGTACATTATTCCTGTGGAATAAGATAATGAAAAAGGCATTTTTAAGAGAAAATTTGCTAGTTTTGTTCTACCACAATGACCAAGATATCTGCAAAATTTATTTAAAATTCTTTTCTGGTCAAATCCATTCTTTAAAACTGAAATTACTGGTTTTGTTGTAACATTATTTTGTATGAAAGTAAAATCTGTGTATCCTTTTGACATTTCATGCACCTGTTTTGAACTCCAGTCACCACCTATCACAATAAATTTACGATAAAACTGAAATATTCTGAAAATATGTTTTTATGATTCTTTAATAAAGCCCGAATTTCCTGTTTATTGTATTTCTTTACAAGCAATATAAGATTAGTGCGATAGTCTTTTGTTTACTGATTAGCAAACGATAGCTAGCATAATAAATACCTTTATCTACGTCAAACATGACCTTCAGGTGTTTCATTATCTTACGTGAGCTTCAGGTGTTTTATCCCTTATGTGACCTTAAGGTGTTCCAATAACTCACAAGACCTTGAGGTGTTCCATTTACCCACAAGTCCGTGAAGTGATCCATTTCTGGCTCATTACTTTGCAATATGAGAAACATCACCAGTGTTGTTTTAAAACCATGACTTTAAATGTATCGTAGCTATACAGGGTAAGACGCCACTTAACATATTATACGTCTGCATGACGTCATATTTTCTAGATGTCTCTACAGTTTATATTACATCATTGAATATTTGTTCTCAATAGACGACCTTTATCATTTTGTTGAAAACAAAAGAACGAAACGTTCATTAAAGTGACATTACACTGATTCACAAATTTCCGACTCTCTCATTAACTTTTGTTAGTTCACGGACTTTAAATGTATCGTAGCTATACAGGGTAAGACGCCACTTAACATATTATACGTCTGCATGACGTCATATTTTCTAGATGTCTCTACAGTTTATATTACATCATTGAATATTTGTTCTCAATAGACGACCTTTATCATTTTGTTGAAAACAAAAGAACGAAACGTTCATTAAAGTGACATTACACTGATTCACAAATTTCCGACTCTCTCATAACTTTTGTTAGCCCAGTGTTTCTAAACTTTGCGAATAGGGATGTTAAACTGCTTTTAGGCAATCATCTGTGTTTGTAGTCTTACCTTCTACGTCTGACTTTGATCTGCAACTGATCAAGCGGATTCGATCAATCGTATGCGGTTGGGCACATATTATCGCTCGTTTGTCCCATATTTTGCAGAGTTTACAACAAAAATGATGACGTTAAGAGAAATTATATGATAACTTTAATCATACCAGTCTCTTTCATCAATGAAAAACACACAGATAATATTACTTGAACACTTTTGTGTCTGCTTGTCTGCCATTTTATTTAAATTCTGGCAATCGGAACTACTCGGCGATGAATGCAATGATATGACTGTTGCATAGGATATTACCCGAAGCGTTCCTTTCGCGAGATTATCGCTTGGTTATACACAGTTTAAAATTAGGCTTAAAGGTTGAACAACTAAAAATATCAAATCTAAATAAAAGCGGCTCCACACTTTAAGTATAATAAATTAGGCTACTATGTCTCAAATGGTGACCTTCGTAATTTCTGATATTTCTTTAAACACATCTCACTTTAATAAATACCACCTCTTGTTTCCTGAAAAGACAATTATGAGCTGATTACCGCTGACATTTCAGCTGAACAGAAAACACGAAACTGTCATTTTACTGACATTTGACGAGATAACAAATTGCACTGAGTCTTGAAAATTTAGCACGAGATGTAAGCGGACTTCTTCATATATATGTATTGTCACAATAGCTGGTAGAAATCTAGTGACATATTTCTTTCTGTTAAAATGGAACTGAATATGACGGTCTGTCTTGACACTGGTGCAATATTTATGTGGTCATACTCACATAAATCCCATTTAGAAAAGATCATCACTTGATGGCTTCTAATAGAAGTTGAACACGAAATGGTCATTTTGCTAATATTCACTGGACCTGATTTATGCCGAGTCTCTCAATACTCAAATTAACCTCTTATTGTAAAGTAACGTTTTCCTTTTTAAATTTCATGTAAGTTTATTTTTGTTACACATTCTTCTAGGAAATGTGAGGAAATTGATTTTCCGTCATATTTATATTACTTACTGTCTGTGGTACTAACTGTAATATTCTGCTCACTCGTATATTTTATGAAATTTTATTTCCCTCTTTGACTGTTTCAGCAAAGCTGGTAATGATTTAGTTATTTATAATGCTCGTCTCTGTGTCATGTGAGCTGGCAGTGGAATATTTCTTTTCTAAAGGAACATAAGTAGGTTTTCTGTCTAGAAATCACTTGTGATAAATCTCATACTGACCGAAAAATACGTTACTCTAGAGTAATTACAGAACACATAGAGCATTAATTTTCCCTGTAATTACTATAGGCTATACATTATACTGTTCTTCTTCTTATAAATAGATTTCCATCGTCTACAATTTCCATTGATTGCACATTGCCTTGTGTCTTGTTGTGTTCAATTTATTTCATATTGTTTTGAAATCTTTCACAGATGTCAAACTGCCTTCTAATCTTCAACTTATGTCACACTGCCTTAAAGACTTCCACCGATATCAGATTGCCTTTCAGTCTTTCACTGATGTCACATTGCCTGTAGTGAAATAAGACTTCTTGTACACTATTGATCTGAAGAAGACTTTCTGTCTTGATAAATCTTTCATGACAACAGTCTTGAGTGACTTACTACTGCCATTAAACTTAACGTGAATTTATCTGACGTTCCGAGCTAACAATTTTGCTGACTTATTTCTTTCTATAACCTCTTATTATCGCTGACTTCTTCTAAGACAGTTTTCAGGATGACTAGAAATGGCAAAGCTTTTCGTAATATTTTCTAAGTATGATATAAATTATTACCTTGTTTCGTCATGTTTAATTTCTAATAAGAAATAAATTGAAAACCAGATTGTAACATATCTTTAAGTATATTGTGAACGTCTTTTTGATAAAGAACAAAAACACATATCTTACCGACAGAACAAAATGATGGCGGAACAATTTGACCGTTTACAAGGCAGTGAATTATGCCAACAGTCTAATATCTCATAACTACGGTGACATAGATGTGACATGTGTAGTTTTTATTTATGTCGTGGTAACGAGATAATATGTCGTGGCAACGAGATAATAATTGTCGTGGTGACGAGATAACATGTCGTGGTAACGAGATATTTAAGTCGTGAGAACGAGATATTAAGTCGTGAGAACGATATAATATGTCGTGGTAACGAGATATTAAGTCGTGGAAACGAGATGATATGTCGTGATAACATGATATTAAGTCGTGAGAACGAGATAATTAAGCCGTGGAAACGAGATAATTTTACCAGTCAGAATGGTTATTGTTCGAAGTGGTGACTGAGGTCAGAGACTCTAACATAACGTTGTATTTTGCATGATGACTATACGTACGAGGTTCACTAAGCATTGTTTCATGCAAAATTTCATAAATCTGGTCCATATGATTTCACACAAGAAGAGTTTCAAAAAGTTTTCTCTCTCTTTCTGTTTAAAACATTTGATCCCACGATGCGGAGCTAGGAATGACCCGAGACGCATAATCTAAACAATCTCAGTAGATGTAAGATATACAATGCCAAAGAAAGTTATTAAAAAGTTGGTCTATAGAAGTCTATGTAAAACATCAAATACCCGGGATGGAGCAAAATGTCCCCAGGGGCACAATTTGAAAATCTAAAAATCACATCGCCAGAGTCATTTAATTATAGTTAAATGAAATTCAACCATATCAAATTTCAGCAAGATAGAACAGTTCTGATTTGTTAACTATGTCGTTCCTCGTCTTAATTATCTCGTTACCACGACTTATTTATCCCGTTACCACGACTTAAATAAAAAAAAAAAACACATGTCACATCTATGCCACCGTACATAATACATAATACAATATCTCATAATAATCATGATTATTTTCATTCCTATCAATATCAGGTAAGCTGGCAGAGAAATTGGTCTTCTCATACGTTATTGAGTATGCGGTTGATTTTTTTGTTGTTGTTTACATTACTTGCTACATTTGTTTATGTTGTCAGAGGCTTTTCTACAACTTTTTAGACTAGGATATTATTGTAATACAGCTTTTCTCATTCTCAAAATACTGAAGATTTGAAATCAATAACCTACTCTGAAGACCGATAGTAGCATATTTCTGTCAAGCTGATTGTGAACTGAAGTAAGTTTTCTGTTCGGAGATAGATCAAAACTGTGATCGTACAGAGGGATAATATTTATTGATTGAAACAGTGTGGCCATACCGCGTGGTATATGATGTCATTTAGGCTGTTGCAAGCAGCATTTTTTGCCTCGATACGGAGGAGAAAACTGCAGTAAGTAATTTATTTTTAAATCAATTTAAAGGGGATATAGTGCATGCAAAGCGGAAAATTGTGCCCTACATATGGGTCCTTATGATTCTTTTGTCAGATGTACAGTTTCTCTTAACATTCGAGAAATGAACAGTTCATAAAAATATGTTTGCTATCGCGAAAAGTGCATCACTGTTCCCGAATGTTAGAAAATTATGTACATCTGACGAAAGAATTATCAGAGTCAATCTGTAGGACATAATTCTCCGCTTCGCATGTGCTAAATACCATTAAAATTGATGAAGAAATAAAATACATACAGTAGTTTTCTACACCGAATCGAGGCCAAAAAAATGCTGCTTGCGATAGCCTAAATGACATCATTTACCACGTCTGGCTAGCCTGCATACTTGAGAATCATCACTTCAGCTCTGTAAAAAAACCACAGAATGTTTGTGATCCAGAAGTCTGCAGATTCCGATTTCTCGTACCATTCATTACGAACTGATCCCTGCCTCTTTTACTTAATTTTATTTATTCTAATAGTTTCCAAAATTAAATGTATAAAAGTTAATGTTTAGTCTTAATATTGATTGTAACACTTCTGGATTCATAGTATGTTCATGTTATTGTGACACTTCTGCGTTCATATGCTCTTTTTTATGTTTGACTGTGACACTTCAGTGTTTATGTTTTATACGATTTTAATGTGGTTTCTGAGCACTTCAGTGTTGATAGAATGTTTTCTTTTTCTTTTTTCATTTCAAATGCAGTAATGAAACTTTTGTATTAATAGTTTTTGCATGTTATTTGACAATTCCATTATGGTGGTGACAATTCTCGGATTTTTTTCCGTTATTTTCCAATTCTAATGTAATCGTGACACTTCAGTATTAATATATCCAGTTATTTTTCTACTGAATTGTTATTCATTTGATAATTTCTACAGAAAAATGGCACACGAAGCATTCATTTAGATGAAAGTGGCGAAGTGATTATTCAGGCTGCCTCTCTAGTAAATTTTTGTAAACCTCTAGTGGTAAATGGAATTGGGGCTTTAATAGAAGTCTGACTAGCCGGCAGTAGAGCACTTTTACGTGACATTTATGAGTAATTTACATCAAAGTAGAAAACGAGAAAATGTATGTTCTCAAATTTTGTATGACGTTTCAGAAAGGTCTGACTCTTTGATATTTCAAGAAAACCTGTTATTATAGCTGCATATGTAATTCAATCCTCTGTACATGTGTTATTAGTGACATGGTTCCTTCACGTAGGAGCTTTTTTTTATTAATTACACCATCTTCCCTCCACGAGGCTCTTTAAACTTCTGTTTCATGACGGCAGGAATAAATGGGATTTTGTTGTCTCCACTTAAGCTGGGAATTATATGTGACATGGGGACTAATATCTCCTGATGACAAAACTGTAATGCTCTCATTATGACTTTTGTCTGTGCGATATATACCAGTAGATCTGTAGTCAGACGGCCAGACTAAACCAGAAGCCGTAGGTCCAGAAACAGTTATTAGAATTTTTTCCGAGGAGCCCTGAAGATGACCATTTATCTTCTTTCATGAAGTTTCGTTGTAAAGATCTATGATTTAAAGTAATAAAGGCCCAAGTTTAAGCTTCGTGTAATATGGTCATAAGTCGAGCCTTATGCGCAACGACCTTGGAGTTAATGATTAAACATTTAAGTCTTCGAAAAATAAATATTGAATAAAAATTTTCTTGTGTGCGGTGTTAAGCTAAACCTTAAGTCAAAAACATGCATCGGTACCTCCCATTAGGGGACATTGGATGACTCAAGATCTTAACACAAACATGGACAAATGCAAAAAAAAACTATCTAATTTCGTTTAAAAAGCCACGTTATCATAGTACATATAAATTGATTTTCTTATCGCTTAATTATTTTTGAAGTGAGTTTGTTGATTCGTCCTGATCCACTGAAAACAAAGGAAAATATCCATGACAGGAATTTGTGACTTTGAGAAAGGTTAACTTGAAACGTATGATTTTGCGTTTATAATAATCCTAAATTGATTACCAAATAAAAGCCCATTGTGTTCTTTCTTTCAGAACTCTTTAAAATGTCGATTGTCTTTAATATATGTACGGGTTTGTCAGAATGTAAATGATATTTTTATTGATCTGTCTTTATTCTATTAGGGAAAAAGGTCTTTTCTAAGCATTTCTAGAACTCGATTTTTCTTATCCTTATTCAAGAAAATTATTTAAAAATCTTATAATCATATTTTTAAATAAATATCCCTGTTTATATACTTTGTTTAGCTCGGCGGCGTCATACAGTTTAACGTCCCTATTGGCCCTGGCTATGTTTTCTTCCAAAATATCCTTCCGAAAGAATTCAGCTATAACTTTCTTTTTCTGGGATGTATACAAGATCTAAAGACGACAAAATATAAAATATTGACAATCAAGTTATGACAGGTTACTTAGTTACGAAAAAATAACTGTGAAGAACTTCTGGAAAATACTGAAAATGGGTGTAACTTTAAATATCCAAGCTAAACATAAATATTTCAGAAAGAATAGAAAAAACTAAACCAAGTAAATGAAATAAATGAAAACAGACTGAAACAAAAATCGTTTAACGGGTTTATGAAGAAAAAGGAAACAATAAAATCAATGTTTTTACCTCTCCATTTTCTCTAGAAGAGGGTGAGCGTCCAATCCAACTTGTCAGCCAATCTTGACGGCATACTACATAGGAAACCTTCTTCATTGAAGTCTACGGCGGAAAAAATGCTACCTTTGGTTATTTAAGAATCGTCTGCGTCAGCTGAAACATAGCATTGAAGAAATATGTTGTAATTGAAAATTTGGTTAATTCTCAGGATGAAAAATGTGTGTTTAGAATATGAACAAAGTCTCACGGTGTAATAAAAAATCAATAAAGAATTTTAGAGGGAAAAAAACGTTTTGTTTTAATGGCAAGACAACTTAGATAAATGTAGACGTATCATTTTGCCTGTATATGAAAATGCCGAATAATGCCAAATGATTTAATTATTAATTCAAGACTTGGTCGAAGTCTTTCTTTATTGTCAGGTCTGTTCCAACTTTCGTCATTCAACTAAACATGACAGATATTTGTCGATATGTTTTTTTATTTTTTTTTTTAATCTGAAATCGAGCACATGTTCCTTTCATTTAATCAAAATTTAAAAACAGATTTCGATCCTTTCAGTAACACCTGAGATGGGAATGATCAGTCTTAACCATTGTGTGTTTTGTTCATATTATGTTTAAATAATCAGTTATTTTTACTTTATGAGCCTTATTATTAAATCAAAGATCTAAAACATAAGGTCCTTCATTAATGTAACTGATATTTATTATTACTGCAATGATTAACCCTAAGACATATTTCAATAATGGTGATAATTGCTTTATTGTCTTATATTAAGTAAGCAGGTCGTGCCTGTTTAGTTAATTGTGGTATACTACATTCCCTTGTTAACTGTGGTAGGAACTACATTCCCTTGTTAACTGGGGTAGGTACTAAATTCGCTTGTTAACTGTTGAAGATACTACATTCCCTTGTTAACTGTGGTATGTACTAATTCCCTTGTTAAATGTTGTAGATACTACATTCCCTTGTTAACTGTTGTAGGTACTACATTCCCTTGTCACTCAATTAAGCTTAAGTTGAATTTTCTCAGGTATATATAGGAAAAGAAACTTGAGTATATGAGTTTGAATCCTTAATTTACTGGGGATGGGAACATTTAAAGATGAATAATAATACATAGTATAAAAATCGTAAACGATGTACATGCTCGCCATTCTATAGATTGGAAATATAAACCTGAAGAACTTCAAAATGAATTGTAAAATTAATAAATTTATTAATATCAAAGCGTACCAATAAACATTAGACGGTTTAGTGGATACAAATAAATTTTGTTTACTGACAAGTATCGATGTGTTAACTGTATCAGCAATGTTGCAGTGCGAATGGGCAACATATTATTCTAACCACTTATCTGTGTAAATGTATATAAATGGTATGTCACATAGAAAATCAGTTACATTAGAATTCAAATTGATTTCAAAGTTTCTCGAAGAAAATGTCAATTTAACAGCTAAATGTCATCAATTCGTAACGGGTATAATTACTTTACTCAGCCAAAATGGCGTCGTCTTATGTCATGTTACAGGTCACTACTTGCATGCTATGCAAGTTCAAATATTGAAAAGCCATATTTAAGATATGAAAGAAATATTAATCAGCAAATTAGCTTGTTTTGACAGAAATTAAATGTTGGGGGGAAAAACATGCTTTTGATATCCACATCTTTTCTTAGTACTGGTTGTTGAGAAATATCCAAGACAAAATGTGTGACCAACAAACAAACAGACCACCGATATATTGTCAACTTTGGCTTTAAAAAATAAGAAGTAATCGGTATTTTCATTGGGTGTTATAATTCTCACATTTTGATCAAAGCTTTACATTACATGCGTCATTGGAAACAGCAAAACCCTGGCTACAATTTATTAGCCAAAGCTGCCATCTAGAATCAATGCGTTTGTTCTAGCTAAGATTTATTGCAATAATCAAATATCAAATAAGATCACGTGCAGTAAATCTGTTTGCTTTATTACATGTGAATCACTTTGAAATATAACCAGTTATGTTTATAAGAAAATAGTTATTGCTAAATATACAGCAGTCATTGATTATTCAATCCGGCCCCCTATCAATTAACTGATAGTGCATCGCTTGAGATCGATATCTTGTCTGGTATGAAATTGTATCAAGGCTGTTCACCAGAGAAGGCATAGTATGTGTCCTTTTCAGAAACGTAATTAAAGTCCTCCGTTGGCAAAACATGCTAAATTTGTCCGTTTCTTTTCCCCTTCGGTGCTTGCGCATTTGATGCATTTGTGACTGAACAATAATCTGTCACAAGCTGTACAAAAGGCATAATGTTACTGAATGTAGGTGATGAATAGAGAAGCATATTTTCCATGTTTAAGGACAATCACAACTGGTATAATACTGTCTTATATTTTAGCTTTTCCAGAAAAAATTATTTTAATGCTGTATCCATGTGACAATTTCTTGGCCGATGAATGTTAAAAATATGAAAAACATTTTACCTCAAAAATGGTAATAAGAATGAAAGAGAAAAAGACAGAAGGGATGAAGAAAAGAATGGGGGGAGGACAGGAACGGACGGACGGACAAATTAGATAATGATTTGACTACGGCTGTGCAGTAAGATCGATTTGGCAATGACAATGGTGTGCGTTGACTTTGGTAGTTTATCATAATTATAGAATTGCTGCCAGTCTGAAAACAACTTACAATGACGAAACAGTCTTACAGTTATAATCCAACAGTTGGTGCCTACGAATAAATGGATCACCCAGCAAAATTCATTTTTATTGAAGGTCAGTTGAGTTTTTTTACAAATAAAATTAGCAGCATGGTTTGGTCAAAACATTTCATTTCATTTGACTGATTTTTGGAATTAAGTAAACAAAGAGTTGATTTATTTCTCTGATAATACCACATTTCATAGCATTTAATTACCTCAAACAATATTTAGACATCAGTAAAATCAACAAAATAGTCTATACAGATATTAGGCTTCCCTCTTGAGATATGGACATATTACTCTGCGTCTAGAGATAAAAGTAGTCTAGTCGGAACTATTGTTTGTCGCTTTCCACCATGTCGTTACCAGGCATCGTTTATTTTCAAATACCTTTATCTTGGTGATAGGCATATTTCTTCCCTGTCGTAATCGTTATTAATTACATCATCACGAAGCAATTTCTATCAACCCTGTTTTATGGAGTTTTATGAAGGGAAAGATAATGGGATGTTCTCGTCTCATCTCGATATGGGACTAAGGTTAAGAAGGAAAAACAGTAATTTTCGTATAACTAAGGTTCTATCTTTGTGAAAATCATTGTTCTCGTCACACAATACACATCCATTGCCTTTTAGTGAGGTCCATATGAGGACTAACCTTGAAAATGGGCATATGCTAAACCAGCATTTAAGCCATAGTTTCTCTGGTCCATACACGATTAGCAGTTTTGCATAAAAAAGACATAATGGCTATTTATTTAAATGACAAATCTAAAATGATATTTGTTATAAAGTGACATTTGTCTTTCTATATTGTGATATTTTTGCACTTTTTATTTGCCAACATCGATCTTAACTATTTTATTTTGGCGATTTCAGTTTAGGAAACAAGAGGTCAGTCAGGCAAATATGGGTGGGAAAGTTTTTTCTTTTTTTCCCCCCCTTTTTCAGACGTTTTGCATAATCATTTTTTCGTGGTCGCCTTGTGTGAAGTCGCATTGCCATGCAACAATCCGACATTATGTGAACCCTTTGCAAGTCGGTGTTGAACGAAATGTTCGTTGTTTTCGAAGTTTACTCCTTTTGTAGAGCATAGTATATCGTTCTCGATATTCTTAATATTCGTTATGCGCTTTGCAATGCCATTTGCCTCGAAAGACGAGTAACATGGCGTTGTATCGCACATTATTCACTATTTATTGTTTAAGCAGTTATTGCTTTGTGTTGATTTCAGTGACAAAGAAACTGATAACTTCCTCAAAATGAGCAAGTTTTGAGAGAAATTTATTGTGTAATCAATCCAAAGACGTCAGCATTGATATTTATACATTTGCTGTTGTTATTTTTATTTGAATGATATGCAAACATTTTAATTTTGACATTTTGAATAAGTTCCATATCAAAATCATTTGAATAACAATTACAGTCTCAGGGGTTGAGTTAATATCAAATTAAACTTCAATCTTTTTAACAGTGTATATCAGAGACAATCATTACTGTAATTTTACGATGATAAACTAACAGAATGTAGTAATTGTCCAAAGACAAACTGAAAAAAATTAAATGCAGATAAAATAAAAGCATTTGTCTTCATAAACCATGAATCTTGTTGTCTTCCTGTCTGCAATGTTACTTCCATTCTTTGCGATTTCTCTGTGATAATCGATATGCTTAGAACACATTTTTAGCTGATAATGAATTAGTGAACGGATTTTGTTTTCAAAAATTCCATAGCTCATACATTTGTAGACGAATATATTTAATGTTTTAAATAAAATGGATCTATAAATGCACGTTCTCTTGTAGGAACTTTTGGCAATGAAATGCCGTCATTGGTTAAAAAACCAAATGAGGGACTTACCACGAAATGAAGGATATATTTTTATCCCTAAACAAGTGGGTGTAATTCTTGATAGAAGGTTGCAATAAAGGACATATGTCCTTTTAATATGTTCATCGTATGTTATGCATGCTAGTCTCAACAGTTTTTGATAAGGATTTGGGATTTATCTCGACATGTTATGTTAAGCAATTGATAAGCGTCCCCTGAAATGGAAGTCTCAAAGCATTGTAGCAAGAATAGCTCGTTTAATATAAAGATTTGACATTTGTTAAAAGTAAAGTGCTTCTTTGTTATAGTTTCACCTTAAATGGAAGGGTCATCCTCCGGAACACATGAGACAAATCTATTCTTTTATATATCTACTTCCAGATGCTAGGTGGACAGGCAAATGGTACATTCTTTAACTAAAGCTGGCGGCTCACCTACCCTGAATAGACTCATCCATCGACCTTACGATATGTAGGCGAAGGTTTTACTTCTTTTAACACTTTAGCATCACTTTCTCTTTACACCGTTATCTAAATGCCAAACAACATTAATAATTCCCACAAAGTGACTCATTTTCAATACATATAAATAACACAGTCAATTCGGTATTGAGTCATGATATTTATAAGTTGTCTGAATACCATCGTTTTCTCTGTTGGGATATAAAAACATACTCTGTCAAGTAGGAAACATAACTGAGGCAATGCAATGCTTGCTGATGCATTTGTTCGTTGATCCGTATTACTACCTGCTGCGATATATGAAAAGCAGATGTGTAAGATTGCCGACTGACATGCAAGTGGAATTGTTATCAAGAATTCTTGTATTTGTAAATAACAAAATGTATTGTTACAAGTACAACAAGTAGCGTAACTAATGTAAAATTGTTATAATACTAGTACTGAAGAGTACAAAATGAAATACCATTTGTACAAAATGTAGTGTACATTTTTACTGTAACTGGTACAGAATGTAGAACCACTAGTACAAAATGTAGTACTTGTAGTGCTCAAATCGTAGTAGTACGTGTTCCATATATAGTACTTTTAGTACAATATGTATGATTAATAGTACAAAATGTAGTTACAATACAAATGGTAGTAGTTAACCGTTATGGTACAAAATGCAGTACTAGTTGTACAAAATGGACCAGTATGTAGTACAAGTAGTACTAGTACTAGTAGTGCTTGTTTGTCAAGAAATAGTGCTTTACAACAGTAAATGTCAATGCAGTTCCGTGATACACTTGACATTGTAACTTATGATCGTCTTCCTAATCCTAATGAACACTTTTCCAGCTCATAGACAATTCAAAAGACAGGCTAACGAAGGGTTTTGTTGTAGTTTTTTTTTCGTTAATTATGTAAATCATTCAATAAAATTACTCTTACAAATTAGTTTACCCGACTAATTCCAACGGTAATTGTAAAAAAGATCTAAAACATAGAAGATTTCATCACACAGAGCAGTATAGGTGAAATGAATGATATAAAGGACATAATTATAATTTTGATTAAAAGGACTATTAGGTTATTATAAAGTTCCCTTCATTCTGAATACACGTACCATAAATACTTCTTTTGAATTCAAAGAAATCTTATCAAGCACTGAATCCCAATGGATTCTATCTAACATGTAATTAAATATAACTTGATATTCCTATCGCAAGAATGCCATGCCAGGAGGGCGTAAAGGATGTTTAATGGATGTTTAAGTGAGCATTCAGATGCTCATTTAAGAGTACTTGTCAACATTCGCTTACAAAATAAAAACTAAAACAATAACAACAGTCCAAAGACATGTCTGCTTGACACAAACTTGTTTACAAGTCTCATTGCAGGGAGCGCGGGGAAGCAGGGAAGTAATTCTGTTCATAATGAAGATATATCTATGCTAAAATATAAATTTCAGATTAACAGCTGATCACAGCAGTCTACATGACCGTGAACATTTTGGTATACCGAAGTTACACTTTCTTGTTTATCTCCTCTTCAACATCCGTTCTGTACAGAAACAATAAAACTTCTATGCACTTTTAAAAAACACAGGCATTGAAATGAATGTGCAGTATTAATATAGACTTGACAGTTCTGGTTTAAATTATCTTGACAGTTAAAATGAAATTTGGTAAGAAATCTTAAATTTGTATTTTACTGTGGAAACCTGTTTATCCTACTTTTTCCCTAAAACTGTTTTTATGATCATTTCATCTAAAAACATTTTACGTTATTCACAAAAGGTAGTTTCATTGTCATTTCCTTTAACTTACCTGTTCATCGTGCTGGGTGATGGTGAGAAAAGTTCACCATGTATAAACAGACAGATACAAAATACGCAACACACGATCAATTCGCCACTTGATAAACTGGCAAAACTTCTGCGCTTCAGAAGACATATCCGAGACGAGTGTCTCTGCATATTTTATCATTTAAGATATTGCAAAATTAGATGGCTTACTTACCTAACATCTATTTGAAAGGAATAAGAAGTCTTGTTCAAAAAAAATGTTCATTCATTTTTGTTGTCGCAGGCTTGTATTGGTAAAAAAACAAACTTACTTTTACTGTTTTATGTTGGGAGGTCAATTATATGGTTTAGCTACATAGCACATCTTCAAGGTTTCTTTTTACTATAAAAATAAAAACTACTATTTAAAATGTAAATATTGTTCTTCTTCCAAAAAATGTTCAACATTTTTAAACACTATACTACAAAATCCTATATCCATCAGACGATTTACTGGGAAGTTGCACTTGGCAAATGGAAACTAACTGAATATTCTGTCTATTGATAATAATAGAATAAATGTTCAAACTTGTAAAGTCTTCAAAAGCTGAAAATCGTGACGTTCAAAATCATAAAGTAACAAAAACAAATGTATGTATAAATGTGTATGTGCTCTAGTCAAAACAACATAATTTTCGGTTTTGCCTTTCTCTTAATATTCGTTCTGAATGCAGGCAGAAATTAAATTGAATTTTATTGATGAAATACGGTTTGTCAACATAGTTCATTAATTCTAAAGCGTGAATATACTGATTAGCTGATTCGATTGTTCCATCTGCTATAGTCTGAAAATGCATTGCGATATCAAAATGAATTAGAAGTGAAAATGGCAACGCATTTCTAGGCAACTGCGTAATAATGACTTAAACCTCTTACACATTAACGATATATAACTAATGTGAGTAATTTGCATATATGTAAGCTACGTATGCAGAAGTACTTTTAGAAAGCGTTCGCATTGACATTCCCAACGGCTGTATTATTTTTGAACAATTATGCTTAAATCATTTCAACAAGAATATATCGACTATCAATATTCAGGAGACAAAGAATGCTTATCATATGCAGAAAGTTGGGATTAGCGTTTGGATTTAGACATGAGAAAAGAATGTAGCATCGCTAGAGATCGTCTGATTGATATGACATAATTTCGATGATTACAAATGGTTGAGTACTTCTGAAATGGGGAAACAATCGTTTGATTACTGATGTGAAGACAGTAAGCTGACTTCACTCTACATGATAGGGTTGTCAGATAAGCGTTAAATGCTATGTTTATATGTGCAAACCTCTCTGTACATTGACATGTACCGAAAATACTCACGTCTAATATTTGCGTATAGGCAAAAGATTCTATTAGGCTCTTACTATGTGCAAAAGTACATGAATTTGCATATTCAGTATATTTGCTCACATGTGCAGTTGCATTCATATGATCATGATTTTGCTCATGTGAGGAACGAAGTAGTTTACATATTTGCAAAAAACACCCATGCGTGCAAACAGGTCTAAGTTTACGGGGTTTAAGATGAAGGAAACAAGCGTTTGCATCTACCTGTTGTCATGCGAAGTAAAAACGTGTCAAGAGCTTCTTGTTGGCAAAAACGAATGAATTATTGCGTTGTCTATAATATATAACGTCGGTATAGGCTGTTTTATATGTACACGGGTTCTCCTTTTGCTGACAATGGAATTAATGAAGCTAGAAAGTTGGACATATTACCAGTATCGCTACATCATCAAAAGACCATCCTTTAAAATCTCAACCAACAAAAGTCACAAATTTAGCAAGAAATGATTATATTCATCAGTATAATTAAGTTTGGATGTACAGGAAAATGCTGATAGGTTTACAAAGTTAGACTATATATTATATGAGAAAACGCTATAAACGTAATGGCTTACATCAGTTTGACGTCAATGCAATTGAGAAAGACACTTGACATTTTACTGTAAATGGACGCGTTCTGCATTCTCTGTTTTATTAACTATTTATTTATGACTGGTGAGAATATTCCTTTCCTAACATTAAAATCTGCTGAATTCTCGCATTTCTCGCTCGAAATGAGAAAGAATTACGTGTACACTCAAAGATTTCAAGAAAGATTAACAAGTTTCAACTCTACTAATGACTTTCTATTGTTAAGTCTATGATTACCGCCCAGAGTTTTAGTGATTAAAAAGAACACCTAAAGAATAAGTACAACTGGAATTTCCAATCATGCTACCAAATCAGAGTCACAACTACTAGGTCTAATTTTTAATCTAGTATCAAATTATAAACCTCATTGGAAACAATCAGCAAACTAGCGTAATTTCGTCTTTTTCGCTGTCTTTTTACTTAGAATGATATAAATATAATTATGATGACCTTATGTTTGTTTTGTTCAGAAAGCACTTGGGCAGATCTTTGTTTCTTGTTTTCAACTAGGCAATGAATTATCGAAACTATTTTTATTACACAAGGCTGTTGAAGTTTGAGAAATAATCAAATTTGCAATTTGTCACAGTATTACAAATTGTAATTAGTGTTGGTTTCGAAACTTGTTCTAAACTTGTACGTTTGTTAACATACTAGCTCCGTGCTTTTCTTTGCTGATAGATTTATCAAGTGTAGCTGTGAAGATACAACTAGAATTAATTGATTATCGGGTTCTGCTGCAGATAGGTGCCAAGTTTATTGATGCTGTGGATAAGATAAAGCTGAAGTAATGGAAGAAGTAAATATTAAAGGGTTTAAACTACAAACTTGAAATATGTCATATTCAGAGTATTGCTGATTACCATTTTGTTCTGTCTTCAAAATGAAGTTAGCTTTTTCAAATGTGAATTAGATGGTGTATGAACCAATTGACCATGGCAGTCATGACTTCGTCTCTTGTTCTAATAGTGTCCACGGTACAACAATTTCAATTTCAATTTATTTGGCAAAAGTCGGCATAGAATGCCTTTGGCCATTAACATAAAACATAGAATATGGCAAAGACAATTAAACACATAAACACATACAGAATACGACAATAGGAAAATACATTAATCAGAAACAGTTTTATTATCAAGAGCATTTTCTCTGGCTACCATGGCTTTCGTTAAGAATAAAGCAATGTTGATTAGTTTTTTCTTGCTGCTAGTTGACATAAGAGAATAGAATTTACAGACAGTAGGAAAAGATAATCTCCCTAAATACTGAATTCTTAAATCATGATATTTTGGGCAACACATAAGCATGTGGTATTCAGACTCGATACAGTGAGAATTGCACAATTTGCATACTCTTTCAGCCCTTATTACACCTGTATATCTTCCACGTTCAATTTCTAGAGAATGTGAAGAAAGTCTAAAACAAGTAAGTTGATTGCGTAATTTACAATTGCTTACCTTATCTAAATATTCTTCAAAACAGAAAGATTTTTTGAAATTAAAATAATATTGTAGTTTTGTATATCCCTAATAGAAGCGTTCCATTCCTTGATGAATTGATCTCTAAGTCTTACCTTAAACAAGGAGGCATAATTAAAGTCAGCTTCAATGTTATCTATTAAATTAAAAAACCCTGAACTATTAATAAGATTTTTTTATTTTACAAACCCACATATTATCTTTTCCGATATTGAATTATTGTTTTTCATAATCTTACACCAAAAATTTAAACTTCTTTCTTTACATAAAATTGATAAAGGAAACCTTCCAAGCTCACCATATACAGCATTGTTTGGAGTCTGTGATTTTACACCTAACAAAATTTTACAAAATTTCAGGTGTAGTTTATCAACTTCCTTATAGTCATACACACCCCATACTTCCGATCCATACAGTAAAATAGGCACTACCATTCTATCAAAAAGCATTAATTTAGATTTGATGTCAAGTTGAACTCTTTGAAAAAGTGATAAAAGATTGTTGTATGCTCTCAAAGCTTGAGTTTGAAGTGCTTTAACAGCTTGTAACATATTACCTGTGTATGTAAAATTTACACCGAGATACGTAAATGAATTGACGATTTCAATTTTTTCATCATCATGAATAAAAAGTTCATAACAATGATTACTTTTTCTTTTTTCAAAGACACATATTTTTGTTTTAGAAACATTAATTTTCAAACCCCATTTTAGTGAATATCTATATACATTATCTATTTGTGACTGTAGAGAAACAGGATCAGTGGTAAATAAAACAATGTCATCTGCGAATAATATCAAGTATCTTGACAATAACTCTATGTCTTTTTCGTTTAAAGAATTCAAGTCAATGTTATTGCTTATGTCATTAATAAAAAGTATAAAAAGAAGAGGTGATAGTGGTTCACCTTGTTTAAGCCCCAAGGTCACATCAAAAAAGTCAGATATATTCATATCATTAGATATTTTCACACTTGCTTTAACATTCTGGTAAATAGACTTTATCATGTTAAGCATTTTACAACTAATACCAATTTCTACTAATTTTGACCATAATGCATTCCTAATTACGCTGTCAAAAGCCCTCTGGTAGTCAATAAAGACACACCAAAGTTTTGAATTTTGCGAAAGTACCTTTTGAATGATATTGTGTAATAAAAATACTGCATCGTTCGTGCTAAGCTTATCACGGAAACAACAAGACAGTACTTCGTTACCACTGTCCATTATAACAGGTCACGGATTTATCTTGACGCCGAATTCAACTGGACCACTTTAATGATCTTGTAATCATAATCTCATTAATTGGCAATAAATCTGCTCGCCAATGGCCTCCGGGCAGTTGGTTGAATGAATTACAACTGAACGCATTATAACAACTTAAACAAAGCGCGTTACTTGTTACAGAACCCAAACACAATAACGTGTACCAAAGATATTTGTATAAAATATAACTGAATATCAATCCTCGTCAGTTTTCAATGATATATGGACGTTGAACATGTGTTGGCAGTACATCGGAACAAAACTGTTGCAAAAACAATAGACAGTTTGATCAAAAAATCTACGGTAATGTATCTGAAAATAAGAACTTCTCAATGCTGCATCACCGAATTTTAGAAACGGTTAACATTAAAACTACATATATTTATTAGAAGCCTATTGTCTATCATTTACAAAAGTCAAATTTTCCATGCATCACATTCAAAACTCCGTTTTTAGTCGAATAAGCATTTCCTGATATGACTTTTAATGGTGATAAAAATACATGCTAAACCCCAACAGGTTTATACCTGCAGGTCAAAAGTTTCGTCCTTCCTGTCAGATATTTGCTCTTAGTAATTTCAGTTTCAGATTATTTCAAAAACAGTTGTATGTGTTTGCGTTTATATGGGAGAAATATTACTAACGCTTTTGTTACTCAAGAGATTTCTTATTCAAAGTATCAAATACTGTTTAGACGATTCTTTCTATAGATCTTTGACTTGTTTTGCCTTGTAATTATATTGTCTTTCTTCCGCTTTCAAAGTAGAATTGATTTTTAATGGAAAATTGATTCAATTCTACAAATATGTGAACACACACTGTAAATGGTCTTCTAGTACAAATATTAATCTGGTCAATAAATCTTTTTTCGGTTATAACCTCGGGATAAGTAGCATGAATGGCACAGATCCATACCATGATATTTAAAACTTCCGTTTCTGGGCTAGAATGAGAAAATACGAGGGGTGATTCAAAAGTTCGCGGAATTTATCTCTAAATCATTTATTTTTTCACCGAATCACATTAAATTTCGCATAAATATAATTCAACGTATTTTAACTAACATTTTCGTTTAGTTTATGGAATATGTGTAACCGGAAGAATATAAATGGTCTCCATAGCAACCACGGTTAGGTGACTTGAAGCAGGCCAAAATATTTCGTTTTACTAATTCACTTCAGACGATAGTATGTTTTCAAATGTTGCTCAATTTTGGCGCGAACGTAACTGACGTTAGAATGACGTGTTGACGTCATTTCCTATAATTTTGATTACATTACGTTGAACCGTTACTCCACAGCAGCGAGTTGTCGCCATGTCTTCAACTTCTTCCGCGACGTCAACAAGTGAATTGGAGCTACGCGCAGTTGTGAAATTTTGTGTTGGACTCAAACTTACACCAGTTGAGACGTTGAATCAAATTAAAAACTCGCATACATTACAACCTTGTGGTAAATCGTTTGTCTACAAATGGCATGAGCGATTTCGGAACGGCAGAAAATCGGTACTTGATGACGATAGAGCAGGTAGACCAGCATCCGCTATGACGACGAGCAACGCAACGTTAGTGAGAGAGCTTTTGGACAACGACCGGCGCTTAACGGTTAGGGGTATTGCAGAGGAACTCTCCCTATCGTATTCTACTGTGCAACGAATTCTTACAGAAGAGCTAAATATGTCCAAAGTATCTGCGCGTTGGGTGCCCAGACTTCTGACTGATGAAAACAAGCAGCGGAGGTTAGAATGTTCTCAGCAATTTCTGGATCTGTACGACGCACAGGGTGACGAGTTTTTGGACAAAATCATCACGACAGACGAGACATGGTTATACCATTATGATCCAGAGTCGAAACAGCAGTCGTCCGTCTGGAAGTCACCAGACACACCTCCACCAAAAAAGGCCAGGACAACACGCAGCTGCAAAAAGGAAATGTTCATCTTCTTCATGGATAGACAAGGGCTTTTGCTTCAACACAAGGTGCGCGACGGATGTACCGTAAATGCCGACTATTATTCAAAGGTATGCCGCATTTTAGTCATACAAACGATCAACACTTATATATTATTTTTATAACAAACTAATATTTTACAGTATGTATTGTTTCAAATAACAAAATATATAAAAATATTATTTAAAATGTGCCGCTTTTTACTTTCTTAAACTTAAATTATTTCATGTTTTCCCGTTTGTTTGTTTGACTTCAGGTGCTTAGACGCGATCTGATACAGGCTCTGCGCCGCAAGCGCCCCCTGTTGGTACTGGATGATGTTATACTCCATCATGACAACGCTCCAGCACATCGGGCACAGAGTACAGAGTTAGAGATTTCACTGCTTGGTTTCAGTCTCTTACCACATCCGCCGTACAGCCCGGATCTAGCACCGATGGACTTTCGTCTGTTTCCAGATATGAAGAGGGAACTCAGAGGCCAGAGATTTGAAACAACATTAGAGCTACGCAATAAGGCTCGTGAAGTAATCTCTTCATTCAGTCAGGATTGGTTTAAGGTAACATTTATGCAATGGGTACAAAGGCATAGGAAGTGTGTAGCGACGGGCGGCGATTACGTCGAGAAGGTGAATCGTACGCTAGAATTTGACCGTTAGTGACGTCGACGTCGTGATGGCGTGCGTCAAGTGCCGGTCATGTATACAATTCAAATATGTACAAACGATTTATTAGTAAATGTATTTCAATGAGATTACGGCTCTGCTTTAGTATTGAGTAAACGTATCGAGTGATGTAATTTTTGTGTTTGTATTGTCTTTTCCGTTCTAGTAATAAAGCAATTCCGCGAACTTTTGAATCACCCCTCGTATTTAAGCATTAAATAAAAAGACATTAAGAAATATTAAACAGCTAGACAAATCACTACTTGACGGGTAAGGACAGACTAAACCAAATTTATCTGTATTGTGTGGATGCTATTCGAGTAGGTGTCTGGTATAGTTTACTTCATATTGCTTAGTAAAAACAAGACATGAATTTAAGACAAGCAACATACTTATCACTAAAAGCCAAAGTCGAACCGGCGAAATGACAACGCTGTCTTGCTAAAGCAGTCATTTTTGTTTGTGTTTGGACGCACACAGTTTCAACAATACCAATGTGAAACATCTGTCAGAATTTTCTTCAGAGCTTTTTTTATTAAATGAGTAAAGACAGAACAGCCGTATTGCTAGTATAATGGGCAGTTAAAGAAAAACATGCTAGAAATTCAAAAAATTGCGCCTGAGAAGGATAAAGATATAGAAATTTTGGAAATCAATGAATCAAGGTTTCTTTTATATGAGTTTTTGTCTTATAAAGCTTCCGTAAATGTAACATTTTAGTTTAAAGATTATGAAAAGCTTATTTGATAAAGAGAGTAGCATGTTCTGTTCATAGTCAATGATAATAATTATTAGGGACGGGAACGAATATTCGGAAATCGACCGAATATTCGAATCTGAAAATCAAATTCGAATATTCGTAAATTAGTGTAAAGCTTTCTTTTCAAAATAAGTAGATTTTGATAATCTTAGTATGCTTATTGTGCAGAATAAAATCGTTTGTGTTGTTGTGTTAATTTATCGCATGTCAAAAATTGTCCAATTAGCAAGAAAATTCCAATGCATAATTGGCAGGGCTAACAGTTTGCAACAGGGATAAATGTGATACCTTTTTATCTTTTGTTCATTTTTATTGGCGCCTGTTTTATGTAAAATATTAAAAGTTGTGTGTCTCACAATGTTCCAGAATTAACGTCATGTTATACGAAAATGGAATTATAGAACAAGAACGAACAATCATGCTTTTGACTCTATTGATAATACTCTTCTGTTGTCCAATCAATCAGAATAACTCAAATATTTTCCTTTGATAAATATGTTTGAAAATAGTCTTAACATTCCTGCTTTAAGTTTGCACGTAAAAAATATCAACGTCTATTTATGTATTTATTTTCCCGTATCTTGTCCGACACAAACAGCCCTTGACATTTCAAAGTTCGGAAAACTCATTGAACTCATAACTAATCGAATATGGTTATGGTAATCTGAATATTCGAATATTGATTTCAGTAATCGTTCCCCGCCCTACTATAAACATATGCATAATCCTTAAGGATTTACCTTGTTATCTCAGATTTTTATGCCCCCACAAAGTGGGGAGCATATAGCGTTGCACTTGTCCGTCCGTACGTACGTACGTCTGTCCGTACGTCCCGAAATCTTGTGAACGCAACTCCTCTTAAACCGGATGGCAGATTTTGCTTAAACTTCCAGGGATGAACAGCTTTAATGTGTAGATGGTAGTAAAGGAAGGAATTTTTGCTGCGACCAAATTTAACAGAATTATAGCCCTTTGTTGATTTTTTCACTATATACCATATAAATAATTGAACATATAAATTTTACATTTGCAATTTAATTTAACATGTACATAAGGTTACCTGTAGATCATTTAGGTATATGTACAGAAATGAAACAGTGGAATGAAGATGGAAAAAGTATAAATGAAATGAAGCTGCTATTGTTTACGAGCACATCTGCACAGTGGGGGCATCCGTGTCCTTTGGACACAGTTCTAGTTTGTGTCTATTATACTTGAGAAAAACATGGAAAATACATTGACACCTGAGTCAATTTTCTCAAGATTTATGTGAATCAAATAACCAGATCTTGTCAGTATGTCTGTTAAGTTATTCATATGAGGTTCCCTGGATTTCAGTTGAATTTGTAGTATTGTCATATTACTCAGCACTGGTTGATAACATTGATCAGCCATCCCCAAAACAATAACACCATCAAAAACAACAACAGTAAGAAGAACAACATCAAAATCAAACAATCTTTCATTAGATATTTCCGCCCTTTGATGCGGTCATGGTATTATTTAAGTTTTCATGGTATAATTATCATCTTTGACTTTGGGCAGAACATGTCACTTCATCAAACTGGCCCTTCAATTTCAGCTTATTACTGCCAAAAGTCAAAACTGACTATACTAGGCAGGCTCCTAAACTAAACTGTCTAAATCTAGTCGCAAATGATCATAACATTCTAGCAGTTCTAACAAGTTTTTCTTTCATTGCCTTTTATTCTATCATTATTCATTTGATCAAAATGTCTAAAATTCCGACAGAATCACAAGAGCTTGTGTCGATCGTCTTAAGTTCTTTTTTTAGTTTGTTTTACTAAGTATTTTGCAGTAAACCATCCCAGATATGTGCATAACATCCATGCAGTAAATTTGGCGCAGTTATTGCCTTGTCCGTCAAGAAGTGATTTTATCTAGTTTGACGTTTCAAATTTAATCAAAGTTATGACTGAACTTCTTTCTACATTATGTTACGTTTAATTGCCATTCGTATAAAACTTGAGTAGTCTCTCCAAACTAGCCTAGGAATGGAAGTTGGATGTGAATATCATGGTATGTATAACCACTTATTTATCTTTGCCCTTCCATGCTCATATGTTTTCCTTGGATATCCTGAGGTATTCACTGAAAAAATATCTTTTGACCAAAAATTCCATAATCGCACTTTGTTAACACTGTAATGTTAAAGGTCTGTTTTATAATTTGCAGAACGAAATTGTAGCAGTTTCCCATTAAAAATCAATACTGTTTTGAAGACAGAAGAAACAAAATGTAATTAGAAGGACAAAGTATGTTCACGATTTTTGTAAAGAATAAGTATTTTCGTGAGCAATAAAATCATTAGCAATGTCGCTCATATACAAACGCACATTTGTATCTATGATCCTGAAATACTTTTGTCTAATATAAATTCCATTGCCAGAGGTACATAATGAGGATGCTTTCTTATTAAAGTTGGTTGCAAAATAGGCGCTGATTTGATATGTAACAAAACAAAGGTAAGCTACAAACACGAAATTTACATAGGTTGAAAGTATTTTTATCAAGTATTAATAACAATATTTTCGTTTAATTCATTACAACTGAGTTTGCAAATAATCTGAAACAAATTACTAGGACAGCAGGAGAAAACCTTTGACTTCACGTTTTAACCTACTTTGGCTTAACATGTATTTTATTTTTGTCACATTTTAAAGTCAAATTATGGAAATCTGCAGCTAAGAAAGCAATCTAAGTCTCTTTTTTCTGTATGAAAATACCCAAATTTACAGTTTTATATGTCACGCGTGAAATTTTTGACACTTGTAAATTATAGACAATAGGCTACTTATAAATATCTGGAGTTTAATGTGTATATTTGCTAAATTTCGATCATTCAACTTCATTGATGCATCAGTAAGCAGTACTTGTTTTCAGATAAATTACTGTTGATTTTTGGTGAAACTGTCTATATTATTTGCTCAGATGTACTTTCAACCAACACATCTTCAAGCGTCCATATATCATTGAAAATTGACGAAGGTTGAATTCCAAGTGCTCTGGTCTCGATAAGGTCATTGAGTACCTATCCTTTTCACTTTAAAATGCCATTAACTTTTTATGCCCCCCCGAAGGGAGGCATATAATTTTTGAACTGTCCATTCGTCAGTCCGCCCGAAAACTTTAACATTGGCCATTACTTCTTTATTTGTTAGTGGATTTACTTCATACTTGGAAACAACACCCCTTTGGACAAGACCTTCCCACTGACCTATATTTATATGACCTTGACCCCTGACTGACCTTTACCTTGAAGATCCAATTGGTCAAAAACTTTAAGATTGACCATAACTTTCTTATAAGTAATTGGTTTCCATTCATATCTGGACACAGCACCCCTTTTGACAAGACCTACCCTAAGACATATATTTATTCGACCTCGACCCCTGAATGACCTTCACATTGAAGATACAATTGTCCAAAAACTTTAACATTGACCATAACTTCTTTATTAGTAACTGGATTTCCTTCATACTTGGACACAACATCACTTTGGATAAGACCTTCCCATTGACCTATCTTTATTTGACTTGACCCCTGAATGACCTTTACCTTGAAGATCTAATTGTCTAAAAACTTTAACATTCGCCATAACCTTCTTATTAGAAAGTCGATTTACTTCATACTTGGACATAAACTCTTTTGACGAGACCATCCCATTGAATTATATTTATTTGACCTTTTGAATGATTGGTCCTCAGCTCAAAGGTCAAAGCACTGCTTTCGGGGGCATTGTCATCATACAGTGACAGTTCTTGTTGATTTATATGTCCGTGTTCTTTTGCATGCAACATTGTCGAGTTGATGGTTTGGTTGGAGTTAATTTTCCAAGACAAGTTGTACCTGTTTGTTCTTATGAAATCTTGTTAGGCAAGTGTGAGGTTGGTCACCATAGGACCTGGTTTAAACCCCAGCGGCATAAGTTTTGCCACTGACCGTTCTAAGGCGGTAACCCCACGATTTCTCATTTTCGTTAATTATTTGTGGTGTCTTATTTCTAACTGATATCTTTTAAAATCTATGATCTTTCTTCATCTATTTTTGACTGTGTAGGGAGGCTGTGTTTCCTGACTGGTTTTTCCTGATATGCGGTTGTTTTCACTTTTTTTCAAACACACTGGGGTAATTAAAATAATGTGTCGTAATACCTTTTTGCATAGTAAAAACCGGAAACAAACATATGTCCCTGGCCAGTGCTTTCTGAACAATCTATCTGTCTTTTTGAGTTTATCGTCGGTACCGGTTGCCAATATGACCGACGCCACTGCAGATAGTTTTTATTTTATGTTGTGTGGGATAGTTCAAGATACAGAAAGCATCCCATGCCAGAGACACCCCTGGTTCTCTTGCATGCTCAGTGTACATCACTGATACCTTGGACCTCGGTTTATCGCCTCATCCGAAAGACAATTAGAAATATTAGTGGAGAAGCGGGGGATTTATCTCAGGAACCCCTGAGTTACCATCCCAGCGCGTTACCACTGGACCACTGATCCGCTCCTTTTCTGAACAAAGCAAGCATAATGTCATTAAATATCTACATGTATATTATTTTAAGGGAAACGACAGCAAACAAAAATCGATTATTTATGTCGACATAAAGCAAGTTTTCTTTCTACTACATGACTGTTTCCAATATGAAGTTTAAAGTTTAATATTAGATTTAAAATTCATTTAAAAATTCTTTGGACGGCATGACTACTTATTCTTTAGATGTTCTTTCTAATAACTAAAATACTGGTTCGGTATTGAGAGACTTAACATTACGTAGACCGTTTTACCATTGGAGTACATATTACGACATTGCAGATTCAAAGTTTACCATATTTACGGCAGTAAGAGAAATAAACAAATTTAACTGAAATATAATTTAGAATTAGATTAGCAAAACTGACACGCTCTTCCGACTGATCATTTTCCCTTCCGTTTTTGGAGGTAAAACTTGGTTTGTTTTTGTGCGAATTGCAGCAAGTTCAGCAGATTTGAATGATAGAAAAGGAATATGTTCACCAGTCATTAATAAATGGTTATTAAATCAGAGAACGCCGAACGCGACCATTTAAAGTTAAATGTCAAGAGTCTTTCTCAGTCGTATTGACGTCAAACTGATGTAAGCCAATACGTTTATAGGCGATTATTCTAGAACATAGCTTAACTTTGTTAACATAACAGTTTTTTTCCTGAAGAAATTTACTTTAATCAGGAAACATTATGGCTACACCAACACTTAAATACTCTGGTGTATTTGTTACTTTTGCTTGTCGAGATCTTGATTATACAATTTTGGTGGTTATTAATCCAACTTTCTAGTTTCATTACTTTCATCGTCACCTTGTACATATGTAAACCAGCTTGTCACGTCAATTATCATAGAAAAATGAAAAAAAAATCAGTCGTGTATTCCTACAAAAAATCACAACAAATTTCTACTTTGCATGACAAAAAGCAGCTGCGAACGCCTGTTTCTTTCATCATAAACTCCGTTACAAAGACCTGTTTTGCATGAGCATATATTTGGAAATATATAAACTTGCTCACAATCGCACATGTAAGTGAATAATCTCAATATGCAAATAATTTTATTATTATTATTTATTATTTTTTATCTTGTGCAAATTACCTCTTGTGCATACGCAAAAGTAGACATGGGTATTTTAGGTCATGCGAACGTACAGTGAGGTTGGCACACATAAACATTGCAAGAAAATACCTTTCTAACAACCATAACATGTGGAGTCACTTCAGCCTCGGTGTTTTCGCATAGATAGAATTGAACGGATTCCTCAATTGGACGTTATCAAGCCTTTGTACAATTCTGTTATACCAGATAATGTCTGGAGACGCCACATTCTTTTCTCATTCCCAAACGCAAACATAGATCTTACACTTTATGTGTATGATAGCATTCTATGTCTCCTGAATCTTAACAGTCCATCTAATTTTGGTTGAAATAATTTTAGCGTCATTATTTTCTGAAAGGTCTTTGAATGCTATGTAAAAATCACTTCTGGATATGTTAGCAAAACTTACAAATAAACAAATTACTCACATAAGTATATATTCGATTATTCGATCTCTTTTTTTTCATTACTCACCTTAGTTTTCCCAGGCTTTTGAATTCACACACTGACACAAAAAGACAACACTTTTATATCTCGCTTAACTACTAAGTAACTGTTTCAAATGATATATTGAGGACAGCAACTGTTTATAGTGAATACTCTTCTACATATAGCGCTGATTTATCCAAAATGTAAGCGCATTGGTGTCTATCAAACTGACTGCAAAACATTATGTAACTTTTTAAACGTTCTTTTCGTGCAACATGTAGCAGGTTGAAGTTGACACTATAGAATGCGGGTTGGGACATGCCACTTGCTACTTGCCACTTGCTAGTTGCTACTTGCTATTGCCAGTTATTATTTATAGTTGCTATTTGTCACTTGCCATTTGTTAGTTGTCATTTGCTACTTGCTAGTTGACAAATGACAACTAGCAAATGGCAAGTGACAAATAGCAACTATAAATAATAACTGGCAATAGCAAGTAGCAACTAGCAAGTGGCAAGTAGCAAGTGGCATGTCCCAACCCGCATTCCATATTGGCACTGACCAACGTCTTTACTTTTTAATTACTTATACCATGAAAACTTTAATCATACCATGACTGCATCGAAGTGCAAAAAAATCTAATAGACGATTGTTTTGTTTAGTTGTTGTTCCGTTTGCTGTTGTTGTCTTGCAGTTCCTGAGGGGCTGATATAAGTTTTCCTGACAACCGTCCGTTGTCTATCTTTCTAACAGTGTTGTGTGAATGACCATTCTACAAATTCAAGTGAGATCGAGGTAAACGCAGTTATATATCTGTTTACAGACATACCGAGGAGAGATGTCTACCTGGAGTTTTTATTTTTTGATTATTCAATTTATATATATCTTAAGAAAAAATTGATTCAAGAATCGATGTATTTTCTAAGTTTTTCGCAAGTATAATAGACACAAGAAAATCTGAGAGAACTAGGTACATTATTAAGGTTTATGCATCTGTTTATGGTGGTTTTCGCTTTCTAAATGACGATGTGATTATTTGAAAGGTTGTAATATGAGCTGGCTTTATACTATTCCAAATAGAATTATCTCATGTGCTTCGTAATTAAGCGTGAATATATATTTCTATCTAACATTAGTCAACACCTAGCAGTAGCAAGAGTCGTGGGCTGGATGAAATCAATGGTTTGCAAAATGGAAAAAATTTCTGTTCAAAAAGCAATCCACATTAATAAGCTTGATGATTGTTCTGTAATATAGCAGATTGCTGATCATGACAAGAGTTGTTTAGAACGCTTGTGAAAATTGCTTATGCAAATTGATGATTTGCTTCATAACAGTGGAAGAGAATTATTGTTAAACATTGCACCACTTGCTAGGAAGATACTCTGAGGGATTTCTTTGGCTTAAGTCAGCATTGTGGAATTACTTTCTCAAATCAGTAAATGAAAATTGTATGCATTGTTTCAAAACAATTATCTGATTTAAAAAAGAATGTGTCACAGATTCGAATGCCCCCGAAACATAGAAATGGTAACAGTCATGGTAGCTTAAAACTTGACGTTGCTTTGATCATTTGTGTTAATACTTTTGAAGTCTGTGAACTGAACAAAGTGCTTATTCGTCTAGAGTTAAGACTATTATATGTCCTTTACCTATTTGCATGGCTGGTAAAATCAATAAAATTCCAAAACTGATGTGTTTTAAGAGATATTGATCTAGTGTTTTGTACCCATAGGTCACCACGTGTCTTTCATAGAAAAAGTGTTTCAGAACAGTTTCTCACCCAAAGGCCGGAGTATATGCACTGCTTGATAATGATCGTTGTGTGAAAATTTGGTGAAAATCAAATGAGAATTGTAGGAGAAGATGCGCACAGAAAATTGGACAAACGGACGGACAGAATAACGGACGGACAGTCCGACTACTATATTTTTACTCTAAGGAGGCTTTTATTTTCAGAAATTTCTGCCCTTTGTGGAAAGTTTAAAGCAATGTTCAAATTATCATATCAAAATCAAAGATTCAATACATTTGAGATTGTTTTTAGCTCGCCTGTTTCCGAAGAAAAAGGTTTAGCTATTGTGATCACTTGGTTGTCAGCGTCGTGCAAAATATTTAATTTAGCTGATTACTTATAAACCATAGAGCTTAGAGTTAAGATAATTGGTTTTTAGCATTGTATAGAAGTCCGCTACAAAGTTGATTCAAAACATGACTCCAGGGTCAATACTGACCCCGCCCAGGGTGTCTCTTGATTTTATATATACTTATATAGGGGACGCCGTAAAGCTGATTACTCATAAACAATAATGCCTTGAGTTTAGATATTTGGTCTGTATCACTGTCTAATGAACATTACCAAGTTATTCAAATGATGACACCGGGGATCAATATTGGACACGCCACACAGGTAGCTTGGTTTCAAGTAGACATTTAAAAACTTAGGATAAAAGCCAGGGAAAAAGTTTAAAAAACATTTTGTTTGAAACCACTAGGCCTATAGCCTAGGTATTTGGTATGTAGTATTTTCTAGAAGACCTCTTCTAATATTGTGCAAATCATACCCTATGGGTCATTTTTCATGTTTTCTTAACAGTTATCTAGTATATAATAATACCATATTCAGTTCAAACTTAAAATCTATTAATATGCCCCCGTTTCTGACAAATAAAACAGACGAGCGTTGGAGCCACTCCGCGGTGCTCTTGTTTAGTTTTAATTTAGGTTTTAAAAGGTTCATGGCATTGAATGTCATATAGTTATGACTGCGATACCATTGACGTTATACAGGAATCAGTAACGGTTAATACTAGAAACCCATATTTAGATGGAAAAGCAGTAGTATTTGCAAAATTATGAAGATACAGTGTCAAATTAAGAGCTAACATATAAATCATACCCCAATATAAGCGCTCTAGTAATTTAATAAAAGGTTTCGATATGATAACTTGTATATGCTTACTGAGCAAGAGGTTAAGAAAATATACTTTGTTGTTTTTTTTTCATTTTTATACTCAAGTGATGCTACCTGGTTTATATCCATTAGTTAGAGAAAAATATACGTCTCAAGTCTTTGAAAAAATTTAAAAGTATTTGTTTGCTTGCCAGACAGAAAAAGTTGAATTAACTATATTACCTATGTTTGCTCTATTAACATGCAAAACGTTTTATATGGTTAGTCTTCTTTTTTGAAAATATTCCGTCTACAGTTTCTCTCTCCTTCTCTTACACGAGTGTAAATGTGATATTCGTTTTGTCCAACTCTGTAAAGTTTTATTTTTATTTTTTATTAACAGGTGGTTTGCCATCAACACCGAGGCACAGGAGGGCGGTTACGCGATTCACAAGTCTCATGATAATCCCAAAAGATCTTAATAATAAAATGATCTTACAGCGAGAAGTTATCATTTTCTTTTAATTCTCATAAGAAAAAAACCTGTAAATACTTTTTTTGAAATTTTGAATGATTGCATCAGCAATTTTATTAAAAACGTGTCAAAAGATATGGTCTTTATTTAAAAATCAAATATTCTATTTCCGACTTAAGCAGTGTGGATAAATGCATAAAACATGAGAACATGATTGCAAAGATAACTAAAGGCAGATCAGAGAAGTTGTTTTAATGTGCGAATTGAACCTGTTTGTATTTTCAGATAATTTTTCTGTTGTATTTGTTACGGAATGAGACAGTATGTATAAAGATCGTATAAATCAAAACAAAGGTGACAAAACCTCCAAAAAGAATTGTGGACTTGACTTTGAGATAAAATTTGTGCCATTTTAGAAACAAATATAGGCAAATTTGCTATCAAAATGTTTTAAAATCTTCTATTGGCAACATTTCGAATTATTTTTAAATTAAATTCTGGTAATTCTCATTACTTTTTTTCGCATGAATGAAGAAAGATGGCACATTTCATTCGTATTTTAAATGCGTGTTTGCTTTCTGATATTTGACATGCTATATAGAATACACTTAATATCCTGTCATCGTGGGCAAAAGTCACAAATTTATTAGAATATAATGGTTCATCAGAGTAATTAAGTGTTGCTGCATCCATATTGTTTCCATCTTAAAGTAAAGCTTTTCAGGAAAAAGGACTGTTATGTTAACAAAATTTAACTGTGTTCCACAATAATCGCCTATAAACGTACCGTTTGACGTCAATGCAATAGAGCAAGACACTTGACATTTAACTTTAAATGGTCGCGTTCTGCGTTCTCTGTTTTAGTAACCATTTATTAATGACTGGTGAAAATATTCCTTTTCTAACATTCAAATCTGCTGAACTTAGCATTTCTCACTCGAATGAGAACACTCAAAGTTTTCAAGAAAGATAAATCAAGTTTTAACTTGATTTAAAACAAACAAGTTGAAGAGGAAATGATCAGTCGCAAGATGGTGTCGTTTTTGCCAATCCAAATCTTCAATTATATTACAGTAAAATTTGTTTATTTCTCTTACTGCTGTGAATTTGGGGACACTTTGTGTCTGCAATGTCGTAAAATGTACTCCAATGGTAAAACGCACCTACTTATGTTAAGTCTATGATTACCGACACAGTGTTAAAGTTGTTAGAGAGAACATCTAAAAAATAAGTATAACGGAATTTTCAGTCATGCTGTCAAATGACTTTTTAATGAATTTTGAATTTTAAAAATGACTTTTTAATGAAATTTGAATCAAATATCAAACTTTAAACCTCATTTTGGAAACAGTCATGTAATAGTAGAAAGAAAACTTGCTTGTCGTCATACAAAATCGATTTTTGTTCGCTGTCGTTTACTTAAAACGATATCAATAGTTTGTATTGTTAAGAAAGCACTGGCCAGAAACAGATATTCGTTTTTTATTTTTAACTAGGCAATGAGGTATCGATAATTTTGATTTATTTGAAGTTTGAGAAATAATAAAATTTCTAATTTGACACAATATTACAAATTGTAAATAGTTTTAAATTCGAAAATTTAACTAAAATTGTACGTTTGGTAACATACTAGCTCTGTGCTTTACTTCGCTAATAGATTTATGCGTGTACCTCTGTGTGAAGAAATACAACTATAATCAATTGATTATCAGGTTCTGTTGCAGACAATTGCCAAGTTTATTGATGCTGTAGGTATTTGAATAGCTAATGCAGTGGATATAGTAGATATTAAACCTACAAAATCGAATGATATGATACTAAGAGTATTGCTGATTACCATTTTGTTCTGTCTTCAAAATGAAGTAAGCTTTTTCAAATGTGAATTAGATAGTGTATGAACCAATTGACCATGGCAGTTTTTACTTCGTCTTTTGTTCTAATAGTGTCCACAGTACAACTAGACAATATTTTATTTCTTCTATCCATTTTAACCGGTAACGGATTTATCTAAACACCAAATTAAACTGGACCACTTTGAAGTTTTTGTAATCTTTATCTCACTAACTGGTTATAAAACTGTTGCCCTGTTAAAATACAAAGTGAATACTTTATTCTTTTAGACATATTTTTTTGCGTGAGTCATGTATTATGCTTTACTGCCAATCTGTTATATGACAAATATAAATGATAAGCCCTACCTACTCTGTATTTGCTACATGCTCATCACTGGCCAACTTGCAGTTAGTTAAAAGCATAGAAATTATTGTCACTCACATAAAGCGCGTTTCTTGTTATAGAACCCAAACACAACAGCGTGTACCAAATTTATTTGTATGAAAATATAACTGGAATTCAATCTTCGTCAGCTTCCAATGATATATGGACGCCTGCTCATAGCTGCATCACTACAGTTGAGTGTTAGAAATTAAGAACAATAAACAATTAAGCTAAAATGTTTATAAGTAGCCTATTGTCTATCATTTACAAATGTCAAATACTCCATGCATGACATTTAAAACTGTAAACTTAGGTATTTTCAGTACAGAAAAAGAGACTTAGAGCTTTCTTGACTGAATACAAATTTTTATTTGACTTTTAAATGTGACAAAATACAATCCCCAACAGGTTAATACATGCAAGTCAAAGTTTTCTTCCTGCCTGTCATGTATTTGTCCGAGCAATTTCTGCTTCAGATTATTTCCAAAAACAATTGTAATGAATTTTAAACGAAACAAATACCACTGATACTAGACATAAATATTTATCAACAAATGTGTATTTCGCGTTTGTAGCTTACCTTTTTCAGTAACATTCGGTTCCAAATCAATGCCTATTTTGCAAGCAACTGTTATAAGAGAAAGTATCTACATTATGATCCTCTGGCAATAAAAATTATATAAGACAAAAAACACAACAATTTGTTTCAGGACCATAGATGCAAAATCTAAAACTTTCACATTAACTTCACTCTGTGCGTTTATATGGGAGAAAGTTTGCTAAAGATTTTATTGCTGAAGAGATTACTTATTCAGAGTGACAAAAATTGTTCAGACAGTTCTTTACATAAATCTTGAACATGTTTTGCCTTGTAATTACATTTTGATTCTTCTGTCTTCAAAACAGTATTGATTTTTGATGGAAAACTGCTATAATTTCGTTCTGCGTATTATAAAACAGAACTTAAACATTATAGTGGAAACAGACTTTATGTGCGATTACGGAATTTGGTCTTTTTTCGGTTAAAACCTCGTGATATCCCAGGAAAACATATGAGCATGGAAGGGCACAGATAAATTAGAGGTGATCCATACCATGATATTCAAATCCAACTTCCACCCCTAGGCTAGTTGGAGAGACTACTCAAGATTTATACGAACGGATATAAAACGTAGCATAAAGTGGAGAGAAATTCAGACAGAACTTTGACAAAATTTAAAACGACAAAATCATAAGTTGACGGACAAGGAAATAACTGTGCAAAAGTTTCTTCATTTTGTTGACGTTATGAAAGTACTTATTTGGGATGGTTTACTGCAAACTGCTTAGTAAAACAGACAAACAAAGAAAGAACTAAAATGCAATCAACATACCATTCTTCTATAATGATCTCTACCTTAAGCAGCCGTTTTTGTTTGTGTTAGAACGCCGAGGGTTTGGAAAAAAGTGAAACTCTTATGATTCTGTCGGAATTTTTCGACAGTGTGATCAAATGAATTATGTCAGAGTAACATTTTTGCTAGAATAAAAGGCAACGAAAGAAAATCATGCTAGAATTCAAATATTCTGCGACTAGAAAAGCTTCAAGAATTAGACAATTGAGTTAAAAGATTATGAAAGGCCAGTTTGATGAAGAAAGTGACATGTTCTGTTCAAAGACAAAGATGATAATTATACCATGAAAACTTTTATAATACCATGGCCGCATCAAAGGGCGAGATATCTGATGGAAGATTGTTTGGTTTTATTTTTGTTTGGTTTTGTTGTTGTTGTTGTTTGGGGGAGGGCTGATAAAATTTCTTCCTGGCAACTGTTTGTTATCTATGTTATCAACCAGTGCTGGATGAAATGACCTACATGTATACTACACATTCAAGTGAGATGGAGGGAAACCCATTTGAATTTCTGTTAACAGGCATACTGACAAGAAGTGTTCATCTGCAGCTTTTATAATTTGGTTATTCAATTTATATATATCATAGAAAATTGATCCAGGAATCAATATATTTGCTAAGTTCATCTTAAGTATTTTAGATACAAGAAAATCTGAGAACTAGGTACATCGATAAGGATTATGCATCTGTTTACAGTGGTAGTCGCTTTTCTTGGAAAAGGTGTAAAATGAGCCGGTTCCAAATAACATTATTACATGTGCTTCGTAATTAAGAATATATATATTTCAATTCAACATTAACCAATATCTAGCAACTTCAATAAAGAGCCGTATGAAGGATGAAATCAAACTGTTAAAGATTCAATATGGAAGCTTCGGCTTAGAAAAAGCACTCCCATTAGTAAGCTTGAAAGTTACACTGTTATATGGTGGATTGCTGATAATGACATTATCTCTTAGAACACTTATGCAAATTGACAATTAGCTTCAAAATACTGGAAGAGAATCATTGTTAAACATTATACCATTAGATTCGTGAGTTCCAAAGTCTTCGCTGAAGACAACCTTCATTTTATTGTTTGTGGTATAACATAGCTGTCAAAAATAATTTACAATCAGACATTCTTTTCAATGTTCAAAGCTGAATTTTCACAATATCGTTGAACACAAATACCCTTATAAATTTTCTATGTAAATGAAACGCCTCGGACATTTTAAACTCTATACGAGATTATTTCTAAAACAAACAAACATATATGCCTTTAGATACGAAAATTCGCCTATAAAACATAACAGAAAAACTTAATGAAAATGATAAAAAAAATTAAAAATGAATTAACCCTTTTGAAATTTATAAACTGTACTCTAAATGACATTCGAGAAGTATTATTTTAAACAATGCCAGATTCTGTCAGTAGCAGCATAAAAGCGCCACAAACATTGACATGAAAAAAAGATCAATACTTAACAAAAAAAACCTAAAATCATCATCCTGAACTGCAAATGCAGTTATAGAATTTGTCAAAAGCTCACACTGTGTTGCACTTGAGAATAATTGTTGGAAGGATTCAGAAATGGATTTCTTTTGCTTGACAGGCAAAATGAATTTCATTCAAGAGCTTCCATTATGTGGACTAACTTCAGGATGTTTATAAAACGATGACAATACTTCTTTGACTTTCCATGAAACTCATACGTAAGACTCTTAAATAAGTCATAAAATCTAAAAACGCTAAGTTAAGGTACTTGGTCGAGATATCAATGTCCTTAATCACCAAGGTTAGGGAACTAATGTAAGAATTGTACAATTAGTCAAAATAGCTTCAATAATGAATATATTTCGAATAACGATGAATAAGGCGTATTTTATAATATTTCTGTTGGACATTATTAACATTAATGAATAAAATTTGATAATGTTGAAAAAGTCGTAATACTTATTCACAAAATATTTTAAAGATTATCAAATTTACCAAGATCATTTCGGGTTCGTATGTTACTCACTTTGACTAAAAAGCAATACAGAATAAAGAAACTGAGTTTCCAATAAAAGTTTACATTTTACGAAGATATCATTTCAGCTATTGAAAACCACTTTTTTGTTGTTGTTTTTGTTGAAATTAGATCAAGTAATGACCAAAATATAATTTGATCAGTTCAAAAGTACACCCCACAATGGCTAAAACTGATTCTTCTGATCTTGCACTTAAAACAAATACGTTCCATAATAATTGCAATGGATTCTATCGAAAAGAATTTCCAGTAAACTGATCATGTTTCTCGTGGTTTCTTTGACAATCAAATCTCTTTTAATCAGTATTTTGAATTTCTTTTTCCAACCACTAAATGAAAATTCCATGTAATCTGTTTCCAAACAACTATTTGATTTCAAAAAATACAAAATAATAAATGACAGTTATTGCGTTTCAAATTTTATGCAAACAATGATATCATCAGGCGTTTTATTATTTTTTGGTGCTATTTTACCCTAAAAGATACTCTTATTTTTAGAAATTTATGCATTGTCTTCTTTTGAATTGATAAACGGTAAAACAAATGCAGCACCACTTGCGTTGCCGATAAGTTTAACGCAGATGAAACGCCTAAGGTGATTTTCAAATTATCAGATCAAAAACAAGGATTTCAACACATTTGAGATTTTGTTAGTTTAGTTTAGATTTTAAAAGGTTCATGGCATTGATTGTCTCGAATAAATAGCATTGCGGTACCTTTGACATTATATAAGAATCGGTTTCAGGTGATACAAGAAACCATACTGAAATCAAAAAAAAGTTTTGTAAAATAATGAAGATGTGAATGTCGTTCTGTCCATCACTGTAACGTTTTTTTCTCGGAGGTCATTGTTCACGTCAATGACGGAATGACTGCCCGCGTCCTTCTGCCTGATTGACAGGTATACCATAAACACCATGCACGGGAAGGCAGTTACGCGATTTTTTCTCGAGTCGCCTGATAATCTTCTCAGAAGGTCTTACTTTAAAAACGAACTTATAGCAAGGAGTTATCATTTTCTTTGTACTCTCATAGGAAGAAATCTGTAAATTACATCTTCCACATGAGATTAATCTAAAAACGACGTTTGCAATTCCATGACCTGTGTTGAAAAATAAGACTGAATATACGTAATAAATAGATAACGCTGTCTTGACTGTTATATAACGTACATTTAAAGGTCGTTTGTTTTTTTGTTTATTGGGGTTTAACGCCGAATTCAATATCAAGGTTATATCTTGGCGGTCAGTCCACCTAACCGGTTTTCCTGGATAACTAACCAGTAATTACCAATTTCTCCGCAAGTGACTGACTACTGTTCCCACTTGATCTACTCTGAATCAGCGGTGAGAGACAAATGAACATCAGACACAATGCCTGAGATCAATTGTCACAGAGAAATTTTGCCCTGCCCAGGGGTCAAACAAGGAACCCATGGATTACTAATCCAGTGCTCTACCTATTGAGCTAAGCGGGCGGGCTACATTTAAAGGCCATTACATGTTTCTGAATAAACGACAATAACAGATCATATCTATTTTAAGATTACAGTTCTAGATTTCACAAGAATAAGGCGTTCTTGTTGAGCTACAGATCGTCGATATTTTCTCTAAAGATCAAATGCTGGAATGACACATAAGAAATCACGAGAGAATATCAAATATCTTTTCTACAATGTTACAATGGTTAGAAATAGTTTTCCAGATTAGAGTTTTCTATTAAGTACATTGTTCTCCTATTTCTTTTGAAATTCGAATCCATTGTGTCAGCAGTTTTCATCTTTTGTATTCAAAACAAGTCAAAAGAAACGTTCCTAATTTAAAATCAAATATTCTACTTCAGTTTTTTTTAAATGACGACGAATGCATAAAACATGAAAATATGTGTTGCCAAAGATAACTAAGCTAGATCAAAGAAGTTGCTTTTATGTGCGAATTGAAGCTTTCTGTGTCAGATCAGTTTTCTGTAAAATTTGTAACGCAATTATTCTATTGGTAACATGTTGAATTATTTTTTAATGAAATCTAGGTAATACTCAGTACATTTTTATCATTGAGTGAAGCAAGATTGATAATTTTATTGGTATTATACATCTTGGTTGGTTGGTATTCAGATATTCAACATGTAATATAAATACACTTACAATGACGTGCCGTCCCTGGCCAAAGGCCCACCACCGGAGCGCGGACGATCTCTTACAATAACGTCGTATTGCATTTCTGTGGCAGTTATATTGCCTAGCGACGTCAGAAGGCTGACGCCACATGCAAGTGAAGTCGTTTGTTTTCTCAAAGCCTTGACACAATGTAAATTGGTGAAATTCAAAATTAAATATGATTTTTTATTGCAAAACCATTAAAGATTTAGGTCAGTGTAAACTTGATCCTGTTAATATCTTGCATGAGAAGAATATTTAAAAAGTTGCATAATGTCATTCGGTCAGTTTGAAGGACACCAATGCGCTTACATATATAGTGAAGCTGTAGTTTTCAACGAAGATGAAATCTATAAAGGAATCTTGTTTGATGAATTGAGTGGTCAAAGTTCCCAGTAGCAATATTGCATGCGTCTAGTGATTACCTGAAATGCGGTATGAGCATTTCAAAAGAATCAATTGTAAGTTGCCAATATAATTCATTTCAATAGGAAGCAGAATACAGATAAAAGCTTTGCAACGTAACAATGATAAAATATAACTTACAATCCCACACTTTGATGTATTTACCATGTCCGGGACAAATTGACTAAGGCACCTTCTACGAATCAGGGGAATGAAATTTCGGTGCAGTGCTGATGCATGGTCATCAAAGGTAAGATTTTTTTTGCTAGACATTGTGATTAAATCGGCATGTTACATTCAATTCATATGACATTATTAATACAAGTAAACTGAAATGCACTTGGATGTTGTTTTTAAGTCATAAATTTCGTTTCGAAAGAAACATACATGTATACTTATCCTAAGGCGAAATTCGAAAGACAGTAGAAAAATATGTAGGCATATGGCAACATTATTGCTATATATATTATTATGCTTACTGTTAACAACATGCAGTTGAATTACAAATATTTAATCTGTACGGCAGACATTAATGTCCTATCTTTCTCTAGTTACACGCAGTAACTTAAGAGGTATTGCTGACAGAAAGTATCACCAAGCTGGGCAATCAAGATTACTTCTATGTGATAATTAAATAAGCCGATAAGAGAAAATACTTTATTTCAAATTTCCGGTCTCTGGAGAATTCCGGCGATGGAAAATATCGAACATTCCTGTAACTTGCTGTCAAGGGATATGGGATACAGGAGACATTATTATTTCATATTTAATATTCAACACAAAAGACAGCTGCCATGTGATCGTTTGTACTTTCGTATTACATAAAGAATCTTTTTATGTCCCCGAAAGGAGGCATACAGGTTATGAACTGTCCGTCCGTCAGTCAGTACGTCCATCCGTCCGTCATTCCGTCCGAAGACTTTAGCATTTGCCATATCTTCTTTATTAGAAAGTGGATATACTTCATACTTGGACTCGACACCCTTTTGGACAAGACCTTCCCACTGACATGTTTCTATTTGACTTTGAATCCTGAATGGCCTTCACTTTGAAGATCCAATTGTCCAAAAATATTGGCCATAACTCCCTTATTAATAAGTGGATAACTATACTTTATACTTGGACACAAAACCCCTTTGGACAAGACCTTTCCATTGACCTTGACCCCTGAATGACCTTCACTTTGAAGATTCAGTGGTCCAAAAACTTTAACATTGGCCATAACTTCCTTATTAGTAAGTGGATATACCTCAGACATAGAAACAAAACCCCTTTGGACAAGACCTTCCCATTTACCTATATTAATCTTACCTTGACCCCTGAATGACTGGTCCTTTCCTCAAAGGTCAGCACCACTTCGGTGGACATTGTCATCTTAATGTGACAGTTCTTGTTTCTGGACGTAGCTTCAAAGCAAACAGACAAATACAGAACGTATAACGCTACAAAATTGCCGCTACAAAGTCCATAGTTTAAAATTCTAATCACAGAATGTTCCGTCTATTACTTAATACTTCTTTATAGACGACAGAGTGTCACGAAAACCAATTGCAATAAAGTAATTCGGTTTTACTAGAGGTCAAGACAAATCAAATTTACATTTACCAGAATACTTGCATCAAAGCTTTAGAAGTTTCACTGTACCAGTAACGTTGCTAATTCTAATCCACACGAGTCGTGTTTTTTCTTCAAGTGAAAAAAGTAAGAGATTATTTTGAGACTAGCGTCCATCATAGACTGTTTAAAGTTATATTAATGGTCAAAGTGACTGAATTCTTTTACTAATCCACTTTTACATGTGTGTATGCTTAGAAAAGCCAAAATTGCCAATCGTTCTACATAAATATGTTCATTGAGAAAATGTTTAAACTCACACTGACTAGAGCTGAATATGGCAAAAATCTTCTAAGATTGGCCCAGTCATTGATTCAGTTTACAACTAAACCGGAAAGTATATTTCATTTCAGTTTTTTGTTACTTCTAATTTATATGATTTCTGAAATTTCACTATGTTTTCAGCATTTACCTCGACTGTCGTACATCTTTTTTATTTGAACATTTGAACACCAATATCACTAGGACATATCACTAGGAATCTTTTAGCTTCTGTGGACAAACATATTGGGTGTGCTTTTGATTGTAACTTTTTTAATGGCCATTGATTAACCAGCACAATCTTAAGCACGTTTTATTGAATAATGATTGTATTGTGTAAAGTAACATAGTTTTTACATCTTAAATCAGCAGAGAGCTAATGATATAACTGCTGTTTTATAAAGCCACGTTTTAGTTTTTATGAAAGAGAGTCTTTTTTTCTCAAACACGTGGCCATCAAAAGTCATTTTCCGAAATGGCATTTAGTCTAAGCGGGGTCCATTTTGTATGCCCACCGACAAAAACTTGGATAAAAAATATTTACTGTAATTATTACGTTTACTTAAGACTTCAGTCAGTTTCGTTTGTTTATAAACGTCTGCATCAAAATATTCTAGTAAACTAAACTTTGCAGTTTGGTACATCTAAACATTTGACGCACAAGCCAAACCAAAACATAGTAAGATAATATAAAACACTACAGACCTAGTATCGAAAAACCATTTAGGCACTAGTTTTGTAAATTGTCTGAGTTGATGAATGTATTACTTCTGCAATGGCGCTTTTGCTGTGAGAGAAAATAAAACACATTTGCTTATAAAATGAGTTCCTTAATTGCAATAAAAGCAAACTGTGTTTGAAGACAGAAAGGGAAATTTCTCAAAATGTTTGTCTGGCACGAACTGTAGCAATTGAACGCAGAGTTTCGTGCAGGAAAAAATAAATATAGTATATTGATTATAAAAATTATGTTTTTCATGGTTTGTTGCTTTCCTGGTTATTAATTTGTCATTATTGTGAGAATGTTTGCCTAAGTATTTTTCGGCAATGATGAAATATGAATTGTTATACTAAGGTAAAACTTTCGTCTAAACATAATTACATAATGGTTTCATAAAAGTAGATCAAAATTGCTTTCAGAAACCTTAATGAGAAGTGGAAATCTCGTACCGCACATGCTTTGGTTACCATGTGGGGAACATTTTAAAGTAGAACATTTCATAAGAGAAAACAAATCACATAAAATTTATATGCAGTTTTTTAGCATTATAAGCCTATGGCTTATGACAAGAATGAAAATTGAAGTAAAACTTTCATAATACATGAATTCGTACACTTTGTTGACGATTGTTGATAAAAGGTTGATTGAAACTTTTTAGTTACCACGCTATTACATACAGATTTATGACATCAAATTAATATTGATGATAGCAAATAATATGAAATGAGAGGCTCTGCAAAAACATCGTTTACTCGTGCAAATATAAGAATCAATGAACTATTGAAACATTTTACCGTTGATGTGAAGAAAAAACAAACAACGAATAACGAACATCATTACTGCCTGGCATGCAAAATTGAACTGCAGAAGGATCTGCTACAAGCAGGCTATAAAGTAAGCATGTTGTGTTTGACGAATGTGTTATTTTCAGTTTTCCTAATCTAATCTCAATAATTATCAATATAGAAAACAGTTGTTACATTCGGTGTTAAAATAGCCTTGTCGCACGCGTAAAAAAGTACGTCATTTGCAAAGGAATAAGGTAGTTTATCATTTAAACATTGTTACACTTTCTTAAGACGTGTACTACATGAAATATTAATCTAGTCATGGCATTATGTTCCATTTTTAACAAATACCAAAAGATAGGCTTTGGCATCGCATATTTCACTTCATTCAATTTATTGCCACAACCAATTAAAAAACTTTAAAGCACTGATATTTGCAGGTCAGTCTAAATGGGCAAATTTGAATTTATCAACTTATTTCCTTTGCCAAAAGCTTTGATTTTGCACTGGAAAACAAAAACAAATGAAATGAATGAGCCTCTTAAAAGACTTTCTGCCATGCTTGCAGAAGTAGATTTAGATTAAAATAAATGAGTTTGAACTGAGGACTGACAAACACACACGCAGGTACAATGGAATTTCTTCTACATTTCACATGCAGCAATAAATTAACAGGAGTATTGTGTATAATGACAATTATTTTAATAATTGACTGATTCAGGACGTTGACACTGATAACTTTGTACCAATCAAAGGCTCATGGCCATTAAAAAAAGCAATGTTTCTTAACAGAAATGTAGATTTTTTTGTAACAGGCAATTTATTGTGATGAGCAAAAGCATTTTCAACTCGTAATAAAATTTTTTGTCACTCTACATGCAAAATGCATTTTTCAAATCTTTCATACAGAGTCTATGAAATAAGGTGATTGGGCTTTATGATAACAGAAAATATCTATGTAATGAGAAGGTCATGAAATTGTTTGAAATAATTAATAATTCAGTTGATGTGATTGGTTTATGATAGGAGAAAATTAAGATAATTTGACCTTCTTGAAAAAAAATGAAATGTTTAATTCGAGCGCACGATGTCTTATTCTATGTTTTCCTTTACATTTTATGTTGAAAATGAAAGTTAAAGAAAACTCTAACAAGACAATATAGCTCCACGTTTTGTCTTCGAAAAGTGGAACTAATAAGTATGCATACATTTAAACATGGGTGTAGGAGGAGTTGCGCACACAAGGCATGTATGAAAAACAACAAAGGGCAATAATCCAGTGAAACTGGTCAGAGAAAAAGAATCTTTACTTCCTCATGGTCTATCATGTGTGCGAGTTTGGTTCCAATCCATCCATGAGTGAGGCAGGAGTTGCACACACAAGAAATGGGGCGTACGGACGTACGGACGGATGTGTGCAATTCTATATGCCCCCACACTTGTGGTGGGAACACAAAACAAATCTATTTTGCATATTAAGCAAAGATTTATCATGACCTTCATTTATTTTTTATATCTGAATGCTACCTTATTGTTAAATTAACTAGTAGTACATGGCGACGGTTTCAATTACCCTTTTCCTCGTCTACGTCATTTTCTTGTGCATTGTCAATAATTTTTAGCAGGGATATTTTTTGTTTATGCATATTTATAAAACACTCAAGTTGACTCTGACCCACGAGAGGAAGAACGTATCTAGTCCAGTGAAACTCTTTCTTAATTTTTTCTTCTGCGTATAATCTCGTTTTCTCAGTTACGTGCTTGTTCCTCATGTGATTTAATTTCACGATTAATTTCACTCAATATATGTAGATTTCACAGAAAACTTACGTAACAACAAGACTATAAGCGTCGTCGTTGTTTTGAATACATCCGTGAATGGAAATCCTCGTTTACTTGATTCAGTAAGTCGACAATATTTCAAAGCTTCTGAGAACAATAGGCTTCGGAACCTTAATGTCTGCAGAGACATCGATTTCTAATTAGCAATGAAAGGTGTCTTGTATGGTCAAATTCTTCGTATTATGATATTTAATGGATGATTTCCTTGAAATACATACCCAGAAAACTTCATGAATATTCAATACGATCATTTTCCTAGTAAACATTTCTTAGTCAACTGCATACAATAGGAAAACTTAAAACTATTGAAGTACATGTTGGTAATTTACCTTTTATAATAACCTGTGCATGGACTAATAGTCTTCTATGAAAGCAACTATTCAAAGGCAGTTATGTAGTCTTAGACAAGCGTTACGAATTATCTAGTCTACTGAACGAAAAAAAACAAATTTATTTTCAGTGAACTTATCAATGTTTCTTCTGGAAATCTTTACGTAATACAGCTATCATCTGTTATGTCAATCTAACTTCAAATTCTGTGTATTAAGATTCTTTTTCAAAATATCCATTAAACATATCAGGCTGTCTTTTCCCAGCGGCGGCCGATTTTCTTTTAAAACCTAATGGATTTCATATAACATCAAAATCATGCATCCTCAGAGATAATGCCCTGATCAATTCAGTCGTGTTGTTAAAATCAAGAGTAAGGAAATGGTTTATTGCCATATAATGACTGAAAGTTTTTAGTGTTTTATGAGAACCATCTCTGACGCATATCAGAAAAAAATGACTTATTTTTCGTCAAGTTAAAGATTTTAGTGTAGCTGAATTTCATATTACAGTATAACGTTATTGTCTGTATATTTCCATGACCTTTTAGGAAAAGAGAAATCAATATTAATAATGCTGAAATGTTATAATTGTAAGGTTGTAGATTCTATGGCATCTTTCAGCTCAAAACAAGTGAAAGGTTCACAAGAATGACAGACTCGTTTTTTTACAAAGTAATCATAGATTATTTACAAATCAAGCATTTTGTGAAATCTGTTTATTCAGACATTTATGAAATAATGAAAATAAATTCATTTAGCATATTAGATTCTAGAAAGTCTCAAACAACAAAACATTCAAACTTGGTTAAAGCACTTTTCTTTTTTATTCTACTTGAATGTTTTTGAAGATATTCCATGCTGCGTTCAATTGCACACACACACGCACGCAATGTCACAAGAATAAGGCGTTCTTGCTGAGCTACAGATCGTCGATATTTTCTTTAAAGATCATATCCTGGAATGACACTTAAGAAATCACGAGAGAATATCAAATATCTTTTCTACAATGTTACAATTGTTAGAAATAGTTTTCCAGATTAGAGTTTTCTATTAAGTACATTGTTCTCCTCTTTCTTTTGAAATTCGAATCCATTGTGTCAGCAGTTTTCATCTTTTGTATTCAAAACAAGTCAAAAGAAACGTTTCCAATTTAAAATCAAATATTCTACTTCAGTTTTTTTTTTAAATGACGACGAATGCATAAAACATGAAAATATGTGTTGCCAAAGATAACTAAAGCTAGATCAAAGAAGTTGCTTTTATGTGCGAATTGAAGCTTTCTGTGTCAGATCAGTTTTCTGTAAAATTTGTAACGCAATTATTCTATTGGCAACATGTTGCATTATTTTTTAATGAAATCTAGGTAATACTCAGTACATTTTTATCATTGAGTGAAGCAAGATTGCACATTTTATTGGTATTATACATGTTGGTTTGTATTCAGATATTCAACATGTAATATAAAATACACTTACAATGACGTGCCGTCCTGGGCCAAAGGCCCACCACCGGAGCGCGGACGATCTCTAACAATAACGTCGTATTGTATTTCTGTGGCCAGATGCAAGTGAAGTCATTTGTTTTCTCGGAGCCGTGACATAATGTAAATTAGTGAAATTCAAAATTGAATATGATTTTTATTGCAAAACCATTAAAGATTTAGGTCAGTGTAAACTTGATCCTGTTAACATCTTGCATGAGAAGAATATTTAAAAAGTTGCATAATGTCATTCGGTCAGTTTGAAGGACACCAATGCGCTTACATATATAGTGAATCTGTAGTTTTCAACGAAGATGAAATCTATAAAGGAATCTTGTTTGATGAATTGAGTGGTCAAAGTTCCCAGTAGCAATATTGCATGCGTCTAGTGATTACCTGAAATGCGGTATGAGCATTTCAAAAGAATCAATTGTAAGTTGCCAATATAATTCATTTTAATAGGAAAGAGAATACAGATAAAAGCTTTGCAACGTAACAATGATAAAATATTACTTACAATCCCACGGCTTGATGTATTTACCATGTCCGGGACAAAGTTACCTTCTACGAATCAGGGGGGGGGAGGAATGAAGTTTCGATGCATTCCTGATGCGTGGTCATCAAAAGTAACTTCTTTTTTTTTCTCTCTCTCTCTTTTTTTTTTTTTTTTGGGGGGGGGGGGGTGTTGCTAGACATTGTGATTAAATCGGCATGTAACATTCAATTCATATGACATTATTAAAACAAGTAAACTGAAATGCACTTGGATGTTGTTTTAAAGTCATAAAACTTGTTTCGAAAGAAATATACATGTATATTTATCCTAGGACGTAATTCGAAAGACAGTATATAAATATGTAGTCATATGGCAACATTATGGCTATATTATGCTTACTGTTAACAACGTGCAGTTGAATTACAAATATTTAATCTGTACGGCAGACATTAATGTCCTACTTTTCTCTAGTAACACGCAGTAACTTAAGAGGTATTCCTGACAGAAGGTATCACCAAGCTGGGCAATCAAGAATACTTCTATGTGATAATTAAATAAGCCGATAAGAGAAAATACTTAATTTCAAATTTCCGGACTCTGGAGAATTCCGGCGATGGATAATATATCGAACATTCCTGTAACTTGCTCTCAAGGGATATGGGATACAGGAGACATTATTATTTCATATTTAATATTCAACACAAAAGACAGCTGCAATGTGATCGTTTGTACTTTCGTATTACATAAAGAATCTTTTTATGCCCCCGAAAGGAGGCATACAGGTAATGAACTGTCTGTCCGTCAGTCAGTACGTCCATCCGTCCGTCATTCCGTCCGAAGACTTTAGCATTTGCCATGTCTTCTTTATTAGAAAGTGGATATACTTCATACTTGGACTCGACACCCCTTTTGGACAAGACCTTCCCACTGACATGTATTTATTTGACTTTGAACCCTGTATGGCCTTCACTTTGAAGATCCAATTGTCCAAAAATATTGGCCATAACTTCCTTATTAATAAGTGGATAATTATATTTTATACTTGGACACAAAACCCCTGTGGACAAGACCTTTCCATTGACCTTGACCCCTGAATGACCTTCACTTTGAAGATTCAATGGTCCAAAAACTTTAACATTGGCCATAACTTCCTTATTAGTAAGTGGATATACCTCAGACATAGAAACAAAACCCCTTTGGACAAGACCTTCCCATTTACCTATATTAATCTTACCTCGACCCCTGAATGACTGGTCCTTTTGCCGCTACAAAGCCATTGTTTAAAATTCTAACCACAGAATGTTCCGTCTATTACTTAATACTTCTTTATAGACGACAGAGTGTCACGAAAACCAATTGCAATAAAGTAATTCGGTTTTACTAGAGGTCAAGACAAATCAAATTTACATTTACCAGAATACTTGCATCAAAGCTTTAGAAGTTTCACTGTACCAGTAACATTGCTATTCTAATCCACACGTGTTTTTTCTTCAAGTGAAAAAAAGTAAGAGATTATTTTGAGACTCGCGTCCATCACAGACTGTTTAAAGTTATATTAATGGTCAAAGTGACTGAATTCTTTTACTATCCACTTTTACATGTGTGTATGCATAGAAAAGCCAAAATTGCCAATCGTTCTACATAAATATGTTCATTGAGAAAATGTTTAAACTCACACTGACTAGAGCTGAATATGGCAAAAATCTTCTAAGATTGGCCCAGTCATAGATTCAGTTTACAACTAAACTAGAAAGTATATTTTCATTTCAGATTATCAACTTTTTTGTTCATTCTAATTTACATGATTTTTGAAATGTCACTGAGTTTTAAGCATTTACCTTAACTGTCTTACTTCTTTGTCATTGGAACATTTGAACATCAATATTACTTTCATTATATTAATAAGAGTGTAATAGGAATCTTTTAGGTTCTGTGGACAAACATATTGGGTGTGCTTTTGATGAAATATTTTAACATTGTAAGTTTTTTAATGACCATTGATCAACCAGCTCAACCTTAAGCACGTTTTATTGAATAATGATTATATTGCGTAAAGTAACATAGTTTTTACATCTTAAATCAGCAGAGAGCTAATGATATAACTGCTGTTTTATAAAGCCACGTTTTAGTTTTTAAGAAAGATAGTCATTTTCTTTTCAAGCACATGACCATCAAAAGTCATTTTCCGAAATGGCATTCAGTCTAAGCGGGGGTCATTTTGTATGCTTACTGACAAAAACTTGGATAAAAAAAAATATTTATTGTAATTATTAGTTTACTTAAGACTTCAGTCAGTTTCGTTTGTTTATAAACGTCTGCATCACAATAAACTAATAAACTAACCTTTGCAGTTTGGTACATCTAAACATTTGACGTACGAGCCAAACCAAAACATAGTAAGATAATAGAAAACACTACAGTCCTAGTATCGAAAAAACATTTAGACACTATTTTTGTAAATTGTCTGAGTTGATAAATGTATTACTTCTGCAGTGGCGTTTTTGCTGTGAGAGAAAACAAAACACATTTGCTTATAAAATTAGTTCCTTAATCGCAATAAAAGCAAACTGTGTTTGAAGACAGAAAGGGAAATTTCTCAAAATGTTTGTCTGGCACGAACTGTAGCAATTCAACGCAGAGTTTCGTGCAGGAAAAAATAAATATAGTATATTGATTATAAAAATTATGTTTTTCATGGTTTGTTGCTTTCCTGGTTATTAATGTGTCATTATTGTGAGAATGTTTGCCTAAGTATTTTTCGGCAATGATGAAATATGAATTGTTATACTAAGGTACAACTTTCGTCTAAACATATTTACATAATGGTTTCATAAAAGTAGATTAAAATTGCTTTCAGAAACCTTAATGACAAGTGGAAATCTCGTACCGCACATGCTTTGGTTACCATGTGGGGAACATTTTAAAGTAGAACATTTCATAAGAGAAAACAAATCACATAAAATTTATATGCAGTTTTTTAGCATTATAAGCCTATGGCTTATGACAAGAATGAAAATTGAAGTAAAACTTTCATAATACATGAATTCGTACACTTTGTCGACGATTGTTGATAAAAGGTTGATTGAAACTTTTAAGTTACCACGCTATTACATACAGATTTATGACATCAAATTAATATTGATGATAGCAAATAATTTGAAATGAGAGGCTCTGCAAAAACATCGTTTACTCGTGCAAATATAAGAATCAATGAACTGTTGAAACATTTTACCGTTGATGTGAAGAAAAAACAAACAACGAACATCATTACTGCCTGGCATGCAAAATTGAACTGCAGAAGGATCTGCTACAAGCAGGCTATAAAGTAAGCATGTTGTGTTTGACAATGTGTTATTTTCAGTTTTTCTAATCTAATTCTCAATAATTATCAATATAGAAAACAGTTGTTACATTCGGTGTTAAAATAGCTTTGTCGCACGCGTAAAAAAGTACGTCATTTGCAAAGGAATAAGGTAGTTTATCATTTGAACATTGTTACACTTTCTTAAGACGTGTACTACATGAAATATTAATCTAGTCTTGTCATTATGTTCCATTTTTAACAAATACCAAAAGATAGGCTTTGGCATTGCATATTTCACTTCATTCAATTTATCGCCACAACCAATTAAAAAACTTTAAAGCACTGATATTTGCAGGTCAGTCTAAATGGCCAAATTGGAATTCATCAACTTATTTCCTTTGCCAAAAGCTTTGATTTTGCATTTTTCAAATCTTTCATACAGAGTCTATGAAATAAGGTGGTTGGGCTTTATGATAATATATAAATAACACACATCAGCGAGGGTGATAGAGGATATTGACAACCCGATAAAACAATAACACCCGATGTTGTCAATATCCTCTATCACCCTCGCTGATGTGTGTTATTAATTTTATTATACCGAACCATACATGTGATCGTGTTATATATACCTTAGGACTGTTTTCGTTTGGTAACGAGTCGAATCAAACTCAGCTAAACGCTTACAGTCAGTATATTCAATAAGCGCCTTCTACGTCATCAGACGCTTTAATTTTCTGCAGGGTGTGCAAAAAAACAATAACACCAGGAGGGTTTTTGAAAAAAAAAAGTTACCTTCTGAGCTGATGCAAAATGTAACATTAGTTTTAAAAGCCCGATTGCCTATAGGAATTTAGTATTGGCAGTTTACGTGAGGTATAATAACAGAAAATATCTATGTAACGAGAAGGTCATGAAATTGTTTGAAATAATTAATAATTCAGTTGATGTGATTGGTTTATGATAGGAGAAAATTAAGATAATTTGACCTTCTTGAAAAAAAAATGCAATGTTTAATTCGAGCGCACGATGTCTTATTCTATGTTTTCCTTTACATTTTATATTGAAAATGAAAGTTAAAGAAAACTCTAACAAGACAATATAGCTCCACTTTTTGTCTTCGAAAAGTGGAACTAATAAGTATGCATACATGGGTGTAGGAGGAGTTGCGCACACAAGGCATGTATGAAAAACAACAAAGGGCAATAATCCAGTGAAACTGGTCAGAGAAAAAGAATCTTTACTTCCTCATGGTCTATCATGTGTGCGAGTTTGGTTCCAATCCATCCATGAGTGTAGCAGGAGTTGCACACAAGAAATGGGGCGTACGGACGTACGGACGGATGTGTGCAATTATATATGCCCCCACACTTGTGGCGGGGACACAAAACAAATCTATTTTGCATATTAAGCAAAGATTTATCATGACCTTCATTTTTTATATCTGAATGCTACCTTATTGTTAAATTAACTAGTAGTACATGGCGACGGTTTCAATTACCCTTTTCCTCGTCTACGTCATTTTCTTGTGCATTGTCAATAATTTTTAGCAGGGATATTTTTTGTTTAAGCATATTTATAAAACACTCAAGTTGACTCTGACCCACGAGAGGAAGAACGTATCTAGTCCAGTGAAACTCTTTCTTAATTTTTTCTTCTGCGTATAATCTCGTTTTCTCAGTTACGTGCTTGTTCCTCATGTGATTTAATTTCACGATTAATTTCACTCAATATCTGTAGATTTCACAGAAAACTTACGTAACAACAAGACTATAAGCGTCGTCGTTGTTTTGAATACATCCGTGAATGGAAATCCTCGTTTACTTGATTCAGTAAGTCGACCATATTTCAAAGCTTCTGAGAACAATAGGCTTCGGAATCTTAATGTCTGCAGAGACATCGATTTCTAATTAGCAATGAAAGGTGTCTTGTATGGTCAAATTCTTCGTATTATGATATTTAATGGATGATTTCCTTGAAATACATACCCAGAAAACTTGATGAATATTCAATACGATCATTTTTCTAGTAAACATTTCTTAGTCAACTGCATACAATAGGAAAACTTAAAACTATTGAAGTACATGTTGGTAATTTACCTTTTATAATAACCTTTGCATGGACTAATAGTCTTCTATGATAGCGAACTATTTAAAGGCAGTTATGTAGTCTTAGACAAGCGTTACTAATTATCTACTGAACTTAAAACCCAATTTATTTTCTGTAAACTTATCAATGTTTCTTCGGGAAATCAACTATCATCTATAATGTAAATCTAACTTCAAATTCTATGTATTAAGATTTTTTCAAAATATCCATTAAACATGTCAGGCTGTCTTTTCCCAGCGGCGGCCGATTTTCCTTTAAAACCTAATGGATTTCATATAACATCAAAATCATGCATCCTCAGAGATAATGCCCTGATCAATTCAGTCGTGTTGTTAAAATCAAGAGTAAGGAAATGGTTTATTGCCTTATAATGACTAAAAGTTGTTAGTGTTTTATGAGAACAATCTCTGACGCATATCAGAAAAAAATAACTTATCTTTCGTCAAGTTAGAGATTTAGTGTAGCCGTTATTATCTATATATTTGCATGACCTTTTAGGAAAAGAGAAATCAATATTAATGATCCTGAAATGTTATATTGTAAGTTTGTAGATGATAAACTCAAAACATGCGAAAGCTTCACAAGAATGACAGACTCGGTTTATTTAAATAGTAAGCATAGACTATTTACAAATCAAGCATTTTGTGAAATCTGTTTCTTCAGACATGTATTCGTTGCAAATAATGAAAATAAATTCATTTAGCATATTAGATTCTAGGGAAAGTCTCAAACAACAAAACATTCAAACTTGGTTAAAGCACCTTCTTTTTTTATTCTACTTGAATGTTTTTGAAGAAATTCCATGCTGCGTTCAATTGCACACACGCACGCACGCACTTGGTTAAAGACTTTTCCGCCTACTGACCGACCGAACGCCGACTGACTGACTCAAGGATTCGCACACACGCACACAGGCATACAACCCACATATAATTGTGAAGACAATATTTTATACTTGTGCTTTTTAATCTCTTTGAATACTTCAGCACATTAAAACAAAGAAATAAAAACACATTATTTTCATAAAATTGTGGCCGTAAATCTGGGAAACATGCATAAAAAACAATAAGTATTTATCACAGAAACAGTTATAATATTCCAATATGATTATTATCATTTAGACGTCATTGTTTTGTTGGAAATCTGTTACACATAAGTAAGATACTAAGTCTTTCAATAATTTTATGATGTACATTTCTTGTTTTCTTTATACCACCTCTTTAAATGACGGGAACTTTAGAATCTTCTTAAAATACATATCAAGTTAAATACAATTTTTTATATTTGATAAAGTTTTCTTCAGCTTTTGAAATCATCGTAGAATAGAGTCGAAATTTCACGATAATTATACATCTAGTGTTAAAAGCAACGAAATCGTCAGTAATTAAATCGATACTAATAACAAACTAATTCAATTGTCTTTTCATGAGGACAATCTTAAGAAATTAATCATTTTTTTTTGTTCTTTATTTTTTGTACACCGGAATAAGTTCATTATTTGCAGATGTTTTGTTTTCTCTTCCAGCAATGATGCCTTTGCAGAAATAATGGTTTTCCAATTCAGACAAAAATACAAATAGCAATGTCAAAATTATAATATATTATTATTATTATTATTATTATTATTATTTTGCACTTTAACCTTAGGGATTCCTTCTGAGTGATTGTATTTCATATTTTTCTCTTCAGACTTATATTTCAGTTGGTAAAACCAGATACCAGAATTTACAATTTAGCTTATCAGAATTGATATCCGAAGATATTTACAAAAAAAGAAAACAAGCATAGCAAAGTAAATGGAGAAAAAAACTTGTGGTGAACAGATATAGAAACAGGTCCGGCTTTCATATTATTATTCATATTATTTCAGTAAGATATTAAATTTGTCATCAGTCATGTTAACTTTTCTACTAAGTTTTTCGACTGATATTAACATAGTTGCCGGCCACGACGTGAATCTTCTATTGGTGAATTTGATTTGTCAAAACTCTAATGTAATTAAAATGCTTCATACTACAGAAAAGCGCAACTTAAGAAGCCATACAAATAAGCAAAAGTCAGATATTAGCGACCATTTTGTCATAAACATGTGTATTTTGATGTACTGAAAGAGTTGAGATTTGCTTTTAAAGGTCATCCTATTCAGTATAGAAGTGTCCATGTTAAGTGACATGATGATCAATGAATGCAACGAAATCCCATTAAGAACCATCAGAGAATTGATCTGAAGCATGAGAAAATATTGTTAATCTGTACTTGCTCTCATTTTCACAAAACACAAACAAAATCCTTGTTTGTAATTCATTTAAGGTGTTAATTTAATGAATGATGATTTTCATAATAATGTTTCAGTTAAAACCTACGGCAGATAAAGGGATATTTTTGTTACTTCGAAACCTGAACTAGAACACATTTGTCATGACCCTCTCGTAGGCGTCGGCGTTGGTTAATCTTTTTAAGGTACATTTCTCAGAAACTATCAAAGCTATTTACTTCAAATTAAGAATACATGTTCACTATCAAAATGCGACATCATTTCTCAAGGGCAGATAACTGTCAAATTTATTAAACTTATTTTTGCAAAGTTATGCCCCTTTTTCAACTTAAAATATTTTGGTTAACCTTTTTGTTAATGTCCATTTCTCAAAAAGTGTCAGAGATATTCCCTCAAAACTTGCAATACTTGATCACCAGCAAGACCCCTACAAAGATTGTCGGTACTCATGTCCCTGGGTTCAAAATTAGCTCCACCCCAGGGGTCATTTGATTTTGCTTATTCTAATATATAGGAAAAAACTTCTTAAGCCTAGAAATATACTATCCCACGCAACCGATCAGACCCTCCCTTCCCCCCAAAAAATAATTCTTTATTCTCGCATGAGTAACTGACACTCACACCCACTCCTAGAATTATACTAATTATTTACATGGGATGGGTAGGTACTTGTTTTTGTTGTTTTTTTCATCTTACGTGACTAGGAACTTGCCCTCCCCAATCATTTTTTTTCGCTTTGGCCTTTTCTTTGACTTAGTTATAATTTATTATCCAGCACTGAGAAAAGTGGAGCGTGCTGTCTGCGGACAGGTCTTATAACATACATATAATAACCTAAGTAATACTGAAATCCAATGTTTCATAGATATTAAAAATAATTACTATATTGTTAAACAGGTGAATGAGTTATGGAAGAAAGACATTGTTTAATAATGAATTATGGAAGTAAGACATTGTGAAAGAGGTATAGCAGCTGACACATTTTGAAAGAGGTTTATTTGTAAAGCGAAGTACAACTATATATGCATTGTTTTCCCTGGTAATGAATTCCCTTTCTGTGACAAATTCCCTAATTGTGGGGGCATCAGTGCCCGACGGACAAGTCTAGTTTAAAGTGTGTTATGCAGACACAACAAAGTATAATGATTATAAAAATTACATTGTTTTACATTATGTCTAAGAAGTTCTAGAATGTGTATGCTGCAGTTTAGTGTTCAAAAGCTATATATGTATCATACAGAAGACAGTTATGCTCAGAGAAAGATTGTTTCAAAAGCTCTGAAATTTGTCCGGACTGTCGAACCACACATAATGACATTAAATCAAATGGTATATGAAGATTATCGCCTTACTGTCATATAAGGTTTTAAGCTCATTTATTTCTTGAAGCTTTGATATGTGTCTAGTAATTGCCTGAAATAGATCGTGCAAATTAAATCTAATCAAGTGCAAGCACGCGTAGAAAAGTCTGATGATATGACCAACTGGAATCGATGCAAAGAATGTCAAAACTATAGAAAACAGGAGCAACCTTGACAGGATAGTATCTGGTATTTCTAATGCAAACATAAACTGTCATACAAGAGAAATGTAGTTTCCATACGAATTTCTAGTTTCGATGTTTTATTTCTTAAATCACTCAAGTATGTACGCTAGGTATTTGTATAGTATAGATGCCATAAGATTTATTTTTCGAATATTTTCAAAAAGATATACGAACTGTTGATTCATAAAGAGGGATTAGCAAAGTTATGAGTTACTTTTTTAAGTTCATATGATTTTGAAACTTAAGGAAAAAAACATGTGTTGGTGTAAGGAAACCTCATTTGTTACAATTACTGAATATTAACTCTTGATGATTTTATTGAAAAAGGGGAAAATACGCGTTTAAATGGGACAAAACTCGTTTGAAGACTAGATGTCATTTCATTTCCGTTTATTGTAAAAAATAAACAGTGAGCTTTTATGGCGTATATCGTGTTCAACATGATTCCAATTTTAAGCCATTCCCATTCTATAGAGAAAGTTCACAGATTAAGAGTTTTCTAATACTTCCGAATGATAGAAACGAATATGAAAAACAGGACAAAAATTGAGGACCAGACTAGCAACCAGTTCTGTAAAGAAACTTTTCGAAAAAAAAAGACATCACAGTTAAGTATCTTTCGGGAATTATCTTATTACAAATAGCGCGGTTATGACCACATTCCGAGTCCCTCGATGCTTAGATGATTACCTTATACGAGAAAATAAAAACGAAATTAAATAAAGCAGTCACATGCCATGATAAATGCTGCTGAAGGCCACAATTCAGACACAAGAGCCCCAAAGATCGAGCAGAAATATTCGTTTGGATTCCTAAAAAGATAACGGGGAATAAATCTGTATTATGTTTTCTGTAGGAAAAAAAGACTTGCGCCGGGTGCGTGCAATATCATCAAATTGAACGCTGGCTGAAGTCAGTCAGAATATCCAAGTTCTTATACAACACATTCAAAGTCTTAGACAATGTCTTGATGTGCTCTGAAGAAAAACATTCAAAGTCTTAGACAATGTCTTGATGTGCCCTGAAGAAAAACATTCAAAGTCTTAGACAATGTCTTGATGTGCCCTGAAGAAAAACATTCAAAGTCTTAGACAATGTCTTGATGTGCTCTGAAGAAAAACAACTGCTTTAATGCTTACTCGGGAATAACGTTTTCTTGGTGAGATATTGAAATCGCCCTGTGTCCGTCGTTAACATTTGCTTATTGACACGTTAGGATCATTATTTCCTATTCAGTATGCATAGAACATTGTTAGAATGTTTTCTTTAAAAGGTCTTAATAAGTTCATATATGTACTATGCAAGTTTATACAACTAGGTCATATGCTGAACATTTTACCAAATAACTCTTCAAGGTGTTCAGGAAAATTAAACTCGAAATAGGATCTCTACCGACCTTTGGTCCCTTTTTATGTCGAAGTAAGTTTTTTCCATCGAGTCTATATACTAAATATTTCTACTAAAGAGACGTAGATTTTAAAATCCATCGGACGGTTCAAGAGATATGGAGTGGGGACCAGACAACCTTTGGTCCTACGTGTGACCTTGATGCGCTCTATCATGTCGATATGCTAAATATTATTACCGAATAAATTCGGAAAAAGCTATTTCCTTTTTAAAAAATGAAAGCTTTCACTTTGCTGCCAACGCACGTTTGTGAAACTATAAAAGATTGATATTTAAGTTTAATCACGAACTAAATCCGAAAAAAGGTAATTGAGAAATAGATAAGAATCGAATCAGTTTCAGAAATTCACCAAATGACATGGATTTGTAGCGGTTAAAAGAGGCGAACATGTCAAAACATACAATCCACATTATGTCAAAATCCTTTACAAGCTCGAGACTGAACAAAGGCCGGCCGGTTGATGTAACACGGTTCCGATCTTATCCTGCAAATATCAATAGTGTTAGCAGAATCTACATTTCCTTGTTCCATGTACACTTCTTTTAAGATACACTTAACCGTTTCGACAAACTGAGCATCGATAGACGTTATGGTTATCTTTGTTCTCTCTATGTCACTGTTTTTCAGAATTTGCTCATTGTGCAATCATCTCTGTCTTCTGCGGATGCATTTATTTTGCGCAGACATAATAAAACCAACAAAAACTATTCAATTTCTTTAAAACAGTCAGCGCTCTGTGAAAAATCATTCAGGCAAGTAAAGAAATTATAGTTAGTGGAGTGACACGCATAATCGAAATTCCCCATGAACTTCCTCAGAGAAAAAAAGGTTTTCGGTTGTTTTCTGTTACAAATCGGATAATTCTGTAGTTGCTCTCCAGTCAGCATGCGGCATCAAAAGGCATCGAAGGAACAATAGTTTATGTAAAAGATATTCATAAGAATTTACAAAACCAATGCAAGAAGTTCACAACTAATGAATATATCAGTAGCATTAACCACTCGAGCGATGAAATAATTATGGAGAAGACAGGAAAATTAGTTGGAACTGTCGTCTGATACAGGAAATTGGATTTCTTTAAGAAACTTTATGCTGAAACAATTCAGTAAAAATCTCATACTTTACAAAAACACAAACATAAATAAAACTGATAAAATTCTGTGGTGTTCTTAAATGTTCATTATAATGTATATCTGCTACAGCGTATGCCTAAATTAAGAAGTAAAGAAATATTTTAACAGACTGTTAAACAAATAGTTTCGTACTTAGTATTCAGTAACAGACATGTCTGGCTCTTCTCTCAAGCGACTGGTCCAATCATGGTTTTATATCTATTTAAGTGTCAGTATGGATAGCTACAATCAAAATCGAGCTTAAATATTCCAGTATAAATTTTAAAAATAAATGCTAGTATAAATAAAAGATAGAATTATCTTGTTACTTTAAAAACAAAACAAAAACACGTTTTAAAATGACCTTACATTTAAATCAATTTTAAACACACTAGACTTGCTGGATCAGCACTAGACTTGCTGGATCAGCACTAGACTTGCTGTTAAGGTGGTGAGATTATCAGGAAACATGTTCCTATCAAAGGAAGCGGACACATGGAAAAAAACATAGTTTGATAAATTTCGATTTTAACGAAATATGGTTACTTTTCAAGAATATCATATGCAAAATGTACTTATTGGCTGTTTTGTTCAACCCGGACACATATTACATAAACTGTGTCAAATTTGTCTGATTTTCTTTGAACATTCTGCAGAAGGCTTGATTTTTTTTTCGAACAGATACCTTGATTCATTCCACATTTCGGTAACAGGACTTTTCAAAAGACTTTCTTTCATTTTTTACACCATTACAACGAAAAACATCGATTGTTTCTATATTCTTTAATATCCTTACAACTAATTGTCAGATTCTGCCCCAATATCTATCACAACCATGTCTTCTGAAGTTTCACCGGAAGTACCCTCGGTTTCGTCTCGGTCAGTAATTGCATGGGCAAATGAATAATTCTGGTAATGCCTTTCGCGCAACCGATTTAGCTGCTCCATGGAAAGAGGTGGAGACATGTACCAAATACTTGGGCCCGAAAGATCCTGTAACCAGTTTGGTTCAGTGGCAACTGCTGATTCGCACCCGTGATCACCTGTTTCCTTTCTGACCTTTTTCTCAAGGTCAAACACTCTCTGAATGACAGCGTTCGCAGTGTCGCGCAGATACTCGCGTTCTTCAAGTTGGATCTGAATATGTCTCTGTATCTGTATTTGCTGAAAAGTTTTGAGGACGAAGCATATACACAGCAGACAGAAAGAAATGAACAGACACATAAGAAAATAGAATACATTAAAAAAGGAAGGTACAAAAAAAAGAAGAAAAACGTATAATGGTTAATGAGTTCTAGACGAGTCGTCACTTTTACTTTACTTCTCATTTATATCTGTTCTCTAATATTACTCAAACATGCAATAAAGCAAATACTTAATTAACTTTTACAAAAGAATTACTTCAGTATAAGCGAAATACTTCCTCAGCTTTATAGAATTGTCTCATACAGCAATTTCCTCTTGACAGAATGTCTTAAGCACGCTACACTGACGGCCCTATGTAAGATGCCAATTCTAGAAGATATCTATGTGTTTACTATGGAGTTTCGGTTCAATTTAAAGGTCATAACGCTACTATTGAATATGAATCAGATAAGCTTAAGTCTCTCCAGTACGTATCTCTCTACCTACAACTGTAATATTTAGCCAAACTTACCTGTAGTTTCAAAGCCTCTATGTCTGCTTCCAGTTTTGTGAACGCCGTGGGACTCACGTACATGTCAGACATATCGAATACTTCTACAAATTAAATAGTGGCAACTTTAAGCAATCGAGAAAAGCAGTTATAGATAATATAAGATGTTATACTGAATTCTGATTTGGAAACCAGGAACAATGATGTGTCAGCGCCGATTTGTGCTTCAACAAAATTTTATCAATATCTAACAAACTGTTAAGAACTGAGCAAATTAAACCTCCGTCAGGTAAGTATTCGGCGCAGACAAAGCACTTACTTCCTTCTGTCAACATTAAGATTTCACGTTTCTTGTTCTCGATGTTTTCAACTGTCTCTTTCAGCTTTGCCAGTTCTTGACTTTCTGTTTCTCGTCTTATCTCACGCAAGTCCTAAAAGTTTGAAACAACAACTTAACAAGACTTTATTTTGTCGCTGAAATCTTTTCTCTTGCGAATTTTGTAACTTACTTAGAAAATACAGTTTCAATGAATAAAAACATATTTGATGAAATTTACAAAAATCCCATTTTCCTATTTTTTTAACACATCTCTGTGACTATTTTACTTTATTTAAAGTTTAGTTTTTCTAATACGTTGAATGAACATTTTTTGCACATATTTTCATTGATTGAAGTAAACTGGTAAACTGACCTTCAAAGCATATAGCTTTTCCTGTGTCTCAAACATTTCCTCATACGCACTGTCAATGTCACCATTTACCCTACGCAGCTGAAGCTCAAGTTTTTCTGAAAGAATATAAAAAATACCTATTACATATATCTACCAGTTTGAACAAAATTATATTTATTTATATATTAACAGATGAATGCATCCAGGATTTATTCCTGTAGTAGCTGTAGACCACTGGACCACTGATCATTTTCAGGACCATGAAGCTGAATATTCTCATTCTTATTCAGGAAATTTAGAGTTTGAAACCTGCGAGATTTTTACATTTACCTGCCCCAGTGTCCCTTTCTGTGTTTATTTTTGCTGCATTTTGTGTATAAAATGGGTGATAGGCTGTTAGTATGCTGATCACATGTTTTAACGGGTTGGACGAAGCTAATTATACCTATCCCTAGCGACTTGATACAATAAAAATAAGAATATACATGTACAGTTGAGCTTATTTCTATTAATGTACCACCGTGCTTATTTCTAAGTACTAGCATTCAGGTCCACCAAACACTATTCCACCATGTTTTAAATTTTAAATTATTCTCTACCTTTAGTATGATAAGGTGAAAATCCCGTTTTAAAAAATATGTAAAAGAAAAAAAAACGAAAGCTTGACAGAAATTAAAGACCCTGTTCCAATTCATATTGTCCAGAGATAGAAAAAGGTTCCACTAATATGTCAATTATTTGTTCCACCTTCAAAAAACCGAGACAGTAAGTGGATATGGAACTCTCACACTTTGCACTATTTTCGTCAAAAGTTGAAAACCCTCACCTCTATGGGATCGCAATTACTTTGAGACGTTCTGTCTTTTCTTGTGTGTCATTATCCTGGGTCTCTTCCGCTTCTTGTTCTTCCAAGCTCTTTTTCTTCAACGCTGAAAAACCGATTACATCGACTTTTAAAGACAAACTTCACGCCAGACTAACTTGTATGTGTCATGCATTAATTTAAGTTACTAAGTCTTGAAACAGTAAAGTTCAATTTATATTTTCTCGGCCGTTAAGTCTTAAACTAAGAATATTAGCGGCAACTGTCTGAAATTTGCATTAAATGGTTTTAAAAAGTTACGGCAAATCCAACTTAACTGAAACCTGTTTTTCGAATGTTTTTTGTCAATATTTGCAACATCTCTGTAGATTGTCCTAAATCAAGAAACAAAATACACAAATTTTACAAAATTTTAGACTACTCTGATTTTTCTTCAGTAGATTTTTGGCTTAGAAATAACGAAAGGGGTGGATCAAATCGATTATAAGATTAGTAAGATTTTCAGCTAGTCATCAGCTGGAAGTTATCAAACTAAAAGAAACTTTGAAACTTGAAGTTCTATAAATAGCCTTAGGACCGATAGCGATGATTTCTGTTATATGCGATATCCTAGTTGAAGTGTTAGCAGTAGCATCACTTTCGATACAACTTTTGGTAACTTACATATTCGCAATTTGATTACAATTAATCATACCTATCTCTCTTCTCAGCTTTTCAATCCGCAAGTTTCTCTGTGCCACGACCATGTTACCTTGCAGAAGATGGACGCCTAAGTTATCCATAGTTTCGCTAAACATTTTCACCTGTCGTCTGCATTTTGTCCTATTGTCTGCTCGCTGTGATCTATACTCGCGCGCCCTTGTTGCAATTCCTCTGTGCATTTCTTGAAAATCTCGTGAATTTCATGACATTTCTCCAGCAGTTCTAAAATATAGCTTGCAACCGTGCGAGTATTGAAGAAACCCGCCTGCGTACCGACGGAGACAACAGACGACATTGTCTTTACGACTTAACAAGTTCAAGATCGAAAAAACATTCACCTAAGAACAGGGGCTTATAGAGGAGACGTTATGTCTATAACGTTGTCTGGCAACCAGTAGCATGTAACGTCATAACGTTGAACGTTGTGTGTTTACTTCCTTTTTTAATTGCAGGTCATTTTCTTTGTTCCGTTTTAATCCGGAAAATATTGCGTTTAAGTTATACATGAATTCTTTCGGATTAGTGCGTTATATAGTGTTCTTTGTTTCGGCTACTTTTGTAAATATATGCACCATTCAGGTGGGTAACAGTATTAAATATAAGGGAGACAATGCTTGGAAGAATTGCAAAAAGAAATAAAGATTAGTGTCCCCTGAATTTCCCTTGGAAAATTTTGCTGGACATGCTTCTGAGTCAAATTTTGTTTTCCTTTGCAATCTGTTAGAATTGAAACAGGGGAAGTAAACCATTAGGGCGCTGGAAATGCAATGCGTGATTCCCGTTTTGGGTTAAATACAAAATCTAAAAATAAATGCGCAAAACTAAGATAAAATCCATGCGGCTAGCATCGGGGTTTGTATGACAACACTTTTCTCCCATCACATTCTCTTACGTGAATGCGGACGAAGGAGAATACTTTTGAAGCTCTGTTTGTATCTAAGCACAGGAGCTTGAAATTGAGTTTTTAGCCTTCAAGATTCAATATGTATTTGTGGCTTCTACTCTTTTTCTTTTTTCAAAATAGATGTTATTTATGTTATGCATAATCGGTAAGTTCTTTGGAGTCAATGGTAGTATAAATCCCGTATTGCTTCTTTATGACCCGAAACTAACAATATTACATTCGGATAATTTATCGTGCTCGAGTATAAAAAAAAACTTTTCAAATTAAAAGAATCATGTAAATTAAAAGAATCATGTAAATTGATTAGATAAATGTTTCATTTAAAATCCTACTTAATTGGTAATTGCCTATACTTATGTATTTCTGTCCCATTTCCCTACTTTCTATCTTTCTCTGATATTTTGTAGGTAATATAGGAATGTCATATGTTTCTCTAGAATCGTGGACTGGACTTATTTTTGCAGAAAATTCATTCCTCTTGATAGCAGAAAGATAACTCTCGAATGTTTACTGTAAGCGAGCAAGTGACATGTGTTCACCGGCAAGTACAGGCTGATTGATTTCAAATGTTTCTTTTTACTAAACAAATTATTCAATCGAAATATGCAACTTATATAATGCACACAAAAATATATGTAATTTGCAAAGGTATATAATAAACCTTTGGAACGGCAAAATTTATTTGATACATCTTTAGGTTTTCACATAAAACTTAATAGCGTGCATTTTATTGTGAACTTTATGTACTGACGTAACGATCCCTTGAATGTGGTATCTTATGAGTTGCCAGACAATACCATTGAGTAAAGAAACTCTTCAGACTGCATGTTATAGGGTGAGTGGCTGTAAAGATGATTTAAATTCTGTCTGCTTTTACTGCATCCTTTTATTGATATCCAATTATGGTGCTTTTTGCTGAGCAAACTTTTTGACGCTTTAAAGCCAGCCTAGATTAAAAGCCTAAACATTTTTGTTTTCAAATGCGATATTACATAGTCCACGATTTTGAACAACGTTAATTTTTATTTGGAAAATTAAATCTGGTAAAAAGATGAACAAGTGTCATTCATTTCACGTCCACAGTATAAATTTACATATATCTAGTTAGGAATGACTCATCGTGAATCGTTCAAGCGTAACTTACTTACATTACAAACTGTTTTGAAGTCTTCATTTGATATTTTCTTCAGTCACAAAAGTAACATTTTATCTTGATGTATTTATAGAAAATCATTTACTGTAGCAAATAGGCCTACAATATTGGCCCGGTTGCCTAACCCGTAAAATATTCTGTAGAAGAATAATCTGTACTGTTTTACATACTTTGCGGACCACACATGCGCATACTTTCATTCGTATTATTTTAGAGGCCCTTTTTGGAATTATAGTAAGACAAAAGTAGCATATATACGTTCTTACAATCTTACAATATAAAATGTTTCTCAGACGTCTAGACGAGTAATGTTTTGAAATTGAAGATAGAAAATCTATTCCTAAAGCAAAGGTATTGTTGAATTAGGAACAGCTTTCGAAACTGGCATTCAAATCATTAATCCACTGAATGTGTCTCTATGCAGACACTATTGCACCAGAGGATGAGATGTTCAATTAGTTGTTTTCTCTATCGTGAAGAAAAAGAATACTTTCCTACTTTTTACAGTAAAAACTCCGAATAGTGACGCCTTCGGAATATAAGTAGCTGTGACAACATTACAGAATCCAAAACTTAAATAAACTGACAACAGTTTTTTTGCTCTTTGAAAGTTCTTGTCGTCAAATTAGTTAAAATTATATTTTCAAGCTATGCACTGTCAATACTCTAGTTTAGGTAAAAAGAAAAAAAGCAAAGAACCTTAATTTCAACTTTTTTACTACTTGTGTACACAGCTGAATAGGCCAAAGCAGTCTGCAGTCCGTTAACAAGGACACGCCTCGTGTTACGTCTGTTGCCTAAGCGTACGCTTTGTGTTACGTCCGTTACCTAAGCGTACGCTTCGTGTTACATCCGTTACTTAAGCGTACGCTTCGTGTTACGTCCATTACTTAAGCGTACGCTTCGTGTTACGTCCGTTGCCTAAGCGTATTCTCCGTGTTACTTCCTCGTTTTGAGTCCTTTACCTATGAACACACTTCGTGTAACGTCTATGTTGTCTGAGGACACGGCCTCCTGTTCCGTCCGTTAATTGCCTAAGAGCACGCTTCGTGTTGCGTCCGTTGTTTAAGGACACGCCTCGTGTTGTGTCCGTTGCCCAAGGATATTCCACGTGTTGCGTCCGTTGCCCAGGCACACGTCTCGTGTTGGTCTGAGTTTCGAAACAAGAATGTTTTCAAATACAGGACAGGAAAACCTGTTTTACTTAGTTATTGTGATAGATACTTTAACAGGTAGACAGACATCTCAAAATAAATCAGGAGCCACTTTCACTTAATAGTTTTAGTACTCGTGTGCGCAATTGGTAGAATTTGGAATATTCATATTATCACGAACGTTTCTAGTAAATTTTAATGTATCTAAGATTGCAAATCAGTGATGACATTTATCCAAGACGTGGCGTGCTCTGCGCAACGTGTTTGCAAAGTCATGGCTCGAGCTTATTCAGGGAATTCTTTCACAGTTCCGAATATTAAATTGTAATATATATGATGAAAATTTACAATATTTCAAAGCCATAATGAAATTTAGTTTTATGATTGGGCATTAAAAGAAATGTTGTTGGGTAGAGATTTCTTTGTCTGATATAATAATATGATGTTCTTACGCGCTGCAAAAAAAGAAATGAAAGAAAAAACAAACAAAAAACAATAGCACTTCAATATAATTCTTTAAAAAAAATGGCAAAAGCACTTCAAATGATTCTAATTTACGATTTCACCAAGGATTTTTTACTTATTTCGACGTCTTTCAACCTTAAACGTTGAACTGTTTTGCCAAGAAAAAAAAGAAATTGTACGAATGTTCTAACATTTTCAGCGACAACTTTTAATAAGCAATAACATACGCATTTCAGTCTTTCATTTATTCAGACAGGTAAAAAATATTTTCATTATTAAAAGGAATGATTTGCAAAATATTACATAACAAATCTATGAATATAATCAATTACAATCGGAATTTCAATAAGATTTATTTAAAATGTGCCCGTATTATTACATGACAGTAGAGGTGCCAAAGATTATCCGAATATTCAGTTTTATTACGATCAGTGTTTACCGACGTTTGAATACGAATAATTTATAAGCGTCTGAAGTGTTATTATATCCGAGTTCGTGCATTAAAACCAATCCATTTAATGTAAATAAATTACAAAAGTGTTTAATATTTTTCTTCATCAGGCATTCCAGTATTTTATAAATGACTAACTTGTCGAATAAGCTTTTTAAATGAGTCCGTACTTAACCGATTCCATGGACTACTTTTAAATAATCAATCAGATTGTAAGTGGGTTTAATTGTTCCGGGTATGGCAAATGTCGGTTCGTACCAAATCTGGTACGTTTTGACTGTGTGCTTATTGTACCAAAGTCATTATGCTTTAATTAGTTGTGACAAATGCTTTCAGTTCTCTCCATTCCGCTGAACTCAGTTTAGTGTGTCGCCGATTTAAAACCACCAAAATGCCTTTTATTAACCCCTTTATATGCTAAAGGATAGATACCTGCAATTAAGGTCAGTTCATTCCCTAGAGTCATATGTTCATAGTCTTGGCTAACTTTGTCTTCCTAGATGTATTATCACCAAGCAAGTATAAGTTTTGAAACTGTTTTTGTTTGAATTATTCAAGTCGTCTGCAAGTGTGATCTTGATAAATCATTCACAAACTGTCCTTCGAGTGCTACAGCCATTGACTTGTGTATGCTTAGGCAAGACTCTGGTTGCCATTTGGCTTTTGCAGTCAAATGTTGCACAAAAGCAGGTCCGGCTATCAAAACAAAAAAGTTGGAGTAAACTAAATTGACACTTTGGCAGAGGAAGGCTGTAGCAGACAGTAAAGTTAGATTCCGATGGTCTCCCTTAAGCAACTAAATTCACACAGATTACTTTTTAACTAGATACCTGTCCATAGAACAATGATACCCCCCTTCACCGAAGCACCATGGCAATATATGCATAGCATGTTGGTAGTTCAAATTTCAATGATGTAAGGGTGTTGTTAGATGGCGAACTTGAAAGATAAACATAAAATATAAAGGTGTACACTGGTCGTCAGTGTTACCTTGATATTTGATCTACTGACTTAAAAATTGATAGAAATCATCTGCTTGCCATGCCCAATGTTTCTACCAAGTTTCGTATACCTAATTCAGTGTTCCCCGTATCATTGCATTAGGATTCTACACAGGCTGTCATTCTGATCTTGACCTTTGCCTTAGTAGTATCAAAATCAATAGAGGTCATCTACTGGTCATTTCCAATAACTCTACAAAGTTTCATGAACCTAGGCGTTCCCCACTTATTCATATTATGTACAGACAGCAGTAATGCATTATGCCTTCCAGTTCTAAAAGTTGGATATAAAAATGAAAACAATGTATGTTTGAATGGATATAAATTATGACATTACATCATATATACTTGCATAGATCATTTACTCTTGTTTGGTTTATTATATAATGATAATGTAAGTACATTTATATGTATTAATGAAAATATTATATATTGCATGGTCAAAAAACAACATACTTAAACACAGGAGCCAGACTGCACCAAGAACAATATTACATGTAACAAAAATACACCGACTTTGTTCCAAGTTCCAATGTGAAAATTTGGCTGTTATCCACAAATGTTTCAGAGTAACTGTAATGCCTTTACTCTATGCCCAGTTCATGATAATAAACTAAAATGAAATATCTGTAGCATAGCTGTGTTTTATTCACTGTTAAATCATAGTAATATGTCATCCATCAAAAGTCCAAAAGATAAAAATGAATGGTGACTCTCAATCTTTGATTATTTCAGTAATCATTACAAGTACAAAAAGTTCAGTACAAATCCTCAAAATGAAGTTACAACATGCATGAGACTGGCAGTTTAATCTTATAATAAATGGCACTTATAAGCCTCCCTTTCATGAAAAAAATAACATACGAAAATTAATGTTAAATGTTAGCTGTAAATTAGTGTTCACTTTTTGATCATGTTTTTTGCCTAAAGGGACATACCCTACAACCAATGATATATAAAGCATGTCTAATCTATTGATTGATTCACTACAGAATGGAAAATAACTGATATTTGAAGAATGCAGTGCTTTAGTCTTTAAGATGCATAGAAATTGTTCACTTGGAATAAATGGCTATCCAGCCAAATTGATACAACAGCTCTCTACATAAAGACTTATATACGGTAAATGTGTTCAGTTTACCTGCTGTACCCAGAATTTTTAACTGACAACTTGACATTAGATAATTATTCATTCAAAATCATTGAAATGTATATACTTTAAGGAAAACTGAATACTCTAATTTTAGGGTATGTCTCTTTAAAACCAAAAATGAGTCGACGGTGATCATCAGTGCAATGCAGTGTGTAAACGTGGTATTTCTAATGTTTTAGCAACACGAGTCTTTTTTCAAGTGTATATTTGAAAACATTTGTACTCCAAAACAGATAAATCAATAAAGAACGAACAAAAATATCTTTAAAAAAAAAACCAGTCCTGAAGTATTAACGTATATATTACTTTTTGTCTGGAATCATGTTTTTAATGAAGGATATGCTGCACTTGTACAAAAAATACATTCAACGTAACCTTCCTATACTCTGATTGCCTCAGCCTATTTACTTTCTCGACTATGTACTGCCAAACCTAAAGAAACGGGAATGAAAGTATGTTGAGGTTTTTTTACTACCGGTAATCTAAGATATAAAAAGCAGGCTTATCCCTGAAAAATACATGAAAGAGTGATAAAATCTTGGAAATGTTCATCACATGTTGCATTTTCATACTTTTGATGGAATTCAATGATAATAAAATTTTAATTTCTTTCCTAAAATATGCAAAATAAACTTGATGAGTGTCAATAAATAAATCTGATGACAGTTCCTTAAGATGGCATGACATGTATATCATATATAAATAAATTGATATATATATATATTCTGTATAAATTGTATGATTATTAACTTTCTCCACCTGAAAATATATGGGACCTCTAACAGAAATGAAAAGCCTAACCAGAAACTCTCCTTGTCTACCAACCTTCTACAACAGCAGAATTTCAAAATATCCTTTTTTTAAAAATTTCCATAACTTAGAGTTTAAAATTAATGATGTATGAGAAAATAGTTTCTTTTTATGATCAGCGCAAATAAATTGTATAAAGTGTTCCATAACATTTTCCTGTACAATTCGGAGATCTAAAATACATTATGGTACTAGAATTTGTAAACATGTAACAAAAACACATTAAATATATATGTAACAACATAACACATCAGTTCTGTCACTTTCTATGTATAAATTTACATATTCATAATTTTTTGAGTACTCTAACAAAAATGTTCAACAACAATACAACAAAAACTGGAAGATCCTTAGAATATAAAATCTTTCTGCTGCTGAAAACCTGTCTGGATATTCAGATATCTGATTGGCCTAAAGAAGCATCATTCTGAAAACAGACCAATAAGAAACCACAGATTATAGACTGGTTTTATAACCAAATGAGTTGATAGTCAAGTATCTATAAAGTTCTAAAAGTGAACAAATTTTGCATAAAGACCCTATCTTCTATCTTGCACATATGAAATCTATTTCAAAATATTTTCAAAGTCAATAGAAAATTACTGCACAATAAAAACAAAATTCAAAACCAATTTAGATAACCACAAAATGTATGACATATTTGCTACTTTAAGTAGTTCATTTAGCCCATTACAGTTGTAATTATGTTGATTTATTCATAAAGTTACAAACTGCAAATCATTGCATAGCAGTTTTTCAGGCATAAATAATAACAAATTGAAAAACGTCGCATGTGTTCACAGCTTTTGAAAATATTAGCTGGATAACGTTGTCCGAGACATTAAGAATTCTGTTCACGTTTTTCATAAAATTCATACCACATTTTTAGATTTAAGAGCATATTTGTTTGGTTTTATCCTCCGGGCTTCAACTTTTAAGAACTTTAATCTGTGTCTAAATATTAAATGAAAGTTTCACAATACACAATTGCAAAATGAAATAGACTTTTTTCACAGAATCTTCTAAGTATATACTGGCCAAGATTATTAACAAGAATCAAAACTGACAAATTTATTGCTCAAGACTTTAACTAATGAAGTCTGATTAAAATATTCAATATCTATTTAACAAGCAAAGAGCTAAAGTGGAAGCCTCTATAGTAAACACTTTTCAATTTCATGATTTATCTAAAACCAAAAATTAGTGGGTATATCTAAAACTATATGTTTGCAAAATAAGAGATGTTATGATTAACGAAAAAGCCAAAGAAATCTATACTGCATAAAATATCAATTGTGTGTAATATTTTTGTTATTTGTAATGTAGAAAAGAAAAAAATACAAATATTTAATAAAAAAAATACACATAAATCTGTACATAGGTATTGCAAAATAATGTCACTATATATAAACAGAAATTGCTTTCAGACCTGTTAAAAAAAAAAAAAAAAAACCACAAACACAATCAAATTTGATTTGAAATTATAGTGAAACATATTCATTGCTGCTAAAGTGAATTTCCAATTAATATACAAAATATGCTATGATTTATAAGGAGACTAGAGATCTGCTACTTAGTTTTTAAAATTAACAACTGAAACCAAGAAAACATATTTTCTGTGCTCTACCAAATATTTAAGAAGATATAAAAATGAGCTACAGTTCTCTTCTATGGAAAAATGCATGAAACGTGCATTTGAAGTAAAGAAATAAATCTGATATTAATGTTACAATATTATTGCATACATTAACAAAAAAAAAACAGTTTAAATTATCAACAAAAAAAAAAGAAAAAAAATCTACAGATCTAATGGTATATCACATTTCTAGATATAGGCAAGTTAACTTCTTAAGTAAATCTCTTAAAAAAGGTAATCCCAAGAAGAATTTCAGCAAAGAAGTATCTGCCCCACTGCAGCAAACAAGAGCTTGTAGCTCTGTTACAATGCAACGAAAATCTTAGTGTTAGATTCTTGTCTAACTTGAAATCTTGCCACAGCTCCAATTTTCATTTTGGCAAATTTCTCTTGACACATTTCTGTTTTGGCAAATTTGAATAATGGCTGTCAGCTAACTGCTTTTTGCCAAACATTCGGCCAAATATATATAGTCATGCTCAAAGCACATCTTTTAGTGGGGAACAACATCAAATATGTTGACCTCAGGTCACATGACTAGCATCCAGGCAGACTACTGGTCAAGAAGAGTAACTGTGTATCTCAAATCGAGACTAGGTACTGACTTGAATATAAACAGTTTTGTATTCTCTTGAGCTCCATTTGAACAATGCTTCTTTCTTTCATAACTTGAATGGATCTCCACTGGTTCTGTAAAACAAGAAAATAATTCTTCGTTGTTATTTGGTAAAATTATTTCATGATAGACTTTATCTATGATAACAAAAATTAAATTAAATATGTAAACTGACACGTACGTTTCTTATTTCTTCAAATCCTTACTGTAAATTGGAGTTTGTTCTAATATGTATATGAAATATTCTAATAATCACATTTTATACCTATGCCAATTGAAATATTTGGCAATTGCAAGCCTTGTAATACTGCATTCAGCATTAAAAAACAGAATCTTTTATAATAAGACACCACAAAACAACTTCAGTGCAAGCAAAACACCAAAATGACCACTTCCATAACATTTAAACATTACAGACATCAAATGCAAATAACATTCTTTTTAAAATAAGCATAATAACATTACTGTAAAGTTTCAGTCTAAAACTTGCTCATAAATCATGAGAGAGTTTAATCAAAATCATTCTGTTCACTGAGATAATTTTTAAAAACCTACTTAAGTCAGTCAGAGATGCATGGCAAAGTCTCTAAATGCATGACTTGCATGCATCCTTTGACGTTGTTTCATCTTATTTAATCGGTCGTTAAATAATTCAGCGCTACAAGTAACTATTATTCATGTCATGTAATTTGCCAACTTAGTAATCTAAGTACTGCTCAGGCATGCAGTCACTGTGAGACCAAAAGAAACCTAAACCTGTTTATGACAAATTTTTGCATTGAATCAGGAAAAGTATAAATTATATGCAACCAATAATCAAATATCTAGAATGGCCAGTGTGTAATACCATTTAATTTAATCAAAATAAATGTAACCTAACTTCTTATCCACCTTTTACTTTATTTGATGCATTACTCTCGACTTGTTATCAAACTTTCACGCAAAGGAAAATTCTGAGAAGGTATTTTACTAATATCCCAAGACTGATTTTTAACAATTAGTCCACTTGCGTATTAAAGTAACTAACAATCAAAAGCAATCACTTATCAGGACCAAGTTCAAAATATTTATTTAACTGTCATCAATTTTTTACGCTACATAATTCTGAAGTATTTTCATATAAAATGCAATTATCAATCAATCACTACCTTTAAGAATTGATGACAACAGAAAAAGACCTTTGCCAAATCGTATTTGTCTTACAGAGATTGAACGTGTTTGTTGACCTTCAACTTATTACTGTTGAGTGTAGTGCGAGATACAAAAAGCACCCTATTCCAGAGATACTCTTAATATTTTCTATACTCAATGTATTGCACTTATACAGGGGGCTTCAGTTTAATGTCTCCTCTGGAAACAAGATTAAACTCGTGACCCTAGTGTATTACCAGTGGTCCACTGACCTGCACCTTTGCAGTTGAAGATAATTTCTCTTTTAAACTTGAAAACATGCCACCTAGCTATGAAAATCCTTCCTCATAAAAATGAAGCAGTCCTGCAGAACAGGTGAGCAATCGATGCTTAGCAAAAAACCTGGTGTTATTAAATATGCAAATTACAGAATCATTTTGGCTAGAATGTATTACAAAACTGTTTTCTTTTTTGCTTTGCAATGTAAAAAGCAATGTTTATTGTTCATTTTCAATTCAAGTACAAATTTCATATTGCTAGTTTTTGGTAAAACTGCAACTATTATATAATAACTAACTGGATGATTTAACAAATTCATTTCAAAATTTATGTTGTAAACATAGTCACTAATATTTTTTGTCTACAATTTAAATGAACAGGGTGTACACAGATGCACATTAAATTGCCAATTAAGTCAGAAATAGCAAATAATGAGTTTTAAATCATGTTTGTGGTACAACCTAATATGATTTTGCTTTGCTTCATTATCATGTAATATAATAAAAAAAAAAATCTACCAAAGACAAGTTACAAAATAATGCGTAAATTTTAAGTTTTTCAATTCACTGCGCATCTCTGAATATGATTTCCCCCTCTTCTTTGAACTGTATATTAAACTTACATACTTAGATTACTAAAATACCATATATTTCTTACCCTTCAGAATGTTAACAAATTAACCTTTACCCTGCTGGTGGCAACTGTCTCTGGCTTTGCAACCAGTGCAGACCAAGATCAGCCTGCACATCTGTGCAGTCTGATCATGGTCTGCACTATTCGATATTCAGTCAGTAAATTTTTAATACGTACCCCCATAAACAATAAATGGATCTGTCCAAATTGAAAAAGATGGACAAGTCCATTTTAGATATTTTGCATGGTCAGGGTTATATGCCCTGAAATGCCTTCAGTAATTGTCACAGCCTGGCTGTTTCGAATGCTACATATATTCAAAACTTATTGCTGTTAAAATCAGGTAGACAGGTGAAGTTTTATATATATATATTCTTCTCAAGATACTGTTTACCAGAAAATGCATCCAAAGCATATGGTGTATTTTTCTCCTTTTTGATAACTACCAAAACACAATAAAAAGGTATAATTTCACTATATTAAGAAATATTATTCTTTTAACATTTTAAAAAAGAATAATTCTAAAATTTGCTCATATATCTTTTTCAAATAAGAAGCTGATCAATTTTCATACTTACGAAATAATTTGCTTAGAGCCTCCTTCTGGTGATGAAAGGTCAAGCACAGTCTTAAACCCATGACCGGAGGTCTGTGACCTTGACACCATGGTAGGCGATGCCGGCATTCCAGTTGACCTTTCTGGTGATGAGGGTGTACTAAGTGTAACAGATGTGGCAGACATGGCACTATCTACAGTTGACACACTGTTGCTAGGTGACACACTTCTTTGTTGCTGAGGAAGACCCTCATTGTATGGTATGCTTTTAAATGATTTACTTGTGTCTGAAAAGTTTTGTGTATCGTGTTTGCTTTGTGTAACGAAAGTGTCACTACCATACTTTTTCATGAATTTTCCTGACTCGGTACGCACAGGTACCTTTCGATAGTCCTTCACTTGCATACGGGCAACAGATTTTTGTGGAGAAAGTCCTCCATCAGAATCATCACTATCATATAGTGGATTACGCGACTTAACTTTGTTCTCATCTTTTTCAGAGTTAGTATTATTAGCACCATTATAACTTGCAACAAAGTCACTCAATGGAACACTGCTTGCAACACTTGTTGACACACTTATATTAGGCGTACTTGCCCAATTTTGAAAACCTGACTTCTTCATACTAGTGTCAACACCTGGAAAATTCAAAGTCCCACTTGGATATTGTTGGTTAAACACATCATACAACATGGGGTTTGATTTTTTGTCAAATGGCTGACCAGTTAATGTCATGTTATTCAGAAAGAATGCCATTTGCTGTGAGGTAGGTGGAGCTTGTACCCCAAGCATCCTCATGTAATCATTAAGGTCATATGGCATATTAGTTACTGGATTTAAATAGGTACCAGTCTGAGAGTAAAGTCCAAAATTTGGCTGGTACCCATTCTGTGGAAGTTGCTGCCCAAACAGGTTTGTAAATCCCTGAGTTTGAGTTCTGGTAGGGTCTGGAAGTGTTGCATAGTTTGGAAAGTTCCCTGCAGGAGGCAAAGGTGGAGCACTAACAACTCCTAGAGTCTGCTGCTGCTGTTGTTGTTGCTGCTGTTGCAAAAGCTGTTGCTGAAGATGAGCAGCTTCAAGTCTTTGCAATCTTTCTCTTGTCTCTGCCTCACGCTTCTTGTGCATTTCCAGTTCCAATTCCAGCTGCCTGCGTTTTTCCTCTTCCAACTTCCTTTCCTTCTCTCTAATCTCATCAAAACTGCGATCCAAAGAAGCATTTCTATCTTTATACTTCTTTTTCTTGTCTTTTGTTTTCGTCTTTTCAATCATTTCTTCCTCATCCTCATCTTTCATCAACACTAACTGTCCTTTAGCACTAATGTAGGCTACGCCAGCGCGTCTTATATTCTGAGGAGCTTTATCTTCACTTTCATACGTAGAGTCACTACTATCCTCAGAATCGTGTCTACCATTTTGTCGAAAAATTATCTCTGAAAATTCATTTTCTGGACTATACCCTTCAACATCAGAATCTGAAGCTTCATGCTCATATCTTAGAGGTATGTGATATTTTTTAGAATGGTCACCTTGTCCATTCATGTTTGTTGTCATACTCCAGTTTTTGGGAGCATCTTGGACAACTTCGAAATCCTCTGACCTTTGTCTGCGTAATATTTTGCCAGAGGCCTTGCTTATTGAACCAAATGCATTTTTCATACTTTTATGCACTGATTTCTTCAGTTTTCTAACACTACCAACTTGTTTCTTATTCTGTTCATCAGAAGGAGCACTTTCCTTCTGCTTTTTCTTGACTTTTGTTTTCTTACTCACTTTCATTTCAGTCATTGTATTGGGAATGATGGTAGACTTAAATCCATCGAAAGAAGTATTTCTTCTGGTCATAATTTCTCGATCAGACAAATTATCATCAGAGTCAAGGTCAATTTCAGGTGTCCAATCAAGAGACATTGAAACTGCTTGTCCTGTCTCTCACATCACGTGGAGATTTATCACTTGAATTTCTTTGCTGAACTTTTGAATACAATGAGTTGCGATTCATTGTAACATTCTTGTGGTACCTGGGAGGTTTTGGCAAGGTGCTTGGACCTTCTTTCACTTCTGGCTCTTTTGTTTCTTTTCTTGGTGTGGTGTTGTATTTCTGAGGACTTTCACTTTCATCTATCTCAGTATCAAAGCTTGCATTACTTGTGTTCAGTTTAAGAATATCATCAATGGTTCCTTCAGTTTTAACACGTTCATCCCTTGCAGCACATGCTTTTTCGAGCTGTTCACGGAACACTGTATGAGGATCTTTTGGTTTAGGTGGGACTGGTGTTGTCTGCTTCACAAGTTTATGACATTTTGCATTTGCAGCAACTTTAATGTCATGCTGTAAGAGAGAACTCAACCGGCGAACAGGATCAGACGTTCCTGGTTTAGCCGGTTCAGAAACTTGTCGCTGTATATGTTTTACAGATGTTGGATGATCAAACCCTGTTGTCGAATGATGTCTTAACAAGTTATTAGAAACTGGTTTAGCTGTTTCTTTCAAGGAGTTACTCCTTTCTACTGTTGCACCACTCTGCTGACTTGTCGCTTCATCAGTTTTATCATTACTTTCTTTTTCAACTTTTGAAGCTTCAGATGAGCTTTTATAAACTAGTTCTGGTTTACTGTCTTTATTTTCTATTTTCAAAATACTTTCAGATCTGTTTGTGTCATTTCCTGCTTGTTCTTCAAACTTGGGACTTTCAGATGCTTCCTGTGACTGCTGTCTACGTGCAGCACGTGCTTCTGACAGATTTTTTATTTCAAGAAGCCAAGGTATCTTGCCATCAGTATCCTCTGCATTCTTTGTTGCTGGTTTAATATCAGGTGTTTTTCTTAAGATAATTTCTGGAGTGCCATTAGACATGCTAGGGGTTCTGGAGAGGTTCACAGCTGGTTTCCTTGGAGATGAACTACCAGGTGGTACTGGGGCAGGAGGAGGAGCTTTACTCACAGATGGTACCACTCTTGAAACTGGAGGCACAGAGTACCTTGGTAACACAACAGATGATGGAGACATTTTTCTTGGTGAATCTAAATCATAATCAATTGGAGGTTCATTTTCTACTGAATATTGTTGATGATTTATTGGAGGACTTAAAGGTGGTGGAGGAGGAGCTTGTCCTGGTGGAGGTGGAGCTTTCTTTTTCTTACTACTTATACCACTCCCATTGCTTCTGGAAGAAACTCTAGATGGGGCATCTCTTATAAAAGCAGGTTTTTCTGAATGTTCATTCAGATCTGCACTCAGATCACTAAGCTTTTTACCAGTCCTTTTTTCCAGCTCCTCAATTGTCTTATTTCTCCTATGCTCTGCAAGCTGAACGTAAGTTAACTGGTATGAATAATCCAGATTGAAATTATTCTTCACAGGCAGAGAAGGCCCAGTAGCACCAGGAAATGACTGCATTAAAGGATCAAGTTTTACACGAGATTCTATAGACTCCTCTGGTTCCTCATGAATCACATGATCCTGACCAAGGGACATTTGTCTACGATGACTAGGTCTGTAAGGAACGGCACTTTTTGTGCTGTTTTGCAATGGTTGCACAGGAGCTTGAATATGACCATTTGGTAGCTGAGACACAGGTGACAGTGTACCTGACAGAACATGTCCATTTTGAACTAGAGGTGGAGGTCTTGGAGGTGACTTTGATTTTTCATCTGACACATTACCATCAAGGTCACCTTTCATCTCAATCTTATTTTCATTATCATCCAAATTTTCTTTGCTATCATGAGCATATATATCTTGAAATTCTGGATTGTATTTACTCAACTCCATCGACACTGGTCGCACCTTGACAACTGAAGGCAGGTGTCTTGGTAAGACTTGGTTTTCGGGGCTGTGGTAACTTGGTCCCCGAGGCCCAAGTTCACTGATGGGTCGTGCAGAGGGCGGAGCATCTGGGCGTGATGGTGGACGCCGCACTACATCCACTGACGAAGGAGGTGGCTGATGAGAATTATTGTTACCCATAATGCTCTCTGTCACTCATGGGATCACTGAAAATAAAAAGAAAACATTTTTACAATATGACCTGTGGCAATTTCAAACTGACATGTACTTACCAAAATAGTTACAAAATGTTATATTTTGTAACAAGAAAGAATAGATATTTAAGTGGAAAAAAGACAAAGGTCGTATGTATCTCTTTATCACAAAATGTTTAAATACAATAGTATACAAATAATGATAACATTACTAGCATGAAAGATAGTAATGGTTGTGAAACAAAATAATGTATCAGCTTTCAAACAGACAAATGTATGACTACTAACATCAAACAAACTGCCAACAGCAGTGATGTTGGTTTTCAAGCTATTTAGTATTTTTTGAGTAACATTTACAAACTTTAAGTCAAAACACGTTTTAAGAGAAAAATACCTTGATCAAGGTAAAAACATTTTCTTATTTTCTTTCATGCCTCTATAACTATCTGTGGAACATAGTTGCTTCAAACTGAAATCTTAAGGAAGATGTCCAGAACACTAAACATTATGACAACTTTTGGACAAGAAAAACCTTGTGAAAATGGGGAAAAAATCAGTATTTATCAAAAGAAGTACATATACAGACTGCCAGTGCCCTATGACCTCTTCAAAATTCAACAAAAAAGTGGTTTATGTTCAAAAGTCCAACTATACTTCTTATGATATTCACTTCTGCATCCCGCCTATTCATCCTACCACAAAGTACTCAACTGCCCTAACAGGTCTTATTGATAGATGCAACGGCAAATGACCTGTACTGAAAATTGTTATACCTTAAACCATATCTTGAATTTCAACCATGATTCATTGGTTTTGTGTAGGATTACAAACTTCTGAAGAAATTCATTGACAAATATGTCATAATGATATGTACACAATGTAAATGTGTTGTAGAGATCAATGAATGTTAAGGCAACATGTTGTGTATAATAACTGGAAAGAGTTACAATAGTAATACTGAAACATAATGTAAAAGACTAAGTAACATGACCTTCATAACAAGTAATTTACTTAGATATTAAATATTTCTAACTTTTCTCACCCTAATATAAGTATAGGGATAAATTAAACTATTTCATTCTACACTGGATAATTCACATTATGGAAACCATTAAAACAGCTGTGTTTAATTTTTTTTCTTTCAATCTTGTACAAGTGAGTGACTGAAATACATTGTTGTGAATGGACAGGTCGGCACGAAAATCACGTTAATGTCAAAAAGTGGCTTAATCAACAAAGTCGATACACAAAAATCATTTAGTCTTATACAAAACAGGCGTCTTAAGTTGTCACTTTAGGAAATAAGCGGATATGGAGCGAAATGTTTTACATTTTTCGATCGATTTTTTTTTTCCATCCATTAAGTATACAAAGTAATGATACATGCAACATCTACCTTCAATCTTGATTTTTGATCACACACTTTTATTCAAATTTTAAAACTTAACATAATCTTAAACATCTGCGAGCATAGCTGATGGGTGAAAAAAGTCTTAGTAAAATATCACTGAATTCTTTGGTAGTACAAAGGTGTAGGTAAAACTTGAAAGGCTGACTGTCGTGAGTCAGAACTGTAAATAGTGCTGTGTTCACAGAGGCAGAACAAAAACAAGTTGCAAGAGTTCAGGTTTTGAAATATCACCAAGGACCAATCATTATATCGAAAAATAAAGTAGCATTAAAACAAATTTTTATCAGCTATTTTACACAGACCTCCCATTTCTTGTCAACAAGCATAATATATCCTTAGAGCCAATCTTTCTATATATTAATAATGTGACAGTTGATATTTTATAGTGTTTGAAAATACAGAAATAAATTCATTTTTAACCATATACCTCAGACTCTGCATCATTCTGGTTTCAACATGTCAGATATCAGTTTTACATTTCAACTATATTTTCTAAACAAACAGCCAACTTATCAAACAATATACCAGCACATCAAATTTCAACTGCAACACTTAAAAACATTTCTTCATATCCAATTTCAGTTACACAATTCAAATATCACTTGAAAGGAAATTCTTTCAAACAAATCTACCTCCTCAAGTTTCTTTGACTCAAATTTGCAAATAGTAATCCAAAATGTTTGCATTAACTGCATTACAATAATTGTTGCAAGTCCACATGCATAACCATGAGTAAATAAAACATAAGAAACCCATGTTTGATACCAACATGGAGAGAAATAATAAACTTGAATATTTTCTATTTACACAAACGCCTAGAATTTATATAAAATCTTCACTTCCTTGTAACTTCCACACAATGGACATGCTTTTTTGAAAATAATACAATCACTTTTAAAGGGTTTAACCCAAGCTTCTATTAACGTTGCCAAAAGAAAACAAAAAAACGTGCCTTTTGAAATAATTTTGTTTGACAATTTTGAACTAGGAATTTTAATAACCAAAAATATCTTTTTCAGAATTCTGAAAATTCTCCTGATTTCACTAAATATGGGTGACCGCAACAACTGTGACGACTTCTGATTACTAATATATATTCTCTGATAAAAATATAACTATGGTACTACATTCTATAATTTTCATAGAGGTTTAAAATAAATGTACCTAGGAAAACTTACCTGATAACAGTGCAAGTAATTCACTCATTTAATGAGTCATAAAAAATCTAATGCCTTCCAGTCACATCTTCCATGACATGAAAATAATCATCACACAATTCAGAATTCAGTTCCTAAAAGTTCCAATAAGAAAATCAGGATTATCGATAATAAGTCAAAATCCACTTTCTAACAGATCTCAATTTAAATCACTATTTTAAAGGTAGCTTCCATTTAAACCACATAATAGCAAAAATTAACTAAATGTCACAGCTCTTGGAAGAAAAATTTAATCTTCATGTGTATATATTTGGCCACAAATACCAAAATTAAACTGCCTTAAGAGATTATATTTACCTGCAAACCTCTTTGGTTATTCCATTATATAAAGAAGGCGTGTGTATATATATATATATATATTTAAAAAGAGAAATTCAACATTTACATTACATGATATTATTATTAAATGACTCACTGTCACTCGAAAAATAATCCAGATCTACCTAAACTTGTATCAGTGTGTATTTATATCCATATATCATCCAGTTTCAAATCACATCTGCTTATTTTAATGAACTACATCTTTTAAAAATCGTCAAATGAAAAGAAGCCATCCAATACCGTCGGGAGAAGAAACTAGTCATGCATACAAAGCTTTCAACTAAGTTTATGAGAAGAAACTAACCATGCATACCGCAACTCTATTCACAAACTGTTACCAAGTTTATGATCACCAGAGAATGAAGCTGTCAACTGTTACACTCTGATAACATCAATGTCAGGCCCATAAATACCTGTACAAACCATGATCAACTCAATGTTTCAATTTCATTGGCCAAAGGATAAAAGATGGAGTGTCTCATTTTTCGAAATTTAAGAGCAAAACAGCAAATTTCATTTCAGTATTTGTCTAGATTTCTTTTTTTGAAAAAAAAAATCAAGGGAGTTGACAATTATAAATTAATAAACTGAGAGAGACAGACTCCCTTAATAGTAGAAAAAATCAAACAGAAGCTATAAAACTGAAGATTATGACATATAAGCCACCCGAATATTCCCCAATTTATATTAAATTTGAATAAACAATTCATGCAGTAACTGACTGTAAATCAAGTCTAAATGATATACCAATTATTAAGTTTCATGTCTCTGGTTTCAGCTACTTGGTAGTTTGTTTTGCGATAACAGCCATCAACTAGAAATGGTTTTTGATTGAACAAAAACATATGTCTCCCCCCAGCCAGTTGCTGCAGGCAGTATTGAATCAGACGATTGTAAAATTTGACATTTAACCTCCAAGTGTGACCTTGACCTTGAGACACCACACCCGCAAAGTGGGTTCTACATGTCGCCTTGATGAGGTGAACATCTGACCAAAGTTTCATAAAAATCCCTCAAGGGCTTTTGAAGATACAGAGCGGACACGATTTTGTGGCATTTGACATTTAACCTCCAAGTGTGACCTTGACCTTGAGACACCACACCTGCAAAGTGGGTTCTGCATGTCGCCTTGATGAGATGAACATCTGACCCAAATTTCATAAAAATCCTTCAAGGGCTTTAGTAGATACAGAGCGGACACGATTTTGTGACGGACAGACGGACGGACAGACAACGGGGGGAAAAACAATATGTCTGTTTGACATGCAAAGTGGGTTCTGCATGTCGCCTTGATGAGATGAACATCTGACCCAAGTTTCATAAAAATCCTTCAAGGGCTTTTGAAGATACAGAGCGGACACGATTTTGTGGCATTTGACATTTAACCTCCAAGTGTGACCTTGACCTTGAGACACCACACCCACAAAGTGGGTTCTGCATGTCGCCTTGATAAGGTGAACATCTGACCCAAGTTTCATAAAAATCCTTCAAGGGCTTTTGAAGATACAAAGCGGACACGATTTTGTGGCATTTGACACTTAACCTCCAAGTGTGACCTTGACCTTGAGACACCACACCCACAAAGTGGGTTCTGCATGTCGCCTTGATGAAGTGAACATCTGACCCAAGTTTCATAAAAATCCTTCAAGGGCTTTGGAAGATACAGAGCGGACACGATTTTGTGACAGACAGACAGACGGATGAACAAACGGACGGACAGATGGACGGACAACCTGGGGAAAAACAATATGTCTCCCCCATTTTTGGGGGGAGACATAAATATGGACATGAATGAAGACAGTGCTTTGTTTTGTTCTACAGCACTGAAGCTTCACCAAGACAAGCAAATCAAAGCATGTCTTACTTTGTTACAAAATAATCTGGACTAGGTGTTTTACCCTCTGTCCTACATCAACCCTCATCTTATTTTATCCAGGGCTGATCAGCTGCTTTAGGCTGTGGCCCTGGCTGCTTTCAATTAAGCTATCACCTGCATCAAAGCACCAAAAGCCACATTGTATCTTTAAGAGTCTCCCAAAGCCTGAAAGGATAGCTACAGAATGTTTCTAACTTTGGAATGCACGTACAATGCACAACAGATGCATGTATACGAGACCAGCCTTGACTTTTGACCCATACATTAAACATACATTTGTACTTAACACAGTACAAACCCCAAAAAAGGACATATGACACAGAAGTAAACATTGCACATACTTAACCCTTACCATGCTAAAACAGACTTGTCCATCTTTCAATTTGAACAGATCCATTGTTTATGGGGTTGTTCACAGAAGATTTATTGACTGAATGGTGACTAGTGCAGACCATGATCAGCCAGCAGTGAGTCAATTGCCTCCAGCACTTTTCTCAAGATAGACTTGAAAGTTAATGGTGTAGAACTTTTTCTATCATTGAGCTTATTTTCACCTACGTAATCACTACTTTTTCAGTACTTTTCTACCAGTAAATGCTTTAATGGTAATACCTATTAGCATCCAATCATGTCTGTAATTTTCAAAAAAGAAATCACTGCATTTGTAAGAAATTATTTAAGCTTATAATTTATGTTTATGTATGCATATAGATCAAAACACTGAAAGCTGTCTTCATTATCAATTTACCTCACATGCATTTGTAATTTAGTGGATTTAAATTACCTTGTGTTAATTGCATGTGACAGAATCATGAGACAATCATTACTGTTTTATTTTCCAGGGCAATCTGCTTAAACCTTTAATGCCAATTATTTCTTGTGTAAAATCGTAACTTGGTTCAACTGTTGTCTCTCAAATGTAATTTTAATTACACAGCCCTCACATCATAAAAGCTGGCTAACACTTGTACAGCAATGTCAAGTTTAAAAAGACCTGTAATTTTCTCAGCACATCTAATTGAAAACTTACTCACTTAACAGTGAACAGTGCAGACCATAAGTAGACTACACACTGAACTACAGGCTTATCATGATCTACAGTAGTTGCAAAGGCATTAACAATTGCCTTCAGTAGGGTACAAAAAAGAAGAAATATATTATTCTTGATTAGATTATAATGTCAATAGAGAACAATCTTCTGGCACAGGTATTTCTCACAAGATGGCTGGTTCCTTAAACTTCTTGTGTCATGCACTGGTAGTCATAACATTATAGTTTACAGAACTTTGAATCTGTCATCAGCTACCCAGACAATGCAGGGGATGGAACAAAAAGTGTGACTATGTTACTTAAAGCAAGGTTACTGTGATTTTAAAAAGTGGATAGTGGAGCCTGTTTCAAAATCTTTTGTAGAATTTTTCACTTGGTAAGTATTTTTCATACTTAAATACTTCAGATAAATGACTATGTTCTTACAGATCTATTGTTTAAAGGCTTTCCTTGACTTTTTTTTGAAATTCAAAGGAAATGGATTTAAAAAAATAGTTCTACCGAAAATACCTGTTTTTTACAAAAATGATTTTCATGATATTGGAGTCATTTTCATCTAGTACACTCATCATTTGCATTTGTTTGCCTGAAAATGTCAGCAGAATGTATGATAACTCAGCTTTCTGATGCTGGTTTTTTCCATACTTGGTGCTTTATGGCTAAAAAGGTGAACCAATCTTTCGGTGTCTGACTTTAGTTATACACATCTGGAGACCTGACACAATCATGAATTATCTTGTTTACCTTGGCAGTGGACATCATGTATTTTATCTGGGAATCTACATATATAGTGGTATTCATGAAATATATCATATACATTATAATGTGTTCATTCCTTTTTTACAAGTGAAACAGAATTAACTACTCATCAGGATTTAAAAAAAAAAAAACAAGAGCTCCTTGGAGTGGTGCTAATGCTCGTCTGCTTTATGTCAACAATGGGGGTCAAAGTTATGGTTCTTGTGCACAACTTCTGAAGGAGGTCTATACTTTGACAGTTTTGAAATCATTCAACTTAATAAGCAATTTTGACAAAAATTGTAAGTTTAAAAGGGGCATAACTCCAAAAATATAGCTTTCAGGATAATGCCCTTGTATTACAACTGTCTCTTGTCATGATAAGCAAGCAGTTTAAGTTTCATACTGATATCTTTGATAGTTATGAATCATTCAACTTAATAAGCAATTCTGACAAAAATTTTAAGTTAAAAAGAGGCATAACTCCAATATATAACTTTCAGAATAATGCCCCTTGTGTTACAAATGCCTCTTGTCATGATAAGCAAGCATTCAAAGTTTCATATTGATACCTTTAAATTGTTTGAGTAATGGGCTACATTTAAGTTTTTGCACCATGACAACGATGCAGCAATCATAACAGCTTGACTTTTTCTTCAAAACAGACGAGCTAAAAAACTGTCTCGTATATAAAGTTCTAAAACTATATCTTCATCACAAAACTGACACAGCTTAAAAAAGCTGACTATGACAAAATAATCCTTTTTTTATATGAGTTTATCAAAGTGGAACATCTTACAATATCAAAATACCTTGATTTATTATTAAAAAGACTACTGGTATCTATAAACTATATAATATCATCTTTCTTGTCTGCTCACATGCCCTTACTGAACTGTCATGCTTGTTCAATTTCTATGTACCCTTGTTAATTCAGAACTATGTGATTAAGTCTCTCTTGCTCATTTTCTTTCATCTTTTCAAACATGGCAGAAAAACTTACAAGTCAGAAATCAACAGACTGTATAAAGCATGGATGATCAGGTATCATGTATTATGTTTGCTTATTACTTGATAAAGCTGCATTCATTAGAAGCATAGTCTCAAAATAGCAAATTATATCAAATATGCTGATGTCTGCTTTAAGTCATCAATCTATCCTTCATATTCCTATTACATGACACAAAGGAAATATGGCATTTCTGTGTCATATATCTGGTGGTAGTAAATTACAAGTTAATACTTCTAGTCACATTACATTGTACCAACATATTCATGAATGCTTTCAATGTCTATATTGTCAACCCATATTAAATTAATTTCAGTATTACAAGTTTTTAGTTATTTTGGGTAAAATATCCTTGACTTTGACCGAAAGAATAAAATAGATTACACCACATTTAATCATATTCAACAAAGTGCATTTAAACTAAGAATTTTACTGGGACTCAGGCATGTGTATAATATATAGTTATAAAAAAAAACCTTAGACAAAACCAGACTTAAAAGACCTGACTTTAATATATTGTCATGAATCTTAAAAAGTTAAAACTTCCAAGGCTTACCTTAGAACAGCAATGATTTAAGAAATAAATAAGGAAACTATCTCAGTATTTATCTTGGAATCCTTCGATAAATTTTTATAAAATCCGCTGGAAGAATTTCTTTAATTTCCTGATCCAAATATTCATAATTCCTACAGGAGTCCAGTACAATCTGACCATTTTTCATGTTTCTTAATAAATTATCCTTTTACATATTTGAACAGAAAGGTAGTAGTCAACTATATAGGCTTTAGTGGGATTCAATCAGAAAACCACTTGAACATACCGTAACCCTGACGATTATTTTCAATCAGCTTATCTGATCAATAATTCATCAGATTTTCTTCAGGGGATACAACATGTTGTAAATTAAGTTATAATGGACATTCTGAATGTCCAATGTCCAGGCGAAGAAAATACAGGTAATTGTGAAAGCATTCACGGTTATATTATCCGACAACTAATTCAAGTGAAAAAAAAATCTATTATTCACATAATTCTGTCAAAAAAGCTTTTATTCATAAACAAGGGGTGGGGGAATTATTACAACATTATGATCCTATTAATACATGTTATAAATATTTAACACTAAACATTATATCCCATAAAGAAATGAAAGATTTTTAAGTCATTCGTGGGTGTTGTCTTTTCTTCCAGTTAACAGAAATAACTACATGACTAATCTAGTATGCATGCAAATACATATAATCCAAATTGAACATAAACAGAATAAGGCCAATCCATTTTTGATCCATCTTTAATAAAATAATCCTAACCATTTTTCTGATAATTATAAATATAAATCATAAGTAGGTTTATATATAAGCTATATCTTTAGTTCCCACCAATCTACATTATGTGCCCATGTCTACCTAGTGGATGTTGCCGAGTACCACCTTAGAAGTTGAAGCTGACCTTTCTTTACTTTTAAATTGCTTTCCCCTTTTTTGTCCCATTTTTCATTATATAATGTGGCAACTCTACAAAGTTAAGCTGTTGCATATAAGATTGGGACAACTGCCTTTTAAAAATTCTTCAAATCAAAAGCTTTTTTTAATAAAATACAGAGGAATAATTTGTTCACAAAGATTTACAACAATTCATGCACTTCCGATCTCAGTAGGGTTCAGAGGGTACTGGCCGGCCTAGCTAGATCAGTCGGTAGAACATTGGATTGTCAATCTTGACAACCCCAGTTATGATCCCCATCAGGGCCTGCAAAACTTCTCCATGATAACTGATCTCAGACAATGCGTCTATAGGTCATTTGTCCCTCACTTCTGAAGCAAGTGAGGAAGTAGTCAGTCACTTGCGAAGAAATTGGTTAGTAAACTGGTTGGATACCCAGGAACACTGGTTAGTTGGCCTGACTGCCGGGATATGACCATAGCTGTTAGAACAAAAAAAAACAGAGGTCACTGGTTCAAATTCCGCTAGAGTAAGAGTCTCCTGAGACATTTAAGGCATTCCACACATTCAGCTTGAGTACTGGTCTGATTCTAGTTGCAAAAACTTGTTTCTGAATCAACATTTAAAGTAAATAGGCATAAACTAAACTCATTCATTATATCTTCATCATTCTCATTTTAAACTTTCTGTTTTCAAGGTTGCATTAATTGTATGCATGTATATACAAAGACACCAGCTCTGAATTCAAAAGCTCAAAGTATTAACAAAACTTCTAAACCACAAAATATTTTAAAAGCTCAAATTTTTAAATTTCAAAAAAACAAGGCCGATCAGTGATCACGTGTCGCCTGATGACAGCCAATTAAACAGTAGTATTGAGAGGTGACTGGACAGTTTTGTAGGCTAAAATTCATTTTTTTATCAAGGGCCTATAAACTTCAGCCAAAATCTTCAACCAAAAAACCTGTAAAACAGTGCCAGTACTGGAATACAGAACAATCCTGTATAACATTTATTAAAGTGCTTTAGTAGTATGAGAGAATAGGACAAACTTTAATAAAATCTTAAGAGCATACTCGACAAATCATTGACTCTGATATATGCCAACTACACTTGTACATCATTCTGTAATAATTGCACCGTATTCGAGATATCCGGACAGTTTGTGATGGCCAATGGAGGTGATGGATGAGACAGACAGAAACATCACAGATGATGGGGAAGTGATCCTTTAGTCATGGCTACTTTTTAGCATGTCGCAGCTACTGTGAAGCCTGCAACACAAACTTCATTATTTGGCCAAAATGCCTTTTTTCATTCAAGGACCATAACTCAGCCAAAAATCATTCAACCAAAAAACCCATTACATATGCGCAAGTACTTGAGGTTCTGATCAATCCTGTAAAATTTCATTCAAATTGCGTTAGTAGTATAAGAGAAGTAGTCCGGACAAACTTTAAAAATAAAAATCGTAAAAGAGCCATAACTCTCACAAAAATCACTGGACTGGAAAATGCTGATGATCTGCACAACAAGACTTGGTACTGATCATTCCTGTAAACTTTGGATGAAATCGCCCCAGTTGTTTCTGAGGAGTAGTCCGGACAAGTTTTGTGAAGGACAGACGGACAGACCAACGACGGAGAAGTGATTCCTATATGTCACGGCTACTTCGAAACAGGCAACACAAAAATCTAGATCCATGAATTATCGTAATGTAAATCATTATTTACAGCTTGAATAGGGAGTTACAAAAAAAAATTAAAGAGGTTTGCAGCCTTAACAGATGTAGGACAGTGAAGTTATTACTGACTACAGATCTGTTGACTGGAATCAAACCCACAACCTCAAGATTACAAGTTTCAAGTTCTGTGTCTACACCAGAGTTGCTCTCCTAACTCTCACCTCTGATTCAATCATCATGAACATTCTATCTGGAATTGTTTCATTCACAAAACATATTTAACTGTATACATTTTATTCAATGTAATATTTAGCTTAATATATGCTCCCCTACAGATGATTCAAACCTTTAATTAAAGCATCTCGTGGGAAATCATTTTTTTTTTTTTTAATGAAATGTTCAGGATGTTTTGACATTTGAAATAGATCAGACCGTGTTAAATTCTTCTTCCATTCTAATATGACTTCAAATTCACCCAGTATGTCAATGAGAAAACAGTAAAAGCATATTTGATCAAAGACACCACAGGCTTTGTACTAGCTTTGACAGAGTGCCAAAACAGGGTTGGTCATTCAAATTTCACATGGATATATACAAATAAGACTGAAGTTGAAAATAATCTTTTATGTCTTGAAACGGAAGGTTTAAAGCCTCCAAACTAAGCACTTGAGTGTGAATTAAGATCTTAACAAATATTTGTATATGAAAACAAATCATTCAAGATTCAACCTATAATATCAAAATGTCTACAGCAAACAATGGGAAATCTGTTTTCAGTAACATAATATACTTTGAAATAAGTTCACAATTACACACCACTATCTCTTGATCATTTTTATTATCATTTTTCATTTATTTTTGGGTTCATCTGCTTAAACCAACTGAACATTGACCAACTCTTCAAACAGGAGGACATAACAGACACATATAAAGCTACATTTAAAAATTTGTCATAAGATCAGTTCAGAATACCCAGAATAATGTTTTTTTCTCTCATGGACAATAACTTTAGAGACTGAATTTTCATTCAGAGGAACAGTTTTGCACCAAGTTTTCTAATATCTCTGTAGGTTTATTTGTAACAAACTGATGCAGACATGTAAATTTCTTTTACTTCAACTAACAAGCCAAATTTTGCTTTGATTTTTGTTAAACAATTTGCAGACAGCTGCATAATACGATCTTATGACAACTCCACTGGCCTGTATATATGATAGACAATTTAAAATAAGGGAAGCTTTTTCAGTTGACAAATTAACCCTTACCATGTTAAATATTAAAATGGACTTGTCCATCTTTCAATCTCATCTTTGTCGGCATTGGTCACAAAGGCACTGAGTCAGCTAGCCTCAAGCAGGGTAATGATGAAACTAAGGCAAGAGCTTTTCAATGTAAGTACTGAGCTCTTACCCAAACCCAATCCAAGAAGACCTGAGCACTTACCAAATTTATAAAAAGGACTAGAAGTTTTGTCTTTAAGCTAGTCAACTGTTTAATGAAGCTATTAGACATTTTTCTACAAAGAATGTTAAGCCAGCTTAATCTTTAAAGATAATAAAATGACGTTAGAGCAAAGCTAAAATTTGCAATGCCAAAAACGAAGGATTTTCAACAGTAATAAAAAAGAATGACTGGAGTTTGTCAAAAGATCATCAAAAAAACTGTTGGTCTAAGTTTCCACAGTGGAAGTACTCTTCCAAAATGTGGTAAGTTTCAAATTACCATTGTCATTTCCTCTGAAACAGGTTCACTTGAAAGACTTCCAGTGCTCTATAGTTTCATCTAACAGGATATTAGTCAACTCTTGTACTTTTAGGTCTTTAGGTATTTTCGAGCTATCCTAAAACACGATGAGACAACTGTAATTAGAACATGTTGAATGCTTTCCAAAAATAATGAAACTGTGTTAATAGAATTCAATGTTTAAGTATTAACCACATGAATTTTTTATTAAGACAGTCTAAAATAGAAGTCTTCTCTCTCCATTTAACATTTTATCATTTTAAAACCAGTCCAAAATTGCTTGGCTCTTAACTCAGTTTAAAGTCACCAAATTCAGAAAAAAAGAGACTAAATTAATGTTTGTTTTTTTTAAAGCCTATCAGTATCAGTATCTGACTACCTTCCATACATTATTATTCATTTACTAGCCATATTACACTAAGCCATTATCACAAGACCTTTCCCTCAACCCTGCATCTTTGGGCTTCATTCAAGTAAGACTAGGGTAAGATTTTATCACATTTCCTAAATATATAAATTCATTTACAAAATGCAGTTCATAAAAGCAATTGGGCCAAGTGTCAAGTTTCTTTCTTACTGAAGGAAAACTACCTCATTTAAATAAATATGAATTTCATATAATTATAATGAGATACATGAAAGGTTACTGGGTTTTCTTTGCTCAGATTTCTCCGGCACGATGCCTTCACTGAAATCACAGGGCAAGCAGAGATTAAAATGACTGTTTTGACCACTTATGATGATTACAATTTAATGCTGCAAACAAATTCAAATTCATTTGACTACTTTACCTAGCATGTATAGGGTTGGTATTTATTCTATGTGAAAGTTCTTTTCCAAAACAATTAGAGCTAACTCACTCCAGGTAGACAAGTGGAATGGGAAACTTCTGATTATTTTTTTTTAACAAAGTCAATATTTAGGTTCCCTTGCCATGTCAAATATTGATGTAAATAGATAAAAAGGCTTTACAGTCAAAAGGGGGAGCAACTTAGAATGTCAGAGCAAAACAAAAGGAACATTTCTACCTTGCAATAAAAATGGCAAAAGATTATTTTACAAACAACTCAAGTGTTATCAAAAGTAAGAGCATTTGGTTACACACAACTAAATCAAATCCTACCATATTTCAATGTAACATCAAGTCCCAATCTCACTTTATTAGCTTCTGAAGATGTAACCTAAGAATAACTCATGAGAAACAATTTCATTCAGATTTTTTCATAGAATGACCACTCAACTTTTCTGATATACCTTCTCGTAAGGAGATCACCCCAGTCACTTTGGTATTTTTTATAACGATCTGTTGAAATTTCCGGTTTATTTTAAAATGACAAAAAATAGCTAAGAATTGTCTGCCACACTTATGCCTAATTTCCAATTTGTTCTTCATTATATGTGTAAAAGTTTTCAAGTAAAATGATTTTCAAAACAAGCTTTCCATTTTTGACCAATCAAACAGCTTTGTCATCTTATCAGCTCTGCACAAACCCTGCAAAAAATTGACTGGTTCCTGACAACACTGATTAGGTGGTGTATAACCTAAACACCAGCCAAGGAAAAAAGAAGGAAGAGATATATTCGTGCACCTTCTTCTAAAAATAGAATGTGAATCTTGATGTCTAAATTTTTTGTGATGAAACATATCTACTTTCAAACTGCATGATTCAGAACTTTTGCTTCATTTAGCAGTCACTGAATAAGAAAAAGTAAACAGGATGTTAGAATTTTTTATTAACCAGATAAAATGAACAAATGAATGAATGAATTTGGTATACCTTTATCAGATATCTCTTTCATAGCTATTAATGTAAAAAATAGTTACAGTCATGAGAAACTCTTCATAAAATCCAACTCAAAAATAAATCACCTACACATACAAGGACAAAGAGTACTCCTGGGAACTTGACAAGTAACTGAAGTATGTAATTGGTACCCTGCTTTACTAAAGAGTAAAGACAATACCTGTGACACATTTAGTATTTTGACAATAACAAAAGAACTGTCTGCCTACATTAGTATTAAAATATATGACCTGATTTGTAAAATACTTTTGTCTCAATTCTGCACAACTGATCGTAAAAATAGTTCCAAATCATTTACTGTTCTTGTCCTCCTCACACAAACATAAACAAAAGCACACAACATACCAATATTCATGCTGACTAACTAATGTACAACAAAATCCATAGTTACAAATCTTTTTGTAAATTAGCCCCCACTTGTTTAGATTCATCATTATGGTGATTTCAGTATAAACAAGCCATTTCTTTACAACCAGAAGAAATTGTAACCAGTAGAACTGCATGATTGAACATGAATATCTTTTCTAATATCACCTGTAATTTTATGAAAAAGTGCCAATACTGATATGTTCTTTTGTTTCTTTTATTTGAGAAATGCTCTTCATTGTGTTTATGTAACATGTATTTAATAAAACAGTATTATTTGAAAACTATAAGAAACTGAACAGCCAACTGTAGTGGCTGATTATAACCAGATAATATTCTGGAGGCCTGTACAGACCTAACTAGGTCTACTCTGAATGCATGAGCAAAAACGTAATGCCAGTAAAAGTATAATATTGTTCTTCTCCCTACATTAAAAAAATTTCAGACCACTACTATCACTGAATCCTTACATGAAATAGTTGGGTTTTTTTACCTGAAACTATAATGTTCAGACAACAATTTAAGAAGGAATTTACAAACAATGTAATCAATCACAAATTACAAAAACCAACAAAATGTTAATACATTACAAATGACAGTATGATTGAATGCCTGGCTCTTTTATGTATTTTCAAACTTTTTGCTACATTGAACAAATGAGAAAAATTTGGCTGAAAAATTCTTCAATAAATCAAGTTTGTTACTGCACTTAGTACTGAAACCTTTGTAAGGTTAAATTTTCAACAACAAAAATATTTAGTTTGCTCGGCTCTGTGTTCCTTTCTACCATTTTTGCTGAAAAATGACAAATGCCAAAACATGACAAGATTCATATGTCTGAAGTTCAAAAGCTATATTGTTGAACATACAAAGTTAGTCTTTTACTTCCCGTTTTATGTCTTTTTAAATTCAAAGTTAAATTAAAATGAAAAATTATGAAATTTTTTTACACACCAATCAAAAACAGAATATTATACAAAGTTTTTGCAGTCAAGAGATATATAACGTGACATGATGAGAATTTCAGTACACTTGTAAAATTTATAGATATCTGTGAGTTGACTAATGACCAAATATTTTGCAAAAAGACATTGCAGATCTGAACTAGAAAAATAAATAGTTTGAATTTGGCTGACCAACTGACTTCTGTAATTTGAACTGGCCAAAATAATTTGGATCTCTGGCTTATATATAGCCAATAGGCATCAGTGATCTTTATCAGCATGTAGAAATATGGGATTCTATTGAGCATACACAAGTTCTTATAGTTTTGAATTTGAGATTTTGTTAAGCAAATACGGGGCTGAAATTTAATATACTGGCAGAGCTGAAATTTTGCTGAGCATAAGGACATCAGTTGTGTTAATTAGATTAAGTAACACACTCTGAGCTATAACTTAACTAACAAAACAATGATACTGTTATACATACCAAAATGAAATATTCCCTGCAAGTTCTATTGATCAATATTCACAACATAACAAGCTGCCTCTGACACCTGAAAATATTCAAACAGTTTAAAACATGCTTTTACACAATCATATTTTGAAAATGTACAAACCCCATTTTCTACATTCATCAACAAACTGAAATATAATCCAAAGTAACAATTACATACAACCTACATACCCACCAAGTTTCATTGAAATAACTATGTTATGAAGTGGAGTTATTGGTTGGAAACCATTTCTAGTCCAAGCAACAATGACATTGACCTTGAACAAAGAAATCTCAAATGTAATCCAGTGACAACTTCATACAAGCATACAAACATTCCAAAGTGACTTCATACAATCATACAAACATTCCAAAAGTGACTTTCATGATCAGAAACAATTGCATTAAAGCTACTGTACAAACCATGTTTAACTGCAATATGAGATTCTGAAGTAAGTCATTGAGCAGAAGTGACCTTGACTTTAAAAACTGACATCCCAAATGATAATTGCATACAAGTTACTAACATACCAAATTCTATTTCAATATGGCATTGTAAAGTGAAGTGCACCTGCGAAATGTAGTTCATGAAGTTATGAACTTTTCAAGCCAGTCATGATCAGAAACCATTTAACTGTTTTTAAATACAGTGACCTTGACTATGAATGCTGACACCCCATATGCGATCCCAAATATCAACTGCATATATGCAAATTAAAGCAATTTTTATTTCAAATGACATTCAAGTTACCTACAAATAGTTTCATTTATGTTTATTCTTTCATCCAGAAAAGATAAAAACCAATGGAGGGACAAGTAGACTGATCCTGTTTATAGCCCCTACTAGTGGGGGTATAATAAGACATTATACATTAAGCTTACTTTAACAAGTACCTGCTGCTCAAGCATAATGCTCAGCTTTTTTATTATGACATGGAAAGGTTTTTGGTATAATTAATAGCATAATATGTCTAAAACCTTTCAACTGTAAAAAACATTTTGGACAGTTTTTGTGGACATTTACAAATGTTTTTATAAATGGGTCATCCATCTATGTTTGTTTTTATTGCTTTAATTTAAATAGAGTAAAAATTAATGACTGCTGTCAAAATATTAGTAATAAATTTCATAATAAAAGACTTTAAAAGCAAAAATAATTTACATTTCCAATCGTTTTATTCTTCTTATTTACATAATTATAAAGCACTTAACGAAAAGACATAAAATAAAATAGGGGTGAAGACATGTATTTTGTTTTTTATTATTTTGAGCTAATGAAGCTCTCAGAACACTTAATGCTCTTAAACAGCCTTTAACCCTTTCTGCTACAAACTCGATCTGAATAAACAAACTTCTCACTGTCAATATAAATATACCATGTTTGTTTGTTTTTTAACCTTACAAACAAAATGCAAGTGGTACAATATAAATTTTGACCAATTTTCCATATCATATTAATTATTATAACAAAAGATATACTTTGCATGTATTTACCTTAACAAAAACAGCTTAGCTCTGTGAAGAAATTGAGTCATGTCATAAATCCTTCTTCGAAAGCTGACACATTCAATCTCAAATTTTAAACACTGCAAAATCTACCCAAAACCTGGCCAGCTTTTCAATAACAAATCATTTGATCAGATCTTTTAAGTAATTTTTTTTATCATTTATCAAACAACTCCATTTACTGCATTAAGCTGCATTTTTTCAATTGTATATTCATAAAACTTTTATATTAATGCATTTGAAGTGCATTTTTATAATCGCATTCATACAACTATGATGTAATCATATAGATAAGGAATATCTATACTTTTTATCTATGTCAAGTTTAGGGTAACTGTACCCTAAGCAGATCTGATCACTTCAGCAGGGATTTCGGGGCGTAGACAGATAGATCTTATTGATATGTGAAGATCTAATAGATATATTGCAGCATGTCAGTTTACTGTCAATAATAATCAACAAATTCATCTGATTTTGCCTTCATTTTGCCAGAATTAGTTTCAGGAATACATAACTGATAATTGCTAACTGAGACTACAGAAAAACTGAATAATTGTACCCGGAAGGTTTAGTCTGTTCATATCAATTTTTTTTATACAAGAACATTAATTGGACTTTTTACTCCAATGTTATTTATCCACAGGCTGTAATGACACTGCCATAGAATCATACGGATCACATTTCAACAACCTTCTATATCAATGCACCATTTAACTGTGTAACATTACACTTCTGTTTAAACTTAAGTACTAAATACCTCCAATTATAGATACTTTTTTCATTTGAGATAATTATTTTATAATATTTGGTTATAAAATTACTTTAATTGTCATAATTGCTTCTCAGTAACCTAAGTTATGAGTGAAAATAAATGTCAATTAAATCGTAGAAATCTGTCTGCCCCAATAGAAATTATGAAAAAATACATCCAGACAGCTAGAACTGTTTCAATGTCATTTCAGAAGAAACTAGACAACAGAATAAAAACTAACAAACATCTTACGAAAAATGCCACCTCTCATTAAAGACTACTCACGCTTCTATCAGAATTGTTTAACAGTATTTTATTTACAGTCACTTAATTTAACAAAATTTCTGTACAAGACCTATCCTTGACAAAAATGAAAAACATTTCAAGGTCCCTGCAGTAATCAACCTCATAACCTTCAATAAGTGAAAAGTAACAGCTGACTTTAGAAGTCAGCAGCTTTCACCAATCAATCAAAGCATTGGTTTTTCTGTAATACAAGTGTCCTTATCCTCAGGTCAAACTGTATTTTGTTTTAGAACATTATATTCATAAATATGCTATTTAATCAAACCTGCTCCAGCATTAGACAAAGATTTACCGCTAGCTGTTCAAATAACGAACTCATCTAGAACAATAACATAAAAATCAAGGATCTTTAAGTTTATTATAAATCAATTACCTATTACATGATATCAAAAAGCATTTTGTTGTTATGACAAGCATTCTTCCATGTTCGTAATAGTTTTCCTGAACCGCGAACACAATATTTCGTGTCTGACAAACATGAAAATATGTGGATGAGGAGCTTCAGCGTAACGAGCCTATTTTGCTATTTTCATAACCTGCATCTACAAATTGTATGTTTTATTCTGGAATGGTCAATGCAAAATGAACTGTACCATTATTTCAGTGTCCCTAATGCATCATACCATGTATTTTTATTTTGCAATAATAAAATGACTACACTCAAGACATGAATTTCTAAAAAAGAAAAAAAGAGTTAAATTAACCTTACATTTCTTTCAAACAAATTATGAACTAGCTTGAATAAACTGTTGATCTGCTAAAGTCGATATTCAAGATCAGACAAACTAATATTAAAGCCCATGACCACCTCTGGACAGTATGTATATAATTTAGTTCTTCTTTTTTCGTAAAGCTGTTCTTTTCATTCAAAATTTCTTACATTCCCTTCAGCCAATGACTTTCAAGTATCATGCTTCCTGTTATTTGAATGACTACATCTTTGTAAATAAGTTTGCTATCATTACTGGAAAAAGACGATACTGGCTGTTACAGTGAATTGTTCACATAAAAATAAATATATATACAGTAAAACCTCAATAATGAGACCACCTCTGGGCCCAGCAATAAGTGGTCTTAATATTGAGTTGGTCCTAAAATTGAGTTCAGATGATGACATGAAGGTGTATGGTAGATTTATCGACCCAGTGGGTGTTTTGCGTCAATTGTAGTGTCACTGAGCATAACTTATTTGTTTTATTTGTCCTTACTTTGATAACTAATGATTTGATCAGAATAATGGTCAATATATGGTTTAATCTATATAAATTGCAAAAAAATGTTGTTTAGTTATACTTTTCTTTCAGTCTGTTAAGTAACTTTTGCTCGGCTATCATGTTTGTATTTCTTAACTAAAGAGATCATATTCAATCAAAATAAAAATGTAAAGTGATACGCAAATCTCACAAAATTTTGGATTTTAGTGTTGCATTAATTCGTTTGCACATCAATTAGTGACTATAACAATAGAAAATTTATCGTGCAGTAAGCCGCAGTCTACTCTAATAAGGGTGTCATAAACAATTAAACCGATAACTACCAACCTTAAAGTAAATTATCCACACATGGATCCTTTTGACCTGTCAAATTATCAATGAACGCCGATTAACACGAGGTGCCCATTATGTACATGTTTGTGTAAACAAGTTTGCCGACCTCAACCTTTGATGAATAGCTAAAGTCAATAGCTGCCCGTTTTGTTCTGTTCTGGTCGCGGTCGTAATTTCGAGTTCAAAAAAGGTTTGTATTTTCATTCGGGACCGGAAATTGCGGTCGCAATACGCAATATTGAGTTGGTCTTATTACTGAGTTTAACTTACAATAGAATGTATAGTAAAAAAATCGGGACCAGAAGAAAATGTTTGTAATATTGAGTTGGTCTGTATATTGAGTTGGTCGCATCGTGAGTTTTTACTGTACATCCTTTATTCCTTTATTGACATCTATACATCATGATATTATAACAGAAAAAATTGATTTCATTTCAACCAAACCAGTTCAGTAAGGTCATATATCAGATTCTGTCCACTAATTCACTTTTTACAAGTCTGATATCAAAGGGTGAAAAAATAATCAACTCACCATAACCAATCATGTGTTATATCTTAATTATAGATCTATAACAATTAATTCTATTCGTGTCCATGTCTGACGTTGGTATGGACAATTATGTATATGCTAACAAGTACAGCTGTCATGTCCAACATAAAATATCACACCACAGAAAAATGACTGCTGTCTGTCTAAGGTGTGTCGGTCAATTAGTGTCGAGACAGTTACGACCATGTCCACCACAATAAAATATTCATATAACCAATGCAATAAACATCCACAAAGTACCTTTTTTTAATTAGCTGCACCACTAATTGCATTCTGTCTTCTTTTTTTTTTTTCCTAGCACATTTTTAATCAAAATTTAAGTTTATGCAAATGGGCAGCTTACCTAACCATCATGCCTGGGAAGGACCTGATCAGAACCCTTATCTGGCGCAAGACGGCGGCCACAAACTTTCTCAAAAAGTCATACTTAATTCTTTATATCCAGTCTCAGTTTCTCATAAGATTTCATACAAGGAGTATTTACATTTATCAACAGGTATATTTTTGTTACATTATACAAATACTGATACAATTACCATACCTATATGAAATTTATCAGAACCTTGGTATTTGAACTACTTTTAGTATAATAGTAAAATACTGCCAAATGTTTGACCTTTTTAGCACATCAAAGCCATCCGAAGGCTTGGCCAAAACCGTTTACCATCCCATATAATATATATGTCACCTTTTCAACCATACAATAATATTTATCTGTATGTATCAAACTGTTAACACTCTGCCAACCAAACTGGCAAAAATACTATTTATCACTCCAAAGTTTGGAATAACATTTGAATTTTGATCTTTCACACCTAAACTGGAAACCTATCCAAGGATTATATATCACATAATGAAATAATCAGCTACAGTTTTGAACAGACATGAAACTCATCTCAAACTGCCAACAGTTTTTGATTTGCTGACAGAGATAAAAAAATTAAGACCATTTAGGAATCCTATTCCTTATAGACAAAATTAACGTCTTTATTTCATGTATGTTTGAACTGTTTAGTTGAGGCCTAAATCTGCCAAAATACTTATACAGTTAAGTTTAAATCAAAATACTTATGCAGTTTTGTTTAAATCTGCCTACATCTTTCACAGTTTTAGTTTACCAAATGCTGCTACAAAATTTTTGTTGAAAAAAATTCTTTAGAATGGTATTTAAGGCTGTAACCACAAGTTTAATAGTCTGTAATCATGCACAACTGCTTTAGAAATGCAGCCACTTGTTTCAAATGTAATGATATCTCAACAAACCCTGAATAACAACCAACAATTAAATGAAACTTAAACCCAGCCACCCACTCCCCTAAAATTGCTTGTGTTACATTTCAATGAACACCTACAATAAAATCTATGGACCAAAATATATAATAAATCACATTAATAAATTACACTTAATTACACCCTTATGACACATTCTATTTAAGTAAGTAATGTAAATTTACTAATGTTGTTTATCCAGGCAGAGATACTTGGTAACAGCCTGTATTTTTATTGAAACAGAACTTAAGTGTTCAAAGTATTGAAGCCGGTACATGCACTTGCACACGTTTCAATCACCTCAGAGTAGAATCAATGACATGAAAGAATAGCTAACAATTTAACATAAATATACATGATCATTCCATAGCCAAAAGTCAAGCAAATCAGGAATATTTATTATAGTGATTATTCTATTCCTCACCATCAGAAAAGGTTTGTTTTATGTTCCCCTACTCTGTAATAACCCCATATCTCATATTTAGGAAGGATTTGTGGTATATTTCCCTACTCTGTAATTATTCTGTTCCTCACCATCAGGTTAAGATATGAGGTTACAATAATGTTCCACTACTCTGTAATTACTCTGTTCCTCACCATCAGGTTAAGATATGAGGTATGTTCCACTACTCTGTAATTACTCTGTTCCTCACCATCAGGTTAAGATATGAGGTATGTTCCACTACTCTGTAATTACTCTGTTCCTCACCATCAGGTTAAGATATGAGGTATGTTCCACTACTCTGTAATTATTCTGTTCCTCACCATCAGGTTAAGATATGAGGTATGTTCCGCTACTCTGTAATTACTCTATTTCTCATATAAATGGTCATGGTCAGTAGTGGGCTCACACCCATGCCTTTCAACCAGATTTTTAGTGATAACTTTAATAGGGCAAGGACTGGTTTTATCTTTTTTTTTTAATTTTGCAAAAAATTGAAGAGAACCATTAATAAAAAGTTTCTGAAGTTGAACTGTCCGAAAATGTAATTTTACATGTATCTATCATAAAGGCTATTTTAGGTACTTTTTCTCTAGCTGGTATAAAAAATAACACTATGACCATTGTTAACAATGACCATATCTATCATGTAGGAGTGACAGACTAAAAACATTTTTAACAATTAAGCAAAAAACATCATGTATCATTCATGTAGGTGAATCATATGGAAGCTAATTTACCTTGACTGTTTAAGCAAATTAAAGTGACTGACTCGCAGATGGGCCGACGATGAAAAACAAGAAAATGTTTATAGATCTAGAAATTCTAGCTTTAATTGTGAAGAACAAATCTAAATTATGTTTTTTGTTACAGAAAGACATCACAATATAAAGATTTACAGACTTTTATCAGTAAAAAATTTACCCCGTTAGTCACGGGGTAGATACTTTGGTTATAAATTTAATTTTCATGAATAATATTACAACTAGTCTCTGTGGCATAGATCGTTGCTCTATATTTTATTGACCGAAAGGGCATGGGTTCGAATCCCAGTGGAAGCAAAACTATTTTTTTTATAGTTGTTTTAAGGTGTATAGAAACATAATATTATGTTTTTTCCATAGTTTATTAACTTCTCTTCAATTTTAAAGAAAAAAAAATCAGCTAAATTCTTGAGTCTGATTAAGTCGCTTTAATGTAAAGCAACCAATTATGTTGTAGCAAAAAAAAAAATATAAATACTTTTCTAAATTACACTTTGTTTACAGAAATTTCAGATAATCGTCACTGTGGGGTAAATATAAGAAATTATTTAATGACTCAGGCTGAGTGCCTTTCCATTTCAAAGAACTTCACAGACAAAAACTTGATGTAATTTTAAGTAACCCTTACTTCTTATTAAAAACTTACCATGTTATGAATGTTTATTTTCAGAGTATAAAGTAAATAGAAATAATGCAAGTTCAGTGTTATCTATAACTATACTGTACAATTCAGGATTCATTATTAAATTATTCAATATTTTTTTAATCTGCAATTTGATTTTTCATTAGTTTTGACGTACCTTCAAAAGCTTCAACAAAAACAAGTTTGTTATAATAAACCAAGTATGCAAATACTTTTTCAATGGGAAACATTCCTGAATAAATACTTTAGATTTAATTTTAGATTCATATTAAACAGTTTTCTAATTTTTTTTTTGAGAAAGGTCAAGTCCATGCCCTGGGCGAAGATTAAATTTTATTACAAATACCTTGAGCCTGGTTAAGGTTTGAGACATATAATTTGATCTAAGCACCGATAGAGTTTATCACTATCTAGATAGGTAGGTGTATACATTTGTATCTGTGAAAAAAAGCTCTTACTCCATATTTTAAATGAATTTAGTCCTTCTGGGGTTATATGTCTGAATGTTTGAAGGTCTCCAACATTAATTGAGTGAATTAGTCACTTAAACTCTCCTGATTAAATAGATAAAGACAAATAAAAGCTCACGCTTGATTTCACGACTGATTTATAAATCTTATCTCTGTGTAGTACTTCTTTTTAGAAAACCATTTCCACTTATTGAAAAATGTGGACCATTTTCAACACCATTCAATTAAAGGACAATAGTATTCTTCAAAAGGCTAGAGACAAAAGGCAAACAAAACACAATAAATTTGTTATGTTATTATGCACTGAAAGAAATTTAAAGGCCATAAGACTTAATGTTATCAGAAAAATGATACCCTACTATCAAACTTCCAAACATTTTGTGATAATTATGAAGTACTGGCTTACAAAAAACAGAAATAGGAATGAATGTATGGTTGTTTTAGTACTTTCTGGACAAAACCTGCACAGTAAAATGCAAAGAAAAATTTTCTTGAAGCAACATTTAAAACATAATGAGGTTGAGTAAATAAGTTTCGACTGTTGCTACAAAAATTTATTCTTTATCAGCACTACTTCAGTCTTGTCACAGGATAAGAAAACAAGAAATGTTCACACTACAAAACCATTTTTTCTTATTTATTTCTGACAGACGTTGGTCTTAAATTCTTCTATATTTAATCAAACTTAAGATTTAAATTTATATGAACTAGAAAAATCTGATAATACCTCTTTTTTCTGTTTTTAACGGTGAAAATTTTAATCTTACATAGACACTTCAGGTATTTATATGCTGTGAACAGCACTGATACATAGGACGTATATTAATGTTTCATCCAAAAGAAAGTAAGTGTTAGTGGTGGAACAGGGGACTGAACTAATGGTCAAACTATGAATTATAATAGATCCTGCATGTTACCACTAGACATCTGATCAGCTTCTATTATCAGGTTAGGGGATGTCTGGTCTGCTCTGACATAAGCCTAGCATGTGACATATGGGTGCGGGGGAGGGTAAAATTCAATTGCACCAGTGTTTATAACTCGTAAAATTCATCTTTATAGGTACAATAAAATAAACATTGCATAGAATGGATGAAATTATGAATATTCTTTCAAGGTATCACAAAATCTTTACTCAAGTGTTTATTTTAATATGATTTGAGACAATTTAAAGTCAGCAAACAAGTTTGGTTGGAACTTTCACAACAAAGGTACTTTCTAATTCTATATATGATGTATGAATAGGATGTCTGGTGAAATACCACAGGAGCCTGAAAATGTATGATCCCCGCTCCAGGAAAACCGGTCTTAATGACATCGCGTATGACGTATGGGAAAACCCAAAATCTGACGTCACAAACAAAATCATTATCAAGGCCATACAAGTTTCGGATAAACAAATGTTTTAAATAGTTTTCTTGTTAATCTTCTTTGAAGACGATGGACAGTGATTTAGAGGTAAGAACACGCTTTGTATTTTCTTTCCTTATTTTTTGCTTGTTATAGAATATTAAAAAGATAAATACGAGAAAAATATTGAAACACATTTTGGCGGAAATTCAGCTGAAGGAGACGAAGTCAGCAACGATCCAGTTCTACTACTTTGACTGATTTATAATGAATTGTTATAGGATAAAAGTCCTAAAATACACTGTTTGATAACAGACGTTCTTAGAAGAAACCTTTGTATGTAGTCTATTTGAATTTAAAAATAAAATCTAGATCTAGGCTGAATGCGTCTAGATACACACGTAAATAAAGATACCTTGAGTTTTTTTTTCTTGTTTTCATATCAAAAAACGAGTCATCTGTGTGTTTATTGCTTACTTAAATCAGATATTGAAATTGTGAAAAAAAAACGGTTTTATTAGAAAAATTTTATTAAACGTCCCTTTAAGTTTTAACAAAGTTTAAATATTAAAATGTACACGACATTTAAGGACAGCAGGAATGGCCGAATGGGCTAAACAGTTGGTCTGTGAAGACTGATCTGAGTTAGTCATGTAGGTTCGCTCCTAGTAGTGGAATTTTTTTTATAAATTCATTTTAAGTTTATTACATTGTTAATTGTATTATGAAAGTATTTTTTCTTATTTGGATTAATATAACTCCTAATTACTCTCTCGTTAATATAATGGATATTTTTACTCAACGAAATTGTCACAAAAGATATCAATAGGTCTTTTTTAATGTCCTGCTTAGCGCGTATTTTATCTTAAATTTTAAAGATGTATACTTTTTTTCTGCTCTGGAAAAATGGCATTTTAAATTTAATTTTGATTTCTGGATAGTACTTGGAAGTCTATCTATTTGGTCAATAAAAATAGAGCAGACGTTTAGTGCATAGAATTAACTAGCATTCGGTGATACTTACTAAACTACAGATGTTTCTTTTTATTCAGGAGTTGGAAAGTCTATTCTCTGAACATTTTGGTAGAACACCCTGTGCCTCTCAAGCAAGTTCAGATGATGAGGGTACTGATGATGGTTTGAATGATGAAGGTGAACAAGAGATTTTCACACCTAATGCTGATGAGCGAGCTAGGCAGTATTTGGAGTCAGTTAGAGACCAGGTTAATTCAGACAACGATTCAGATAGTATGGAAGAGGACCCAACTCACACAGGTATTACTTTACTACAGGATGATCCAGATGCAGTCAAAGTTAAACAGTTTAAAGAGTCTGGATGTGGTTGCCAAAGAAACTGTCACTTGAAACTGAAAGATTCCGACATTTACACGCACATTCTTAATTTAAGAGAAATGGAAAAATCAGACAAGGAAATTTACTTAATGGCCACACTTGTTGATGACTCAGACAAAGAAAAAACAAAACGCGGAAAGAAAAGACAGCGGTTAAGGCAAGATTTTCACTACCAAGGTATCCATGTTTGTAAAAGAACTTTTATGCTATTGTTTGACATTGGAAAACACAACCTTGCTAACATGATAAAGCATGTTCATGAGAACGGTGTTATTCCAAGAACACACGGGAATACAGGAAAAAGACCTTCTAAATCTTTGAACTTTGATGACATTAAAACTGTTGTTCAGTTTATAGAGAACTTTGCAGACGAGTTTGGAATGCCTCAGCCTGCAGCTCCCCGTGGTAGAGACAACACAACTCCCATTTACCTAACCAGTGACACAACCAAATCTTCCGTACATGAAAAATACACAGCCAGCTGTACAGGGAAATATTCGTGCTGTTAAATACTCCACTTTTAATAACATATGGAGGTCTTGTCTGTCCCATATCAAAATAGCTTCATCACGTGATGACGTATGTGCAACTTGTGAAAAGATGCGGAAATGTATTATGGATTCAGTTTCAGAACAGGAAAAACTAAACTCAACAAACAATTTGAGAGAACACGTGATAAACGCACAGAAAGAAAGAGATGTATACAATATCTGTGTGAGACGGGCAAAAGAATCGTTCCGGAATGATGCACTTGACAAGTATATTCATTATACATTCGATTTCAGCCAGAACGTATGCGTTCCTCATCATTCAAGACAGATGGGGCCACTATATTTCTTATCACTCAGAAAAATCCAAATATTTGGATTTCGCATTGATGGATACCCAAGACAAATCAATTTTCTTATTGACGAAAACGAGACGATCGGGAAAGATGGTACATCAACTCATGGTCCGAACTCTGTAATTTCCATGATTGACTGGGCGTTGCAGACCTACCATAGAAACGAAACTACCTGTACTATACATGCTGATAATTGTCCAGGTATGTCTCAATAACCGAACGTTTCGGCCATGTTTTGTTGTGTTGCGAATTGTAAGTAATAGAAACAGGACTTTAATAAAGGCATGACACTTAATTATTTTGTCATTGATAATTTATTACCGAAAAAGGTATCATTTCTAAAATAAATTGAACGCTATTAATATGGTTGGAATACAATTAAATAAATCTAAAATTGCAGTGACTGTGTTAAATAGAAAATTAGCAGGTCACTTCTATAATTACCATTTAAAAAATTAATATTTTTCAGGTCAGAATAAGAACAAGTATGTTCTAGGCTACTTGATGTGGAGAGTTATGACAGGGAGGCACGAGCGTATCGAGTACATGATGCAGGTTCCGGGACATGCACGTTGCCTAGTTGACAGTGGATTTGCAGCTTTGAAAAAAACTCTACAGGCGTTGTGACTGCGACTCTATTGATCAACTTCAACAGATTGTTAACAGGTCATCGGCAACAAACGAGGCAATCCGTTACCCTGCGTGGCAATGGCGAGACTGGAAGGCGTTTCTAGAGCCAGTTTTTCGACCACTCCCAAGAATAAGGTGAGATGTAGTAAACCAAATTTATCAAAAAGATAATAACTTCCTGTAAGGATGATGTACTGCTTTGAAAATGAGAAAAAGGTTATAATTTATACATCGGTATATAACAAATAAAATAACTTATCAACGTTTATAATCCATAACAGTAAGATGCACAACAAACGTTAAGTTTAAAAAATAAATATATTTTCGATCTAAACGAAATGTTTCCAAATTTAAGAGTAAGTATCAACATTATATTAATGTGATTATGGCCTTTCACTGGCTATAGCATTTCTTTCTACATGCGTTTTCTTTCAATTTAAATGCAGGCAATATCAGTACTTCCGGATGACGTCTGCTGCACCTGGTGTTGTTGTTGTTAAACAGAACTGCGATGCAGATGAGATCTCTTTTAACATTCTGCGAAATGAAGGATTTGTATTCCAGCAGGATATGTTACCTGTCATCATACCAGCCCAAGGCATGACGAGAGCCAGACAGGAATACCTTTACAGAACAGTTCGCCCATATGTTCGCCCATGCTATCAGGACGTAAAATGTCCGCGGCCTGAAGATGGTCAGGGAAATTGAAAGAACAGTGCATTCCATACGCAACTGAATAAATAAAAGAAGACATAAAAACTGTATTTTGACGTGATTTACTAAGAAGCATTTCATTTTTGGTCAAGTCAGTCTCATTTTCTGTGAACAGGTTTGACGACGTCAAAGTAACGTCACTTGATGTTATTCTGTATAAATGACGCTGTATACCATTCGACTTCAAACGTGTATACATTAAAAAGTTTTTAATGTAGAAACAAACGGTTTTCACTATTTTCCTCAAAAAACTCTAATTATCATAGAGGAACAAAAAAGCAAAATTCAAAAATTTTGTCATTAAGACCGGTTTTTCTGGAGCGCGGCTCGTATCCATGTATCAATAAAAAGGCTAATGTCTCGAGTTTGTCTCATATGTTCTAATAAAAAACACAAGTTGTGTGTTTTTATTTAGAAAAAAAGCTAGGTATATAGTTTTGGATTCTTCATAGATTGAAAAATACAATTTCGAGCTCCTAAATACTTCCTACATTCTGACACTGAAAGTGATTGGCAAATGTTTGCATTTTGTCAGTATGGTGTGACACAGTATCTCAACTTGTGTACAATTAATTGGACTAGTGGCAGGGAGTCAGTGTAGTGTCAGCATGTCTGTACGTTCACCAATAGATTGCAACTGCAGATTTTTCATGCTCACTTTTTGACAATTCATTCAAACTGCTTTTAAAATAGAGGTATGATTGAAACTGAAAACAACAAAAGTAACTATTTAAAACATTGTTTCAACATGTACTGTACAGTACTTACCTTGAGTTTCGAGTTTGTTCAAACACTGAATAGCCCGTAGCACCTGTCACACGAAACGTGTAAATAAAATTATCCAATCTTTTTTATTTATCCTTAATCTATGTTAGAATATCAAGCAAATCCAAAACTGCATTTCTGGCACACGAAGACACATTCATTTCAATAAACAATGTGTCGTTTGGGCCATTTTACCTTCTGTCAAACAAATAACGCTGCACACCTGAGCAACCGGTTACCTTCGTCTGTCAATCAAATTTCTTTAGCGAGTCACTGGAGCGGAACACGAGACGGTGTAATGTGTATTTAGCTACTTGGTTATTAAGTCTACAAGGTGGAACGTCACTATAATACTAAAGCTTTTGTTAGAAAAATACTTTATGTACACTCAATTATTTCAGTAATGTTTAAAGATTTTAAATATAGAGAATTCCACCGTAAATCTGAGAAGGAAAATAAGACACAATTTTTAATAAACATTGATGAATTCGAAATTTTCTAGAGTTTCTTCAACAGATGGGTGCATTGTTACCAAAATATCAGTTGAAATTGTACGGTAATGTTTTTGAAGAAAGGTAGCATTTAATGAAACAATTAGTACAGGTAATTTATTTGCCCGGTCATCAGCCTATAACATATTTGCACTCCTTCTTAAGCTGTTCCACGAGAATACATATAGATTCGCAGTACAACCATTTGAAATCAATTAGCTCCGGAAATTGTCCCACTGACATTGTTGAAAACGCCTCTGGACTAATTTGACCATCAGATATTGGACTTATACGGTCAGGTTACAGGCTCTTGTTTTCATACTTGGCAATGTTAGGGTATTTTTATCACCCATACGAAGATATACGTCCACAATCTCATCACTGCGCAATTTTCTTCGAGTGAGTAATTCCATTTTAACAACCTTTACAGATCAAAAATTAATTTAGTCGAGAAGTAAACACGGTTTTTATTTTGCCATAGGGGTTACAAAAATTCATTTCACAAGAGATAAGTAAAATAAAAGATGTCAGTAACCGGAATTAAGAACTGATAAGTTAAACTATCACTTCATGGCCACCGACCCCTTATCTGCTGATGAGGCGATAGAATCGTTGTCAAGCTCCCACAGAGCGCTCGGAGCGAATCATATGTTTTGATTGGTAACTCACAGAACTTGCATTCCAGATTTCGATCTCTCTATATTTTACCAACTACATAAAATCTTTCAAAAGAGACGTTAAAACGAGATGCCATGTATCCTATACACTGAGCATGTAAAAGAACCAGAGGTGTCTCTCAAATGGAAGGCTTTCTATCAGGGCCTTGATTCAATCAGGGCCTTAATTGATTCAATTAAGGTGCTGTTTCTGTATCTCTCATAGCCTTATATAACAATATTCAGGAGGCGTCGGTCATATTGTCAACCGGTTCTGACAATATATAAACTCAGATAGAAAGAAAGACTGTTGAAAAAGTCTATTTTTCTACAAGTACAAAGTATAAAACCCTTTGAAAGATCAGATCTGATATATCGTTGTTTTTTATATGCTTATGGCTTATTTCATGTGTCCATTCTGTAAACATTGTTGTACTAAGTGTTGTCTTTTAACATTTTCTTTGACAGTATTCTTTGACATAGAATTTTAAAAGACAGGTGTGGATTTTAGTAATACCTTTAAACACAATATTGCTTGTCTAGGGACGTCCGTAAACATTTCGAACTTTTAACCAGTCAGAATGAATGTTGAAACGAAATCTTCTTTATAAAAAAAATCAACTATATTGGTCTACGTCTATCCTTCAGTGTTCGCGTAGACAGAAAAAAATACATTTCGTACGTAAAACCTGACCTGCAACGGGGGAAATATCATCGGTTATATTGTCCAACTATGAACGGTAATAACTACAACATTCTATCAATGAAGTGCTTTTAAGATGACCTTAAATATTATCAATTCACTGTCACTGGCCTTTGATAGCCATGTCGTCAATACATATAAGATAGTGATTAATAGTGGTAATGCCTGTTAAGGTGAATAGATACACCACAATGAGACTTGATCCATCTCAACACGAAGGAATTATATTATCACAGACACTTAAACATCAAAGGGTACTATGGATTTAAACCTTGTTGATATGTAACTTCAAAAAAAAGGTGATGGAATGTATATTCGTTATTCAGTTTAAAAGTCTGGTCACTTTGCCCCCGATTCCTTTACATAAGGTATGATCTTACGAATATTCTTTCATTTAATGTAAACCTCTGACTCTTAATCCGGTGATCGTAGGTTTTAATCTGCAGGCGGAATTTTCCCCTAACCCCCACACCACTTAAATTTTGCGGCGCTAGTTCAGGTAAGAATTCCCGAAAGCTGTGGTCAGCAGTGATTTAAAAAGGTTTCAAGATGTTTTTTTTCCACACGTTTAAACTAAATTGTACTACACTTAATATAAATGCCAGATTTCTGAAAATAATATTAGTTTTAAAAATGAATGAGATGCATGGCAGTCATATATAAATGCAGAAATCACAGTAAGTGATCATAAATCATCTGAATAAGAAGAAATAAATTCTTCTGTCACTTCTAAAATATATTTAAATGAATATATAGCTTCCAGAAGAGCTTGTAACTCTAATATATGGCTGGAGCCAGTCATAAAAGATTTTTACTACATACTCAGCCTTACTCAATAGAAGTAGAAAAATCTCATTGAACGCATTTAAGTAATAATATTGGTATTGTTTGTAAATCTAAGGATTCACATCTGTGCAATATGATGATTTTAATATTCAAGATCGCTTTGACCACTAATATAACTTTAACGAAATACCAGTCACTGCGTCTAAAACTATGAGAGTATTTTTCGTGTGTTAATGGATATCAGAACGAATCTGGATAATATGTTAAAATAAATAAAAGCATTCGACCAGAAGATTCGGAAAATCTTTGTCTACTGTCTTCATAGAAATTAATAAAAACAGGTTACAAAATTATTTGGTTTCCAACCACCTTTCTTTCACCAGAATTAGTTTATATTGATAAAAACGTTAATTCATTATTTCATTCAACCTAAATATATGTACTAAATGGGTCGTGATACAGTCAATAAAATCTACTGTATAAAGTCGACCTTCCCTCCATTCAAACTTTTGCTGTACAGAAATAATTCGAACGACCGTAATTAAACCAATGGACCGAAAACAACAAAAATGTTTATACGAGCAACCTCAGAAAATGAACTTATAGATACAAATCATTTTCATTAACAGACTTTTATTGGATGGGTTCGACAAACGAATCGAATTTTTCATAGCTAGAAAATTACTACTTGCTACATTTTATTATGATGGACAATGCTTGTTTTGCAATTTTCTTTCTTTGGCGCCATTTTTCTAATGTAATCGCTCTACAACGATCAATCATTCAAAAGAATGATGGCGATTCAACATGCGATATTTCACCCCTGAAAAAGTTAAATTGCAGTCTTTGGACGATTTCGTACTTTTAAGTAGCCCGTCTCATCGACGTTTTGCACACGTCACAATGTACGTGGTATGTTTAGAAATGAACAGCATTTTCTTTCAGAAGCAGAAAGAACTGAGGGGCTGAAATTGATGTCAGAATGCTGAAGAGAAAGATATAGCAACAGAAACAGGTTTATATTCATCATTGATTGAAGTCTAAGATCCAGTAGGTATGAGTAATGCTGTCGTGATGATTCTAATATATGGAGAGGGTCTTTTCTCATTTCTTTCATCCAACCATTTTAAAATTAAACATATGCCTTGTCCTGGTAATAATAAGTTCACGTTATGATATTATCCAGTTATTGGGACTCTGAATATTAAAAGAGAGAAGTATTGTCCATCATCAATGTCCGTCCCTTTCTATGACTTAATTCAGGCGTTGCTTTCAATTCTATTTATACTTTAGGTCTTTCCTTAAAAGACATGAATCGAATGACCGACTTCTGACATGGGTAACAAAATTAATCCCTTTACAACTTACTTTACGCCTGTAATCAACAAAGTACTTGAACCGATAACTCGCCCTGAAAGTTTCTCATTATAACAAAAATTGAAACCAAACATTACGATGGTTGGATAAACTTTAGATAAAGCTTTCACCTACTGACCAAAACAGTGGCGCGTGCATAATTCCAAACGACAGAAAAAATCCTGTAAGACCACACATACACTCATGGGGAGAATTGATATTGTATTTTTGTTCCTATACAATGTAATTCGCGGCACATAATGAAATGTAATGAAACAATTAAAACATATACAAAATGTTAAAATTGAATGACACATCCACGTACATTACAAATATAATTGTTCCTTTGTAATTTGATAAATGATAGGTTATTAACCTCAGGTTTCAAAATTACTGGTGATCGATTTTCAAAATTGTTCGTTTTTTGTTAAATAAACGAACAAATTGACAGTAGTTAGAACATAATTAATACCGATTATTCTTTTCAGTCTATATGAATGGAATAGATTTTCCATTGCTTCGTGTTTCGTTGGATCGGCTTTCACTGAGTACACTGACCTGACTTTCATTGTTTTCTCGTGTTATACGGGATCTTACTAAAGTGGCATCGTACCAGGAACCGATGAAACCAATAGAAAACATATCACAGGGGTTTAAGGTTGTAAGAAATGAAATGAACAGAAATACGTTTAAGGGAAAAGAAAGACAGAAAAAAGAAAAAAAGAAAGAACGAAATGATATCCCCTAGATTTCATCTTTTCCTGGAGATTATTGTAACGTTCAGCTCAACTTGAGTTACAACTGCTTGCAAACAGACAATGAAAAATAAAAGATTTCAATGTACTTTTTTTGGCAAATTATGTTTTCTAAGTTGTGAAATCACATTTAACCAAGATTTTAAAAAATAATGATAAATAGAGAAAAGCCAGATTGATAATATAAAATCATTCGATTCTTTTTACATAGAATTTGATCTTACAATTTGTTCATAATATTGTTATTTATTTTAATTCTGCATTTTAGATTTATTTTAAGAAAGAATTAGCTTTTTCTTCACTAATTCCTAAATTGAAGCGTAACCAACTTTAGGAGCAAGAAGAAAAATATATAAGTGATTTACAACATGTATATTACCTCTGTATTTAAGGTATCCTCGACAGGTAAGTATCGACAATCAAACAATTTTCAGTCGCTATCAACAGCCGCACTTCACAGGTTTAAATTAACTCAGTTCACAGTGGATCGGTCTACCCCACTAGGCTTGGAAAATAATAAACCTACAGCGAATAGAGGCATAAAACTGTCACTCCTGAGATAAGTTAAATACCTTCTACAATATTGTTTTGTTCAGTATTCTCCTCGGGTATGACAGTATTGATGAATGGTAAGAAAAATGCAAACAGATGTCAGATATAGATATTTGTATGTATCGTGACATGGTGAGGGTCGAAGTCAGACAGACGAATAGACAGACAAAAAGAGAAGGTTTAGATATCGGTTTATCTATTTTGATCCACGGACTCATAGAAACATAGATTCCTATTGATATAGGAATCAAAAACTGAGGAGACAGACAGAAAGTTAAAGAGAATATAATATCCGTTTGTTGAGAGGAAGTACACAGCACAGTGGAGATTTGGAACCTTGCACATATATTTGGAAGTCAGCAAGGGTAAGTAAAGGGGCATCTGAATGCGATAACCTACCCCTTTCCACTCAGTTTCAATGTGACAGCAGCATGTAAAAGAATGTCATATTTTGACTTCACTAAGATTTGTTTGATCATAGTTTCAGATGTCATACAGCAGCGGGCGCCACTTGACGTTTGATGACTTGGCTAAGTATCAAAATAGATATCAAAGGATGTTAAATTTGTGACAGAGTGGCCCGGTACGTTCAGGGCCAAAACCTCTTCAAACGTTGGTTTTCTTGTCTACTTAAACTCTTGACTTCTTTTTAATAGGACTATAAATCAAAAATAAAACATGCTGAGGTTGTTTATCACCCAGTTTTCCAGATTTGTTTCTACCAGCTGTGAGTTGTTACTTTTTAAATAGAAAATTTAGACTACAACTAGATTAAACTGTTCTACACTCATTTTCTCATGCATGTTACGAAAATTAAACCAACATGACGTAGCTATCTCGTCACGATTATTAAGGCAAAGAAGCAATGAAAACGCCTCCACTGTTGTTGTCAAGGTTTTTGAGCAGAAAATCACTCATCGGTTCGAGCCTGACCAAACTCAGTACTTGAGAAGGTTGGCCGAGACTGGAATCAAGCACAGGAGCATGGAACAGAGACCTACTGTTCAGGGAGTGAAGAGTATTTAAAAAAACCACCGTCGGTCATATAAAGGAAAGAAAAAAAAGGACAATTGATAGATGCATAAAATTATATTGTTAATATTTTGCTAACTGTCGGTTTTACTCGCATTGGCTTGTCTCTGTGTATGTAAGTAATATAGATTTTTAACGTACCCTAATTTAACTTGCCATTTTCTCTTATTTAGAAGCAATTATATACAACACATAGAATTAATCTGTACACGATACAAAGGGAACCTGTAATTTGGTCTTCCTTAAGGCAGTTTTCATTATATGTGGTGTGTTCTGTTACAGTCACAGCGAAGTCAAGGTGAAATAAATGGTGTCAAATGTAACACAATAATGTACCATAAAATTCATTATTGGTCATTTTAAATATTAACTATTAACACAGTTGTCACAAAGTCTACTAAAGCGAGAGGCAAGTAGGAGTTGTCTCCCTTAGTATTAAAGAAAAGAAAAAAAAAATAAACAAAATAATAAAATAAACAAACGAAATGCAAATTTTACATTTTTAGTTGAAAGTAAGTTATTTCTCGGACGAGAAAGTTGTATAAGGAGGGTATGGCAGAGACAAGCTTGTCCGCCTGTCTGTCCGTCCACTTTATTGAAAGGATAAATATTCAACTTAAAAGAACAAGTCGTCTTTCATATTTCAGATTCACGACTGACATATGTATCGTTTTTGCGTCGGTCATATGGGCAACCGGTACCGACGGTAAATAAGCTTAAATAGATAGATATGCATCGTTTGCTTTGTTGGATGTTATCAAATTGCGAAGCCCTGATTTGCTAGGTAATCAGTATGCAAGTATAATATTTAAAAAAAAGAACTTATCCCCATGACGTCGTGACGTCACGTCATAACGTGATTACTATGGTCAACGTCGTGTATTTCTGTATGGCTCATTCTCAGGAATGATGTAACTGTTGAAACGTGGCTTATGGATGTCTTGCAAAGTTTTACAGAGGCTGTTATCATCGGGCGAGTATGACGAATTAGAAGACGTAGTGATAGCTGAGGGAGAGTTTATAGAAGCGGACGAGCAACACAATCCATTGAGGTAGTGTTGTGCCATCGTCGGAAACCCACGAAATCGGCTCTGTTTCACTTTATTCAAACTTAATATAGTTGTATGTAATGGCTACCGTGGGTAACCGTCGATGGTTTTGTGGTCGTTGTTGAAAATCAAAGAAGCTGAAATCAAAAATGAGATCAAATGTCTGACATTTTTCCTCTAATAATGGTAATTGCAATGTTGTCATGTTTTTCAAAGAAGAAATTGCCAACTTCTATCAAATAATCCCCTGATTTGTTAAGTGTTATACAACTGAATTAGTTAAGTACTTTTTCAAGTAGACTCACATGCCCGTATAACAAAATGATTACAGATCGCACGTGGGAGATTTCAGTTGTCATTTAGAACAACAATCAAACAACGTTTCCAAGTATTAGGCAGTATTAAATTAAAGAATGCGGAGCTTAGGTAACATTGCTGAGTAAAAATTGTAAGAAAGTACAAATAACAGATTTCTCTTTTCATAAGGTACATTTATTTGAAAATACAGAATTTTCTTAATTGTGCAGGGGGAAAAACAATAGAAAAATCACAGACACTAAAACGACCTTACTATAGATAAAAAGAGTATGCTAGTTACATGAAAAGGTAATTCATCCTAAGAAAACCACCGAGATCGAATATGGCACGTTAATATGAAATACCTCCTTGCCATATTATTTAGAACGTATCATATTAGAGACGTACAAAACATGTACACGAACTGTATCAAATCGTTGGTTATTTTATACTGTGGGGATAAAAACGTTCTAGCATAATCACCAAAAAGGCCGGTTGTGACACAGAATGAAGTGAGCTTTAAATTTATGAAGAAAAAAGAACCAGTTTCTCTTCCTAATTAAACCTCAATGAATAGAGAAGGCAGCTATTGTATTCTAATGTAAATATCTTGCACCCGAGCTTATCTTTATTTTCACAGATTAATCTAAATTTCCAGCTGTCTGGCAATCTATGTATCTAAGTCTATTTATTGGCGGTACCGATTTCCCATATGACCGACGACCCCTAGCAGTTCAGTTAATTTAGGTTGTAGGGGATAGTGCAAGATACAGAAAGCAACCCATTCAAGAGACACTCCTGGTTCTTTTACATGCTCAGTGTATAGCACTGATGCATGGGATATAGGTTTAACGCCTCGTCCGAAAGAAAACTGGTTGAGTTAGTTGTTGAGTTAGTTGTGGAGTTAGTTGTTGAGTTAGTTGTGGAGTTAGTTGTGGAGCGGGGTCGAGCTTCTGAACAGAACCACTGATTCGTCCAGCAAATGCAAAGTCAAAACGTTTTACATTATTACCTCTCTGTTAAATGACTGCTGTATTTTTTGCAGGCAGATTATACTTGGAATGACACCATTCAATCTGATTGTCGCGGAGCGATACATCACCAACTACAAGGAGCATCCCGAGGTCTACTTTCTTACAGAGGTTGACCTATATATGGATGACCTTGAGGTGTCGTCTGTATGGCCAATATGTCTTCTCAGGATAGATTATTCCCGCCGAAATTATGAACTTACCGTACGACTGTGCGATAGAACCAGGTATGTTGTTACCTCAAAGCATTTTATGTCTACATTTATCTCAAATTTCTAAATGCATGAAAACAGGGAGACACACAGAGCTAAATGGACCACAATGCTTTGAGTAATTGCTTAAAAAGGGAAGGATCTTCATTGCTGTTGATAGCATGGCGGCCGAGATGTAACAATGTTAAACGTCATAAAAGTCTTGTATAGTTTGGAGACACGAGGCAACCATGTTACAGAACATGACTTCATCTCCAAACTTTAGATACAATCAGGAAGGTTCGTGTGGAGTGTCAGACTCCTTTCAGAAAGGTCAAAGGTTCGAATCCTGCCAGAGGGATTTATTCATGGCCTTCATATTTATGGAGAAATGTAATCGAGAGCAGTTGATATGTTACAATAACCTGTTTTTATAATCGATGTAATAAGTAAGTTTAAATCAACTCAAACTTCGAGAGCTGACAAATTTAGATTGAACTCTTTATGAGATTGTTGATAAATGGGGCGTTTACAGAGTTTGTATCGAAAATAACCATTGCCTGTTATCGTTGCATCGCCCTAGCCAAGTGGCACCTTTCTGTATCGGCTCTTTGCTTGATAGTACAACGTTGCTAGGTCGCCGAGGTGTAGAATTTACTTTGCTTTAGGTGCATACAGGTGTCAAAGTTTTTGACAGTAAAAGTGAATTTTTTTTTAAAGTATTTTAAAAGTAAAAGTCCTCAAAGCGGCTGAAGAGAATGTTAAAAATAGATTCACAAGTTTCAATGAAATAAGTTATAAGAGCTACAGATCTGTTCTCTGCCTAATAAAATGTACATTTCTCCAGCAAGAGTTAAGTTACAGGCTGTCCCATAAAGTACGACAAAAAAGACGCCGTGTAAAAATAAGCAGACATGTATGCTTTGCCCAGCATTGATAGGACATGTATAAAGCACAGGAACACAGGATTTTTTCTCCACTTGTAACTGAGGCCGATAATGGGTGGCTTACCGAATTGAAAAAAAAATATATCATTTTTCCCAATTTTATTAGCAAACTTCCCAAAAATTAATGTCTTGTGTACATTCTTGAGAATTTCACTGACCACTTAACAATTGGATGTTCTAATGAAGGTCAATGCCTACACTTCATGTGAAGATTGTTGACCTCTTTAAGGCCTTAGTCTTTAAGGATAGGCAGCAGCCTTTGTAATAAATGTGACACTGTAGTACTGAATGAAATTAATATAATTCTAGATATGTACTTTTTGTTTGTGTTTAAACATCATTTCACTTTTGGCCAATTTGACAAAATATTACACTTGAATTTCCCAGAATGAAAGGCTAAGGCCTCTTCCCAATTTCTGGGGAAAAAAAGACCCTGTCAGCTTTATGACAGAATCTTCAGCATTGTTTGGTTTTATCTTCAGACTTGCAGCTTCTGAGGCCGAGATGAGCAACGTAAAAATATGTGTATTTTTATCCACCCACCACTTTGGGTGGGGTGGGGGTATATAGATTTGCCCTTGTCCGCCCAGCTGTCAGTACGTAGACCAGTTTGTATCGCGTGTAACTCCAAACTTATAACTACTGGAGCCATGAAACTTTCTTAGATAGTTGTCAGCATTTGAACTTACGCACCTGGGCATTTTGACGCACATTTATTGGAGATCGGCATAGTTATGCCCCCCTGATTAAGCAAAAAACAGCATTCATAGATTTGTGTCGCGTGTAACTTCAAACGTATAACTGCTAGAGCCATAAAACTTTCTAAGACAAGTTGTCAGCATATCTTTGACAATACAGCGGAATCTGGGGGCATCCGTGTCCTATAGACACATCTCTATTTTATGTTTCAGATATTACGAATTAACAAATACACGTTTAAATGGCGACCTTGAAGACACATGGGCCCGGTGGTTAGAGCGAGTGACGTATCTTAAAGAAGACCCTTATGGCTACATCCGGGCTCAGTTCGACGAATACAACATCCCTTATCCGGAGTACTACACTTCTCTTCCATCGTCACGTGACCAGAAAGCAGATGACAGCCGGCTGCTGGAAATGGTCAGTTTGGACGATATAGAAATGTTGGACGATTTAGTAAGATACGAACCGGAACTACAAAATTTGAAACAAGACGACTATTCAACGCCGGACAAAAAGCAACATAAGATAACTAAAATGATGAAATGGTTTAAGAATGATACAAAAGATTGAAAGGATAAATTACTCATCAATATAAAACGCAACAAAAACTGTTTTAGAACAATAGATGAATAAAGATTGTATAAAAAGGATCTGGCATATTTTTATTATCGTCCATTCGCATTTCTAGAAATTTAAGTTTTATAAGTTGATAAATCAGTTCAGTTTTCAAAGAAAAAAGACCAAAGTGCTAGAAACGATGTCACGCCGACTTTACTACAGTATGTCTACATTTTAGTTTCGAGTGTGAACTTGACCGAAGAGACAATGTCTTTATAGTTTGGCGTTACACTACTACCCTGCATTTAAGAGCTGTTCCAACTATGATCAGACGTTTTCCCTCAACGATTGGCTATAGTACCAAGCCGATCTGATTTGGAAACAAGTTCTTACAACTCACAGTAATCCCGCTCGATCGCTACTTCCTGGATTAGCACAGAAAGTATGGAATGTAGTCATTAGAGAATTTCACCATGACTTTCTCGAGGGCCTTAATTAAGGCCCTGCTTTCTTTAAGCAGTTTATATAAATTACCAATTATACTTCTTGTCAACCACCTGTCATAAATTGTTTTTTCTTCAACAGAGCCTATTTAATTAAATATTGATCAGTTTTGGTTAGGCAGTAAATTTCATTAAGGTAGTAATAAAAAAATTTCAACAGCTTATAAGCCCTGCCTTCATTTATTATTTTCTCTGATACATTGTACATATAAATTTAGGCCTAGACACCAAATGTTCTCTTCTTTAGTGTCCCACACATTCTCCTGAAATTTCTATCCCTGGTTAAAAACGAACAACAAATTATATAAGTGCAAACTATTTTTTTATTTCGCATGATTTTTAATTCAACATAAATTAAAATATCTTCAAACAGTTAACAGAACAAAAAGAATTGATGAATCAACAGCATTTAACTTGACAACAGCTGCAACAATGGAATAACTGATCATTTTATTGAATATATATTTTATTATTTTTTCAATGCCTTTTCAAGATACAAGAAACAAAGATTTCTAAAACAACTTCATAGTAAATTTTGCAGTAAATCTCCTTTAGTAATCTAAACATTATATCAACAAAAACAAAAATGTTTTCCAATGGCTGAAATCAAAGACCTGAATGTCAAATATTTAGCTTCATGTTCACATTGCACAAATAGAGACACAGTCCTAAAACGTGAAAGATTTTATATTACCATATGATTTTTTAAGTTAATAAACTAGTATGTACCTTTATGTGAAATCAAAAAGACAAACAGGCCATGTTCAATATTAAAATGCTAATGCTCAGTAAGTCAGTTAACAACTATTTTAAATCTTTATCCAGTACGAGACCATTTTCAAAAATGTTCGTTAGCTCTCACAGTGTACCTGAAATGACAGAATTGTGAACAAGAATCTGACACAGAGGGAAGCCAAGACAGTCTATGAAACTTGGCAGAAACAACTTACTGACTAGCTTTGACGGCATTAACTTTCTGTTCTGATGTCCTAAACTGTTTGTAAAACATGGCTTCAAAGTATCAAAGTCACAGTCGAATAGCAGATGAAAAACATAAACATTTATTAGAGTTAAAGATAAAAACATCATGGGACTAAACAGTTTATACAACAAAATGTTACTTTCAGGTTAATCTGACATACATCAACACAAGAAGATTGTAAGGAATTTATCATAAACTGATGCAGAAATATAAATAAACATCAATTAATTAGCAGTTGAAATCTCTTAGCAAGAACACTTACATTTTCTTCAGTTTCTAAATCATTCAGCTGGTGACAATGTCTTACTTTGCTACCAGGAGGAAGATTTGTGACAGGTATAGATTATTCCAGGCCAAAACACAAAACAAAGAACAGTAAAAAGTGTGCCTAAGTGGCAAAATTATGACACTTGTTGCCAACATCAAAATTACCAAAAAATGAAAACTTTTTTACACATCAAAAGCAAATAGGAACTAGAAATTTTAATTTCAATTTTTGAAAGCAATCTTATATCTATTTTGAGTCATTTCATATGCACGTATCTTGGCAATAAATTTATCCGAGCAATTTAAACTGTCAAGCTGCAAAATCTTAGAAAATAAAGGAAGTTTTACTGCAGTTTTATAAATGTAAAGTATCTATGTATCTATCAATTATGATTTTTTGCAATGAAATCAGATAAGCAGGAGTACCAGTAACCATAAATATTGAAAAGATTCACATTATCAAGTGAAAATATCTAAACTTTCTCTTAAGTGAAATGAATAAACATATTAAAATAAAGTGCACCTAAAATTACGTCACAAACAAGGAAGTGTGTAAGAAATATATTACACTCCTCTCTGCTGGCAAGATTTACATGTAGTAATCTGACAAGAAGAAGCAAATTTAAATCAATTAATAGGACAAAAAAACTATATGTTTAGTTCTTAGAGAAATTCCAGTTGCTTGTTCATACAATATCCTGAATCAATCTTTCTCAAGAGGCCATGTATACAAAGAAATCATATTACTTAAATAGATCAGTACAGAGGTTTCACCTTTAGGGAACACCTTTGAGCTTCCTTTAGCCTGCACTCTAATTACAAGTAATGAATGACTTCTTTGTCCAAAAAACATAAACATGACTTTACACTATAGTTAGCTATGACATCACATTACTATTTTTTCTTCCTATCTGTTTATATGAGTACCTCAAAGAAAAATCAATTCTCACTATTTAAAAGCAAGCAAATATTGTGTTGGAACAAATTACTATTGGAACAGTGCACCATGTGCAAAAAGAACTGTCAAAATGTTAGTCTTCCATTTTTTTTGCTGGAATCAGCCAAACTGTGGAACCACTTGACTCTGTGAATCGAAATCAACAAAACCATCACCTGTCTCTCTAGATACTTCCTGAGAAAAGAGAACAAAACTTCAAATAAATTTCTCTATGTGGCAATTTAGCCCAAAGCCAAAAAAAGCAGTATGTTAAGTCTTTTTCAATGTGCCCTTTTGAAAAGAAAAAAAAGCCAATTTTTACTTATGGGCTTCAGCCCCACCTCCTTCCCTTCCACCAATTTCAATCAGTGAGAGATTTAAGTTGTTAACAAAGTCGGCGAGCTTGTCATTCCACAAAATATGTTGACAAACAAAAATTGTCCAAACAACATTATACAAGCATATTAAAGTTGTAATCTTCTTTTCTAACTGTCTGTTTAAATCCTGTTAATAATATACCTGAATTTCCATCTAGTGAAAATTTCATCAAAAAGTTTGTTCAGGTTAAAAATCTTATAAATGAAGTCCACTTCATATGAATTTTCCATATCTATTGTGTTATAATATTTCAAATGCTTTCTCAAGACCATTTCTCAAGACCATTAATATTCTTAAATGATTTTAGTGGAAGTTATTTACAGAGATTATTTTGTTTATTATTATACCTCTTTCAAGGGGTCATTGTGGTAGAACACTCCCAGATCCTCGTATCCTTCTATAAACTGAGGTTTAAACTCATGCATTTCTTCAGACAGGTCCAACACAAGGCTTGGAACCTCCTGACTGGCTTCTGACATATTTGTCTGTCCTAAAAATATCACAGAAAAATATTCAGAATTGTTATAAAACATACGAGTTGAACTATAGTTGTTGTCAAGAGTTATACTGCACCAATTTATCTATAAATTCAAAGAATGAAATAAATTAACTCATGAGGTACCCACTTAAAGCCTTTATCAATACACTGGTAAAATCTTTTTCCCATTGTTTCAAAGTTTCGACAAGACTTCTCTGTTTCCATAACTTAACCTATTAATGCCTAGCAATCACCAAGTTAGACAGAGGCAAACAGTGCAGACCCAGATCAATTTGGGGCATCTGATCAGGGTCTACACTGTTTGCATAAAGGACTTTCTTTCCTAAATAGAATGAAATTGAAAATTTATACCACAAACACATTTAATTGAAAATGGACTCGTCCAACTAACAAGTATGGCATAATCCATTGGGCAATAATAGGTTAAGTATAATGTATATCCAATACAAGCTCATTTCTTATCCTTAACTCAAGCCCCTTTCCTTAACAAGCCTTATTCTCTTATAAAAACAGTTTCTTACTTTATCCATTAATCATTTTCTACAAACCTGAGTCTTCTTCATGCAGTGGTTTAAGATCAATATTTTGGAGATCAGCAGACAGTTTGTTAGAGTCCTCAGATTGGTTCAGGGAGGCCATCCTGGCATACAAGGCACGATCCTCTGCCTCCAGTCGCTCCCATTTATGAGCAGTGTTCAAAACTTTCTCAGACTGGGGACAGTCAGGATCCATCAGGGCCGAACTGTGTTGGTGGAACAGAAGGTAGCTGAAATATATAGAAAATTTATAATATATATATTATATGCAGTTAATCATTTGAAATTGTCCATTTGGGAATAATCTTGTGGGTAATAAGGTGCAAAAATACACCAAGCATTCAATATATGTGATATGTCGAGTAGTTCCATTTATTCCCAGTATGACATCATAGACTAGTTTCTGTGCAAGTATGTGTAAGGGAGGTAACTCTTTCTAGAGTACAAAACATTATTTTTCAGGAGTTATCTACCTTGTAAGATTTCTGCAGCAGATTTTTGACATACATGTACACTTATTCAAAGAATTTTGATGTTAGGCATAGAAAAAAATTAATATGAAAATTAACAAAGTGTAATAATTAAAAACAAATGTGAATGGTGCATTTCTTCTTATGTGATCTATCTATAAATGAAGTTCAATTTTTTAAGTCTGTATTTTTCAATGGTATTAAGTAATGTTCTGTACATTGAAAGCATGACAAACTGTCATGAAGATAAACAAAGGGACAGGGTGGTAATTATTAGTCACCATCAGTGGTAGCATAAAAATACCTGTTTATCTATGTGCAAATACAAAATATGTTACATCTGTATGTGACAGATTTCTGATCATAGTAAACACTTTTTTTTGTTACTTATTTTCAAACAATGCATATGGTTATGTCATACAGATTTGACTGTTTTCCAGTCTGTTCACTAGCAGATTCAGAGGGGGGTGCACCTGCACATTGTGCCCCCCATTAAATTCCTAGATCATGTGTTTGTATATACACAGGTAGGTGAAATATCATTTAATTCCATTGCTCACTGACTGGTACAATATATAGCTCTGGTCTATTCTTTTCATCTTGTCCAGCTTGTATATTGCATAGTGTACAGGTAGATCTACTTATTATTCACTGTAGAAAACAGAAGTCGGATGAAATATTACATCCCCTCTAACCTGAAATCCTGGATCCGCTCCTGCTGTTATGGCCATAATTATGATAACTAATGTAGATATACAACAAAAACCAATAAGACTGTCAAAAACACTGACTATTAAAGAGGCTGTACTCCAGATTTGACATAAAAAAAATTTTTTCATAAATTATATATTTAGATGCCGTGAGATTATAACAACATAATATTTTACTTCAAAACTGATTATAAAAGTCAAAATAGAATAAAAAAAAATATTTTTGCTCCAGCCTGATTTGAACTCTGGACCCTCATGTTAACAAAATATTTCCAACGCTTTTACTGTCACCACCATCGCCGCATGAGATATTACAGATATTTACTTTAAATCTTATACGATATAGTTATACTGTCGCGTTACGGTATAGCACTTTGAAAGTGAAAAAACTCAATTTATAATGTAATTATTTGACTTATTTTTTGTCAGTAAGTTATTTTTTAAGCATTAGTCATAAATAATATCTGTAATTCTACTACAGTAAAATATACACCCTATAACTGCCTTTATGTGACAGGGCTATAAATATCTGTATAAGATCACCAGACACCCAATGACAATCCCTGTATAATTATCATGAATTACAAGGGGTATGTAAGCTTATTTAAAACATTTTATTACTTTTCAAATAGGCTTTTGCAATTCTCTTTCATATTTCATTCAGCTGTGATTTTATCTATATGCATTCTTTTAATATTTTCATAACATGCTTAAACCAAAAAATGTATCAGCTGGGTGTGACTGTGTTCCCTCCGGGCAGAGGAGAAAATATAAGCTGGCTTTGACTACTTACCCATCAAACTCTAGACAGCTCTTATCTGTAGAAGGTACCATCTGATCACTGCAACTCTCATAGTCTCTGAAATATACAGTCATGACAATTGTATAACAATAAAGCAGCTATTATATGAAGTCTTAACCATATTTGCTATAGAAGAATTATGTTTATTGCAAAATGTGCATGTTATCTAACTGTGATCTATATATTTCAAATTTCATTGAATTATCTCTAAGATACCACCCTAAAAAACGTGTGACAGAGTAAAAGATGGATGAACAAAGTGGATGTTATATGATTGCCCTTCTGAGAGCAAAAATATTTGTCTGTATCTGCAGATGGTTGCATTTCTGTAACAGAAGAGAATACAAAGAATCCATACTTGTCCAGCCTTCTCCTAACTTTAGCCTGTGGAGTTTTACTTCTTGTACCAACATCCTTAGTCTCACTCCTGCAAGTTTATAAATTATTTTAGCAAGTTTAAACACTGATTAAGAAGCAAGTTCTTGCCACTTAAACTGACCCAGATGGAAGACTGCTTTCTGGGTTCAAACTAGTACTCATGTGGGAACAGCAGAATGCAAAACGTCACCGAAGACTTCATCTAGCAAAACTTGAACCAGTGACCTCCATTAACCATGACTCTTCTTCCTCCATCCAAATCCACTTCTCAAATGCACATGTACATGAAAAGAACTGATCAGAATTTTTCAATTCTAAATGCGTAACACTGAAATCAGCTCATCTAGAGAAAAATAAAACACCCTTGTAAACTACTAGAAATTGAATAAATGTATCTACACTGTAATTAATAGCTTTTAAGTATGTTAGTCTCACCTGGATTCAGTAATGTCACTGACTTTGTCTGCTGTTGTTAACAATTCATTTGTGGACCTGTAAAATATCAAATTAAATAATTGCCATAACAAGGCATGACATAACATGTTTTATTCACATTAAATTTCATATAGATTTAAGATAAAATAAATGATAGTGTTTTCAAAATATTTACAATTTTGCAAACAAAAATATTTCAAATTTAAACTCATGTCTTCACTATACAGCAAACACATGATCAAGTAACTGATGAGGGAAGAAACATACTAGTTCTGGCTTCCAAACCTTTAAAGGACACTTTTTAACATTTTGTTCTTTCATCTGATGCGGCATTAAGTTCACATTCTGTCACAGTATAAACACCGGTACGCTGAAGACCTTAAGCTAGAAACATGCATATTACAGTAAGAAGTCCTCAATCTTGTTCTGAAATCCTCATCTAAATGAATGCTGCTAATGATATCAAAGACTGTACTATATAATAATTACCTGTTGGTGAAGGTTATGTCAAGATCCATGCTGTCAATGGACTCTGTACATAACAGACTGGTCATTTCATCTTCCTCAGAAAGATCAAAGTATTCCACACCACTGAAACAACTGCCTGGAGTCTATAAAAAGAAGACATATATCAAATGTGATGCATATAAATTAACTTCACAGCACCAGTCTGTATTAATTTTTCCCAAAAAAAAAAACTATTCTGATGCAATGCCAGAGTTACTTCTGTCTTTTTTTTAACTTTCCCACTGTCTGAAAAGAAAGACAGAGTTATTGTTCCTTTATTTTGAACTTTCTCACTGAGTGAAAACTTTTGTCGTAAAAGAAAAATGTTTAGATACATCAAATCTTCACCATTTCAACCTTCAGTATGACCTTGACCTTGGTGCCAAAGAACTTTATGTTGAGCACAACAAGCATCATACAAAATGAGAGGTAATGAGAATTTTTTCACATTAATGGATACAATACTGAAACATGTGGAGGCACAGTGGACAAGGGTTTAAAGCACTGACTCCGGAGGTTGCTGGTCCGAATCCCACTAGGGGTGAGAGTCTCCATTGACTTTCTACATTCCAGACTTTTGGCACCAGTACAGGTCTGAACCCTGGTAGCAGTTATCAAAAGGAGATTAATATAAAGTGCAAGAACTTGCTCCCAAATAGATGTAAAATAAGTGAGTTTAAACTAATACTGAAACAGCATAAAATATTATTACAAGGATGCATTATGTGCTTACAGATACCCAATAAATGTACAGGTGAAACGCGATTTTCAGTAAGTATCAGAATTGCTTTCCTTTATGTACATTTGCATCTTTCTCCCACAGCATGAACTGCTGGGGTAGTTAAAAAAATGTTTTCTTTGTGCAATGTAATTTTGAAACTGCTGATTATGCATTCCTGTTGCAACCATATAAGCCGAAACTTATCTTTACACACGTGACATAACCAAATCAACAATGGTTTACTTTTTATAAACCAAAATGACAATGATAAACAAAAAAACCAAGTCTCTACACTTTATTACCAGCATCTAAATGCTTTGCTTTGAGGATGATCAGGTCATCAGCTTTCTCATTACTGATTAACACCGGTGAGTAAAGTCTTTTAGAAACATCTTGATATATTCGAAAACAATTATTTATACTTTAAAGTTTCATACTTCTGGAATAGACAAGCACCCAAGTGGCGACCCAGTGGTTGACTTTGCAGGCGTTCCAGGGAAAGTCATCATGGGATCATGATTATCTATGCCAGTAAGGTAATTTCACTGGTGTAAAACCACTAGCAGATTGACCCGGGATCTTTTTGCTTGATGTCTTTGATATCTGGCTGGATGTCTGAGGTGAAGCCAACACAGATTTTCTCACAAGTACTTTTTTGGAAGAAGGCAATTCAGTGGGCACCATTTCAGAGGACACAGAAGATATTCTAGGTGATGCTTTGTTCTGTGTTGGAGATGACATGTTCAAAGCCTTTACAGTAGCATGTTCAGCATTTCTGCCAGACAGAAGAGAAAATGGCTTCAAAACTGGTTTCGAGATCTTGCTGCCAAATGGTAACTGTAGAAATAGAGTTTGAGACTAAATGTACCTTTTTCATATCTTCAGAATCAGACAAGTCTGACATTTTAAAATGGAAATAGTTATCAATATCTTAGTTTGAGCATAATTTTGTGGGAATAAAATAATTTTAAGCATTGTAATAGAATTTGCTTTAATAGTTTCTGAATTTTGAAAGGAATTTTTAAAAATGATTAAGTCAGAGTAAAATTTTACCTTCTTGCAAGCTTTTAGAGTACTGCCCCTTACGGCATTGGTTGATTTGCTAGTTTTCTCCCTTTTTTCTGATGTGCAAACAATAACATGAGATTTTCTTAAATGTTTCTTTGCAGGTGTTTTATTTGGTCTGTTTAAACCAAAGTCCACATCTTCAATAGGGGTATTAAGTAGACTTTGAAGCTCACCTTCATTTGGAAGAGTAGTCTGAAAACAGACATTATCTGTTCACCTTCGTTTTGAAGAGTAGTTCGAAACCAAACACAACTTACCTTCATTTTGGTAACTGGTCTTAAATCAAACAATGACAACTATTTGATACTGCTAATTCATAAGTTGTAATAGTGACATTTTAGCCGGTTGTCTAGCCTGGTTGGGCAATTTTGTTCATTTTGACAAGTTTTTGTGTAAATCTTGAGTAAATTACAGAATCCTATGAGGACCAAAGAATGTGCTGCAGATGTAGTATGTAACAAATGTAAGTGCTCACATTAAATCAACAGGTATCTAAAACTTGTTATTTTAGATATAGGATGCTTGTTCTTCATCTGACCCATTAATACTGTGTAAAAGCTTTTACTTTAACTAGTTAGGTAAAATTAAGTAACACATGATATGAATGAATCCTAACTAGCTGGTTGACCTAGTAGGTTTTTTGAAAGACTGGACATCCTCTATCTGGCAGTCATTACAACTTAACAAATTTGTTTCTAGGAAGGCCCATACTCCATAAGAAACTGTCAACTCTCTAAACATAAACAGCCATAGTTGGTAGGGAGTTTGAAACAATGACTTTACATGTCGGTCAAAGACTATATGTCAGTGACCTTCGCCCAGCAAGTCTGAGATCTGCTGATGGCCACCTGCAAAGCTAAACAGCCCAGTGATGACAACTTGTAAGAAGGTGCACTTAAAACTCTCTTAAGCTGTTACCCAAACTGCCTGCTTGTTTGTAGGGTATTGTGAAAAGACACTATGGGGAGTTTAATTTTACAGGACTGGACAACTTTCATACTTCTGTCTACTTTTGGTGAAACAAAACATTAATTCAGAAACAACTGGCTGATTAAAGAAGTCAAGTGAACAAGTTTTCTTTTTACCTTTTATTTATTAAACCAAGACAGACAATAACTTGCTTTTTATACATATAATTAAGGACCATCTTAACAGTTGCAGTCTCAAATATAGAACAATAACCTCAACAGTATACAAAATTTTGGTACATTAGCCCTATGACCATTAAACTTAAACCTGACACTGAAATGAAAATCAAAATGCTGGTTGGCCACTCTGACAAAATTAGCTTTTTTCAGGATTGTGATCTATAACATGGGGTCTGTTTTGCAAAACAGGAAGTTATTCTACATGAATTGTTCTAATCATGTTCATTAGGGTCACAACACCAAAGGTTCCAATATGGTTCCTTAATTTGTATGAATTGTTCAAAAGAAAAAATGGTAATAAGAAATTTACATATTTGTCTTTAATGATATACAGAAACCAAAGTTATTCTTGGTAATATGCAGTGGAAAAGTTGATTACCACCTTACAAGTTTTTGCCTCTTGGCAAGATCATGTTCAGAATGATGACATAAATTTTGCATAGTTGAGTACATGTCCTATTGACAAAGTGAATTCTTGGAATTTCCCCCCCCCCCCTCACCCCTTCTCCCCCCCCCCCTGAAAAAAAACAAAAACAAAACTAGAGCTATCTCTAAATCTGATTAATACCCCCATAAGACTGCTTCGGAACAGAGGAAGCTATTAGTAACAGAATACTTTGTAAAAGAATTGAAATAGAGTTATGGTTGTGGGCAATTAAAGATAGTTGTGGTTCTTGTACATTGCATTTCCTGTCATTGTGCTTGGCCATTGTATGAAGTTGCACTGAATTCCAACCATTTGTTTTCAAGTAATGCTCCGGACATGGTAAACCAAAAAAAGGGCAATAACTCCGCAAATAGTGAAGATGGAGTTATAGCTCTTATACACTGCACTTCCTGTCATTGTGCTTGACCATCGTATGAAGTTGCACTGAATTCCAACCAGTAGTTTTCAAGTTATGCTCTTGACAAGGAAAACCAACAAAGGGCAATAACTGTGCAAATAGTTAAGATGGGGTTATGATTCTTAAACACTGCACTTCCTCTCATTGTGCTTGACAATTGCTTGAAGTTGCACTGAATTCCAACCGGTAATTTTCAAGTTATGCTCTGGACAAGGAAATATAACAAAGGGCAATAACTGTGCAAATAGTGAAGATGGAGTTATGATTCTTAAACACTGCACTTCCTGTCATTGTGCTTGACCACTGTATGAAGTTGCACTGACTTCCAACCAGTAGTTTTCAAGTTATGCTCTGGACAAGGAAAACCAATAAAGGGCAATAACTCTGAAAATAGTTAAAACGGAGTTTTGATTCTTAAACACTGCACTTCCTCTCATTGTGCTTGACCATTGTATGAAGTTGCACTGAATTCCAACCATTAGTTTTCAAGTTATGCTCCGGACAAGGAAATTGCAACGGACCGACCGACCGACCACCGGGTGATTTCGTTTCGGGGCATTAAAAAAAATGGGAGGTTTAATCAGGAACTACACAAGAAAGTGTTCTTTCAAATTTATGTCATGCGAATGAGATTTTTTGCAACAGCTGAATTTCTGCATTATTTCAGCAATTCCCAATAATTATAGTTCCTATGATATACTAGACACCCATCAAGTATTAGGAACTGACAAGTTTGGGAATTGGTCTTAAAAAAAATTTAAAAAATGCTCAATGAAAGGTAAATGTGACATGACGTCCATTAATCTACTGTGGCAGCGTCTTTGTGATCTGTGCAGACCATCAGCTGTCTGTCAGATTTATTATCGTATCTGCATTGTTTGCTAAAAATCAATCTATAGAACATTTCACTAATTAGCTTGTAAAAATCTTAGTCTCATTATTATTACTGAAATAAAGCTGTAGTTTGCATATGAACATTATAATTATGTTCTCTGTGTAGTTTTCCAGTGTTATGTGATTCTTATAATGTAATTTGACACTTCTTTGCACTATAAAATAATTACAGCATTTTTTCTTGCACATGCCGTTGTAAAATACTGAATATTCAGGTCTATAGAAGTCATGCAAGTAAATAATCAGATATAACCATGGCTGTAAATAAATGGCTTTATATAAGACATAATCTGACATCAAAAAATACCCCCAAACAGAGAAAAGAGGAAAACTGATTATTTATTGACATGCAAAGACAGACATACCAACATGCAGGCTACATTGTTCTACACAAGCAATCAAAACTGACAGTCATGAAAATCACCAAAGAACTAATTTTAACATGATTAACAATATCCTAAGAATTTTTACATGATTAGCAATACAAAAGAACAAGCCACAACTAAACCAACAATAAACAACAAGAAAAAACTTGTGCACTTTTATACACCTTGAACTAAGGCACAAGACCTTTTTGTTTTCAAAGTTCGGATTTTGTTCCATGTTTTTATTTCTGGTTATTTATAGCACATGGGGGTTTTGCCACAAAAATCCCCACTGATTTACAATGATCTTAATAGGGCCAAATGCAATTCTTTGTACCAACAATGTACCTGATAATTTCATCATAGCATGGCATCTTTATTTACTAACCAAAGTACAGAACTGAAGAAATGTTTTAATAAAAGTTCACTAAAATTCTACTGAATTGCAATTTGTTTGAATGTTTTTCAACTGTATATTGAAGAAGTTACATGAATAGTTTGAGCACTTCATCAAAGTATATTTGTTTTATAGCACTGAGAATCTAACTTAAAAATACTGAAATTTTCAAAAAATGTCTAGAAATACACTTTCTAAAAGCAAGATAATTACCTCCATTAAAGCTAAAGCAATACAAATTTCAGTTCCTATATTTCATTTTGTACATACAATTTAACAAGCCTTGCACTTAAAAAAAAAAAGATAAAAGCTCAAAAATATATTATTAAACTTAAAAGGACAAAATGTAAAATACTTAAGATAAAGTAAGAGATACATAAAAATTTCATAAATTAAATGTAGGGATATTTCTATGGGACTTTTAACAGTTTATGTACAGTCTTGTTACATCCTTCATACATCTTTCGGCAGGTAACTCATTAACTTCCCACAAAACACTTCTGAAATTAAGAAACTATTATTGCTGAAAGAAATGATGAAACTGGTCAATTCCAATGTATGTAAATCTTAACAAAAATGGCCATAAAGATAGTTTAGCAGATGTCCTTCAGACATGAAATCTTGACATTTTAGACCAACTCAGCTCAAAATCAACATGGCTTATCTTCTAGAAATGATATGTGCAATAGAGGTATACCTATTTAGTGTAACAGGCAAATACTTTTGTAGTGATTTGGTTTTATTTGGTTTTATTGGGGTTTAATGCCAGTTTTAACAGTTAATTCATATCCTGGTGGTCAGTCCACATAACCAGTGTTCCTGGGTATCCAACCTGTTTACTAACCAATTTCTCCGCAAGTGACTGACTACCTCCTCACTTGCTTCAGAGTTGAGGGACAAATGACCTAAAGACGCATTGTCTGAGATCAATTATTACGGAGAAATTTTGCTGGCTCTGATGGGGATCGACCTGTTTACTAACCAATTTCTCCGCAAGTGACTGACTACCCCCTCACTTGCTTCAGAGTTGAGTGACAAATGACCTAAAGACGCATTGTCTGAGATCAATTATTACGGAGAAATTTTGCTGGCTCTGATGGGGATCGAACCAGGAACATCAAGATTGTCAATCCGATGCTCTACCAATTGAGCTAGCCGAGCCGGGCTTTTGTAGTGAAATAGGCATTTACCTGAGAAGCGTAATAGGACTTTATATATATAAAATGTAACAGGCATTTACCTATTAGGGGTTTACCTGTGTAGTGTAATACACATATACATGTGCAGTGTAACAGGCATTTACCTGTGTCATGTAATTGCCACTTACTTGTGTAGTGTAATAGAAATTTACCTGTGTTGTGAAATAGGCATTTACCCCTTTAATGTAATACTGGCTGACCTGTGTTGTTATGTTGTGTAACAGAGTTTTACCTGTGTTATGTAATAGGCAATTACCTGTGTCATGTAATAGGCAATTTACCTGTGTCATGTTATAGGTTTTTATCTGTGTAGTGTAACAGGGGTTGGTAAAAAGTATCAATGTACTGACAAACAATTAGACTTAGCTCCATCTACTTGTCAGTTGAAACTTACCAGCTGATAAGCCCTGTCTTTAGTACATAGGTGTGACCAACCTTTGTCACAATTATTAGAACAGGTATATTAAACAGACAAGTCACTCTTGTATTACTCAGATCCCCACAAAGAACCTGCATGGTCATTAACTCTCCTGTCTTTGATGGTTATAGGTTAATTTGGACCTTTTGTACAAGCTTGTGTATCTCCACAATTATGTACATTGTGTGAGTACCTTTTGGCAAATGATACTACAGTCATTCCTCAAGGACTTGAACTTGCTTGCTTTATTTTCTCAATGGCCTGAAGTGGATGCTAGGTCTTAAGTTTTTTTCCTTAATCTTCTATACTAAAAATGGCTCAAAGTCACAATGGGCTCTCAAGAGCTAAAGTCCTGGAGGTGTGAAATTCAATGCTGTTGTAAATGTGAAGTTTGATCCATTTTTTTATGTATTTTAGAACAGTTAATGGTAATCACATAATATGGGCATTTTTTTTAAATAGTGAACTGTCATGTTCTGTTCAGCTGTAAAGAAAATACTCTTTAATACATGTTTAATACATGTTGTATAAAGAAACTTTGGAGGAATGAAATACTCAAGTAATACAGCATGTTTAAAGATATACTATGCCCATTTTTGCATAAAATACTTATTTCAGAAATTAATTGAAATCTAGCAAATTCTTACTGAATATGTCTAATTAGGCTTATAGAATGCATACACTATGTATGGGAAGCTGCATTCCATATTACAGGTCAGTTTACTGCCAGTTTTTTTAATGACACTATGTAAATATATGGTGTTTACCTATAATGTGTAAAGTTTTAAACGTAACACATCTACTCGATAAAGTCTTCGAAATATATGAAACTTTGGATTTAAACTCTGATGAATCAAATTACGATCAAGTGAAACAAGATCTATCCAATTATTTTCATCCAAAGAAGAACAAAGAGTTTGAGCCCTACGAATTTTGAAACATGCAGCAACATTGAGAGGAATCTATAAACCAATATGCAACGCGGCTCAGACAAAAAGCAGAATACTGTGAACTTGGAGACAAAGACGATGAAATCAAAAGTCAAATAATACAAGGATGTGTTTCAAAAAAGTTGAGAATCAAGTGTCTGGAGGAAGAGAAATCTTTGATTGATATCTTAACAATGGCTCGCACAATGGAAATTGCGCAAAAACAATCTGATGTGATGGACAAAAATTTAACTAAAGACTTGTCGGTTAATAAATTGAAACATAAGCCGTCGCAAAACACATTGAATTTCCCAAATCAGAAGAAGTCCACGACCGGCTCATCAAAAAGCAAGAAATCAAACATGCAGAAATTGTGGAGGTGATTATCCTCACAGCAAGAAATGCCCAGCCATGGGTGCAGAATGCAACTACTGCCACAAAAAGAACCATTTCATATCCGTTTGTCGTAAATGCAACCACAAGAACAGTAAAGCATTTCATTTCATTTTAAAGTATCATTTCAGCTTAATACGAAATTAAACACAAACTCCAATAAAAAGGTGCCAAAGGTGACTTTGAAGATAAATGGAGTTGATGCAAACGTGCTCATAGATACCGGCGCAAGCATAAATGTTACAGATCAGTCGTGCGTAGACAAAATGCGACCAACACCACAGATGCAAAGAACTAAATCAAGGCTTTCGCTTTCGGTCAAAGCAAACCCCTGCCCTTAAAAGGAAAATACACATTCTCTGTCAAATCCGGAAAGAAATTTACGACTGCTGAATTCTACATCATGCCTGACGGCTCAGAAACTTTACTCAGCTATGAAACAGCAATTGCCTTAGGAATCATACCAACCATCAAGTCCGTCAAAGACAATGACTATTCTGATCTTTGTGAACAATACAAAGAAGTATTTACCGATTTAGGAAAACTTAAAGTTTGACAAATCAGATTTCATACTGACAAATCGGTAGTACCTGTAGCACAAGTGCCAAGACGCATACCGTTTCACATCAGTGAAAAAGTGGAAAGAGAACTCGAAAAACTCGAGTCTATGGACGTGATCGAGAAAGTTGAAGGTCCGACACCATGGGTCTCGAACTTGGTTGTAGCACCAAAGCTCCAGACTAAATCCGTATTTGTGTTGACATGCGCAAAGCAAACCAAGCCATCAGACGAGAAAGACCTGTCACTCCTACCATAGACGACATCATACATGACGTAAGTGGATCCAAAGTGTTCTCAAAAGTAGACTTATACAAGGGATTTCATTAAATCGAGATATCAGAAGACTCCCGGAACATGACTACCTTCACTACACATGTAGGATTAAGACATTACAGAAGACTAAATTTTGGTGTTTCTGTCGCTCCGGAGATCTTCCAGAACGAAATTCGACAAGTTATCCAGGGACTTAACAGAGTACTCAATATCAGTGATGATATTTTAATACATGGTCGAACGCGCAAAGAACATGATGAAAATCTCAAAGAATTGCTGCAAAACAATCTTACTCTGAATAAGCAAAAGTGTGTGTTCGGTCAAACAAAGATCACATATTTTGGATATGTGTTTTCAGACGAAGGTATGTCACCTGACCCGGCGAAAGTGCAAGCAATTCAGCGCATAGACAGGCACAAAAACCAGTCAGAAGTTCGCTCATTTTTGGGAATGACAGGCTATCTTTCTAAATTTATCAATCAATATTCGACAATCACAACACCGCTGCGTGAATTAATGAAACAAAACACCTCATTCACATGGACTGAAAAACAAGAAAACGCTTTCAACAAGTTGAAACAAACGCTCAGCACTGACAAGGTCATGACATATTTCGACCCTAAGAAGCCCAGTCGGTGTATCTGGGATATTGATACAGGAAAACAAGGTGGTCGCTTATGGAAGTCGTTCTCTCAGCGAAGTTGAAAAACGATATAGTCAGACTGAAAGGGAGGCACTAGCATGTGTTTGGGGATGTCAACATTTTCATTTATACCTGTTCGGCAAGGAATTTACGCTTATTACCAATCATCGGCCTTTAGAATCAATTTTCAATAATGTGAAACAAATACACTCAGCACGAACTGAACGATGGCGCATGAAATTAGTAACATACAATTTCACGGCAAAATATCGCCCCGGAAACCAAATGATATCAGATTATCTCAGCAGGCACCCTAATTATCAGCACCATTCTCACAGTATCGCTGAAGATTACGTGAAATTTATAGCCCAGCACGCGCTCCCTAATCACTAAGGTTATCTGATGTAGCCAAAGCTACTGATGAGGGTTGCACAATCAAATGCGTGATTAACGCCTTAGAAACAAATTCATGGACAAAACAAAAGTGTTACCAAGTCAATGAATACAGGTGCTATTAACAATTAGCAAATGAACTGTCAGTATTGCACATCGACAACGGAACTGTCCTTTTACGCGGAACAAAATTATGTATTTCCAGAAAAACTTCAAAAACATGTTGTAGACCTAGCGAACGAAGGTCATCAAGGGACAGTTAAGTGCAAAGCATTTTTGCGAGAAACTAGTTGGTTTCCGTATATGGACCGTATGATCTCTGAAACGATAAGAAACTGTATCTCATGCCAGGCTGTTTCTACAAAAATATCACCGGGTCCAATTAAAATTAGTCCCCTGCCAAATGCGATCTGGAGTGAAATTTCAGTTGATTTTTGTAGACCTTTTCCATCCGGAGAATATTATATTGTCATCATCGACGATTATAGCCGCTATCATGTTGTTGAAAGACTTACATCTTTGAAGGCCGAAACAGTCATTTCAAAGTTAGAAACTCTATTTTCTATATTTGGATTGGTTTCTGTCGTACGAACAGACAACGGACCGCCATTCAATAGTAATGTATTCGGACAATTTGCAGAGTATGCAGGATTTAAGCACCGTAAGACTACTCACTTGCATCCAATGGGAAACGCAGTAGTCGAAAGATTTATGCAACCCCTCCAGAAATCTATTAAAACAGCTGTCGCTTTGGGAAAAAATTACAAAAACGAACTGAACCAATTTCTCCTTACCGTATATACTCAGCCAAAAGTCGACTCAACCATTAGTCGAGAAGGGGTTTTTGAGGTTAAAATTGATGATTTTTACTTAGACCCTTTCATACGTCGAGTTGGATTTTTTAGATTTTATGCAATCGTACAAATTGCGTATCTACAGTAAAGGGAAGCAACTACATCGATAGAGTGGTGTGCGGTAGTTTCTTTATACCGAAGACGTACGGGCAGTATGTTTTAAGACATTTTGGAAGGGATAATTTGAAAGTGACATAGTTGTTTTCTGTCAATATTATTCGTTTAATTAATAATTTATTTATCTTGCAGGTCGTTCAAAATGCACAAAAAAACAAACACAGAAATGTAATACCGAAGCATATGAATAGTTTCAAACAGGAATTATCACACTGAAATTATACGAGTTATTATGAAAAAAATTAATGCCAGTAATTGTTCACACCTTTGATTTCTGAATAAAGCATAATGCTGTTATGTTTACATAGCAATAAGGACCTGTGTGATATACGATTATACAACTGGAAAAGCCCTGACACTGGACAGACTTTATCAATAAACAAGGGAAGTCACTCTACAACAACCGCGACATGGTGGTTTGTTTATTACATGTCAATCAAATGTGTGAAAATATCTTTGTCATACTGCCAAGCAGACTAATAAAACAAAACAAAGGTAGTCCCTTTTATAAGTTCTTTATTGATAAGAGAAGCCTGCTGAATAATAATGATGTAATTACGCTACGGGGTTACCTCCGTGTAGTGTAAAAAATATGACTGTCATAAGGGCAAGTACGTTTGATAATTTTTTTCATTTTCTTTACCTGACTCGCCCATACGTCGAACAATGACTTTAAGGCCATTTTCTGGGGATTAAAAACTCGACTTTTGGCCGAGTATATAAGGTAATTACTGCAACACCCTCACCCGGCAACTAATTTAGCTCCCACAAAAATCATGTTTGGAAGAAAGCTCTTGACAAAATTACCAAAGTTCTCTGTGAATGTGAAGGACAGAAAACAAAAACTTAAGAACAAGCATTACGCAGACAATAAACGCAACGCTAAACCTTGTGAAATTCAACCTGGTGATCGTGTTCTTGTTAAAAGGACGAATATAAGCAAATTAGCTTCATGCTTCGACCCGGTTCCAGCAACTGTTGTCAGACGGAAAGGATCAATGATCACAGCCGAGCACAAAGGAAAGTTAATCACCCGGGATGCCTCGTATTTCAAGCTTGTCGTCGGCAACGACAAACATTAACCGACAACACCACCGAACCGGTGAAGTAAAAACGAACCACAGCGTCCATCTCGACACTGGCAACGACCTGCAAGACTGAACAATTATGTGTAAAAAAAAAAATTATAATAATATTTGCAAATCATTTGGATTTAACAAAGTGCTTCAGTGAAAGTGTTTTCAACAGGTCACAATAACACCTGTTTTAAATAGATGTGTTACATTAAATGATTAATATTTTGATTTCGAGTGCTTGACATATACTTGGAAGTGGGAAAATTAAAATTCATAACAAACGGCAGCAGACTTTTAATAGTAATCACACCTGTTTTCAATAGCTGATAAAAAGACTGACCAGGGTAACATTAAATTTCTCACGAATCCATGAACATTAATCTCTTGTCGTTAATATTTGTTTAACCTCGCGATACGTTCTAGCAAGAGAGACATAAATTAACATTAGTGCCATTGGTGCTCATTACAGGCAGGACTTTATCAATTTAATGCTCAGACTTTCTTTGGTTTCAATTATGTGATTGTTCATTTATTTTGACATGTGATTTTTAATTTCAGGCAGGAGGTGAAAGGCAAATAAAAAACATTCATTGGTCACTTGAGATGATAAATGAAACTTGTAAAATAAATAATTAAAAAAAAAATGATGACTACAGTTCCAGATGTTACAAAACTTGTCCGAACATTTTTATTATGAATAATGATTTTTGCTATTTTATCAATATGATGCATTCTCAGTCTAAACAGAAGGAGGAACGTAGTAGCGCACCAGTGGTCAGTGAGGTCTGATAAGCCCCGCCTACTCATTATGAATTCACACTGTTGTTTGATGAAGTAAGTTTACATTCGGTATTCAGAGAGACATGTTGTTATAGTGTAGAAATAAAAGTATAGAAACAATCCTTCGGGTCTGTGTTAATTAAACCATCCCTTTATGGGACTGTGACAAGACAAATATTATTTATATCGGTAAACTCAAACATTACACAAGGTTAATTCAATAAAGACGCTAGACCATTTCAGACCTTGACGCATGATATAAAAATCAAAAAAAGGTCATAACCTAGTGATGACTTGTTAACGGTATCTAGACCAAGTCATTTTTCGTCTTTTTAGCATTAAGTTTTTGGTTCACCCAACAGATGAGTAGACTGAGAACACTACTGGTACCTACACCATCACAAAAAAAGCCAATTAATAGGAGTAAAACTTTGAGAAAATAGTTAAAGACATGTCATCTTTCAATATCTTAAGAGGTCAAAGACTGACAGAGAAAATGACACTCAGCTAGTACACGTTCAAACAGAAGATGACACCTATTCACAAAAAATATGCTCCTCTATATTTTTTCTCTAAACAAAACAGAATAAAAGCATTTATCAAAAATATTTATACAAAATTTGTAAGGAACTTTCAACATTTAATATAAGCTTGTCAAAAAGGCCATCATGAAGGCAAAACAATACATTACACTTTCCGAAATACATAATATCATGACCTTACAATAAGAATTTTACAACAACCACATTATAATTAGGCCTTTTACCTGTGATTTGAACCTTTGGTTGTTCAACTTCCCACAAAGATGGGGGAAAGACAACTCAACCTCTTTATGATCCATTGTCATTAATTCACATGACTGCTGACTGAGAAGTTCCAGGCTTGCTTCAATATCAGCGGGCACATTGTATCTCTTCTTACCACCAGTTGTTGTACTAAATGAAAATACCAGTTCTTTTTTTTCGTTTTTTTTTTTTTTTGAAAAACTACCTGTTTACAACGAATAAGATTTCCACAGTTCCAAAATAAGTAACAAACAAACTTAACATCAACCTCTGGTTATGGGAACTGATTCTTTGGCTCAATGGCCCATAGTGCTGGCCTTTCAAGCCAACCAGGCAGGCACGAGTTCAAATCCCCTGGGGACCAGGATGTTTTCAGATGCATTGCATCTTTCGGTCACAGGCAGAAGTTCATACGACATGACCTTGTCTGGGATTGCCTGAACAGGCATGAGCTCAAATTCTGAGGGGACAAAGATTTTATGGTGCATGCATCTTTGTGTTGTGAATTTATGAACAGAAGTCCATAAGACTATGTGCTGTTTACAGCAGTTTGAAATAGTAATCCTTACAGTAATATGCTCCATCAGATTCCATGGCTTTACTTATCCCTTGAAAACAGAATCTGAAACCTCACCCCACTCCCCTATTTTGCATGAAAATGTCCAATCTACATATGTATTTCAACAATGTGTGGAATCAATACTCTCTTATCATTCAGACTCTATCAGACCTTGCAGCCCACAATAATTACAATACATGACTAGCAGCAGCTCTGCTGTTATGCAATACTATAACATAGGAAAAACACTTTCTGCGAATTTATCCATTTTTTTTTTAATGAAAGCAAAGAACTTACCACATGAACAGTGCATGTTGCTTGGTCGCAAAGTCCTGTCTGATGTCATCAAAAGTTGCTGGTACCACACCCTTGTCGTCTTTCTCTATCATTATCACCTTCCCACACATGGGTGCTAAAATTTTATATACAAATGTCAAACTTATTACCTAGAAGTGTTACTGGAGGAACAGAGATATGTATCTGCAGCCCTTTGATTACAGTGCATTTCCACTAGACTACTGCTTGGCTACTACACTGAAGCTTTCAAATCAATGTTTTCTTTCATCATTTTAAGAAAGGGTTAAAGGCCTTTTTGATTGGGAAATAAGCGCTGTTTTGAATAAGAACTTGGATTTGACATTTTGCTGTATAACTGTGGTGACAAACGTAAGAAATTATCAATAGTTGATTAAATCTAAGTAAAGCGATTGATAGCATTTGTCATTAAAAACCATTTTAACAGCAGAAAACTCAACAAAGATGAAAATATACTTCTGGGCATTGGGAATGGGCCCCATTTCAGCCACAAATTGTCTAGAAAATAAACACTGAATGAGATTTGATTATATTTTCTTATATCCATACCTCGTTCTTCAATAAGCTCCTTCAACTTTCTTTCCAGATTTACAATATGTCTTTCTGTCTCTTTAAGAGTTAGAGCCTAAAATGTAACAGATATATATTCTGATATTTTCTAGGTCTGAAAATTTGTTGGCAAAATTTTTCAAAGCCTTTAAAGATCCAATTTCACTTACAAAGACAAAATATATCTATAAGGCAACAGGATAATTATACATATGTGTTACAGCTAAGCTTTAATACAGTTAGTATTCCCAAAATTCAAACAGCTCAATGCAACCCTATATCAACTTATCTTCAACAAACACCAATGGGTTCACCAAAAGGATGTTACATCCACTAAATGCAAATTAGCTATGATGTGGTAAAGACCTCTTAGACCTTCATTTATAACAAACATAACAAGTGTCCAGAGGCTAATTTAATGACAAGAGAGGAAAAAAAAGACACACTGCCAGAACATGCACAGTCCCAACATGTTATTCCATTGTTATACAGTATGTGGACTAAATGGGATGGATTAAAAACAATGTTTATGCTTGTTTTTTTCTCTCTCTAGAATATTTGTATTGATTTTATGTTTATACAACAGTTTAAATATGTTATGTTTATGTACAATTAGTAGAACAACAGTTTATGCAGTGGGTTAATTTAACTATCAATTGTTAATTGTCAAAATTGCATGTTCTTTTCAAAATATCTTATAATGGGTGTCAGGGGGGCTGGGTGGTGAGAGCACCTACCCATCCCATGTAAGTTGATAGTTTACTCATGCGAGAAAAAAAATTGTTGTGCGCATGGGGAGCAGGGAGGAAATTGACCTTAACAAAAAGGTTAACCAATGCCGACATCACCAAGAGGGTCATGACAATAGTTCCACATTTTTTCTTCAAAAAGTGTAGCTAACAATTATAATTTATTCAATCAGGATTACAATCCTTTGAGTGTAATATCTTACTAAATGAGTAACAGCTTCTAAATATAAAAATCATCATCATCATCATCATCATCTGTGAATGACAGCAAATATTTTCAATACTTCAGAAAATGTTAATATACATTTATTCAAGCTACTGGCCTTCTAAGTGTCAATGTTTACTGAAAAAAATCTTAATTTCCTTCAAATCAATTTGTTGAAAAGGATGCACGTATAAAATTTTGCCAAAATTGGTATAATTAAAAACTTATCAGAAAAAACACTTTGAAATTGCAGAGAATGCTTCTGGTTACCTTTGAAACTTTCCTTCTGCCAAGCTTTTTCTGGTTGGGTATAACATTTTTCATTATGTTGTAACACATAGCTACACTTGCTCTCCATTTGGCATCACTTTGACGACGACGCACTCTTGTCTGTGTCACTCCACGTGGCATTTCAATCTGACAAAAGCAGAAGGCAAAAGTTGTACCTCTCCCTTGAATTATGACAGCAGTGTCTTTTTTTGACTGCAAAGCCATTTTGACTTTGAAAAGATTTGAAAAAAAAAGATTTTGAAACATTCAGAAAACTGTTACATCCCAGAATTTTTTTTTAGCAATACTAGATATTAGTTGATATAATCCAATTAATATAAACTTTTGGTAGCTCCAGTTCAGACAATACCTAGATAACCACTGGAAATCTTAGGGTACATAGGGTACACAAGCAAACTTGTTGAATTTATACCCCACCCCTCTATTGCTTATAACTTTTGGGACATGTGAGTTTGAAAATAAGGTCTTTCTTTTAATACAAATGCATGGTTTTGAAAAAGATTAATACAACCTATAGATGACTACTATATGAAAAAGGAAGCTGGGTCATAAAATATATTATGATAAGTTTCTACTTTGGCTCAGCAGCTCTGAAATGTTACAAATGTTATTGATTCGTTGTGCATCACTCTAAATCCTATTGACGGACATCATAAATTGTTTCAAATTTCATGAAATTCAATCCACTGGTTATGTATGACACCAGATAGAAAGTCAGAAGGATGGACAAGCAGATGGATAGTATTAAATCTATATCCCTCTGATGAACATGCCTGGGAAAATGTTCAAGGCATAGACATTTTGGAGAAGATGGTTAGGCATATAGACAGATAATATCCCTGCCTTTCAGTGCAGGATAAGCTGAAATACATGTGATCTGACATGAGAAAATCAACAATCTGGTCAATGTGACATTGAGAAAACACCTTTTGTACTTTTTTATGTAACATTATTGAACAAAAAATTACAACAGTATTTCCAAATATTTTGTTATATAAGTTTGTCCTATGCCTCTGCCAACACCATACCATTGCTAGAACCTAAGACCTTAAGACAATCCTTTTTTTAATCACTCAGGCACGGATTTACCGTGGGGGGAGGGGGGGGATTATGGGGCCAAAGCCCCACCCCCAGCTGGCCCGTTTGTAAAAAAAATAAAAGGGCTCAATTTTAAAGACTCTAAAACATTTTTTCAGCTCTTTTCACCTTGTAACTGAAACACAATCAACCATTCGATTTGCAATAAAAAAGTTAAAACTTGTCATACCGTATTTTGTTTTTTGCTTTAGGTGAACATTTCAAAGAATACCAGTATATTTCTTTTAAATTTACACAAATTTCATTATATTTTTATGCCTAAAATGTACCAAAATGAGCCATTTACTCCTCCTTTTCAGAAAATTTTCTTGGGAGAGGCCCCCAACCCCCCCCCCCCCCCTATGGAAGGGGGTCACCCCCTTCCGTACCTTCCCCCAAGCCCCCCCCCCCCCCCCCTGTCACTGGTAATATTGCTACACCTTACACCTAATGTTTTGCTAAAATTTAAATTCTGAAGATCTGGATACTTATTTACTTTATGTAAAAACTGCAAATTTTAAAGACAGAAATGGAATCTTGAAAAAAAAACATGACAACTGACATTCATTTGTTTTAAATATTCGTATTTCTGCTTCATTTTAGTTGATTCCTTTCAAAATACACAGTACAGTTTCAACATATATAACCGCTGTTTCACTTGTTTCTTATTACCATACGGTTGAACCTGTACAAGGACGAATCAGATTATAATGAATAATTGAATGTTAAATGTTTCCCGCTATTAAACTTAGCGAACACTTCTCTTTTATATTTTCGAAAAAGCTAGCACGTGCAAATAGTGCGCAAACATACGTCAATGTAAATTTATTTATTAATGAGAGAAAAAAAAAATCTTCAAACCCCTTTCACTTTTCACCACACGTGTGTTTCCCTTCACAGTATCATGTAGGCCTACGCGGTACGCTATCATGTACTACTAAGGGGAAGTAACTGAAGGGAGAAACGATCTCCATATGTGGTATAAAACTACTAAATTTTGAAAGGCTGCTCGGCTCGGGTCATCATCGTCATCGTCGACGTTTTCATAATCATCATCACCGTCGTCGTCGTCGACGTTGTCATCATCACCATCATCATTGTTATCGTCATCGTTATCATCGCGGAACTCTCAGAGACATAGTCAGTGTTTCGAACTCCAACGAGTTGTATTGTTAGAATCCTGGGCGATCTTTTTCCCATACATATCGTATAAAATGCATATATCATAGTATGTGTAATATTATTGTATAATATACATATAATAATATTTAAAATATAGGGCCACATATGCCCCCGTAAATTTCCTTTTAAAATGCTTGTCTTACCTGGTTATTAGGTTACGTACATAAACACAAGAGACCCCGTGTAAAATAATTAACGATTGCTTCAACAGACAGTATATACCGTATATATAACAATCTCCTTACTCCCTTCCAACATGGTTTTCGCTCAAAGCATAGCTGTGAAACTCAACTTTTATCATTTTCTCAAGAGATTTTTGACAATTTAGAAAAAGGTAAACAAACTGACTTAATTGTGATGGATTTTTCCAAAGCTTTTGATAAAGTTGATCATAAATTGTTATTATATAAACTCATGAAACTTGGTTTAAATAAAACTGCAATATCCTGGATCAGCTCTTTCCTAAATAACAGAACACAATCAGTTGTAGTAGATGGTTCCCATTCATCCACATTGCCAGTCATGTCAGGTGTTCCTCAGGGCTCGGTGCTAGGCCCGTGTCTCTTTCTCTGTTTTATCAATGACATGCCAGAATCAGTTAGATGTAGAATCAGACTTTTTGCAGACGATACCATCATTTATTTAACTATAGACTCCACCACTGATTCAGAAAAACTACAGAAAGATCTTGAAAATTTAGAAAAATGGGAAAGAGACTGGTCGATGGAGTTTAATCCTGAAAAGTGCGAAGTTATGAGAATTACTACAAACGACAAAATTAAATGGTTTCCCTATAAATTACATAACATCGAACTAAAGTCTACTAAACACTCCAAATATTTGGGCGTAACTATCAGTGATGACTTTACCTGGAAAAAGCATATACTAAACACATCTGCTAAAGGCAATATTACTCTTAAATTTATTAAACGTAACATCCAAACAAATAATCGCAAAATCAAAGAAACTGCCTATAAAACTTATGTTCGGCCACAATTAGAATATTGCAATACCATCTGGCACCCGTGGCAAGAAAACCTTAAATATGAAATTGAGAAAGTTCAGAGAGCTGCTGCTCGATATGTCATGAATGATTATTCACATTACAGCAGTGTAACATCTATGCTAGAAACATTAAAATGGCAAACTCTTGAACAAAGACGCATCTTTTCATCATTAGTCATGCTATTTAAAATATCAAATAACTTAGTAATGGTTGATCATCACCATCTTATTCCAACTATCAGAAAACCTTATAACTATGTTATTCCTCATTCTAGAACCAACTACCATTCAACTTCCCTTTTCCCACGAACTATCAGATACTGGAATGCACTACCAACTGAACTAAAGACCTGTGTGAAGCTGTCATCTTTCACATCTGGTCTCCAAGCTCATATGTTCTAGACGTCATATAGATTTTACCTTTTAATCATTCATGTATGATAGCACATTTTATCTTTTATCACAGCATGTTGCTGCATGTATTGTAAAATAGCATTTTAACACTGTCCCCGGCCTCTCAGTGTAATCAGTAATTGATTTTTGAGAGTACGCCCGTAGATGTAGATGTAGATATTTGTTCTGTGGTTGCTGTTATTTGTTCCAATAAAGGGCCACATATTGACCTGTCAATACCTTATACGTTATACCTCACGACCCATGGCCTAACTATCTATTTGAGTTTATTTATCGTCGGTACTAGTGATAATGTTTGTGGAGTAGCGGGAGATCGATTTCGAGACCACTGGGTTACCAGTCCAGCGCGTTACCACTGGAGCACTGGTCCGTTCTGATACATGGTCAAGTGCGCACCATCCATTTATAGCCATAATGTTTTTTGTAGCGTTGTGATTCAAAGTCAAGCCTATTTATGTGTGTTCAGGTCATGACTCGGACCATCGTCGGAGCCCACGGTACATATCCCACATATCTTTAATTACTTCTTTTTCTGGTATACTTACATAGCATATTTTATCAATCTGTTTCGACATTTAATCTCTTGTGGACTTACAAAATGTGGCCGACTTTGCAAATACGATTACACAATTTGAAAATCGTGTGCGGCCCGTCGAAAGACAGCCGTATTAAAGGAAACCCCGCGGAGGGCGGGCGGCGTCCAGACATTGCCCAGACCATAAATCTGTTGTTACTTGTCTGACTGACTTCAAACTTGCTGTGCAGCTTTCTTGCAATGAGTAGAAGTGCTCTGCCTGGTTCAATTTTTTTTATTATCTACCTTCTTGATTTTTGTTTTTGCTCGGAGCATAACTTTAAAACTATGAAGTGAATTGACGTGAACTTAAAATGAAGATACCTGGTGACAAGGAAAAGTGCAGTGCAGTGCCAAAGAAACATGACTCTACCTTATCCAGACTTTGAGTAATCTCCCCTTCCTTAATTTCTATAGTGAATTTTGTCTGGTGCATAACTTGAACACAATGAAAAGGATTGTCTTGAAACTGAAAGTAAAGATAGATAAAAAGAAGTAAAGGTGCAGTGCACACGTACCATAACTCTAGCTGGTCCTATTTTTTTTATAATTTTCCTCTTTTTTGACTGGGTCATAACGTTGAAACTATGTCGTTAACTGATGCGAAACTTAAATTAAAGACAATAAAAAGTGCATTGCCCAAGAAGCATAACTCTACCTTATCCAGTTTGAGTAATCTCTCCTGCTCAAATTTTTATAATGATTTTTTTGTCCGGAGCATAGCTTGAACACTATGAAAGGAATTTCTTGAAACTTAAGATAAAGATAGATGGTAAGAAGTAAAAGTGCAATGCTTAAGAACCATAACTCTGCCTGGTCCCATTTTTATTCCCCCCCCTCTCTTTTGGCAAACTTTCCTTTATATTTGAAACCACATTGAATAATACAAGACAGTAAATATTTTACCATCTTTAATTTTTATTTAGCACATGTCTTTCATAGCATAAATCCAAACTTAATTTACTCCCTCCAAAAGTTTTCATACATATATAGTGAAATTTCCAACCAAGTTAATGAAAACTTCATGTGAATTTCGTGACATATAAAAAATCATGTGAAGCATGAGCAAAATTAGCCCCATAGAAGAGATGGAGCATAAAGTAGTACTCCGGTGAGTAAAGGCGGGAAAATGTTATCCGCATTTATTACCGTGTTCCGGTATAATATTTACATTTACATGACAGTACAAGCAGAACAGAGAAAAACATAATATTCAAAGAAACAATGCTTTATATGAACAAGAATTTAATAAAATGGCATGTAATCTGTCAGGAGTATAAGTTAAAAACCATGAAGTGAAATGACATAGATAGATGGCGCGACAAGGGGAAGTGTTATGCCAAAGAAGCATAACTGTACCTTATACAGTTTTTAGTAATCTCTCCGTCTTTTATTTCTATAATGAATTTTTGTCTCCGGAGCACTGTAAAACAGGTTGTCTTGGAACTTAAGATAAAGATAAATTGTAAGAAGTAAAAGTGCAATGCTTAAGAACAATGACTCTTCCTGACTGGTCACATTTAAAAAAAAACATCTCCCTCCTGAAGTTTTTTTTTCTTTTCTTTTTTTTTGTCCAGAGCATAACTTTAAAACTATGAAGTGATTTGATGTGATATTTAAAGTATAGATAGCTGGTGACAAAGAGAAGTGCATTGCCCAAGAAGCATGTTCCTACTTTATCCACTTTTAAGTTATCTATATTTCTTTGGATTCATAATGAATTTTTGTCCAGAGCATAACTTGATCATTATGAAAATTTAAAATAAAGATATGTGGCAAGAATAAATGTGCAGTGTGCAAGAAATATATTTCTGTCAAGTCTAATTTTTGAATGATCTCCCCCTCTTAAAACATTTTTGGTATCTAGATGTTTGATGGTATATTGATCAGAATCTTTAAGTGTCCCTTCAACAAAGAGTTGTAAAAATATTCTTGCTGACTTTGATGATTTCCAAATATTTGTGCAGCACCGTGTGAAATGTCTGGCATCATTAGTTCGCAGCCTAGGCTGACTGGCGTATATTGCGTCTGTTCTGAGATGTTTTTCTTGTTTAATTTTGATTGATTTGAGTGCCAGTATGGTTTTTTGTGTGTGGATATAATGCTTTTATCTGGGGACAAATCTTTGGATAGCATTGTCTTGCCCAGAATGCATTTCTAATTAATTCTAATAAACGATTGTCAGATGAAGCATACCACTACTTAAACGATTTTGCGAGATGTAGCGTAACCCATTTTAAGGTATAGTTGATATCCATGTTTTTTTTTTTTTATAAAACGAACTTTATGTTACCGTCTCAGTACGTAAAAATAGTTGTGTTAGTGGAGGAACAGTTAGCCAAACCTGCGACATGTGGATTACATGTCATATGCATTACCACTGATCTGCCCCACTCGTCCACTTTCTTTTAATTTATTAGATGTAGAACAAGGTAAACAAATAAAAGCCATTACTCTGAACCAGGGTCTTTCAAATATTTTCCTGTTTGAAAGACCCTGTTTGAACCTGAGAACACCATATATACTAGGTCCCAGTCCGAACCAAGAGCGTTATCTGTTCTAAAACTTTCAAAGGAAATTAACTAACTTTTGGTACAAGTGTACACATTGTTACGTCTACGCATAGGGTCTTACATTAACGACTAAGAACAGATATTGTACTAAGAATAGTCTTACAAATGATATAATTTCTACACAATTTTTCAAACGTCTTAACCTTGATCGGTCACGTGATACAGCATGACGGGGTAAGCCGAAACAACGTGTAGAAGCTAGTCCGTAAGAAAACATTCATGTGGATTATTTATTTATTTACTTATTCAGAGATAGTCATTTTTTGCAAATGTTCCTGTAGCTTTTGTGATGCGCTTTTGTAGTCGGATTTACATAAAACAAAACACGCCAGTTTAAAGTAGTAGTAATTAGGTTGTGTTGACATAGATACAGTATTGAAAGAAAGTGGGATAAAAATGTCTAATTCCGTAATTCGTAAGATACCAACTAGGCCAGGTTAGTCCAACTAATTTTACGCGAGTTTAGATACTGTGTATATTTTTGTTTATTGGTCAATATCTCTCCATTATAGCGAGATTCTGATCCGAAATAAAAATATCTGAGTTAAAATGTTGTATTTTATGAAAAATAATTAATTATTAGATATACTCAGGGCCTTAATTTACAGGGAATGGACACTCCTTATCTATCGATGAAATAACGAAAATATGATGTCGCGCGTTCACCTGTATATGCTGTAACGGAAAATCGATCGATAATTAATTATCTATCGTTAGTTAGCGGTAAATTGGTATGCAACGCTCGCACCTAGTTTACAAAAACATCCGTACTTTTGTCAATAATGGACTGATTTTCAAAATTTAAAATTTGTAAGAAAGAAGAAACATTGATCTTTTATGACATCTATTTTTTATTTCAACAACGGAAGTGTTTGTTCCAAGCCGACGAGTAAAAAACGACAACCCAATACTTTTTACGTCTTTTTTTTGTAATTATCTATCGCTAATTAGCGGTAAATTGGCATGCAATACATGCACCTAGTTTACAAAAAACATCCGTATTTTTCTCATTAATGGGCTGATTTTCAAAATTTAAAATTTGTAAGAAAGAAGAAACATTGATCTTTTATGACATCTATTTTTTATTTCAACAACGGAAGTGTTTGTTCCAAACCGACGAGTAAAAAACGACAACCCAATACTTTTTACGTCTTTTTTTGTAATTATCTATCGTTAGATAGCGGTAAATTGGTAGCAATACATGCACCTAGTTTACAAAAACATCCGTATTTTTGTCAGTAATGGGCTGATTTTTAAAATTTATAATTTTTAAGAAAGAAGAAACATTTACCTCTTATAATATCTATTTTTTTATTTCAACTAAGGAAGTGGCTGTTCCAAGCCGACGAGTAAAAGACGACAACTTAATACATTTTTCTTTCGGTAAAAATCTTGTCTCGATTTGATGAAAAAAATGTTCACATGTCTACAAAAATTGTTTATAACTTTGTCAGTATATGGTATAATTTACTGAAAAAAATATGTCTGGAAATTGTAGACTCAGATTATTTCAAATTATTCAGATTATTTTTACTTGTTTCACAGGTTGAGACTTTGATTGACAAATTGTAACAAGTATAAATGTAAACTTTTGCATGATAGTCATGTCACAACATCCTGACACCCAAAATTATGACAAAGCGATTAATTAATAAATTAATTAATAAAAGCTCTGCCCACTGAGCCAAAAGCACGATCACAATGCTACCCATTGTCCACAAATTTAATTAACCAGCACTTAATTTAAAAAAATGAAGAATGCAACAAACAACATCAAAGTTCAGTGCAAGTAATTTTAAAGAACACTGATCAACCGTGTGTTTAAAATAGCACAATATTTAACCGCCCATTTTGAAGTTAATATTCAGAGGGGGTCGGAAACCTTAGATTCAAATGTCAATCTCATCCAAGTAGAGTACGATGCAATTCATGTTAAGTGTTTTAATCGAGTCTGTTTGCACTGATACCACCCGAAATTCGTTAAGGTGTTGATCACCGAATAACACTTTTTTCGACAAAATTGCTATAATTCACGTTGCTTTACTTCATTAACAAACACAGATATAGCAATAAAATGCATAGTAATGCTCAATCCTATTTCCACTGATTAACTTCCATCTTATGTCAACTCATTTCATAACTCCATTTTTGTCTAATACCCCCCGAAAGTTGACAAGAAAACACGAATTTGTACATACTTTCCGCCATTTTGGAAAACAACGATTATATTTTAGTATTGATTTCATTGTTATTCAAGAAAAAGCTGCTTCGAAAAATAACAAACAAGATAGTCAAAATATTTATTTCACAATATTTAATTAACAATTCGTTCTGAAATTTCTTAATGTAAGTTCTTTTCAACATTTGAGTATATAATCGTGAAAGCGGCAACATGTACCATCCGCCATTGAGGTGTATTTATTGAGATCCGGCCGCGCATGCGCGCAACACCATATTATTGCAATTTTGGAGTGTCCATTCCCTGTAAATTAAGGCCCTGATATACTGTACTGTAGAGAGTAACTTACCAAATAATTGTTATGTTAAATTTGAAGGGATTTGAAAAAGTTGAGGATTAAATAAATCGTAAATCTTATCTATAAGAAATATTGATATAATTATTAATGAAGTGTCTTTGAAAATCCTTTGATAAGAACTTTAAAGAAGGTGGTATTCCATTATTAAAAGGTGAGAAGATTACCAATGAAATAATTTGTCATTAATTTTATCCTGTTAGTTATTATGATTAATTGTAATCCCTTTGATGATTTTATTAAGAATTTGTAATTCTTACAATATAATGTTGTATTGGAGGAATCACGGACCATGGACAAAACGGACCAGAGGAAACGGACCATTTTTTGAGACAAAACGGACCATAATGTGAGACGAAACGGACCATATCCAGGGACAAAACGGACCATCCAAAAACATATTTTTTACTCCAGTTAAATTTATATCGGCTTTCATTATGAGACGTTTTAGGGGTGTGGTATAATGTATCTTGCCGTCATACGAGTATGTATTTTTGTTGTGAAATATGTATGTGTGTTTTCTGACTGTGTTTTTCCTGATGTGCTTTTTTTCTTGTTTTTCAAAGGCAACCGCAATCGAATTAATCTTGTCAAGTAGTAATAATGTTTTCGCACCTCTTTAACAACAGTTGTTAACAAACTTTAAGTTGTTGGAATTTACACCTAGATGAATTTTCTTTTTCTCAATTGTATAATTCAGTCAACTATTGAATCGTAATTATCAATTTAAGCATTAAGTACAGCTATGGTGTATTTTGCGAAAATAACAAATTATATTAGACACATCTAATTGTAATCAACTATAATTTGGAAACAAAAGAAAAAACACACAGCAAATTACAGTTTCTTTTAAAATTTCTTCTTCATTAATCTAATATATAATACGATCAGTTTTGATGAAAAATACGGGCAGTTAATTTCAAATTATTATACTAACATTATTCGAATACAAATAAAAGTTTAACATATGTGCCGATGTATGGGCTGTGTTTACTTATAAATTCTACTTACTTTTATATGATGCATTATACTATACACCTATAACACCTCAGGATGGAAGCGAAAAATACATACTAGTATGACCTCAAATTTTACTTTCTTTTGTAAGATGCATTATACTACACCCCTAAAACGTCTCAAAATGGAAGCTGATATAAATTTAACTGGAGTAAAAATTATTTTTGGATGGTCTGTTTTGTCCCTGGATATGGTCCGTTTTGTCCCTGGATATGGTCCGTTTTGTCTCAAAAAATGGTCCGTTTTGTCCATGGTCCGTTTGTCCGTCAGGCTATTGGAGTACATTTGCATTGTATTTTGACCCTTGACATCGGCTTCATCATGCAGGGCCATTTATTTTATGAAGTGTTATTTCAAGGGAAAATAGAAAATAGTTATGTTAGAGGCTCTTAAATTTGATTAAGTGGTTAAGTTTCTGTATCTAGATTTCTAAAATTTCTATGTCTTAGATTTATAAATGAAGGCAGTGGAAGATAAGTTTTAAAACTCTGGAAAAAAAATGAGCCTGGCAAAGCTGTGAAGACAGTTGCTATTCTTACAAACTTCTCATCTTTAATGAAAAGATGCAAGGCACTAGAAAAAAAGCCATCTCTATGTGGTGTACAAAATCAGTCATAAGAAGCCCAGTATTCTCTAGACTTTTGAACGAAAGATACAGTTGTCAGATCAGGGCCTTTTTTCCTTCTATAGCAGGGGCCAATAACAGGTGTCTTCCTCTCAGGAAAATTCTTTAAAATCATGCAGTTTTCCCCTAAAATTCAATTTACATTAAGTTTTTTTCTTCCCCTTTTGCAAAAATACCGCGTTAATTTTCCCTTAATTTAAGGTCCCTTTCTCCTACCTGTGAAGAAAATCCCTGCAGATGTTAAATTCATATTTTCATAGAAGCAAGTGTGCATTCATCAAGTCTGAAACCATTTTAGTTATAGATGATCAAAATCAGGATCGCAGCCATACAGTAAAATTATATCAGAAAAGATCCTGCTATGTGTTTGATTCAAATTTTAGCGTATCGAGCCCGAGTCTAGCTTGAACAGAAAATACTGTAGACACTGAGTTAAAAAATTGATTCCCTGCCACAGTTCATAGTAGCTGAGCTTATACAAAGAACCAATTGAACCAAGCTGCACTTGTTAACACTTTTAGTTCCTGCTAGTATAGTTTCTTAATGACAGCCTGGGAAGTACCATTATAGATTTTTATATCCAACAGTAACACTGTAAACATGCAAAGATTGTGTACATGAAAAGTCTACATGAAAAGGGTCGTTCTGTATGAATGGCTTATGTACATTGTAGTGGTGAAAAATATATTTATTGGTTCATGCCGTTTTTTCCTGATCTGTTATTTTTGGGTTTGTTAAGTATTTTCATTAGTTTAATGGTCATGTGTGGCTTACATCTTTGGCATTCCAAGGATTTGAATTGTTTGTATAAAATTTCTCAGAATTTGCATGCTAGAGTGTGATGAAGCATAGCAGGTATGGCTTCAAAATAAAACCATAAAAATAAGACCCTTTAAAAATAATGCAGAGTAAGGTAGGAATCAAAATGTCAGTCAGTAAATGAATAAATCAATCAATCAGTCAAAGTTTATATCAGCAAGGACGTTTGACATGACACACTACCAGGTCAGATGTGAGTGACTGACAATATAACAGAAACAATATGGTTATTTGACAGCCTTATTAAATTTCTGTCTGTAGCAGAAGTCAAGCAGTTATAGCTGTTTTTAGCTCACCTGAGCACAAAGTGCTCAGGGTGAGCTTTTCTGATCGGTCTTTGTCCGTCGTCCGTCAGTCCGTCCGTCCGTCCGTCCGTCGTCAACTTTTCATTCAAACGACATCTCCTCTGAAACCAATGGGGCAAATTTAATGAAACTTGCCTGGGATGTTCCTTGCATGAAGCTCTACCAAGATTGTTCAAATGGTTCTGGTCCATTGCATTTCTGGTTCACTGGAGCTAAAAATAGATTTTATAAGTTGGATCTTTAAAAATCTTCTTCTCCCAAACCACAAGGCCTGGAGCTTTGATATTTGGTATGAAGCATCATCTAGTGGACCTCTACCAAGTTTGTTCAAATTATGTCCCTGGGGACAAAACTGACCCCACCCAAGGGGTCAGTTGATTTTACATAGAGTTATATAGGGAAAACTTGAAAATCTTCTTGTCAGAAACCACAAGGCCTTGAGTTAAGATATTTGGTATGTAGCATTGTCTAGTGGACCTCTACCAAGTTTGTTCAAATCATGGCCTCTGGGTCAAAAATGGCCCCGCCCCGGGGGTCACTTATTTTACATAGAGTAATATATGAAAATCTTTAAAAAATCTTCTTGTCAGAAACCGTAAGTTATAGAGCTTAGATATTTGGTGTGTAGCATTGTCTAGTGGACCTCTACCAAGTTTGTTCAAATCCTGTCCTCTGGGTCAAAAATGGCCCCGCCCCAGGGGCCACTAGTTTTACATAGAGTTATATAAGAAAATCTAAAAAAAATCTTCTTGTCAGAAACCGTAAGTTATAGAGCTTAGATATTTGGTGTGTAGCATTGTCTAGTGGACCTCTACCAAGTTTGTTCAAATCCTGTCCTCTGGGTCAAAAATGGCCCCGCCCCAGGGGCCACTAGTTTTACATAGAGTTATATAGAAAAATCTTAAAAAATCTTCTTGTCAGAAACCGTAAGTTATAGAGCTTAGATATTTGGTGTGAAGCATTGTCTAGTGGACCTCTACCAAGTTTGTTCAAATCCTGGCCTCTGGGTCAAAAATGACCCCGCCCCAGGGGCCACTAGTTTTACATAGAGTTATATAGGAAAAGCTTAAAAATTCTTCTTGTCAGAAACCGTAAGTTATAGAGCTTAGATATTTGGTGTGAAGCATTGTCTAGTGGACCTCTACCAAATTTGTTCAAATCCTTGCCTCTGGGTCAAAAATGGCCCCGCCCCGGGGGTAACTTGTTTTACATAGAGTTATATAGGAAAAACTAAAAAATCTTCTTGTCAGAAACAAGAAGGCCTACAGTTAAGATATATGGTATGTAGCATTGTCTAGTGGACCTCTACCAAGTTTGTTCAAATCCTGGCCTCTGGGTCAAAAATGGCCCCGCCCCGGGGGTCACTAGTTTTACATAGAGTTATATAGGAAAATCTTAAAAAAATCTTCTTATCAGAAACCGTAAGTTATAGAGCTTAGATATTTGGTGTGTAGCATTGTCTAGTGGACCTCTACCAAGTTTGTTCAAATCCTTGCCTCTGAGTCAAAAATGGCCCCGCCCCAGGGGTCACTAGTTTTACATAGAGTTATATAAGAAAATCTAAAAAAATCTTCTTGTCAGAAACCGTAAGTTATAGAGATTAGATATTTGGTGTGTAGCATTGTCTAGTGGACCTCTACCAAGTTTGTTAGAAAAATTTCACAAGGGTCACTATTGGCCCCGCCCGAGGGGTCACAAGTTTTAAATAACAATATAGAAGAAAATCTTTAAAAATCTTCTTTTCTGAAACCACAAGACCTAGAATTTTAAAATTTGGCATGAAGCAAGCTTTATCAAGCTTTTTCAAATTATTGGATTAGGTTAAAGGTCACGGAGGCTAAAAGTAGATTTAACTACTGTACCTCATAGAGCCTTCATTTATTGACCAATATCTTTGATATTCAGTATAGAGGTTCCTTGCATGGACCTCTACCCATGGGTAGGGTTTGAGGTCACTGGGTCAAGGTCAAGGTCACCATAGCTTATAATAGATATTTCTACTTTCTGTCATAGAGCCTTTATTTATTGACTGATATTTTACATATTTGGTTTGTAGGCACTTACATATTTTCAATTAAAAAATGAAATACTGCTTAACAGCAAACTTAAGTACTCAGGTGAGCGATCCAGGGCCATCATGGCCCTCTTGTTCATTTCTTCGTTGTTAAATTATCATCAGCTGGCTTTATCTGGGTTGAGAAACAGCAAACAGCCAAACTTATATTTGATGTGAATTGAAATGTGTCTAAGCATGGCGTTGATACTTAAAAGAGAACATTTTATAGATGCACCAAAAGTTGACATTCGTAGCCATAAATAGTCATTGTGAACCTCTTATCTTGCGTGTACAGTGTCCTTTATAATAATCCAGTATAGAATGTTTGACTGTCTGTATAATTTGGTATTTACCTTACCAGGCAGCAGGTAAGAAAATTTGAAAGTAAAACTAATGCTTTGTGCTTTAAATTTGTATAAAAATTATTTTTCATATCATATTTAGATTAGTTTTGAAGAATGCAAAAAAAGAAACCCATCAGATCTGTCAACTTTCAGTCTCTTAATTACAAGTTAATTGCACTTCCTGCAATTGCAGAAAGTACAGTTACATAAAAAATCAAATATCTTAGAATGCAGAAAAGTTGTTTGTACTGATGTGTATCCTTACCATTATTTTATGGAGGAAAAAAGTTTTACCTCCATTGAGTAAAAGTAGAAAACTGTGAAAATCTGTTATGACATCTACACAATACTCCAAACAAGCAATTTAGATTACTTAAGTATGACTTGGAGGTGCTTTGTCTGGAATGGAATATTAACCCTGAACATGCTGAAACTTTGTAATGGATTTGCCCAGCATTGAGTTTGGAACAGTCTATTAAAAGTTTAAAGGATTTCAATATCAAAATACAAAAATAGAGCTACCAACAGTATAGAGCCTGGTCAGACTGCACGGATGTGCAGGCTGGCCTAGCTCTATACTGGTGGCAAAGGCTAATCCCTTTCGGTTCCAGCAGGTTAAGGGTTAAAAGATGAGCAAGCTTATTAGGTGTAAAAGTAAAAAAGAACAACATATAACTAAGGATAAAAACAGAGGTTCAGTTTAGACAGTTACAGTTGGCAACTGTTCAGTGAATAAAATCAAGCTGGGGCTGGACTGTATATACTGGGGAAGGGGAATTCCAGGAATGTATAGATCTTTGAAAGATGATACTGGGTGTGAGACTGTGGGATCAGGTAGTTCAGGTTCCTTGTAAGGCAGGGGTGATGGTGAAAGATGGTTGTGATCTACTGCAACAAGATTGTGCTTTATTTAATATAAATTAGTATAAGAGAGATAGATGGATTCGTCAGTATTCAAGGGATTGCCAGGTTAGTTCTTTTAACATTTCAGTTTCTTTTGAGTAATCCTCAGATCACATTTATCTGGGTTGAACTCCATTGACCAGTCCTTTTCCCATGTTTCAAGGAAATGGAGATCATTTTGTAGGATTTGTGTAGCCTGCAGGAAGGTATCGTGTCATAAATATATATCAATAAGAAAAGAGAGAGGTCTTTAGGGAGCAGATCAGTTGTCCAGTGGTAACACGCTGGACTGGTAATACAGGGTTCACAAGTTCGATCCTCCCCTCCTCCTATCCTCTACTAATATTACTAATTGTCTTTCGGATGAGACGTTAAACTGAGGTCCTATGTGTCAGTACTATACGCTGGGCATGGAAAAGAACCAGGGGTGTCTCTGGAATGGGATGCTTTCTGTATCTTGTACTATCCCCCACAACCTAAAATAACTTACCTCTGCAGGGTCGTCGGTCATATGGGTAACTGGTACTGAAGATAAATAAACTTGCCTTGAAATGAGTTCACTATAGTATTTTAAATAAATTGAGTTGCAATGTTGAGCGACTTTGAACAAAAGCCACTTTTACTTAGGTTGTGCTGAAAACACTGTTTAGTTCAAATACAGTTTGGTCACTTTTCAAAATGAAGTCACAAAACTCCTACGATTGTAGGGCTGTTCACGATAATAATGATGCTGAAGTGGTGGTTTGGTCATGGTTGCTGTCTGGAATACTTCTTGTAGAAGCAAAGTTACTGTGTGTATTTTAAGTTCAGCTTTTTTGTGCCCTTTGAGAACTGGCAGTCTGATTTACAATGTCACTTGTTTGTAAATTGATCTTGCAAATGTATTCAATTGAAGTCTGCAAATAAGATCAATGAAATCTTACATCTTGATCAAAGTTGGTAATTTACCAGAGCCTTATTTATGTATTTTGCTAAGCACACACTGGCTTGTTAACATCCACATGACCAAAACCCATTTACACACACAACTGACATCTTTTAAAGACATATGCCCTAATTTTGTAGTTTTGAACAATTTCTTTAACAGAAAGATTTTGAGACTCATTTTCCAATGAACTCTCTTCTTCACAGATTATAGTTAGACAGAAATTACGATTAGGGAAAATTTATGCTTCGAGCCAAGTTTTTTTATATAAGGTATGATATATGTTTATTGGAGTTCAGTTTTGGTTGCTAATAGTGAAATGGTTGATTATCAAGTTTTAGAGGAATTTATGCCATACTTTTGAGGGTTTTCTTCAAGCCATCAACAAGACAAGTCATATTGTGGAGGATATTGGAGGATATCTCATAATCTGCTGTGGATAATTTGTATATCACTACCAGAATGGATAGATAATGCTGTAGAAATGAGATAAAATATTGATTTCAAGAGAAGAAATTAGCAAAAAAAAAAAAAGGTGTTTTTGATATTATCAAGTTTCTACTATGTGAGACTTAGCCTTTTTATATTGATGTCTTTTATGTTTTTGATTTGATATTAGAAAAGATAAGGTATTGGTGAAGTGTTAATAAGAATTAAAAGAATAATGGAATAATGTTTCTTCTTGATGGTCAGTTTAGTTAATTTGCCTACCAACATCCTAATTTTGTGTATTACTGGTTTGATATTTAAGTTCCTAACTTGGAAGTGGGTATCACTGTAAATGTTGATCAAACCTGCACCAGGTGAGTGCTTCGAAATTCCATTTTTAAAAATGAATGTGGAATGTGGTTTTTCTGAGAGACAGAAAAAAAGAAGGTTTCAAGGAAAGAGCAGTGCGCAAATAGCTAGCCCTACCTTAATAAAGGTAGTAGGGTGATGCTTAAAGGGACATAATCCTAAAACTAACTGATAATATATCGCATTACCGTATGTATTTTATTGAAAATGTGAAAAAATTTGAAAATGTATAAAGAGGAACCTTTTTTTCAAAATGTTTCTTTAGGGCCATTTAAAGAGACTCAAAACATATTCCTTTGTAAAAAATTGCTACCCACCCACAAACTGTACGATGACAGTTTGCTATCAATGAATTCAGGCTACCTGTAACACTGAGAGTTTTACATGGTGTAATGATTCTTTATTATTCAAATTTGGAATACTTAAAATTTAGGATTTGAACTTCTGGGTTATTCATTCAATATATGATACAAAACAAAATCATTTTGCTGAAAGGAACTAGTATAGTCTTTGTTATAAAGTGTGCATTTTTATATAGATGGCATTCTTGAGAAAACTTCTGTATCTGGATTCTTTAAGGACATAGATTTATCATAAAAGGGGGCTTTTATTAGACTTAATGTGCATGAAACGGTTTTTATTTGTTATGTGTTATAAGAGCTCAAATGACATAGAGGAAGTTATATAACGTGTTTGTCCAACTAATTGTACGTGAGTCGAGATATTGTGTAATTTTTTGTATGGGTCAATATCTCTCCTCCTTATAGCGAGATTCTGACCCAAAACAAAAATATCTCAGAATATCGTCAAGACTTATGATACAAGTATGAATCGGATACAAAAATCTGCATAGAAAACATATTTATTACGACAGGGGTTGAGTGTATGTCTGATGCAGCTAACTGTTAAACTAAATAAGGAGATACGATATTTTGCAATTGCTTCTAAGTATGAAACTGAGAAGTTAATGACTTTCTATTGTATGTGTTATTATGTTGGAATAATAGTGGCTTAGGAAAATTTTCTTGATATTTATCAGTTGGTTTTTTTTAAGAAAGGGCAAATTTATTCTGCCGAACAAGTGCTGGAGGACGTGTCATTCAAAGATAAATAATTCATCTTTCTTCATTTTTACTTTCAGTTGTCTGGCAGAATGATGGATATGACGCTTAGCATGACAGTTTAGAAAACAGACTGATTCTTTTGATGCAAAAAATGCCGGTTGGAGCAGTTCCATTCCCGTTTGGAATCTGCCGAATTTGTAAAGACAAAGCTACTGGTGTTCATTATGGTGTCACAACATGCGAAGGATGCAAGGTAGGTGGTACAAGAATTGATTTTAGAATTGAGCTAAGATGGTTTATAAGTAATGCTAGATTCAAAGTACATTTTTAAGGATGGAATAGTGTGAGTTGAGAATTAAATAAAACCAAATAAATGATTTTTTTATTGCAATAAGTTAGTAGTAAATGCAATACTTGGTTTTAAACATCTTCTGGTATAGATAATATTAATATAGTAGTTGTCTTTGAAATATTGTACATATTTTTTTTCCAAATCTACAATGCCTTATGGAAGTGCAGTGATTTGCAGAAAAAGTCTTACATCATCAATAGCTAAGTGACAGCATTGATACCTCATTTCTGTGTGGGCCTAGTGTACCAGGCGGCAGAAAATTACACTTAGGCTACCCCTTGACTAGAGTGATGACTTGTCATAAAATTGTTTCATTTTGCCTTCACCTAAGTAAAAAATAAGAAAAAACTTCTTTTCTGAACTCATTTTAATTCACATTCCTGTGCAAACAATGACATAGTCAAAATTTTATCAAATGTACATGTAACATGTTACAGTGAAGACATTCTTCTGTCATTTAAGTACTTTTTGCCAAAAAGAAAAGTGTGATACAGTGAATGAATCACATTTCAACTGTTTTTTTCCATTTGATTTCTTTTTGCTTATTCACCGATTTTCTTCCTTGAAAATTGCAGGGATTCTTTAAGCGAAGCATTACAAGGGGAGATAAGTACAAATGCTTTTTTGGTGGGGACTGTGACCTGACACCTAAAAATAGAAACCGCTGCAAATCATGCCGCTTCAAAAAGTGTCTGGAGGTGGGAATGTCTGTTGAAGGTAAGACAGAACTGACATCAAAGTGAATGATTGTAAATACCGGTAAATTTAGTGCAGATCAGAATTTAGTCATTGTAAAAAAATGTTCATGGTTAACTTATTGTCAGCCCTAGATTCCTTTTAAAACAAAGACATTCCCCGCTTTCTTACTTTGCAAAGTTTCAGCCCTACCAGTTAAACCTCTGTGGCATAAAAACTTCTCCTTTTTTTATTCTGCAGGAAATACCTGAGAACAGAGAAAAATCAGAAAAAAGTCAGGAATTTCCTTTTACATGACATCTTTTGCAGATCTCAAAGCATTACCAACATTAATTTATCACGCTCTCTTTGAAATAGAAAAATTGTCTAGTGGCAGTTTTTTTTAATCAAAAACCATATTAGAACTAGAAAAAAAACATTAATTTACTACCCATCAGGTGGTGCTAAGGAATTTATTTACTATGAAATATGATGACAAGAAATATACATTGCCCAAAGCAAGTTCTAAAAAATGCAGTTACACTAAGAACTCTGCTGGTTGGTGTCATGCCTTAATTCAATTTTCTTATGGAGGTGTTATGTTACTGATATCTCAGTTGACTAGTTAAGGTATTTAAAATTGTGTAGTTATCTTCATTTAGAACCTAGAGCTTGTTTTTGAAACAAAAGCATATGTCTCCCACCACCTCCAGCTAAACACATTTTTTTTATATTAGATCCTTGCCATACATGAACTAGGACATATATTCAGAGCACCGTCTAAAGAACTTCATCTCATAGTTGTTGCTATAAAAAAATACCCCATGTTTTTGACCGTTGTGGCCTTGACCTTGGAGATGCAGACCTGGTTCTTATGCATGACACATGAAATGACAAATTTATGGAGTGGACAGGATTTTTGACATTCATCCAAAACATCCACACAGAAAACACAAAAAATGTCTCTCACTACCACTATGTGGGTGGAGACAAAAATACTGAAATTAAATCATTCTTGAATAAATTAGTTTTTGATTAGAATGTTTAATGAGTGACTATCTCAATTGCATTAATTTACTGTGCTCTTTGAACTTTTTTCAGGACAGCATAAAGTCGCCACTTTGTCCATCTGTTCTTCTTTGTCATTGCATCACACTTGCTTAGCCAGATTGGTAGCTCAAACATCAAGGTCACACTTAAGAGGTCAAAGGTTGAAATTGTCTTCACTTTTTGTTTGTCTGGGCTGTAACTTGGCCTTGGTTTGAGGGTTTCAAAATTACTTGGCACAGATGTTTGCCTCAGTGATACGGTGTGATGCTAGGTCAGTATGTCAAAGGTCAAAGGTCATGGTTTATTACAGTATATATAGCTGGCATGAATATCCCTAAGCCACATAAACATAATTTATTCATAAAATTACTTCAGTTTGTTTCAATTCACTTTTACATGACAATGTTTTCTAGCCATGTCATGTAAGTGGCATCAAGGGAATTCATTGTGTCACCAATATTCTTATATATATAATAAAGCACCTTAAATTAACACATGGGAATTTATTTTTTCCTGTTGGTTATGGTCAAGTGCTAAAAAAATGGATATTTTCAAGTTGCAAAAACCTTAAAATGGAAATCTGTTTGAATTTTTGATCATGTTTGGTTTTATCCATTGTGGTTAGTGCAGTATTTGAAATGAATCCATTTGGAAATTTAAAGACTTTAATAATTTTTAAGGCATACTGACCAACATTATTTAGCCCTATGGGGCCTAAGAAAAATGGTTTCATGAGAGATGTTTTGTGGGAAATGTTTTATTCAGTACCCAAACAATGAAACATATTGTACAGCTTGCTAGAAATCTATTTTCTTGTTTACATTGGAGATAGAAGTGGAAAGTAAATTTGAATAAATGTTTCTTTACAACAATAATATTCTGTTAGCTTGTACTTTCCCTAAGGAACATTGTGGTGGGTACCATTCAGAATTGAAAGAACAAAAGAACACACTATGTAAATAAAGAACAGAAGCTTTTTGAATTGAGTCATTCTAGTTTATTTGTAGTGTAAACTCTGACAGGCTATTTTTAGATATTCAGGCATTGTTATCTTAGTAAGTTTGCCCAGCAGTCTGTGACTGGTCCATAACATTTGAACACTGTGTGATATTTTGAAATAACAAAAATGTAGCCACATAATGGGCATTTGTCACATTTTGTGACAACTCTTATTTTTAGCTCACCTGAGCACAAAGTGCTCATATTGAGGTATTGTGACTGGACTTTGTCTGTCATACATTTGTTTGTTTCTTCTTCATAACAACATCTCCTCCTTAAAGCGACTGACTCACAGACAATGATAAAAAGAAAATGTTTATACATCTTGAAATTCTTGCTGTAATCATGAAGGACATATTTAAACTAAGTTACTGACTCAGTTTTTGTTACAGAAAAACATCAAAATATAAAGTTTTACTCACTTTTTTTGGTAAAAAATTTACCCCGTTAGTCACGGGGTAGATACTTTAGTTATAACATTAATTTTGAGGCGCTCTAAAATCTAGATGCCATGGCTCAGTGGTCTAAGTCGTCGTTCTGTATTTTACTGACCGAAAGGTCGTGGGTTCGAATCCTGGTAAAGTCAAAACTTTTTTTTTTTATATAAATTTGAACATTTAAGTTTGAGGTTCTTTTCTTTTACAGAGACCTCGAAATACTATGCTGTAGCACCAGTCCCACCCTTTTTATGCCCCCCATCAGAGATGAGGGGGCATATTGTTTTGCAAATGTTGGTCGTCAGTCGGTAGACACTTCATTTCCGATCAATATCTAGAGAACCCTTGGATCCAGCTCCCTCGAACTTAATACGAAGGTTGGTCATGACCAGTAGATGACCCCTATCATTGTATAGGTCATTAGGTGAAAGGCCAAGGTGACAGTAACCTTGAAAAGCAAAACAGTTTCCGATCAATAACTACAGAACACTTAGGACCGCCTTCCTAAAATTTGGTGTTTAGGTTGGTCATGACCATTAGATGATGCTTATAACTTTTTAGGTCACCAGGTTAAAGGCAAAGGTCACAGTGTCCTTGAATAGCAAAATTGTCTCCGATCAGTTACTATAGAATACTACCCATAATTTCATTCTGTTATCTTTTTGGTCACTAGGATAAAGGCCAAGGTCATCGTGGCCATTCACAATAAAGAGGAAAACAGAGTCTGGTTGATAACTTGAGAACCCTTGGGCCTTGCTGCCTCAAAACTTCCTACATATTCACCCTCCCAGATTACCACCTACCTACCTACCCATGCAGTTCCTATACTCTTTTATGTTCTCCAGTAATTGAATTTTATACATTTTATTACCAAAGTGTCAATGACATAATCTACAGTTCTCTCATTCATCTGCTTGCCATAGCCAATAGCTTTTGATATCCTTTGAACGACTGACACTTTTGCAAGTATTTTCCTAGAGACCCCCTACCTCCAAGTTTAGTCTCTCAGTCCAATTGGGCACTAAACTGGGATATTTTAACCTTATGAAAATGTGATTTAGTGGTGTGACATAAATTCACGCGTAAGAGCTCGTGATTCTAGGAATTGACGTCATGCGCAGGGCGTCATGGCAATGTATGCTGGGCCAACTTAAAAAAAAAAATGGAAGGAATGACCCAGTTTCAGTGAATCCAGCATGCATCTTTGTCTCTCTCCTCTACCTTGAATGTTCATCTTTTCGAAAAATACAACATTTTTGCAGGAAAGGTCACATGACACGCACCTGCTCAGAAACATGTGTTGGCAGTAGAAGTCAAATTTTCCATTTTGTCGAATTTGCACGGACATACGTTTTTAGCTCACCTGAGCACAAAGTGCTCAGCATGAGCTTTTCTGATCAGTCTTTGTCTGTCGTCTGTCCGTCAGTCCGTCCGTCAATCCATCGTCAACTTTTCATTCAGATGACATCTCCTCTGAAACCAAAGGGCCAAATTAAATGAAACTTGCCTGGGATGTTCTTTGCATGAAGCTCTACCAAGATTGTTCAAATGGTTCTGGTCCATTGCATTTTTGGTTCACTGGAGCTAAAATTAGATTTTAAAAGTTGAATCTTCTTCTCCGAAACCTAAAGGCCTGGAGCTTAGATATTTGGTATGAAGCACTATCTAGTTGACCTCTACCAGGTTTGTTCAAATCATGGCTCCTGGATCAAAAATGGCCCCGCCCCAGGGGTCACATGTTTTATAGAGAGTTACATAGGAAAAACTTTAAAAAATCTTCTTGTCAGAAACCGCAAGGCCTAGAGTTAAGATATTTGCCGTGCAGCATTGGCCAGTGGACCTTTACCAAGTTTGTTCAAATCATGGCTCCTGGGTCAAAAATGGCCCAGCCCCAGGGGTCACATGTTTTACATAGAGTTATATAGGAAAAACTTTAAAAAAATCTTCTCGTCAGAAACTGCAAGGCCTAGAGTTTAGATATTTGGTGTACAGTATTGTCCAGTGGACCTCTACCAAGTTTGTTCAAATCATGGCTCCTGGGTCAAAAATGGCCCCACCCCAGGGGTCACTTGTTTTATATAGAGTTATATAGGAAAAACTTTAAAAAATCTTCTTGTCAGAAACCGCAAGGCCTAGAGTTTAGATATTTGGTGTGTAGCATTGTCCAGTGGACCTCTACCAAGTTTGTTCAAATCATAGCCACTGGGTCAAAAAAGGGCTTGCCCCTGGGGTCACTTGTTTACATAGAGTTATATAGGAAAATGTTTAAAAAGTCTTTACATCAGAAACCAAAAGGCCTAGAGTTTAGATATTTGGTGTGTAGCATTGTCCAGTGGACCTCTACCAAGTTTGTTCAAATCATAGCCACTGGGTCAAAAAAGGGCTTGCCCCTGGGGTCACTTGTTTACATAGAGTTATATAGGAAAATGTTTAAAAAGTCTTTACGTCAGAAACCAAAAGGCATAGAGCTTAGATATTTTGTATGTAGCATTGTCAAGAGGACCTCTACCAAGTTTGTTCAAATCATCGCCCCTGGGTCAAAAATGGCCCCACACCAGGGGTCACATGTTTTACATAGAGTTATATAGGAAAAACTTTAAAAATCTTCTTTTCAGATACCACAAGGCCTAGAGTTAAGATATTTGGTGTACAGCATTGTCTACTGGACCTCTACTACGTTTGTTCAAATCATGACCCTGGGGTAAAAACTGGCCCCACCCGGGGGGTCATTTGATTTTACACAATGATTTATATAGGGAAAACTTAAAAAATCTGCTGCTCTGAAATACCAAGGGCTATACCTTCAATTGTTTGTTGTTATGTCTTCTGCCAACCTTGCCCTTCTAATGGAATCATATTATTTATGCCTTGTCTATGGGTGTCTGTTTGTCTGTCTTTCACACTTCGTTTCCTTTCAATAACTTGAGTACCAGTTGACCCAAAGCCTTCAAACTTCACAGGGTTATTGCCCTTATTGAGTACAAAAAATCCCTTTTGTGATTTGGGTCAGTAGCTCAAAGGTCAAGGTCAGAGGAACCTCTAGAGTGAAAACCATTTCCACTCAATAACAGGATTACCATTTCGCCCAGAGCCTCCAAACTTCAAAGGGTGATTGCTTTTACTAAATAGAAGAACCATATTGTTTTTGGGGCTAGTATGTCAAAGGTTAGGGTCACAGGGACCTGTAGAGTAAAAACTAACTGTAGAACCATTTACACCCAGAGCCTTCAAACTTTATTGGATAAATGTATTAGAAGTACCCTATTGTTTTTAGGGTCCATAGGTCAAAGGTTAAGTTCACAGGGACCTGTAGAGTGAAAATTGTTTCTGCTCAGTAACTGGAGTACCATTTTACCCAGAGCCTTCAAACTTCATAGGATGATTGTCTTTACTCAGTAAATGAACCCAATCATTTTTGGGGTCAGTAGGTCAAAAGTCAAGGTCACAGGGACATGTAGAGTGAAAACTATTTCTTCTCAGTAACTGGAGTATCATTACACCCAGAACCTTCAAACTTTATAGGGTATTATATTAGAAGAACCCTATTGTTTCTGGGGTCTGCAAGTCAAAGGTCAAAGTCACTGGGACCTGTAGAGTAAAACTATTTCTGCTAAAAAAATTGAGAACCATTTCACCCAGAGTCTTCAAACTTACTGCAAAGCTTTTCAAACTTGCACCTATAAAAACCAATAACGATATTTGTAAAATGAGCAATGAGACTCAGGTGAGCGATTTAGGGCCATCATGGCCCTCTTGTTAAATGGATACAGAGGTGTCCAAAATTCGTCCTTGACCTTGATCATGTGACATCCTGTATTTTGCCATATATACTTTTCAATGTTGGGGCCGCATCTATATTTGGGAAGTTAATGTGGAATCTATGGAGGCCTTAAGGTGCCATCTTCACGGTTACGTTTTATTACGTTATCATCGTTTAAAGGATATCAGAAGCCCCTGTCATCCTTCCTTTAATGTACTGACACAAGTCCCTGTCCTACCTTTCTATACTTCTATTGCTGTCTCTAGGGATAAGGTGCTAGGGGGCATATATGCTTTACAAACATCTCATGTTACTCTGGTTAGAGGTAGTACAAACTGCAGTTTTTTTTCCTTTCTTACCAGATAGAGATCCTAATGGAAACCCAATTGTATCATCAAATATCCTAACGGAAACCCATTTGTATCATCAAATATCCTAATGGAAACCCATTTGTATCATCAAAAATATTTGAGTAACCCATAGTACTATAGATTTAGTTTCCTCAACTCTTATGCTGTGGCAGACTCTTCCTTTGTGACCAGTGCATTGTCTGCACTATTCACATTTTTAATAAGCACCCCCCTGCATAAACAATTAATGGATCTGTCCAAAATTGAAAGATGAACATGTCCATTTTAGACATTTAGCATGGTAAGGATTAATTTTTCCTCAGTTTAAGTCCAACAAGAACTTGTGTAATACCTCTTATAAAAAAGCTCTTGTTAAAATTTTGTATATAATTTACTATTCTGAATGGTCCTTAGGAGATGTACATGTTTAAGTTCATATTGTAAAGGGCTTTTGAAGTACCTTGTACCTGCTCTCAGTTTTCATATGGGACTGGCTTCATTCAGACACTCCTTACGTAGTGCTGTGTTCTATTATGTTTTTCTAAAAGAAATTTATATTCATTTTTCTTTCTTAGGATTAGCCATGTATAAAACAAGATGAGAGATAAAGAAAAACCTTGACCTTGATAATTGAGATTTGAAATTGAATTACTGTCATTAAGCTATACAAAAATCCACATTTAATTTTTTTTCATACTTTGAAATTAAAATGTTTCATTGTTACCACCCATTGAGGGATTTCAGGTCATGCATTATGTTAATAAATTCATTGAAAAAATTGAAAATAAAGACGCTTTATACAGAAAGATAACTATTTTATCCTCTATTGACTATCCAGCTTAGGTAAACACAAATATTAAATCTACAATCAATTTCTTCAAAGGGGGTGAAAAAAAGCTCACTGCTTCTTGATTTAATAACTCTTAGAACTTAAATACATCTTGTCCTTGAGATTAAGTCTTAAAAGGCCACAAACAACAGCCTTTTTTTTCCCATTAAATGCTAGTTTCTTAAAAAATGCTGACTTCATAATTTTTTAAAGAGGGAAGAAAGTGTAATTGGAACATAATGTCTGCACAAGAACCGTAACTCCATCTTACATTTTGAATAATCTCCCTTTGTCAATTTTGCTTGTCCCGATCATAACTCAAAAAGTATTGGAGGTATCAACTTGAAACTTCATAGATAAATATATTTTATTAGGGAAGTGCAATGCCTAAGAACCATAACTCTCATTAGCAAAATTTGGAATTATTTCCCTTTGAAATTTTTCATACTTAATTTTTGTTCGGGGTAATAAAAAGCATTGGAGGTATCAACTTGAAACTTCATAGATGAATAGATATCATTGAGAGGAGCATTGCTCAGGAACCATAACTCTTTTTTGCATAATGTTGGAATTGTTGCCCTTTGAAATTTTTCATTCTTGGTTTTTGTCCGGGGCATAACTCAGAAAGTATTGAAGATATCAACTTGAAACTTCATAGATGGATAGATCTCATTGAGGAGAAGTGCAAAAGAACCATAACTCTTTTAACCATGATTTTGAAAGAATTGCCCCTTGAAATGTGTCATACTTAATTTTTGTCTCGGGCATAACTCAAAAAGTATTGGAGATATCAACTTGACACTTCATAGGTAAATAGATTTCATTGAGTAGAAGTGGAGTGCTTAAGAACCGTAACTTTCTTTGCATAATTTTGGAGCTGTCGGGTTTTGTTCGATAGATAAATAAATCTCATTGAGGAGAAGTGCAGTGCCCAAGAACCATAACTCTTTTTTGCATAATTTTGGAATTATTACCCTTTTTAATTTTTCATACTTTATTTTAGTCTGGGGCATAAAGTAACGCTTCCATTTATCAGAACCCTGCTGAAAAAGCATCATGCTAAGTGTATTTGCACCAGTACAGTGGCAGTTCTAATTTTCACAGACTGCAATTTTTTTTTAAACAAATGTCAAGTTATAACATCAAGTTATAAGCTACCATGTCTGTGACACATTTCTTGTTTAAATCTTACACATGTATATGAAGTTAATCTGCCTTGATTTGTGTATAAAGTAGGAGTTTTGGTTACCTCTAAAGATTCATAGGTACAATGTAAACTTTAAAAAATTTGTTTACAAGCAAAGAATGAACTTTTAAAATCTCCTTTCAATATTTCTTTACAAAGGTTTTCCAATTGTCAGTACCTTACAAAAGCTTTGGAGAATTAGCTATTGATATTAAGGTTGGAACAACAATTTACAATACTTGATAGCTAGAGTATTCAAGTATATTTCTTGTATTTTGTGGTCTATAACTCTTTGCTAATTGAATTTGATTGAATGCAAAGTAATTACAAAAAAACCTGTACATTAAAACTGTAGCACAATACTATAGAGATATGGAAGAGATGAGGACCTCGTAGAGTGCAAAGCATCTTTATCTTCATGGCCTTACAGGGGTTTAGGGGAACACTATAGGTAAAAGAATGAAAAAAAATAGAATAGTGCTTTATGCTACATGGGGCAGGGATGAGGGAAATGGAATTTTCTAATTTCTTGTATACTAAATGAAATCATTGTTTTGACCAGATAAAAAAATTACTGAATAAGGTTATTTTCTATTGACAGCTGTAAGAATGGGACGTATACCAAAAGTTGACAAGGAGAAAGCATTAGCAGTGTTTCACAAGAGTGGCTCCAATTACAACAATCTTGAGATTGAAGTGGCAATGACTGATTCAGGAACTTATGATTTTAAAATTAACCCAAAGGAGAATGAAAATGCTCCTGGTCAGACTGGTTTAGGTAACAGGATTTCAGGGAAGGAAATTTACAGTGGACAGGTTTCATACCAGTCTTGTAATTCTCAGGCTATGTGTGATTCAGAAAAATATCTAGGTGCATTTGACCCCCAAAGCAAAAGGAAAGGCACTTTTGAAAATGAGGCTTCATTACTAATGTCTGGATTTAATGGACAGTTGCAAACAGAAGAATTTCAAGAGTCTTTTTCAGGGTTTGACCCCAATTCAAGACTTTATAACACTAAGAATATGAACACTTACAGCACAGAAACGTGTTCAGGTGACAGAGCATCTACAAGATGTGAGACTATTTCTTCATATGATATTTTAACAAACGGTGAAAACACATATTCAGCATTTAACCCTGAAAATATTCCTGTGTCAAAATTTTACAGCGCAAGACAAACAAGTTGTGACAATGTCAAAGCGACAGAGGGTGTATGTGTTGCAGGTAATAATAGTAGCAAAAGTGATGCTTTCAGAAACGTGCAAAGATGGCATTCTTATGACAATACACTGAAAACTGAGCCTGTACCAACTAGGAATGATGCTGCTGTCAGTGCTACAGCTGGTTTCAGGCTTGAGTCATATCAAGCTCATGGAACCAGTTCTGCTGAAATGCTACCACAGAGTTTAGTCCCTTGTTCAAGCAGAGATTCTGACATTCCACCCATGTTGTGTTCCCCAGGCAAACAGGCCTCTGGTCCAAGTCTAGATATGAACACTAGTTACAATGAGCAGAATGAAAACTTAAGATTGCCTTTTCAGTCAGACTTTCGAGAAGAATTTCAACAGCTTGTTGACAAAGAAAATCAATTCTGTAAAAATCTGTCGAATCAGTGCAATCCAACTGGACATATTCTTCCTGAACACACATTTGAATCTGCTTCTGAAAATTTTTCTCAACACCAAAACAGTTCCATAGATTCTGAATTGAAATCCCAAAACTATAGTGAAGAAATGGAGAAATTTGCACAGTGCAGAGACAATAGCTACTCTGATTGTGTTAACATTAGTCAAGAGGAGTGTAGTTTGAAACAACGAAAATTTTCTACAGACAGTCACGAAGGCACTGTGGAACATGATAGTCAGCATGGAAAGACAAATTTTTCAGGGGGTATGTCACCAATGAACCCTCAGTCTTTTGAAAAGTTTTCATCCCCAGGAAGTGTCATAAGTAATGAAGGCAGCGGTTCTAGCTGTCATAGTGGATACAGTCCGGCAGTAATTCAGCTTCTGTTAGATCAAGTCCTTGAATTTGATCAAGGTGACAAACTCACAGAAAAATTAAAATCTAAATTTAAGCAGATAAAAGCCGACCAGCTTGTCGTACAGCGCGTCTTGAATCTGGTGAGTGAAGCTACTGAAAGAGTAAAAAGAATTAAAAGAGGAAATTGCGAGAGTGAATGGCAATTAGAAAAATTACCTGAAAATAAGTTGGAAAGTATGAACCGTTTTCTCAGAGATTTGCACAACAATTTTAGCAGCAGTGAGGCGCCACTTCTGAAGAAAAAACGTGCTGCAGAAACTCTGTTGTATGAATCATTTGAAAATTTGGACATGGAAAGATCTAAAGCATCTGATGCTATGGTTCAAGGGCTGAACAGTCATATTGTTAGAAGTGATAGAAATCATTTTGTTTCTCAGTCCAAGCAAGTATTACCAAATCCAAATGCTAATATCTTTTCTAAAAGAAATGTTACAAACATGAATGGTCACAGTCAATCTTTAGAATTTTCAGTGTTTCAGAACTTTGAAAATGACACATTGCCTATTCAGTCTTCATCCCAGGGCATTTCTAGCAATACTGGTCATGTCTCATCAAGACATGTTTCAACCAACCAGAATATTCACATTCAAAGTCAAAATGTGTCAGGTGGCCCAGAAAGTTGGCAGGATTCTCAGGTTAGCTCGAACAATCAATTTTCACAGACACTGGTATCACCAACTTCCTCCAAAAACACTGAGGCTGATTCAGCCAAAATGACCTGTAGAAAACAAGTGGATGCCTACGATGAAACGGTGTCAAGTACAAACATTAATGAAGAAAATGCAGAAAAAGTGGAAGACATTCTAAATACTATTGATTGTATGAACCTTGGAGTGAAGATTCTGAATCGCTTCAAACCAGAACACAGAGAGAAAATTAGGCTCTACAAACAAGGTCAGGTAGGTGAAAAGGAGTTGATCTTTGGTTAGTGTATGGTAAGAACAAAATCACTAGAATAAGATAATGTGGAAATTGCAGAAATTGATATAATTTATGACTGCAGGTGTATGCATTTTGCACAGACTGTGTGCTGGTCTTATGTAATGAAGTAATATTGGTAAAAAAGTGTATTAGCAAATTACGTTCTTTTCAAGCCCATATTTCAACTTGGAAATTCCATTAGACCCTTGTCTTTGCATAACTTATACATGACACTCAGTTATAACCAGGCATGCTAACCTTTGTTCTGAGTTCTGAGTTATTTTTTCAAAAGATGTAAAAACATGAAACCCTTTAAAAAAAAAGAACCCTCCCCCCTCCCCCACCACACACACACAAGAAGCTAAGGTATCACCAGACATGCTTTCCATAGGTCTGTGTTTTCGTTAAAACAAAATGAACATTTCACCTTGAAAAATATATCCTGTGTTCAAGTAGCATGGGTTTTACCAGTTATGAATTCTATAGCTTTGAGGAATTATTTTCAAAAGGGAAAGAAATTGAATTTCAAATAGCATATATAAGAACATTATTTATGACAGGACATACTTTCCATACTTCTGTTGTCTTCAAAATGAATATTAAAATCTTTTGAGAAAGCAAGCATTGTTCATACTGTATTAAGACATAACTCCCATAGATTAGCTTTTAGTTTTTATGAGAAACAAGATTTTTATTACCATTAAAACAAAAATTACTGCAACAAATATGAGACTGAGAAATTTATGGTGTGAAAAAGTGACACTTCAGGTAGCACAGTGTTGAAAAATAATGAAATATTTTGTTGTTGCATTGATTGAATAGACACAAGATATCAATGTTATCAGGCCTGTGAAGTAGAGGTGTGGATTTAAGATATTCAGAGAGAAAAAACAGCTGTCCATTTAATGAGCCATATGTCACACTATTCACATACATGAAAATGTTTAGATCATTTAAAATCTGGCACTGTGCAGGGTATTGCTTAATTAACAAAAAAATGGAAGTTATTAGGTTTTTGATACACCCCTTTAAGTTATATTTCTTTTTGCTGTTTTTGTGAAGTGGTGGAGGTATGGCTTAAATAAAAATTATATGAAAGTTATTTAGTGTTTGCCCTTCTTCTCTAGCCAGTCAGAAAGTAAAGAAATTTAAACGTTTGTAGATTTATCTGTGGACGGTTGTGATTTCTCCACTTAACTTATGAAGAGCGCTGTATTTTTTTTTACCAAAGTGCACCTGCCAAAACACGTATGCACCGGTGTGTCAGCTCACAAGTGGGAGTGGTTTGCTTATAGATAGGTTTGTTCCTAATAAGGAAGCCAATGCAAAGAGTGAAAAATCAAAATGGCAGGGGCAAACAGTAAGTCAGATAGAAGCTATGAAGTGAAATCTTCAGCATTAAGAAACCTAGGCAGCTACGCTCCCTTCGCTTTCTTAATGCTGAAGATTTCACTTCATAGCCTCTTTCCTATACTAGATCTGTGATATGCCCACTTTAAGTTGTATTGCTTTTTGCTGTTTTAGTGAACTGGTGGATTAAACTTTCAAAATGTTTTACTAAAAAATTTGATCAGGGGTAGAGCTTAACCCTGAAGTCAAAATTTGAGATTTAGAACCCTTACCCAGCTAAATGTTTTCAATAGACTGGTCCAACATTCAATTTGGACAGACCCATTGATAATTTGTAGGGGTTTTTATTAAGAAAATAATGCAGATATGGATGTGGCAAAGACAAAAACAATAGGTAAAAACAAGGTCAAGATTAAGAATAAGCATCAGAATATTGCATTAATATGACAGTCTCTCCTTTTGAAGCAGATTAGATATGAAGCTCTGAGAAATGGTCATTGATATATCAAGAATATATTTACTCTCAGAAAATGACAAAGATTAACATAACTTTTCGCTTTCTGTTTGGGAATTATGTTGCACCTCTATGATCAGTGCAGAGGCTTTGACTACTGAATTTGCTTGTGACATACCCATTGCAGGAGTATTTTTAGACTGAACCTCTATATAAAGTTGTTGTTGTTGTCAATTTTTTCTCAGCTACATTTACGCGTAATGACGGACAGTGATGAAGACTGTGCTGCCATCTATCAGAAACTGATGGAAGGAATTCCAGGTCTTAATGACCGTATTCTAGGTAAGCTTTGAAACAAAAGCTTTTAAAATATGTTCCCTAAAACGTATGTTAAAGAAAAAAAGAGATCGGAAAAAACAAAGTCATTTAACTTACGGTACAGTGTATTCCAAACAGGTTATCCTGTTCCAGCTGCCATCTTAGTTTTAACAGGCATTGGTTCTTGGTTTAATGTAATGGTTACTACCTATTTTCTTCTCCTCAAATGGCATTAAATTTTCACTGAAACTTAACTGACCAGAACTATTGAGCAGCTTAGATACTGAGTCAACGTTTTACTGTATTCTTCATGTATTCAAAAGGATAGTCACCCTGATCATCTAACAAGGGTTTTTCTCAATCTGATCTGAAATTTTACTTTTGATGTCTCTAAAATGCCAAAGTAATTTTATATATCTTGTCTTTAAAACTCAGTTACATTACAAGCATAATGTGAATGGTCTGAGCTGTTTTATTTCATGAATATAACTTCATGGTTATAATCGTTTGTTTCAGGCTTTTGTGATAGTATACCAGGGTTTTTAGACCTCTGTAAGGAGGACAGAGAGAAGCTGATCAAGAGGTCATACTATGATATGTGGACGGTAAGAATGTTCATGAATTATGTTGATGGTGATTGCCTTGTTAATGTAGTATACAGTGGTGAACTGGCATTTTGAATTATTTTGCTAATGCACTCATTGCTTTTGTATTGGTGTTTTTTGTTTTATTGTATTTCTAAAGTCAGATTGCCATCTTTCCAGTTGGTGACAGACTGATATTTTTTTTCTGTAATATCACATTTCTTCTTGTTTTTCATCTTTTTTTTTTTTTTCGAGCAAAAAGGAATAATGAATAAAGATTTTTTTTTGTTATACGTCATTGTTTGTTCTCTTGTTTGTTGCAAGATGTGTTTCATCTTCTTTTTTTGTGTTCTTTTCCATTTTCCACAAGAAATTGGAAATATTTCTTGAAACTGTCTATTTTATTGTATTAAAGCTGAATCTGTTATTAAGTTAGGATTTCTTTATTTTGTCTATAATTCTTGTTTTGTAGACTCATTTAGGGGAAAGCCTCACCCTCCATTTATTGGAAACTACCGCATAACAAGATTATTATAACACTTTTAAGACAAAAAGCCTGTAAAAGGCAAGGCAGTGTCTAATCCAGAAGTTAGGAAATAAAGGGAAAATGAAGTTAAAACGCGTGCAAGTCAGAAATAAGAACACAGTCAAGTCAGAAATAAGAACACAGTCAAGTCAGAAATAAGAACACAGTCATTTGTTGTTTATTTCAGTTGTCGTATTCTGAATATTTCCAAAATGGTGAGAGTTTCTGGATTCTTCCGACAGGGGAAATTTACTCAGCATCCGCAATGAGGAAAATATTGAACGATGAAATGGTGGACACTATAATGAAGTTTGCTGATGAGTTTAACAGTCTGAATTTGACAGACCTTGAAACAGCTATATTTGCTGCTGTTCGTCTAACATTGACAAGTAAGAAGCCATTTAAGATTGTAATAAATATCCGTCCCCTAATAAACACCTCACTGTTTTGATAAAAAAGGGTGAAGAGTATTCATCAGCACTCTAGAAGTTAACAGAAATATGGTCTGAACTTAATACAGAGCTTTTCAACAATAAATGCTGCTTTCCCTTAACTCAGAGTTCATGTTATGATAAAATGTAACAACCTGATATTTATCACAATATTAATATTATTCATACAGTGTCTCACTAGAAGGGGCAGTAGGTTTACCCTCTGTCTGTCTGATGATCTGCCTGCAAAAAATCTGGAGCCTGCAATAACTAAATATGGAAGCTAGGTTCATGAAACTTTTTATGATGATAGTTATCAGTGTTAAGATAATGCATGTTGGCTTTAGTTTTGCCATGTGCCTCTCAGTCTATGCATCAGATTGAAAATCTGTATCTGACAGTAACTAAAAAAAATGATGAAGGTGAGAGTCATCTTAAATTTGAAGGTTAATAGGTCAAAGGTCAAAGATTCTGTTTTGATTTCAGCCCTATTATTGAGGACCCCTGATTATTTTAAGTTATTTTTCTATAACATAATATTAGTTTACCTAGTTAGTTTCTTTATTTTGACCTCAGACATCTTTTTGCGGTTTTCAGCTCAAGGTAACAACCTTGACCCTAAAAATTGGCTTAATTTGTAACATCTGAGTAAATTTTAGCTTCAATATTGTCTACTTTTAAAACTGTATCAACAAATGTCTGTTTGCTATGTTCAGGTGGAGTTGACATTGAAGACAAAGCTAAAGTAGAGAAACTACATAGACATCTGCTCAAAACTCTCATGTTTGAGATGGAGAGGAATCACCCTGGCAGCCATGCTCAGTTATTGCTCAACATTTTCCATCTAGTGCCTTTGATAGAAAGTGTCAACCGAATCCAGAGTGAAATTATAGCCAACTTTTCCCTGAACAGATTCAGTAAGTAATTAAGTTTTTGTAAGTGGTTAAATTTTTGAAGTCCTGGCTGTAGCTACTCACTGATCTTTTGAAATCTCCTTAAGCATCTTGACTTTCTAGCATGACAAAACTGGCAGTATTTATAAAAGATATATTTGCATGAAATTGATAAGAGAAAAAAGAAAATATGCAATATTCTGGTCAGAGAAACTTGAATTTGAAAAAAAAAAGGGAAAAAAAAAATTGAGCTAGTTAGATACTTTCTACATCAATGTTTTCTTATGTAAGTCAGTTGCAGAAATCTGTATTAAGAACAAACATGCCTAAAGTGAATCACACATTTAGTGCTGCATAAGATAAATAAAATGTACAATCAGCCAACAAATCTGTGACAGTTTTGTATACATGTTGACCAAATTTGTGACAGTTTCATATATATGTCAACCAAATCTGTGATAATTTCATATACATGTTGACCAAATCTGTGACAGTTTCATGTACACGTTGACCAAATCTGTGACAGTTCTGTGTACATGATGACCATATCTGTGTCAGTTTCATATACATGTAGACCGAATTTGTGACAGTTTCATATACATGTAGACCAAATTTGTGACAGTTTCATATACATGTCAACCAAATCTGTGATAATTTCATATACATGTCAATCAAATCTGTGACAGTTTTGTATACATGTTGACCAAATTTGTGACAGTTCATATACATGTCAACCAAATCTTTGATAATTTCATATACATGTCAACCAAATCTGTGATAATTTCATATACATGTTGACCAAATTTGTGACAGTTCATATACATGTCAACCAAATCTGTGATAATTTCATATACATGTTGACCAAATCTGTGACAGTTTCATGTACATGTTGACCAAATCTGTGACAGTTCTGTATTCATGACGACTATATCTGTGTCAGTTTCATATACATGTCGACCATATCTGTGACAGTTTCATATACATGTAGACCAAATTTGTGACAGTTTCATATACATGTCAACCAAATCTGTGATAATTTCATATACATGTCAACCAAATCTGTGACAGTTTCATGTACATGTCAACCAAATCTGTGACATTTCTGTATACATGCTGACCAAATCTGTGACAGTTTCATATACATGTCAACCAAATCTGTGATAATTTCATATACATGTCAACCAAATCTGTGACAGTTTCATGTACATGTCAACCCAATCTGTGACAGTTCTGTATACATGCTGACCAAATCTGTGACAGTTTCATATACATTTAGACCAAATCTGTGATAATTTCATATACATGTCAACCAAATCTGTGACAGTTTCATGTACATGTCAACCCAATCTGTGACAGTTCTGTATACATGCTGACCAAATCTGTGACAGTTTCATATACATTTAGACCAAATTTGTGTTTAGAATATGCTAAGTGATTTTTAACTTAAAGTTTCTGTTTTATGATTAAAAAAAAATGGTTATATTATGTTCTTGGTTTTAGCTTTCATTTATGGAATGTTATAAATGAGTCTAGTCAGATTATAAGTAGGCAATAGGTTGAGTTTGCAGTTTCTTATTCCTGTTTTATAATATCTAATACATGGTATTTGAGGAGATTTAGAAAAAAAAATATCCAAAGCCAATTCCGATTTTTGGCTTCTTAATGTTAAAGACTTATTTCTTGTTGTCTGTACTGTTAGAGGTTAGTTAGATAGCAGAACTATGACAGTTTTTTTTTTTTTATTTTACAGAAAAGGAAGGAGCTACTGGAGAAGGCAGTTAAGAAAAAGACAAATAAGAACATATGTGCTCAGAGGCATAATTGGATCAGATTGCATCTGAAAATACAGTTTACAAATGATTTAATCTCATTTATGAGTGGACCATCTGTTACCGTTATGAGCTCAGGTCTTTGTAGTTAATTGGAAAACTTCATTCTTTTCCTGAGTTGTCAATTTTCCTTTGTATTAATGAATGCTATTCCATTAATAACATTGGTATTTCTGATGAGTGATGTTTAAGCAGTTTGTAGTGTTGGTAAGAGTGCATAGATCCCTTGGATATTTGGGCCATGTTTTGAGATTATCAGTATGTGGTCAAATCTTACATGTTCAGATTTGTTTTGCTTTCAGATAATAGACTGTTTTGAAACTACTTTTGTATACTTATTATCACAATTTGACTGTCAGAAGGGACACTATAAGTGGAATAAACAATGCATGTATAACATTTCTATTAATCATGTTCCGATCATGACTATTATACCCTATTATTAACATGCAATATGTGATATAGTTGGGAGGTTGTTGTGTGATCCTTATCCATGTTTCCCTAACCTTCTGACTTAAGTTTCATTTTTTTGAAGACAGCATTTTATGGTAATTCAGAGAAAGTGGAAAATACTGTGTTTTTGCAGTTATTAGCTTATGCCTTCAAACACTGGTGTTATTTTTCTCAATGACGTCAAATTTACCAGATTGTTGATTTTTTCATCACATCCACATATTTTTTCTAGCCATAAATCATGAAATGAAACAAGAGTATTCCCGTTCCAGGTGTATTGATGAATACAGAACATAAGTTAATATGTAACCCATGGCAATAGATGCCTGTTTGACATTATTGTATTCTGTTGCATAGTGATTCCATTACAGGTTACTGCTTAAATATTCTCCCGTATTGTTTTGTACAGTCATATTAGTTTTGAAATATTTGTTTTAGTCTATGAAATATTTTCATTTATGAGCTATACATGTTTTAATGATTTGTACAAGTAATGTCTATTTTGCTTTCCGTAAGTAAGGACTTTACATCAAGGTTCATTGATGACTCTGTTGTTTGTCCAACCGCCTTCAGTCTGTACCTCAATGCAAAGACACCAGTTTAGATGTCACACGTACCTTGTTGAAGAGAGCTGAGTTTGGAGAAGTAAAAAAGCTTAAAAACATTTCAAGCGTCACTTTTCTAGTTGGCCAAAATGGAAGTAAATGAATATGAATTAATAAAATTTTAGACATAAAAGACTATGATAGGAAAATTATGGAGTTTTTACTTCTTTTGCAATATTGCCCATGAATAAACATGTATTACATCACAGTTTTCATGTTTGACAGTGAAAACATACTGCTTTGTTAAAAACTTGTTTATGGTTGGAAAATCTGTACATAAGTATAAATAAATGAGTTTTTTAATATTTGACATGTATGAAAAAGTACCTAAAAAAATGAATTATTTGTATTTGGCAAAAAAAAAAACACACAAAAATCAAAACAAAAAACCATCAAAACAAACAAAAAACTCGGAATAAATTAATTGTACTATGATTTATTTATTGCTCTGTATTCTTTTAAATCTTTCTCCTTAAATATATTAGTAAGGTTGTGAAGTGACTATAACATTCCATCTCAAGAATTTTTTTTTATTATTTCATAGTTTATTGTGTATATATTTATATAACTAGATATATTTACCAGTTTCTTTTGACTGGCTTTCTGTTATTTTTCTGTTATTTTTTGTGCAAATATTTATTAATCAGTTTATTGATGAAATCCTGATTTTTATGTTTGAAAACTGGTCCTACTTGATACTTTTTCATTATTTTTGTATGTTTGTTTTGCAAAATACTATTTTTTTTGCAATATTGTATTAACAAGGCAGAGCCTCATATCCTCAAAATGCTGTTGCTCAAGGGCCGGACCCCTGGTCTGAACCTCGGAAAATATCAAACAGACAAGTGATGTGAAGGGCATTGCCCAACACATCTTACATAGGGTATAAGATCATGCTATAAAACATGGGTAAAAAATTAAAAAACACCAGGTAGCCCAACCTAGTATCCAAGAAACCTTGTGGTTACTGTAAGAATTATTTGCATTTTTAGCTCACCTGAGCATGCTCATGTGAGCTTTTAGGATCCTTGATTGTCTGGCGTCCGTCCGTCCTTCCGTCGTCCACAGTTCATTCAAATGACATCTCCTCTGAAACCACTGGGCAAAATTTAATGAAACTTGCCTAGAATGTTCCTTGCATGAAGCTCTACCAAGTTTGTTCAAATGGTTCCGGTTCATTGCATTTCTGGGTCACAGGAGCTAAAAACAGATTTTTAAAGTTGGGTCTTTAAAAATCTTCTTGTCAGAAACCACAAGGCCTGGAGCTTTGATATTTGGTATGAAGCACTATCTAGTGGACCTCTACCAAGTTTGTTCAAATTATGATCCTGGGGTCAAAATTGGTCCCGCCCCAGGGGTAACTTGTTTTACATAGAGTTATATAGGAAAAATTTTAAAAATTTTCTTGTCAGAAACCGTAAGGCATAGGGCTAAGATATTTGGTGTGCAGCATTGTCTAGTGGACCTCTACCAAGTTTGTTCAAATCATGGCCTCTGGGTCAAAAATGGCCCCGCCCCAGGGGTAACTTGTTTTACATAGAGTTATATAGGAAAAACTTTAAAAATCTTCTCGTCAGAAACCGTAAGGCATAGAGCTTAGATATTTGGTATGTAGCATTGTCTAGTGGACCTCTACCAAGTTTGTTCAAATTATACCTCTCGGGTTAAATTTGGCCCCACCCTGGGGTCGTTGGTTTTACATAGGCTTACATGTATATAGGAAAAACTTCAAAAATCTTCTTGTCTGAAACCACAAGGCCCTGAGCCTTAAGATTTAGTATGTAGCATTGTCTAGTGGACCTCTACAAAGTTTGTTCAAATTATACCCCTGGGGTCAAATTTGGCTCCACCCCGGGGTCATTGGTTTTACATAGGCTTATATAGTGAAAACTTTGAAAATCTTCTTGTAGAAGAAGAAGTAACATTTTCAGTCCAAATAATCTGGAAATTTGTCAGACAGGTTGTTTCTATGATTTCTAGCTCAAGTTCGAATATGGGTCATCTGGGTTCAAAAACTAGGTCACAGCCCAAAAATAGAAAAACCTTGTTAACACTCTAGAGGTTACATTTTCAGTCAAAACATCCCAGAAATTTGTCAGAAAGGTTGTTTTGATGATTTTTAGCTCAAGTTCAAAATTAGGTCATCTGGGATCAAAAACTAGGTCACAGAGCCCAAATATGGAAAAACCTTGTTAACACTCTAGAGGTAACATTTTCAGTCTAAATAACCTGGAATCTGTCAGAAAGGTTGTTTCAATGATTTCTAGGTTAAATTTGAATATGGGTCATCTGAAATTAAAAACTATGTCACAGAGCCCAAAAATAGAAAAAAAACTTGTTAACACTCTAGAAGCTACTTTTCAGTCCAAATATTCTCGAAATTTGTCAGAAAGGATGTTTTAATGATTTCTAGCTCAGATTCGAATAAAGGTCATCTGGGGTCAAAAACTAGGTCACAGACCCCAAATATGGAAAAACCTTGTTAACACACATTGAGGTAACATTTTCAGTTCAAATAACCTTGAAATTTGTCAGAAAGATTGTTTTAATGATTTCTAGCTCAGTTTTGATTATGGGTTATGTGGGGTCAAAAACTAGGACACAGGGCCAAAAAGTAGAAAATCCTTGTTAATGCTCTAGAGGTTACTTTTCAGTCCAAATGTCCTTGAAATTTGTCAGAAAGGTTGTTTCAATGATTTCTAGCCCAGATTAGGATATGGGTCATCTTGGATCAAAAACTAGGTCACAGAGCCCTAAAATGTTAAAACCATTTTTACACTCCAGAGGTTACATTTTCAGTCCAAATATCCTGGAAGTTTGTCAGACAGGTTGTTTTAATGATTTCTAGCTCAAGTACTAATATGGGTCATCTTTGGTCAAAAACTAGGTCACAGAACCCAAATATGGAAAAACCTGGTTAACACTCTAGAGTTAAGATTTTAATTCCAAATAACCTTGAAATTTGTCAGAAAGGTTGCTTCTATGATTTCCAGCTCAACTTTGAATATGGGTCATCTGGATTAAAAAAACTAGGTGATAGAGCCTTAATATCGAAAAACTTTGTAAACACTCTAGAGGCTACATTTTAAGTCCAAATGTCCTGGAAATATGTCAGACAGGTTGTTTTGATGATTTCTAGCTCAGGTTGGATATGGATCATCTGGGGTCAAAAACTAGGTCACAGAGCCAAAATATGGAAAAAACCTTGTTAACACGCATTGAGGTAACACTTTCAGTCCAAATAACCTTGAAATTTGTCAGAAAGATTGTTTCAATAATTTCTAGGTCAAGTTCGAATATGGGTCATCTGGGGTCAATTAACCAGGTCCATAGCAACTTTGTTAAAAGCAGTCATATTCAGGTGAGCGATACAGGGCCATCATGGCCCTCTTCTTAATTTTGCTATCAAAAACGACTGTTGAAAAATCATATCTGCAGAAATCATCAAATTATTCAGTATTGCAGAGAAAAAAATGTGGCAGTTTTTATCTTTATATCTGTTGATAATTGTTAATGCCCCTGTATCTCTCGGAAACAATCATTTTGAGTTCATAAAATGGGTAGTTGGGTTGTGTCCTTTTTTAATTTTACAAGTCCCGGTTACTTGTTAAATAAATCTGTAAGAATGTGAAAATTGATTAGATTTCAAAACGTCATAACTATGTTTTGTTTACTTACAAGATTTCTGAAGAGTTACGATTGCTGCTGTATAAGGAATGTTGATTTATGTGTAGAAAAGTGTGTAGTCAGTATTTTATGACATATTACACACTCCAGTAAACAGATAAGTTGTTTTGAATTTATTTTCGGATGATGTCCTTCGTTTTTGCACATCACTGAAGTATAACAGACCATATTTGGAAACACGTGCTGATAGCAAACATAAACAAATTGATTATTTTCATATTCATACAAAATACCACAGCTGCATTTTAATTGCATCTTTTTAGCAACAATAAGTAAGTAGGGATCAGATAGAGGACATCAGATTATTATTTATGTTCTTCTATGCTTTCGCATAACTGCAAGACCTGTTTGAAATTTGAGAATATGGCCATTTTTATGCTCCCCGAAGGGCGAGCATATAGTTGCTGCTTTGTCCATCCGTCTGTCCGTTCGTCCTTCTGTCATAATTTTGTCCGGAGCATAACACAAAAACTATGAGAGATATCAAGACCAATCTTCATAGGAAGTTAGATCTCATTAAGGAGCAGTGCAGTGCGCAAAAAACCATAACTCTTGCTTTATTAATTTTTGAGTTATTGCCCTTTGAAATTTCTCATACTTATTTTTTGTCCGGGGCATATCTCACAAAGTATAAGAGTTATCAACTTGAAACTTTATAAGTAGATAGATCTCGTTGATGAGCAGTGCAGTGCACAAGAACCACAACTCTTGCTTTATTAATTTTTGAGTTATTGCCTTTTGAAATTTCTCATACTTTTTTTTGTCCGGGGCATATCTCACAAAGTATAAGAGATATTTACATGAAACTTTATTGGTAGATAGATCTCTATGAGGAGAAGTGCAGCATGCAAGAACTGTTACTCTATTTTGCATAATTTAGGAGTAATTGCCCTTTGTTATTTTTCATACCTTAAAAAAAAATACATATAAAACAATAGCCCTTTTGGAATTGGCATTTATTCGGGGAGCATCCATCGGTTCTACCGATTTCTTGTTTATAAATAATGGAGCAATAAGGTGTGTGTCAGCTGTATGTACATGTATATAGACAAAGACAGTTTATTGTCTGAAAACTGTACGCAAGAATAAATGGTTGTGTAATATTTTTCTTACAAAAAGCTCAGTGTTCATATTTTAACTAGAGAACCTACATGCATAATATGGTATATTTTCTGTGATAGAATTTAACAAGTGGAAAGTCAAAAGTCATTGAATGAGATTTTTTTAAATGCTGGAACAAAGGAGATAAAATATCTGTTTTGATTGAATGGTAGCCATGATATTATTTTTAAGTTAAGGCCATTAAAGTCTAATTTTAATATATAAGTGATATCTGTTTCTACGTCCTGCTTAGCTAAGCATAATACATCACTATCTTTCTCAGGGTTAATATATAGTAATGGTGTTAAGATTGGAATCATTGAAATATTTTCTAAAATTTTTTACTATCCTACATGATATAATGACTTCAGGACCTTTGATTTTACTCTTGATCATCTTTAAACTCATAAGTGATTCATTGGAAACTCTTTTCAGTTTTATTTTTCATACTGCCTGTACATTTGAATGGTGTAGACCATTTGTCTTGGAAGTGTAAAAGTCTTTCTTAAAGGCCTTGAAAAAATGTTTGATACTATTATGAAGTTGTTAAATTAGATAAAATTATTTTTAGCTCACCTATTTGGTACATGTATATATGCACCTTGCATGAATCTCTGCCATTCACTAGGGTCAAGGTCACCAAGGCTAAAAATAGATTTTCGTACATTTCCCTATAGAGTCTTCATTTATTGATCAATTTTGGAGATATTTGGTATGTAGGTAACTTGCAAGTACCACTACCTTTATCTGGGTCAAGGTCACTAAGGCTAAAAATAGATATTTCTACTTTTTGTCCTAGAGAATTTATTTAATGATTGATATTTTGAATATTTGATATATAGACACTTTGCATGAACCTCTTCAATTAGTTTGGAGTTAAGGTCACTGATTTAAAAGACAGATTTATATTCTTGATCTCATAAAGCCTTCATTTATAGACCAGGATCTTTGATATTTGGCATGTAGGTTCCTTGCATGGACCTCTACCCTGAGGTCACTGGGTCAGGGTCAGCTGCAGGTATTAATAGATTTTTGTACATTTTATCATAGAGCCTTTATTTATTAACTGATATTTTATACATTTGGTTTGTAGGCACCTACAAATCTTTGGTTAGAAAATGTTATATGGCTTCTGATGTTTGCTTTACAGCAAAACCCACAGCCAAAGTACTCAGGTGAGCAACTCAGGGCCATCATGGCCCTCTTGTTTGAATATCTGTTATATGTGCCATAATCATGTACAAATGCAACTGCCATATGGAAACATATGTGCTGTCTCTGAATGATGTATTTGATACCATAATCACATTGTTGAGGTATGCTAGTTGGTCCAAGTAATACTGTTGTGCCAGTACTTTTTATGTCAGAAATATCGAGTTGTGTGATCTATGTTTTTAAAGCTCAGTTTCATTCTTTGTTTCTTTTCTTTTGATGACTTTTGTGTCGCCTGCTACGAAGTAGCTGGGACATATAGGGATCACTTCTCCGTCGTCTGTATGTCCATCCATCCGTCTGTCTGTCCGTCCATCACAAACTTGTCTGGACTACTCAGAAACAACTGGTGTGATTTCATCCAAACTTTACAGGAATGATCAGTACCAAGTCTAGTTGTGCATATCATCTGCATTTTCCAGTCCAATGATTTTTATGAGAGTTATGGCCCTTTTATGATTTTTATTTTTAAAGTTTGTGCGGACTACTTCTCTTATATTACTAATGCAATTTGAATGAAATTTTACAGGATTGACCAGTTCCTCAAGTACTTGCGCATATCTAATGGGTTTTTCGGTTGAATGATTTTTGGCTGAGTTGTGGTCCTTGAATGAAAAAGGCATTTTGGCCAAATAATGAATTTTGTGTTGCAGGCTTCACAGTAGCTGCCACATGCTAAAATGTAGCAATGACATATAGGGATCACTTCCCCATCATCTGTCTGGCTGTCTATCCGTCCGTCTGTCGGTCACAAAACTTGTCTGGACTACTTCTCAGAAACTACTGGTGCGATTTCATCCAAACTTTACAGGAATGATCAGTACCAAGTCTAGTTGTGCATATCGTCAGCACTTTCCAGTTCAATGATTTTTGTCAGAGTTATGGCCCTTTAATGATTTTTATTTTTAAATTTAAATGAAGTGTTACAGGATTGTTCTGTACCTCAAGTACTTGCGCATGTCTTACAGGTTTTTTTGTTGAATGATTTTTGACTGAGTTATGGCCCTTGAATAAAAAAAAATACGTTTTAGCCTACAAACTGTTTGTTGAATGATTTTTGACTGAGTTATGGCCCTTGAATAAAAAAAAATATGTTTTAGCCTACAAACTGTCCAATCACCTCTCAATACTACTGTTTAATTGGCTATCATCAGGTGACACATGTGATCACTGATTGCCCTTGTTTTTATAACGTTGTTATTGTTTGTTATATTAATTATATGGACTTCACTATTGTGGGTGTTAATACAGAAGAGTTCTACTGATAAGGTGATATAGTGGCTTACTAATGAATCAGTGAAATGTTTGTTCTCTTGTGTCTTAATAGCAACTTCTCATGTGTAGTCTTAATAGTGCACCTTGATCTTCTAAACTGTAGATTTTGGTTCTCTCAGATAGCTGATTTTCTGGTGAATTTGAAGCATATGTTACCTTTTATGTTACCATAATATTGGAATACGAATGGGTGCACTTCATTTTTTTTTTCAGAGATGTGCAATTTCAGTTTCGATTCCCTTTTATTACTGCCTAAGTGTTCAGGATTAGTAATACCTCTTTCAGCTTACAGTTATATTCAATGTTCCTTTAAAAAACAAGGATAATGAGCCGAAGCTTTCTATGTAATTTCTTGAGCTTTTTCAGAATTCTCACGTAAGCTTAGTACTTTAGGAGACAAATATGGACTACATGTTATTGTCAATCTGTTTGTAATTTTTCTTAAACCTAAGCTTTTTACAAAATGTCTCAGTATAATGTTCACATGATAGTTCATCAGCCTTATTTGAACTCGTCACACTTATTAGTGGAATTTTATTTCATGAAGAATTATGGATGTCATAGCAACCAGTGAGCAACTCCCTGTCCCAAAATGAGTACAGCTAAATTATTCCAGCATTGCTTCTCATTTACCCAGTATGGCACCAGGCTCAAAAATGACCATGCTCAATGCTACAAGTTTTTTAAAGGAACAGAATAATTTGTTTAAACTATTTATTTATTATGTTTGTATTTACTCAATGTTTTCTCTCATAACAGGGGGAAGTAGACCACCATTTTACATAATCTTTTCTTTCACTTCTTGAACTTAAATAGTCAACTAAATTTCTCAGTCCAGAAATAGTTTAATTTTGGTAGAAGTCATTCCAGGGTCAGTGTTTCTAAAAATGAGATAACCTGAAATGTGGAATGCTGAGCAAGTGTAATTAAGACTTTTATTGTCAAGGTTAGTTCATAGTCACTGGTACGAAAAAAAGGAAACAAGACAGAGAAAGCCTTAATAGCTCATATAGTGATGAAACAGTTATACATATGTGTGTATGTAATAAACTATATGACCAGCGAATACTTATATTAATCATGAAATGATTGTTGAAGCATTTGTGAATCATGTACCCCATACTGTCATAATTTTAGCATTCATGAGGGTAAATGATGTCATCACAGGAATAGATACTTTTAACATGATAGAATTTGTAACAAGAGAGTTTAGACTGAAATGAAAAATGTTTATTTAGCTTAGCTTAAGTTCAGAAGAAAAAAAAAGTTATCTGTTACCTATTGTTGTTTTTTTTTCTTGTTTTACAGAGGAATGAGTCCATCTTAGCTTTGCTTAAGTCCCTGTATGCAGGAATAGTTGAAGTCTGACAAACAAAAGTTTAACCAATTCATTCCACATCAACTGGGAAACAGTTTCTTGCAACTTACATTAATTCTGCTTGGTGACTGCTTCCTGGATTCAAACCAGTACTCTTGTGGAAAGTGTAGAATCTGGAAAGTCACTTAAGACTCAACTCTAGTGGAATGACAACCAGCAACCTGATAATTCTGGTGCCCTCCCACTCAACAGCTACTCCTATTTACAAATTAAAACTGTATAAAGTTTTAAGAGTTATGTCTCTCTGATTAAAGATAACATCTTAGCCTGACCCCTTATGTAAAAAAGTTTACCACTCCTTATGAATGATGCCATGTTAGCAGAGGTTATCTCCATAAACCACTGGTAAATAGTCCACTTAGTTAAAAATGGTTTATTTATACTTAACATAAATTGTACAACACAAATCAATTATTTTCTGTTGTTGTAACCAGTATTACCATTCCTTAACTAGTGGAAGTTAAAGCATACCTTGCAGAGCTATTGTAGACAGTGCATGTGGCTTGTTAATATCTGAATATAGTTGGTCTCTTACATAAAAATGTAATTTAAGACCTACCCAAAACAACTGTACAAATGGTTGAAGTGAATTCATGAGTCATGCCATTCTGATTGTCTAATGGTCCCTGTAACTATCAACATCTTTAAGTTCAATGATATATTTATAACTGAGAAAGGATAGTCACATAGTGTTTTTGGTCCTGTGTTGAAAAGTGAATAAACTCTTGTCACTTTTGGAGCTTCGCATGCAAACCCCAATATTCACTCAGCCCTATTGAACCAGAGGGTCACTGGAACTTAAACTGTGAGGAAGCTGAGGGCTGATCCCTTGGAAAGCTGTCACAGTAATCACAACCCCTTTCACAGCCAGTATCATTTTTCACATAACAGTACTTCTTTCCATAAAATTATTGAAAATGGTATCTTTCTAGTGACTAGTCTGCTTGCAGCCAAAAGTTTTGTTGACATTTTCAAGCACAAAATTTATAGGCATTTTCTAGTTTGTTGAACCTTTACTTGAGGTCTCCTGCTTCATTCTACAGATTTTAACGAATTATGACTTGTTGCTGTCTTATCCCTCTACCAACAAGGTCTGTTACCCTTCTGTTTGAAGTAGGGCTTTACAAAATTCATTTTAACATAACTGTTTCCTTATTTCATTCTAGACCCACTTTCTTTTATCTGCATGTACTGGTATTGCACTAGATGCATTTTAATTATGACTGGTTCCATTCTTCACTAAAACAATGAATACTGGAACAAAATACAATCTAGGCTGGTTCCAGTCTTTTTACCAACCAGTCCCTCCTCTCATCGATGATCTACTGATTCCTTTTGTCATAATATTTAACTTCACTGACTGGTTCCACACCTCTTTTTTATATAGTGATTTCTATCTTCATTTTATTACAGCTGTACCAGCACAAACTTAACAAACTCTTCATGAAGTTTAAAACCAGGATAAATAAGCTGTAACTCGTTCCCTTCAACACCATAATATAATCAAGAAGAGTTTGGAGACTGGTGTGCATGCTTAAGTACCAGTTTATTCACTATCTTGTGATGTAAGTGTTTTTACAAGGTCGCTTTCATCATCATGACCAGGCTTCCAGCCATATAAACACCAGTGATACAACTCTTGAAGTTGTCGGTTACTAGGTGCTGAAAAAATATATTAATTTACAATAATATATCCCACATTTTTTGTAAATGGGTATTATTTATACAAAGGTACAGAAATGTGAATTAGCTTTTGCTGTAACAAACACTCTTTAGAAAAACTTACAACTGATGCATATTTTCAACATTCTTGATTACTTACAATGAATGTTGAGTTTTGACAGGAGTTCATGTGTTCCTTCACATTTGTCCATCACTTCAATAGCATTTGTTGACTCTACTCTCGGTAGACTGATGTTATAATAGATGTAAATACGATTGTTGAAAGTTGCATACACAAAACACGGAACATTGTCTGTGGTATTCACCGCAAAATATCCTGTTAAAGAAAAATCTCATCAGTCAAGTCAAATCCAACTACAGTCAAAATGCAACTGAACAAATACCAACCAACTGAAATTATAATGCACCATGAGAACATTTTTTGGCTCTGACTGTAAATTTTACAAGGAACAGATCAAATTCAACAAGAAGCACCGGAATGGGACGAAAACCAGGATTTCAACGACCAAGTATTGATGTGACAAGAATAAGGAAGAAATATGGCAGTGAAGTAAAAATGATGCTGTTATTTTGGTACCAACACAGAAAGTTGGTTTCAATAGTTCAAAATAAAAATAAATCAGATACCTGAGTAGCAATGCCAGGCTGTATTTTCATGTAAGCTACACACATGCCAAGTTGAGTATCAATAGGTCAAAGTGTGCTGAAGTTATTGAGTAGAAGCTGAAAATTCTATTGAAAGCAAAAGACCTTGACCTTGCTCCCAGATATCTAAGTACCAATCCCAAGCTGCATCTTAATATAAGCTACCCACACAGCAAGTTTGGTGTCAACAGGTCAATGCAAACTCAAGTTATTACATGAAAACTGAATTTCTTTTATAAAGCAACAGTGACCTTGACCTTGTTCACAGAAATCTGGGTAGCAATCCCAAGTTGCATCTTGATATCAGCTACCCAAATACTAAATTTAGTGTCAATAGGTCTAAGCAAACTGAAGTTATTATGCTGAGACTGAATTTCTATTTTTAGCAACAGTGACCTTGACCACAGACACCTGGGTAGCAATCCCAAGCTGCCTCTTAATATAAGGTACCCATACACCAAGTTTAGCGTCAATAGATCAAAGCAAACTCAAGTTATTGAGCAGAAACTGAATTTCTATTTTTAGCAACAGTGACCTTGACCTTGATCACAGACACCTGGGTAGCAATCCCAAGCTGCCTCTTGATATAACTACTCATATACCAAGTTTGGGGTCAATAGGTCAAAGCAAACTCAAGTTATTGAGAGAAAACTGAAATTCTATTTTTAGCAACAGTGACCTTGACCTTGATCACAGACACCTGGGTAGCAATCCCAAGCTGCCTCTTGATATAAGCTACCCATATACCAAGTCAAGTTTGGGGTCAATAGGTCAAAGCAAACTCAAGTTATTGTGCGGAAACTGAAATTCTATTTTTAGCAACAGTGACCTTGACCTTGATCACAGACACCTGGGTAGCAATCCCAAGCTGCCTCTTGATATAAGCTACCCATATTCCAAGTTTGGGGTCAATAGGTCAAAGCAAACTCAAGTTATTGAGCAGAAACTGAATTTCTATTTTTAGCAACAGTGACCTTGACCTTGATCACAGACATCTGGGTAGAAATCCCAAGCTGCCTCTTGATATAAGCTACCCATACACCAAGTTTGGCGTCAATAGGCCAAAGCAAACTCAAGTTATTGAGCGGAAACCAAAAGTTGAAGCCCGCCCGCCCGCACACTGACTTCAGCATTTCAATAACCAGTTTTCGTTGAAAACCTGGTTAATGAGAAAAGCACATCTATGAAAAACACTTCAGGTCTTATCATGATTTCTGAAAATTACTGTACATTATTTAAAGATACTAAAACAGTCACATCTACAGAATAACTCTGATAAATCATAGTTCAAAGAACTGAATATGATACTGATAGATTAAGACTTCAAATTATATGTAAATTGTCACTCTCCAGAAGTGGTACCTTTTGATTTGTCATAAGATCTGGATGTGTGGTTTTTGGTTATACTTATCAAGAATTTGTTCTACCTTGGTAATTCTGAAATATCTTTGATCTTTTATTACCTTATTCTGTTTGTAAAGACAAAGAAGAAGTCCTAATCAGTTGTTTCCCAACTCACTTTAGGTTGAAAAATACAAAATCCACCTGCATTATTTTATTTGGTGATTATGAACTACAGTGCTTGCAACATTAGGTTTTCATTTTCATCACCATGAAAAATGAATGTGTCTACCAAAACTTGAAGATGAACAAGCCAACTTTAGAAATTAGACAAAATTAAAGCTATCACTGAATTTGATCAATACCCCTGCAATGCCGCCTTGTCAAAGAAAAGCCAACAGACTGACTGACCATAAGATGATTCCTATATATCCCTGCAAACAAAATTTGGTGGTTGTATAATTAACTGTGCGCAGACAATGAAAACTTTTACAAAACCATGTAATATATAGGCGTACAATAAGGACATTCTATACACTATCTACCTGCAGTAAAAGCTGCAACGTTGTCCTCAAACTGGTAGCGGACAGCCTCTCTACCATGGTTCACAATGTATGTCTGACCATCCCAGGAACAACATACCACTTCTTCCTTACCATTTCCCTAGTAACATTGCGAAGTTAAATTGGTAAAAACACAGATAACTCACTAATATAATAAGATGTACCTGACAATGACACCTCAAAGCTCCTCCAAAAAGAGCAAATTCAACGAATACTACATAAAAACAAGGACAGTAAAAGCATTACTGCTTCAGACATGTAACATGACGAAGTTTCATTCAATCAAAATGAAGCATAAAAAAATCAACACAGTTCTTTCAGCTCTGTCTAAAGTACTTTTCTTGAAAATCTTATTTTTTCACTCACATCACTTAAATTTGGAGTTTCAAACTTATATTTATCAACTCTTTTGTAAAAACCTAAAGGTGGTCGGCACTTATTTGGCATTCTTCACACACTTACTGTAACATCTAATTTATTCAGTGAGAAGAGTTGATGGTCAACTTGTAGTGACCACAGTATTCTTCTAGGGCTCTCCACCAGTACTAAGGTACCTGACATTGATTAAAATACAATCAAGCATGAAATCTACCAAGACTTCAGAAAACATATAACACTTGTCTAACAACTTCAATATTATACATATACTAGTAACAAAATAAACAATACATCTAAAATTTCATGATTTTTGAGAGGAAGCATTTTTGCTTCATTTTAAAAACAAATATTTTCTTCATTGATTCATGGGTTTCTGTCAGAGTTGATTAAAGAGTTTATGCAAAAGTTATTGATAATTCAAAATTCATAGTTTTTCTGCAAAAGTTTACAATGCAATAGTTAGGAGAAATACAACCTACCATCCAGTGTACTTAAAGCATAGAGCACTTCAGTTTCATTCTCCTTCACAGCCCCTGGCCCCTTTCTTATGTTCCCGACAATCTCTGTGGATATACTGCTGTTCCTTATCTCACTGGACACTAGGGGATCATACATTAGATTGTTGGGTACAGTTTCACTTATCCTGTAAACAATATATGACTTATTTTTGCACTTACACTTGTGAATAACAGCTGAACCTGTGTTAAAAGACCTCTTATTTTTAAAGAAGGAGGCTGCTGAATACAGATGCTTATTTGCCAAATGTATATGACTGTGGCCTATTCTGGAGAGCACACCTAAGACATTAAAGTGCTTACGAATCTAGAAGCAGACAAGACATTTTAACTTCCATTCCTTGACATTAATAAGTTGACTGGTTCTTTATTTTCACTGTGGTTATTGATACTAATAAAAGATCTTGAACCAGAAATACAGAAAAAAAAATTCCATATCTATAAGATTCCAAGTCCTTAAATATCAGTGCATCTTTCAACAAATTAACATGTTATCATGTATAAAATTATATGCTGTTTAATGAACACTCCACTAAAAGATGTAGTATTACTTACAAATATGTTGTATTTACATGTTTTGACATAAGCTGTGTATTTTTCCATAGCAGCAAATCCTTTTTTATTGCCATTTCGAGTGCACAATACATGTTCATGTGTTCAAAATCTAGACAAAACAAAATCAGTTGACACCTTACCCATCCTGTAAATCATGTGAGACAGGGTCATGTAGCAGGGTGACATAGGTTCCCCCAGGCTGTGAGGCTAACAACTCAGATTTCCCATCCTTGTCCTTGTTCAAAGTGATGGACCCAATCTGAAATACAGAAAACAGTTCTGAAAATAACCCAATAGCTTTTAGATTTGCATAGGCTTGGCACCTGTTTCAACAGACTTTTCATTATCTAAAGCAGATTATCAAAGATCATCTCAAGAAGAAAAAAAAACAATCTAATTATCAGCAGTATGCAGAGCTCTAAATAAGGAGTGGTGGTGTATTTTACACTTTAACATTAGTTTACTTTCCTTTTAATTTCATTATTAGAAAGAGAAATACCACTCTTTTAATGGATGGATCAGAGTATTCTGGAGTTCCTTCCCCTGACACTACGTTATCGGGTCTACATTATGTCTGGGGACCAGACTAGGATCAGAGTGGTCTGGAGTTCCTTCCCCTGACACTACGTTATCGGGTCTACATTATGTCCGGGGACCAGACTAGGATCAGAGTAGTACAATGCCTGTGATGAACAACTGAGAAATTTTAATTTCATTAGCTGTTGAGTAAGTACTCTTTAACCAAACATCTGAAGGTAACTGAAAATAGTCTACCTGTCCAGCCAGCTGCCACTTATCTATTTGTATCATGGATCCAGAACTCTCCATATCACTGTCGAACGTGGTAGGTCCGATCCATTTATACAGCCGTATCACACGATCTGAGTAACCCATTGCAAGCTCAAGCTTACCATCTCCATCTATAGAAATATACTTCTAATAGAGATTGCTCAGAGGAAGTCTGTAACAAAACCAACTTTGGGAGACAAAATAAATTTTCTTCTGCAAGACAATCATGAGACAAAATATCAGTCTCTGAATACAAGTAGTATCTTCAAAGTAATGGTTTCTTATTAACCAAGAAAATTTCATATTACATTAATTTTTCTCCTCTCTTTTTATTTACAGATATTTCAAACAAAAACCAACAAAATACCAAATAAACAGATGAAGAATAATTATATATAAAACTCAGAGTGACATTTATATGAAATCAAAACCCCATGAACATGCCTTTCACCTGATTCCATATTATCATGTCATCAGCTTTAACAATCCACAAGAAAATTTTATTAATACTGTTCACTTCAATGGCTTCTACTGGCTTCAATGCTTGTCTACAACAGTACTTCAGACACCTGTACAGTGTAATGTTTGTTAAGCAAGAAGCATTCCTGTCAGTATCTACAGGGAATTACTAGTACATGTACAAGAACTTCAACATCTTTAAAGAACTTAAAGCCTTCTTTCATTTACACCTTTCCCTCCCAAACTGCTCAAATGGACTTGTCCATCATACAAAATGGACAGCACTATTTATCATTTATGGGTGTGTTTGATGAAAACTGAGAAACTGGAATAGAAAACAATGCAAACCATAATCAGAGAGCATACCTGTGCAAGCTGAGTATGGACTGCACTGGCTGCACCAGCAAAAAAATCTCAGCAGAGTAGAGGTGAAAGTCAGGAAAGAGCTTAAAATAAGAATCATAACCTAGTTCTTCATTCAATATATGTTTAGTCATTACAAGCTTGAAACCTTATCAAACTGATCATTGAGGCAATGTAATATAAAGTTTATAACCTACCGACATCTGCTGCCTGCATCACTTTACCATTTGGTGGAAGATGCTGTTTAAACACTGGCTTCAAGTTATCTCCTGACTCCTCATCATGACTCTGAAAATACACTGAGTCCTGAATTATGGCCATCAAAGTCTCTCCTTAAGGCATTCATCTTGGCATGAAAAGCTACATGTAAATTCTCATTGCTTTCAACTTAACTTCTGTTCTTGTTTTAGAAAATTATAAATTCAAACTGAAGCCACTCAAAAGGAATATCTTTACTGCAAGTACCCCTTAATATTTGTCCTGACCTTTCAGTAACCATATCTGACTTCTTCAATAGAATTTAGAACACACCAGAGTCATATATGTAAGTTTATTTTCACATAAAACATTCTAGAAATTCATGACTTTCAATCATCTTAACATTTGTAAAGTCTAAATAACATATTTAATGTTTTTGGTTCTTTTTTCAAATCTGAAAATACTAGCCATAATGTTTCAAATACCAAAAGCCAAATACTTAAATGTGCCATTAACGAATTCAAATGTGTTAACCTCTTGACCTTCTGTAGAATGAAAGTCCACTTTCACATCAAATACATAGAACCATCCTTCTGCTGTCAGGCAATACAAGTTGTTCTGAAAAGATTAAAATAAAGAAAAGAACTGTTTCTGTAATACATGTACAGCTAAGCTAGTCTGTAGGAGTTAAACGAAGGAAAACAACAATATTTAGTAAGTCAAATCCAGACTCAAGTTTTACACAAATCTCTATTAGACAATAACACCAGAATCTTAATGACTAAAGTAAATGTTGTAATACCAAAGCCTTAATGACTAAAATTGTAATACTACAACCTTAATGACTAAAGTAAATGTTGTAATACCAAAGCCTTAATGACTAAAATTGTAATACTACAACCTTAATGACTAAAGTAAATGTTGTAATACCAAAGCCTTAATGACTAAAATTGTAATACTACAACCTTAATGACTAAAGTAAATGTTGTAACACCAATACTACAATTGTAATACTAGAACCTAAATGAATAAAATGATAAAACAAGGTTCTTCACAATGAAATTGTATTTAAATCTGATCAAGTATGGAGACTCTGGAAAGGTAGACATGATGATGATATAACTACTATTTGGTAAGATGGAATTTTAGTAGACATCTTGCTAAAATTAACACCTGATCACAAGTATTCAAACTTTCCTATTATTCTTATCTGTGACACACTGGCTAGAATATAAAAAAAAACCAGGACAGGACTGAAAACACTGAAAACAAAAGTCCAAATTGAAGTGAACATTTTTCTTTATACTTCATTAATTTTTTGTTTATTATCAAAATTAATTTTAAATCAATAAGCATTATGAAAACAGGCAGTTGAAGTTTCTTACAGTGACAAGTGAGACAGAAGTTCTCCTAATACTGACTCACCTTCCCTGAGCTAAATATGTCACCAACACCAACACATGTAATCTGCCAAAAAAAAAAAAAATATATATCTATATATACCGTAAATATACCAATATTGGGAATTTGAAAAAAAAATGTTAAGAAAAACTGGCATTTACATTTTTTTTGAACACTTCAGTGGTTTTCTACTTTAGGTCACAAGTCATAAAATATAATTTAGATTAAAATCACTGTTATATAAACACTTTTTAAATCACTAGCAGTAAAGATTAATTAATGCAACATATATGTATTTATTGTTCAAAAAGATTTACTGCACTAAATTAAACTAAACATGAAAAATTCTGCATACCATTCCGAGGTCTGAGCATTGCCGCCATGGAGTGTGCCCCCTGCCTTTGAATATTGCCAAAACACCATCTACATTACCTACAGCAAGTTCATTACCCTATAAAATGGGACAACTTTTTAAAAATCATTAAATTTTTACATTTTATACTTACTTCAAATATTCCCATATATTATACACAGAATTTGGTTTGTTTAGATTCAAGCAAAATCTATTACCATGGAATTTTTACATATTCTGACAGATAATTGATCTTTCTTGCAATCCATGTTTATTTTTTTATCAAGTTCTATCATTTATTGAGAAATAATCACTGACTGTCATCCACTGTTTTGGTCTTTCGAAAATCTGACACATGCCAAAACAAAAAGCTCAATATTTCCAAAGGACACTTCAAATGAGTTCGACTATTCAAAGACTCCAGTTTAATTAATAGAAATATTATCATTATAACCTGAAAATAAGTTGTGGAATAACAATTTTAAAATCTAACAGAAATCTTTCAATGAATTAAGGCTATTATCTCTATCTTCCTGTTTTTAATTCAGACAATATAAATTCAACCTTCCTGCGCACGATATTTCTGTCCGCAAAAGATCTTGTTACGAAAGTATTTAGGGCGTTAGTTATTTACCTTGTCATTGTCAAAATCGCCCAGAATTAATGCTTGATTGAAGACATTTCCAGAGAATTCAACTTCAACTCTTTCTACAAACGATACTGTGCGCCACATTTCAAAGAACAGAAAGTAAACGAAGTAAACTGTTCTGAAAACTTGTTTTTGTAACTCCCCCTGAAATAGGTCTTCATTGCGGAGTATGGTGACTTCCGGAATCTGTCATTAATAAATTTTCATTTTTCAAACCAAATTTGATCTTAAAAGGTAAAAAGTTTTATCATTTACAGGAAAAAAGGCTTATTTTTATGATTTATTTTACAAAAAAAGTAACGAAAACCAAAAAATATATATGAAGTCGTGTTTGTCACACATTTTCGCAATGCTAAATCATAAACTTAAAAATGCATCGCAGTGAAAAGCAGAGGACTTTCAAAGGAACGCTTGTTGCTGGAATTGATGGTTTAATATTCCACATTTTCTGTTAAATCAACTTCTAAAGGTCAATGCCTACATTAGTAGCTTTCATCATTTTAACTTTTTTTCACTGACCTAGAGCCTTTGGAAGAGTTCATTTATTACATCTGAAATATAGTGGTTTCGTCAACTTATCAATTCGTCAACCTTATTTTATATAGTAAGTGAGAAGTGGTTTCGTCAACTTGATTGTTATCGTATTAACACTTTGTTAGGAATAATTAATCGAACAATCACATGATGGTCTGCTCAGTTTAAAGAAGGTTTTAATTCTCGGCTTTACACATCCGGGTACTTTTCAAAGGTAGTATATCCGGAATTATGGTCATTTCGTCAAACCATCGTTTTGTCAAACTTATTTTATATAGCAAGCAAAAAGTCGTTTCGTCAAATTAATAATATATAGTATTTCACACCTATTGAAATCAAATTATGATTGATTGCTGAAGTGTGTTTGTGATTCATTAAAATGAATGTGCAATTAACCTAATTAGCGGGATAAAAATCTTATTTGTATAATTACCGGTAAGACAAACAATTAATCAGCGGTACCTTTGCGCGACGTTTAATGTGAACAGCTGTAACGTTAATAGTCTGTTTGCATGTGATTGCATCTGTTGACACTTCGGTAAAATCGATAATTATCTACTCTAAAAATTAAGTTTGACGAACATACTGCCTGTTTTGTACAGAAAAATAAGTTTGACGAAATGACGGTTTGACAAAACGACCAACACTTGTATATCCGTACTTGGGTGTAACTCGGATTTTATTGTTGAGCATTATGTAACTTCAAGATTGAATAAGTGCATTTTTAATGATTCTAATTAATTAAAGTCATTAAGTTTCATAACAAACAACTAAAGTCACATAGGCTCCAACGATAAAGTCTGAGTAACGACTGAGAACCGAATGCTTAAATTAGTTAGTTACTGTTATCTGATTGGTTAATGGCTAGAATGACATCATGCTTAAGCTGAGAATATGGTTTTAATTTTTTAAACTGAAATAGAAGTAAATTTATGAGTATATGTATAATAATTGGTCGCTTTATTTAAATCTAATTTTTCGTTAATTACATATAATTACCTGTTTGACCACCTAGCAATCGGGCAATTATATTCTATTTATCAAGTTGACGAAACCACTACCTGTTTTAATATATAAAATAAGGTTGGCGAACTGGTAAGTTGACAAAACCACCATCAACCATTACATCTACATCTACTGTATAACCAAGCAATCGATTTCCGATTATGACTGGGTGCCTATTACCAGCAATTGTCAAAAATAAGCTGAATAGCATGATCATTTGTTCATGGTTGATGTTATATATTAGCAGTTAAAATATTGAGATTATTGGAAATATAGTGGTCTTATATCAGAAGAATGTTAGATAAATTACACCTCCAGTTGCTCCACACAAGTTGACTATTAAGTGAACCATTTTATGATACAAAACATACCATGTCTATAAATATACTGAATAATTATATTGGTTCATGATGTGCACTAATAATAATAATTAAAAACTTTAGTAAAATATCTCATTATTTCCAATTTGTTCGAAAGAAAACAAGTACCCTTTTTATGTCAATGTGTGATTAATAAGTTACTGGTAAGAATCCTACCAGGATGGAGATTCTAAGGTGATTAGCTGTATTCCAGTGTAAGGACAGGTTTGAAACCAGGAAGCAGTCTGTGAATGTCCTTGAAATGCATATTACTTTTCCTGTAGTTCCCAAGATCACTGCACCTTTACTTGATACTTCTTAACAATCAATAACAATTATGACTGGCAGATGCACATCAGATCAGGGAACATGAATTTGATTTGACAAGAACTTTATTATTACAGTGTTTTGAGTGCCTGCTGAATGTTTTCGGGCCATGGCCAATCCAACTAATTATCAGGCAGAATCCGATGTCAACTGTGAAATTTAAAATCTTCTGGAATATCAGTTCTGTTGAGAAGTGAATACATTTCCTACATTTGACATTGTGTGTCTTCTGTCTCAACAAAGATGACTTTTTATTGGCAGGCAGACATCTTTCCAGGTTTAAAACTTTCTATGCTTTAAAAAAAATCTTGCCAGTAATTAGTGTTCACAGTTAAATGTTCATTTAATAGTGTTGGTAGGGGTGTTGAATGCATTCCATGATATTAATAGGCAGCACTGTGCCAGCACATGGTGAAATAGTCCAACTTTCAATTATTCCAGTTATATTATTTTTTAATGTACCATCTCTATATATTGCACAACACCATGCATCACTTTATTCTTCAGAATGGCTTACACTGTTGAGAAGCTTTTGTCAGATGCTGCAACACTGGTGAACAGGTTGAAGGAAAATGATACTGTGGCAGACATCTTGATTTCACATACTGAGAATCTCAATAAACGAATGGATGCCATGAAAGAGGTTTCATAAGCTCACAAAACTTGTTACTAGGCTCAGTTGTTTTAATTATCATATATTGTGACTCACTGTGAGGTTCATTATAATAAGCATAATATTGATATAATCTTTTTGTCTTTGCAAAGCCACCTCATTCTTGTAGTGAGTCATAAAGAAATTTTAACATTTTTGTTTTGTTCATTTGATTGAAAACAAAAAAGGACTTTATGAGTAATGCTTTTTAACTTTGTTCCTTTTGAAACACTTAAGGTGTCAGTGAAAAAGAAAGCTAAACAGTTATTGAGGGTATGTCTCCCAATTTATCTCAAGATTCTTCTTGTTTTAAAAAACACTAAAATGTTTTGTCATTACAGTATCAGGATGATATAACAGAATTGAATGACATCGCCAAGCACCGACCAAGGTCTCATCTGATCATAGGTATTGCACAGGAGAACAGGCAGATACGTGAGCTTCAGCAAGAGAACCGTGACTTACACCTTGCTCTGGAGGAACACCAGTCAGCCCTAGAGTTGATAATGAAGAAATACAGGGAACAAGTGAACACTCTGATTGAGACAAACAAGTGGGAGAAAGCTCTGGCCACTAATCCTGACCAGTCACAGGTTTGTTGTTAAATTAAACAGTCAGGATTTGTTAACTTGGTTCTCATGCTAGACTTATGCTGAAAGTAAAATTTGATTAACTAATTCTTAAATAAGCATTGAAAATTAAGTAAGTTTCAAAGTAAATATAGCCCATGTGGTTTTTTAATTTCCATTTATTACAGAATATTCTAAATGGTACATGTATAGAAAAACATACTGTATAAAGAATTTTTACCCTGAGCTCATAGCCAAATAAAGCAAGAACAAATGTTATAATCATGGTGTCAGAAAATTTTTATGAGTTAGTGAAATAATTTATTATAATTGCTTTATGTTAATGGCTCATATTGCAGGAATTAGAAACTTCCAGAACCTTACTGCAAAGTCAGTACAAAATGTTCCCTTGAACTGCAGCATTTCCTTGAAATTAAAAGTTTATTGTTAAGTTACAGTTTAAAGTTCTTTATTTAGACAAAATATTTAGAATTTTATAAATATTATACTCAAAACACTATTCTTGAAATCAGTAACAGAACATCTATATTTGTGTTAGCAAAACTACATCATCACAAAATGTAGTCCAACTAATCAGACTTGTTGAAGATACATCGAGAAAATTTATGACAGGCGATATCTTTTTCCAAGTTGTAACAGTTTGACAATAACAAAAAAGGGTCTATAAAATGGGTCAAACCGTCAACGCCAAATGATTAGGCTTCACAAAATTTTACATAGTGTGCCATAAATTGATTCTTTTGCGATTTTTTTTATTGTGTTTAGACTGTAAATCAATTTACTTTTATAGGACATGGATAAGTTAATCAACAAGATCTGTGAAATGGCAAACATCATGCAGAAATCTGTAAATGTAGATGAAGATGCTTCAGCCCAGGATAAGGAACGACTCACACAGCTAGAAATTGAAAATAAAGGACTCCGAGAACTTCTTGAGATTTGTTCAACAAGTCGATTTAGAATTCTCGATGAGTCTGTAAAAAGTGAAATAGCATGCCAGACAGAAGACGAGGACCCCATTAATACAGGGAACCCAAATTTACTAGCAGCTGAAAAACAGGAAATCGAGGATGATGAAAAATCAGGGCAGAAAACTCCAAGAAATGAAGAACCATCTTGAATTGTCTCCCTTTTATTAGTTTGGATTTCGTTATGGTCTTCTACCTAATGCTTTATGTTGAGATTTACTAAACAGTACTTACATAGGTTACTACCATCTTGCATTTCACTATATAATGGACATTGTACATAGATGTGAAAGATTTGTCTTATCAGAAGATTTAAAAATGTTGAATTTGATATCAGACTTAATGTTGTGCTAGATATTAAAGGTCAGTGCCAGTAGGAGTGTTTATGTGTGCTTTAACACTCCTGAATCTTTAGCTCAGAATATTTATTTCCAGTGGCTCATAGATTAACATAACCTGTGTCCTCTGAATCAGAGCCATCTTCAAGTTACTTTGAAAAAGCAAAAAAAGTCATTTCCAAATTTACTCATGCAGTCACACTTCTGTGGCTACTTTTCAGACTAAGTTTAGAAAAACCTCAGTCAGCAAAGTCTCTCATTTCAAGTGCTCTTATGGGCTGTATAGAAAGTTCTCGGTAACTGAATTGTGGGTCACAATCACATTCCATTTACAAGGTCTTGATGTAAGGAGTTTGGCTCTCTAACTTTTTACAACAGCATCTCCCTAGATTTAACCTTTTCAAGGGTCATTGGACCATAGCTTACATATACAAGATAGGGTGGAGACTATCCCAAGCCTTTTAAGGTTTTTTGGTCAGTATTTTACAAACCATGTACAGTTACTGTACAATTGATTTTTGTATACTCTATCGAGTATAACATAACTGTGTAGGAATGAATGGCAGTTGTATTTACAAGAACTTGTGTAAATGAGTTAAAAAATATTGAGCAAAAGGTTTGTTAAGTGTGTGTCATTATTTAATCTACTTTTAATATATATCACTTGTCTGTCTTCAGAGTAATTGGTACATGTATAGTTTGTTCTTGCAGCTTGTTTGTTTTGAAAGCAGTTAGATTTCTTCAACATTTGTAATTTATTTATTATATGTATGAATAAACTGACAGTGCTAGATCTAAAGTACATGCCGAGCTTTGTGGTTGTTTTCTTAGAAAAATAAACTTCTTGGGTGAAGCTTCATGTATACTAGTGATAAATTGAAAGGTTATCAATGGTTTGGCTTTGTAGCTTAGTTGGTTGAGTGCCCACCTTGTAAAGCAGAAGGCGTTGGGTTCACCTGTTACATTTGCTGCCAAAGGTTAATAACCTACAGTATAATATGACTTTCGCTTCAGAACCTCAAGAATGTTTCTAGCTCCACTTGTCATGACCCTCTCGTTGGCATTGTTGTCGGTGTTGGTTAACCTTTTTGTTAAGGTCCATTTTCTCAGAAACTATCAAAGCTATTTACTTCAAATTATAATACATGTTTACTATCAAAATGTTACACCATTTATAAAGGGCAGATAACCCTCAAATTCATTTTTACAAAGTTTGCCCCTTTTTCGAATTAAAATTTCTTGGTTAACTTTTTATGCCCCCTCTTCGAAGAAGTGGGGGTATATTGCTTTGCATTTGTCTGTCTGTCGGTCGGTCCGTAGACCAAATGGTTTCCGACCAATAACTAAAGAATGCTTAGGCCTAGGAACTTCAAACTTGGTAGGATGATGGTCCATCACCAGTAGATGATCCCTTTTGATTTTGGGGTCAATGGGTCAAAGGTCAAGGTCACATTGACCTTGTAGGTAGAAACGGTTTCCGACCAATAACTAAAGATTGCTTAGGCCTAGGAACTTCAAACTTGGTAGGATGATTGTCCATCATCAGTAGATGACCCCTATTGATTTTGGGGTCAAGGGGTCAAAGGTCAAGGTCACATTGACCTTGTAGGTAGAAACGGTTTCCGACCAATAACTAAAGATTGCTTAGGCCTAGGAACTTCAAACTTGGTAGGATGATTGTCCATCATCAGTAGATGACCCCTATTGATATTGGGGTCAAGGGGTCAAAGGTCAAGGTCACATTGACCTTGTAGGTAGAAACGGTTTCCGACCAATAACTAGAGAACGCTTTGACCTAGGTTCACCAAACTTGGTATGCTGGTTGGTCATCACCAGTAGATGACCCCTGTTGATTTTGAGGTCATTAGGTCAAAGGTCAAGCTCACAGGGACCGTCATCCTAAAAATGGTTTCCGATCAATAACTAGAGAACGCTTTGACCTAGGTTCACCAAACTTGGTATGCTGGTTGGTCATCACCAGTAAATGACCCCTATTGACTTTGAGGTCATTAGGTCAAAGGTCAAGATTACAGAGACTTTCATCCTAAAAAACGGTTTCCGATTAATAATTAGAGAACGCGTTGACCTAGGTTCACCAAACTTGGTATGCTGGTTGGTCATCACCAGTAGATGACCCCTTATTGATTTTGAGGTCATTAGGTCAAAGGTCAAGCTCACAGAGACTTTGACTCTAAAAACGGTTTCCGATCAATAACTAGAGAATGCTTTGACCTAGGTTCACCAAACTTGGTATGCTGGTTGGTCATGACCAGTAAATGACCCCTATTGATTTTGAGGTCACTAGGTCAAAGGTCAAGGCCACAGGGACCTTGATCCTAAAAACGGTTTCTGATCAATAACTAGAGAACGCTTTGGCCCATCCACAAGCAATTAGGTGCTGGTGGGGGGCATTTATGTTTTACAAACATTTCTTGTTTTGTTAATGTCCATTTCTCAAAAGATGTCGAAGATATTCCCTTCAGACTTGGAATACTTGATCATCAGCAAGACCCCTACAAAGATTGTTGATACCCATGTCCCTGGGGTCAAAATTAGCCCCACACCAGGGGTCATTCATTTTGCAGAGACTGATATATAGGACTAGAACTCATACCAGTTATTTAACTTTTTTTCTATGGAATGGGGAATTTATAGGCCCAGGCGAGAATGAAGTATGAAAATTTACAAAGGGCAATAACAAAAAAATTTTGTGAAAGAGTTAACGTTCTTGGGCACTGCACCTCTCCATAGTGAGATCTATTCACCTATGAAGTTTTAAGTTAATATTTTCAATACCTTTCAAGTTATGCCCTAGACAAGAATTAAGTAAAGAAAAATTACAAAAGGCAATAACTTGAAAATTGTGAGAAATAGAGTCGATACCTTTCGAGTTATGCCCCAGACAAGAATTAAGTGTGAAAAATTTCAAAGGGAAAAATAAGTCAAAAATTATGCGAAAGAGTTATGGTTCTTTGGCACTGCACCTCTCCACAATGAGATCACCAATGAATTTTCAAGTTGATACCTCCAGTACTTTTAGAGTTATGTCCCGGAAAAGCAAAATGGGACACCGACGCTGTAGTAAGGTGACACAAAAAACTTCTTAGCCTAGAAATAATCCATTTACTTACACATGGGATGGGTACCACATGTTGTATTCCAACGTTTAGAACTATGCTATTGGGCAACATCCTTGCAAAAAAGGGATTTTATTGATAGCTAATAGTCAAACATGCTGTGAATTTCATGTGTAGCAGAAGAATGTTTTGAGGTCAGTGTATTTACATAAGTTTTCAGTTTATTTTAAGTCTACAGGCTTTAGTTTAAACCCACACACTTTACATTTATAGACAAACAAGTTTCTGCAATCCCATTAGATGACAACTTCCTGGATGAAAATATGTACATGCACTAAAGAGTTTAATGCAGAAAGTCAACATTGAATTATGCCTCTGGTGGGACCAAAACTAGCAATCTCCAGATTGGGAGACAGGCACTCTTTCCTTAAAGTGCTGCTCCTTCTATTGGCTTCACAGAGAATGAGATCAATTTCATTTATTTCCTGTTAATTTTCTGATTTTATGTGAGAATAAAAATGTCCGGATTGAAACATTTTGATATTCAGGAATTTCCACACTGTCAAGTTTTAACTGTGATCCAGACTGAATGGTAGAGCCAGTTATTGCAATGACAATGAAAAATCCTTGTCATCTCTCAATGGTAAAGATGATGAGAGCTTTAAGGGAAGAATTCTGTATGGAGTCATTTTCAGTTTGAGAAAAGTAAATTATATACCACCGCCCTTTTCATACACAATGTCTACCTTCCTTGATCATACACACTGCCCACCTTGAATGACTGTTCAAAATACCCACCTTCCTTAATTGTACAAACTGCCCACCTTCCTTGATCATATAAACTGACCACCTTTCTGGATTGTATGCATTGCCCACCTTCCTTTATCATATCCATTGCCCATCTTTCTTATATTATTGCCCACCTACCATTACCATACACATTTCCCAACTTTCATGACTGTACATATTCCAAACCTTCCTTAATTGTATGAACTGCCCATCTTCCTTCATCATTGCCCACCTTCCTTGATTGTACAAACTGCCAACCTTCCTTTATCATACAAAATGCCCATCTTACTTTATTGTACACATTTCCCACTTTTCTTAACACTGCCCAGCTTCCTTGATCATAAACATTGCCCACCTCTCTTATCTGTAGGAACTGCCCACCTTCCTTTATGGTACACATTGGCCACTTTCATTATCTGTAGAAACTCCCCACCTTCCTTGATTGTACTAACTGCCCATCTTCATTAATTGTACAATATACCCATCATACACATTGCCCACCTTCCTTATCTGTAGGAACTGCCCACCTTCCTTGATTGTACAAACTGTCCGCCTTCCTATATCATACACATTGCCCACCTTTCTTAATAGTACAAACTGTCCACTTTCCTTTATCATACACATTGCCCACCTTCCTTAATTGATTAAAATACCTGTCTCACTTTATTGCACACATTGTCCACCTTTCTTAATAGTACAAGCTGCCCACCCTTCCTTGATCATACACTTTGCCCACCTTCCTTATCTGTAGGAACTGCCCACCTTCTTTGTACAAACTGCCCACCTTCCTTAATTGTACAAACTGCCCACTTTCCACAATCGTACAAACTGCCCATCTTACTTTATTGTACTCTTTACCCACCTTTCCTAATTTTACAAACTTCCTACATTGCTTGGTCATACACAATGCCCACTTTCCTCAAGTAGGACTGATAAATCAACAAACATGAGTTTGACTTAACTTTTTATATACTCATATGATAAAGCATTTTGATGACAATAACTCTAAAAAGTTTGCTAACATTGACGCTCTTTAAGGAGACAAAATGTAAATAATATGATTTAACAAATACAATAAAACATTTCTTTGTAACAATAACAGAATGGACTCTTGCGATATAATATATTTCCAAAATGAGGTAAATATAAAAAAAGACTTGTTTTTCCGATCTTGTTTGTTTTCTCTTAGTCAGTACTTTTGAAATGAAATCAGATTTGTAATATGAACATTATAAATTTCAACAAGAGCTGTGAAACAGTTAAATAATCAAGTAAGAAAATTATATAGCACCTTTTTCTGATTGACCTTTGTTTACTGATATAGAGGATATTAAATGAGTGCTCATGTAAAACGGGATTGATTGCACTAGTTATCTGAAAACGAGGCTCTGTCGAGTTTTTTTCCGTTTTCTAATCACAAGTGTAATAAAGCCCATATTATATGACCACAAATTTAATGTTCTATTTATAGCACAGGAGTTTTGGAAGGCAAAAAAACTGTTTGTTTTGTCTGTATTCACATGAATTAACAACATAAACGTACTGTTAATGTCACTGACGTCAACGTGATATTGCACAACGTGTAATGACTAATGTTGTCTATGATATGAAGTATGATAAGCTTATTTTTCTGTATTCTATATTCAGCTAATGCCCGCTCATTCTGAAGCCTGTGTCAAAAAGTTCACAATACATGCTTATCAAATGTAAGCTCTGCTTAATATGTGTACAAAGTTTTTTGATAAAAAGTGTTGGGGATAATATTTTACACCAGAATACAGCTCATTTAAAACTTACACATGCTAGCAAAATAACTTGGTACTTTCAGCATACATTGTACATCACAATTTTAACCCTGAACATGCTGAAATTTTGTAATGGATTTGTCCAGCTTTGAATTTGGAACAGTCCATTCAAAGTTTAAGGGATTTCAAAATCAAAATACAAAAATTGAGCTACCAACAGTATAGAGCCTGGTCAGACTGCACGGATGTGCAGGCTGACCTGGCTCTATACTGGTGGCAAAGGCTAATCACTTTCGGTTCCAGCAGGTTAAGGGTTAAAGAGCCAGCTTCATGATAATGCATATATTGTTCACAAACCTACTCAAGAGCTACTCTGAATACAAAATCTTTCTTACACTGTCCCTCTGTAGATTTCTTGAAAACTGAACATATTTCAGAAAAAAGGTGAACTCAAAATATCATTTCCTGAAACAAAATTGTGGAATGTTGAAAATACTTGCATTACAATTCAAGCTAAGTACATATTATATATATATAATTTGTACCAATATGTCTTCAACATACTTCAAATATTATACTGCATTAATCAAATAGTCTACATGACTTCCACTAATATACTTGTCACCTATCGAACTGAGCACAATTTATCATTTTATCAGTTATCACATAAACAGGAAAGTGAATACACAGATATGTAAAAGAATGAAAATAGGAGTATTTAGAAAAAATGACAAGAAAATGAAATATTTCTACTTGGCATATAAAAATGAATTTCTTAAAAACAAATAAATATAGTATAACTTCTATGAATCAAAGTTCAAGGTACGTTAGATATAACTTCGAAACATTGAGACTTTCTATCATATGTAACCTTTGTAACTTTTAGAAAAGAATACACTTTGATATGCCAGAAAATCTGCATATGTGATACTGAGGTATATTTAATAAGTATTTGTACTACCTTGATAATTATATAACATCTTAGACACAAGTACATTTCATCTATCATTATACTGGTCTGTAGACTGAAGAAGCACAAATCAACTGTATAAGTGAAATTTTGAGATTACAAACCACTAAATATGTTTATCAAAAGTTTTGAGGGGTGAATGTAGAACCATTGTAAATGCTTAGACTTCAAGGCTTTAGAGTTTTATCTGATTCTAACTTCATTTGCACTTAAAATCATTTTGCTTTTATTGCACTTAGAATCATTTTGCTATTTATGCTCAATAAAAAAAAATAAACTTTAATTTATACCTTACATACAGTTTTATCATTGGCATACTTCTGTCCAACAGAAGGAACTGTGACAATTCTGCTGATGGAACTTGTACCCAGGACAAGATTCAAACCTTGAACCTTTGAATTAAAAGAGTCACTCTTAATCCCGACATCAGAGTCTCACAATTTAATTTTAAAAGCTGTATATATTATTTACACATGCAGATAGGACACTTTAACATTCAGCCTTCCATACATATATACGGTAAATGTTCTTGAAGCACAAAATTATCAGAATGAGAGAGTAAACATTTTAAAAATTTACATTTACTTCTATGACACAAAACTAGAAAGAAATGTATCTGTGTAAATGATTTATAGTTTTATGGACTGACCTTTATCTGTTATCTCAATACTACATAATACAATAGTTTCCAAGCCTTAGATAATGACACACACCTAACATTTAGTCCTTCAAGACAGTGAAAGACTCACTGATTGCATTTATTACTTAGCTATAAAAATGTACTGGTCTAAAACCAGGAATCAGTTATTGAGGGTGATTTATACAAGCTGAGGGATGATGAATACAAGCTGAAGAATTTAATTTCCGACTGCTGTAAAAATAGATAAGTTTAAACCAAACTTTACTATTAACCCTAGATTAGTTTGGCTGAAACCTGATGGACAGTATAGGAAGATAGCACAGGAAAACTGAATGAAACAACTCCACTTTAACCCAATGAACTGGAAAATGTTGATGTTACACACAACTAAGCTAGGCATTGACCATCTCTTTTAATTTTTTCTGAAATCTGCTTCAAATAAATATAAATAAATAAAGGGCAATAACTCTGCTAAAAATTAATGAACTGGAACATGCCCCCCAAAAAAATGCACCATTATGGTTAGCACTGATCACTTTTGTGAAGTGTGGAGGAAATTCACTAAAGAGTATATGTGAAATAAAACATTGAATGCATAAAAAGCAATCAACTGAATGTAGGTCAACCAGAAATTGCCTATGATATTCACAATAATGCTTGTCATTGACGTATCCATGAAGTCTGGTTAATTCCATTAGGTGTTGTCAGAGGAGTTGCCTTGACAAAGCCATTGAAAATAATCAATTAAAAAAAGGCAATAACTTGCTGAAAATAGTGAACTGGGATACTCTCTAACATATGCACAACTAAGGTTAATCTATAAAGTTTGGTTGAAATCCACCAAGTGGAGTCAGAGAAGCTGTCTGGACAAACTCTGTGACAGACAGACAGATGGACAAACAGACAAAATCAATAATTCAATTACATTATTGCACTTTTCTATCTCACACTTCAATCTTTGATTACAAATACGTAAATAAATGTCTCTTACTGCGAAGTTATAACATACCATGGACACCCTTTTTAATGTCACCTGTACTCTTTTCCTTTTGCACAAAAATATGAGATCCTATAATATCCTACAGATATTACTTCACTTCTTCAATACCAATTCAACATATTTACATGGCAGTTTAACACATTTCTGTATCAAGGGTGTAGTATAAGTAGTATAATTACTTAAACATAATCACTGGCACTAACTCTGTAACTGTGTGTACATCGGGTATTTGAAAGCTGATGCATTGGTAATACACATATATACATAAAAAGTGTTATTTCAATGAAACTTCATTTGGATGACAAGGATGATTAAATTCAATGAGCTCCATGAGACAGTTTGGTTAAATATGATATCATTAAATTTAGGGGCCTGACCTGCTTCTCTGAAAAGTGACTGAATTCTTAAATCACTGATCAAAACCCACACAACAGCTGCTATTAAAATTTTACTGAATCTGCAAATTCTTCTGAATAGAAGGGGAATAATGGATCAAAGGGTCAAAATGGCAAAACCTGTGGAACTACATGGCATAGTAGCATTTAATAATCTCAACAAGAAACATTACGGAAAAGATGGCTAAGGTCATTTGGACTGTTTTAAGACAGCCACGTAGGACTATAAAAAGATCTCTTTTACTTCACTGTGCAGGTTATGGGATGCAAGATATTTTCTTTATGTCACAGGAAGATGATGGCACAAACTCATATGAAGACATTTTTAACACTTTGAATAAATATTTCATATATGTAAAGTCTGGAATGTTATTACACTGAAACACAATTCCATGAGGATGAAATTTCTTTCATGAAACAAAAGGGAAGAATTTTCTCAAGACACCTTGTTCTAAAATTTTATGAATTGATGATTTTCTGTTTTGTGCTTGTTTTCCTTAGGTTTTTATACATCTCATTATTGCTTAAGTTTGGCTAAATGTCCAATGTTCCTGACACATATTTATTTAAAGGAGTCGGAAGACTTGTAGTATAAATAGTGTAAAAGTAAAGTGCTTGTTTATAGTAGTGTCACCCCTACTGAAAGAGCCAGGCCCCCAGGCTTATGAGACACCTCTATTTGTGTACACATTTACTCCCCGATTCCATATCCTATGTGCCAGGCGCCAGGCAGACAGGCAATCCTTAACCATTCTTTAACTAGCTGGCAGCTCACCAACGGGCCGCATCAAACAAACCCGACGGGTCTCGAACCTTCGACCTCCTGCACCGTAAGCGGACACTTTAACCACAAGGCCACAGAGATGGTTATATATGCCTTTATATGATACATGTAATCATATAAGAATTGGTGCTAACTATGAAACTGTGTGTATGTGGGTAAATCTGATCATCTGACTATTGATGCATGTGTAATAAACTTGTATACATAAAACAGTGTTCTTTAAAAGTAACATCTTTTTTTTCCAAACAAACTGTTTGACTTTTTCACTCAATAATAATCTTAGTTCAAATCATTCCAGGTTGGTTGATTTCCACTTCACTGCTGTCTGTTTCCAAATTGTTTGACGAGTCCCTGGTGGCTCCGTATCTTCTATGATTATCTCCCCTTAATATTGGCTCTCTATCAGGGGAGGTTTCTTTTGTCCTTAGGAGACTTCTTAAATCTTTTGCTCTATTGTGTAGCTGACGAGGGCAAGGTGGAAAAGGAGCCTTCTTCCTTTCTCTGAATAGCTGAAATCCCGTCCCAATGGTGACAAAAAACAGCCAAATAACAGTGAGTGTTATCTCTGGAATAGTGACAAAAGGAAACTTTATACAAAAGGGGGGGAAAAAAAGAAAAACTGAACAGTTTACATTAAACTGGCAATAAAAGTTTATTAGATGTTGTTTGATTAGATATTATTAAATAAAAACTATACAGCTATAAAAGTCATTCACAACAAACAAAATGGCACTACCGGGTAGATTAAAACTGCTTTGATAAGAATCACTTTAGATTAACTCCAAAACAGTCTACCAGCTTAAATCAATTTTGTCAAGTTTAACTTGTAAAATTACATTTTTAATTTCTGTCTGTAAATGCTGTAAAAAGCACGGATAAAAATTACAAACCATGTTTTGTGAACGGTCCAGTTACAAGAATTTTGACATAGGATTTGTCTGTCCCATGGCGAACAGAGTTGAGGACAATGGCATGAAGTGCACTGTGCAGGTACATGTCAAACATGAGCATGAATGCGAATGAACCAATCAAAGCACAGCTGAATATATTCAACTGAAATATAAAATCTTAATAAATATAGGTAAGTCCTAGAACAAGATACTTGTAATGGTTTTAAAAATACAGCAGTTTGACAAATGACAACTATTTATATGAAAGGTGTGGCCTAAACCTGCATGATTCATACAGTCTCTGTGCCTGAAGTGACTAAAGAGTCAACCTACAAGAATGATTATCAGTTGCCTGATTGATGTCAAAGGGAATCTTGAATGATTCCTCTCACCATTTCCCTCCAACTGATTTAAACAACCCAGACACACCCCTCACATGATTTTAACAACTCAGAAAATTCCCCTCCTGCAATTTTCAAATGGCAATTTCCTACACTAGTAATCATTCACATTCACTGATACATTTGCTATCATTTTCTTTACACAAGAAAATGTTTTTTTTCTGTAGACGTGTCATTTTGAATATAAAGAATATTATTAATTTAAGCATCGTTTTGATGATTATTTCCTGTCTGTAGTAACAACGACATGATGAAAAGTCAACAAAGTTTACTAGATATCTTAAGATGTGTACCATTCTGAACTGAACTGAACTTGAATTAAGCCTTTATAGTTTTAGGCCATACTTGGCCAACACTATTTTTACATTTTTTTTTTTACAATTTTTTAAGTGAACACCAGCAAGCAAATAAAGAAAACAGTCATCTTATACTGAAGCATTCAAGCATACCAAAACAAAAAAAAACATTCAACTCACAAATTTAGTGAAGAACAGTAATATAACAGGTACAACTAGCACTCCACAGGCAAATGAAGCACCATAGTTGAATGGAGTTTGTAAATATGTGAGATTCCCTGAAGATATAAACCAGAGATTTATGTGTAATGGGTCATTATCATCAGAACATCATAAAATCCAGTGAAATTTTGTACTTTTGCTTAAAAAATATGTCAAGAATTTATTTGCTTCACAAAAGGTTAAGTAATATGAAAAAGTGATTTCTTAAATGTACATGACTTACGGTATTTTTCAATCAATGGAGAGTTGAAAATTTACTATGTAAATTAAATTCTGTAACATCATAGAATCCACTATTTAAAAGTATTTTTAAAAAGTTTTCTCAGACAACTAAAGAATTTATTTCTTTTTTATTCTGCAGACTGAATTAAAACCCGTGACCTCTAGATAAAATGCCTGGCACTCTAATGTTACGGTGTAGAAGACGATCATTTCTTATACAGTATATTGACTTACCAAATGGTGTGTAAAACAGAACACTGGATACTAAGTAACCAGTCACAAGACCTATAAATAGAACATTTATCACAGGTATCCCATGATACCACCATAGTCCAAGCAGCAAAGCGCCACCTATTAGGCCAAATATGGCCGCCAACACAAGTGTACCCAGGAAACTGATTCTTATTGTCAAGGTGAAAACTTGGAAGAAAATGAGAACCAGTATAAGGAATCCAAAAAGAAAATTTTCTGAAATAAAAAAAAATTCTGTGTTAGTGTCAAAGAAATTCAAAAATACATGTACAACTTAATTCAGTTCGGGTATGATGAAACATAATTTAACTATCATCTCAAAATGGTTTTAAGACACAATTGGTTTTCTTGTCATATCACTGTAGAATTAAAAGGATAAAAAGGTGGATCTACATATTTTCAATCTCAATAATTTTCAATAAAAATGTCCCTGGGGTCACTACTGGCCCTGCCCGAGGGGTCACAAGTTTTAAAATAGCAGTATAGAAGAAAATCTTTAAAAATCTTCTTGTCTGAAACCACAAGGCCTAGAATTTTAAAATTTGGCATGAAGCAAGCTTTATCAAGCTTTTTCAAATCATTAGATTAGGTTAAAGGTCACAGAGGCTAATATATAGCAAGCAATATGGCCACGAGATAGTCGTACACGCTGAATCATTAATAAGATTGATTTAACAAAATGACAACTATAAGAAACCTGTTGTGGTGTGAAGACTCAAAATACTGTCTCAACAATAAAGAATAAAAAGGTGCACAACTTCAGATGCTGATCAACATTCCTGTAAAGTTTCTTGACTGCTGGTGCAGCGCTTTTGCAGGTACAGGCGACACAAGTTGAAAATTACTATTTTTGACTAAGTAAGGGGCCATAACTGTAACAGTTCCAAATAAATCTTTATGGGAAACCCCAGGTGCACAACTTCACATGCTGATCAACATTCCTGTAAAGTTTCTTGACTCTAGCTCCAGCGCTTTTGGAGCTACAGGCGACACAACTTTTTGGGACAGACCGAAGGACGGACAGACAGAACCCCAGGTGCAAAACTTCACATGCTGATCAACATTCCTGTAAAGTTTCTTGACTGTAGCTGCAGCGCTTTTGCAGGTACAGGCGACACAAGTTGAAAATTACTTTTTTTGACTAAGTAAGGGGCCATAACTCTAACAGTTCCAAATAAATCTATACTGGAAACATGCTGATCATCATTCCTGTAATGTTCCTTGACTCTAGCTCCAGTGCTTTTGGAGCTACAGGCGACACAACTTTTTGGGACAGATGGAAGGAAGGACAGACGGACGGACAAAACCCAAGGTGCACAACTTCACATGCTGATCAACATTTCTGTAAAGTTTCTTGACTGTAAGTGCAGAGCTTTTGCAGGTACAGGTGACACAAGTTGAAAATCACTATTTTTGACTAAGTAAGGGACCATAACTCTAACAGTTCCAAATAAATCTATACGGGAAACCCCATGTGCGCAACTTCACATGCTGATCAACATTCCTGTAAAGTTTCTTGACTCTAGCTCCAGCGCTTTTGGAGCTATAGGCGACACAACTTTTTGGGACAGACGGACGGACGGATGGACAAGGGCAAATCTAAATCCCCCCCCCCCCCACCAGAGTGGGGGCATAAAAATTAACATCACCTTTCACAATGAGTGACTTAAGCAAACTACATACTTCTTAAGATTGTTAGTGTTTTTTCCCCTAAAATTAAATAACATTAACTTTCTGTTAAAAAACAAAACAAAACATTTTTGCTTTTAAATCAGAAAAAGTTACCTATTTTAAAAAATCTGTGACCAAAGAAGCAAATAAACAAGCCAATGAGGCCTCCTACAGTAGACAATATGAGAGCTGCCACATCTGTAATGGAAATGGAAGTAAAAAAGTCAATGTAACTGATCTATCTAAATATGAAATTCCTCTGAGACAACTTGTCAATGTTTTTCAGCTGATCTTTAAAAAGAATGATTCACCAATTCACAGTTCTGATGGTACCACACTTTAGGAGTTTGCTTAATGAATGCACTCTATTACGAATGTATACTTCTATAATAAACAGTTGGAATGTGATTCTTTAATCAGTGAAGGATCTAATATATATTTTTCATAAAATCATATTTTCTCATGTATCACATCTTTCAGTTCTAGTATAAAGTGCTTAAGCGACCAAAAGAATGTTTTCATGGTCACAATAGTTACATTCTATCAGGGTTTGTTCAACGTCGCATTCAACATTAAGTACATCTGACATGCTTTTTTATGTGTAATTTATTAACCAGTCAATTTACACACTCATTTATAGTAACTTTGTCTATCCATGGTAAACATTTTCCTATTTTTGCATATCCATCCTCTAAAGAATAAACTGCAATCCTCAAAACAAAATTCTAGAAATGGTCTTCTTAAACAAAAGAATTAAAGGAACTGATTATCTAAACAGAAATTCGATATTACCTCTCTTCTCACACATATCTAAATTTTCAATATCGCAGCCATAACTGACCACAGGTATATATGCAGCTTGTGTGCTGATACCATTCCTGTTGAATCTAACCACTGTGTTATACACAACTCCACGTTTATTGTATGATGACACATCCACAAAAGATTTATGTCCATCACTATTGGAAAACTTATTTAACTGAAATCAATCAAGAATAAATGAACTCAAAATGTTTATATACTATATTATATACATATACATAATATACAATAGCCTATGATTCTAAAGTAAAATTAATATAACAAAATATTCAGTACATTGCAGATTAAAACTTTGTTTAAATAATATTTTAATTAATTAAGTACTATCAAGGCTGAAAATTATCCATTTAGGCAGCTGTCTAGTAATGTGTGTCAATCCTCACTGGACTTAGGTACTAGCTTATTCAGTGCATACAGTGGAATGGTAACCAGAAAAATCAAAACTACAGGGTGCATACTGTCAGGGGAAGTAATTTTAGAGACAACTCTATATACTGGTAGGCTCCCATTGTAAAATAAATTTTTGGAGTTGCACTCAAATTTTTGCTTCCAGCATGCATGCCAGTGCTAGCACCAAAAGTCTGGAATGTGGACTGTCACTGGAGACTCTCATGACTCTGCCAGAATTCAAACCAGGATCAGTCTAACCTCCATAAAATTAAAACATTTTATTGTAACAGCTTTTCATACCCAAAGTTCACAGATTATAGCAACAAATGATCATACCCTCGTTCCATATCTGGAGATATCTTCCGTTGTCAACATCAACTGAACAATGCGGAAGTACTCTTTCTGGCTAAAGTTATCTGCTTCCATGTATTTAACATATGTATGATATTCCAGGCTGGACTGGAAAACAGAATCTTCACAATCTGGGTAATTTCCAGTCTTGGGATTCTTGCCTGTGTTTGACCACTCAAACTGCACTGAAATAGAATATTTTTACCAGTTTTCAGTGTTTCTTCATAACATATGAAAACTGAAAAAATTATTTTTAGTGTTCAATTTATGTTAAACGTAATTACGTATTGGTCACACCGTTCAAGCATTTATAGGTCACATGAAATTGTTCTTTCAAGAAAAAAGCACAATTATAAAACATGATCCTTCACCAAAGGCACAGTTATAATTCAACAGTAACATAACATTGAAAACTGCAATTAATACCAGAAAAATAGAAGGATGGAGCCTTTACTTTCAATCACAATTTACAAACTTCACAGCATTCCAGAACAGCATCCATTCCTCAAAGTTTTACTTATATATATATACCAAAAAGAGATGCAATTCAGTAACTATTTGAGGATTGGGCAAAAATGCAAGTGTACAGGACATGGTAATAACTACACAAGAAACAGCTACTGTATATTGCTGTTCAAAACTTGGAGAAAAATGTAAATCTGAAGTTTCAAACCTGTGGTTTTAGTTGACTGGACATGCAGATGAATGTTGGGGTCATTCTCCAAGTTAAACTCTTCATTACAACCACCAACAAGTGGATCTGAGAAAGAAACGTACAGTTAGAACATAAATGAATTTTCTACCTTCAAATGCACAGAAAAAGGACCAATATATATTTTCTCTTTTACTTCTTTCTGTTAAGATAATTTGTGAAAGCTTGATTTTTAGAATATGTCTAAAAGTTATGTAAATCACTTCTGAGACAAAACTCATGCTAGAACAAAATCCTACAGAGAAAACCAGACTTCTTCATAAACAATACTGATTTACAGTGGGGCAGTCAGAAACATGCTGCATATGTGTCATCTGATTTCTTTGCCAGTGTTTACACAATTATGTTCAAACTGTGAAAACACCATCCATAATATCAGTGCCGTTGCATCTCCAAAATACTGGAAGTAATTCCTTTATGCTGCTATAAACTATATGAACAAAGTATTACCCCAGTCATGTCACAACCAGCTTAGTTCATCAGTTTAACTTCTGATATCAGTCTGTTACAATGTTGTCTTCGCTGACGTCAGTTTTTGTATGACATAAGCTACATAAATAATTACCTTCCTGTGTAGATGTTAATATTACTGTCAGTTTTTGTATGATATAAGCTACATGAATAATTACCTTCCTGTGTAGATATTAATATTACTGTCAGTTTTTGTGTGCTATATAAGCTACATAAAGTATTACCTTTCTGTGTAAATATTAATATTACTGTCAGTTACTGAATGATATAAGCTATTCAAATTATTACCTTCACGAGTGAAAAATCTCAAATGGACAAGAACCTTCACATCTGCTGTACAGTTTGAGTACAAATACCATGTAGTACTAAAAGTCTCTGTCTTCATAGAGACCACACCAACATCTCTCCCAGTAACAGCTGTGTCATGCTGTATCTGGGGCTATGATATAAATAAACACTGTTTAAATACCTTAAAGTTTTATTGTTATTTCATAAGATTCCACTAAGCAACTTAGTGACTGAAAAGAAATTGGGAAAATAAGTAATTAAATGTATCAAAAGAACCTATACTTCTATTTTTACAAATACAAATACAAAATTTTATTTAAAGTCGGTTACGTCAATAATACAACATTAGCTATGTATAGCTATTTACAATATACCTTTGCAGAAAGCGTCACGCTGCCTGTCTGTACATGAGCCTGACAAAGTATATAGGTAACTTCTGATGACACATCTGCTCCATGGATAACAACACTGCCATTTACAGGCACATCAATGATCTGTGGAACATTGCTTTCAAGCGTGATGTTAAACCCCTCTAAAACATGGAAACACAAAGAAACACTCTGTACAGTAAATAATAATATCAATATCAAACATAAAAAGAGCACCGCAAGGCAGAGCATTATATGCCCAAAGGGTGTTTTCTCTACGTACGATGCATTTGTGATACAAGGGAGGAAACCTTAGGCTTTAAAATGAAATTATTTGCTTTAAATTTTGAATTTTTTGACATTTAACCTACTGACCCCAAAATCAATAGGGGTCATTCACTCAATGTGTGCTACCATTACATGAATTTTGAAGTCTCTAAGACAAATGGTTGTCAAGTAACAGAATGTAAATGATTCTGAACATATAGGTCACTGTGACCTTGACCTTTCACATACTGATCCCAAAATTAATAGGGGTCATCCACTCAATGTGTGCAATCATGTTATAAAGTTTGAAATATCTATAACAAATGATTGTCAAGTTACATGGCGGAAATGGGTTTCAATGTTTAGGTCAATGTGATCTTGAACTTTGACCTACTGACCCCAAAATCAATAGGCATCATTCACTCATGTGAGGAACCATTATATGAATTTTTAAGTCTCTAAGACAAATGGTTGTTGAGTTACAGAGTGTAAATAATTCTAAACATTTAGTTCACTTTGACCTTGACCTTTGACATAGCGGTACTGACCAAAAAGTGTATAGGGGTCATCCACACAATGTGTGCAATCATGATATAAAGTTTGAAGTCTCTATAACAAATGATTGTCAAGTTACATGGCGGAAATTGTTTTCAATGTTAAGGTCTATGTGACTTGACCTTTGAGCTACTGACTCCAAAATCAATAGGGGTCATCCACTCAATGTAGGCAATAATCACATGAAGGTAAAAGACTGTAGGCCAAAGAGTACTCAAGTTATCCTCCAGAAACCAAATTGCTAATGGACGGACAGATGGACGGACGGACGCCCTGGACCATAACATAATATGCCCCCTCCAGGCATATAAAAATGGGGGAAAAGAAGGTTACAACAATTCAATTCTGTCAAAGTCAGCTCTTCTTATTCCCTTTCATTACTCTATGCTTATCTGCTATAGTAATTTTAGTAAAAACTTAAGCTAATATTACTGTAAGTAAGATATTGTTTGGCATAGTTTCAATTTTCATCAAGAATCTTTTTTATTGTATTTCATTTTTTTTTTTTTGCAAAATACCTATTGTCACTATGAAGAATATTTTGGTGTGTGTGTTTTTTTTTCAAACACGCAGCATGTAAAATGAGCCTTTGTCAAATAAAATCTGTGATTTCTCCATTTAACCAAGGAAGTTTTACCTACTTCTGCTCAATATTTGTGGAAAAAAAAATTAATGCAATCTTTGGAAATACTGATACCACTCTGTGAAAGGCATATCTCAGCTTCCATCAAACATTCAGAAAAACTTAAATAACAGAGGACAAGTTAATAGTGTAAAGGTGCACAGGTGCGGGCTGTGCTTTAACCGATGTGTTCTGTAGTTTTGGCATGGAATGTCGCAAAAATACGTTGTTCTGAAAATTCCATAACCGTGGTACAAAATGTTTATTTACATCATTTTGAAAATGAAAATAAATGTAAAATTGGCAAATTGCCAAAAAATGTTGTGGACATAGAAAAGGTAAAGAGAAAATGGACTAGACAAAAAAAAGTTTCTAATAATTAAATGTACAACATTATTGACGTAATGAATACGTAAACAATATTCTTAACATATTCAAGACTACTAAAAGTAATACTTTCTCATATAACAATTTTTCAGTTAAACTTTAGAGACTATCCCAAATTTGCATAAACAAATACTTCAGTCATACTATTAATCACCTAATCATATTAATCCAAAATACTTTTTCAAAATAATAAAATCATTTGTCTACATTACATCAATCAAATAGTTTTTGTTTGTCGCATTATCATTCATTCTTATGGGTTAATCGAAGTGATAGTAACTTACAAATGGTCTGACCAAAAATATGACGAGTTTTATGTGGGGGGACTTGGTTAGGCTCGGGTTGACTCCTCACATAAAACCCAAGTACGACAGAAAATTTAATGTTATCGTCAGTTTATGCAAATGTTCATACTAGTGCACAGAAACCCTCAATGCTAAGAAGAAAATGTGCAGTTTAATTTCATTTACTGTAAAATTCCTATTAAACGCCCCCGGGGCGTAACATTTTCCAAAGGGGGGGGGGGGGGGGGGGGGGTTTATTATAACACGTTTTTTCCTAAATCCCAAAATCTGCGAGAATGGTTAAAATCAAGCTAATCTAGGTTTATTCATGCATCAATTCATGGCCTACGTGACCTCAGTCGTGTTTATCTGTCTCACAGGTGGCTTGGGTGATGTAATCGTTCCATAAATTTGTACAATTTATAACAGATGTCAGGTGTCTGACTGTGTCAGTCCTGGTCATTAACTTCTTTAAAACCTACAGACTTATGGTACATTTCTTTGTACATGTACACGTGCCATTGGATATTATAAACGTTGTACTGTTACATTTGGTGTTAAATAACGTTAAAAAGTGTTAAAGTTTAAAAACTGATATGATTCTTTTTTGTGTTATCTATAAATTAAAATTGATTTTGAAAGATTTGAATAAAGTTATGGAGTTACTCTTGAATTTTGCACTGGTGAGTAATTATTTTCCTTGTCAAAAACCTGGGAGGGGGGGCCTTTATTAGGGGAGGGGCATTTAATAGGAATTTTACGGTATAGCACGACTGGGTTCGCTGATGTCAATGGTTATGAAAATGCCGACTTTCGTTTTCTGTTGCTTCATTGCCATTGCACAGACTGGTCCAAAATCACTAGAAAATGCTAATTTGCATATGTAAGATTTATTTTTAGAATTCAAAGTCCTTGGTTAATTTAATGCCAAATAGTATTTTCTAGGGCTGGGACTGAATAAGGAATTTCATGTTCGAATTTTCGTTTTCCATGTTCGAATATATTCGAATATTCATTTTTACAAAATTTGTTCCAATATTTCTCTTTTACGTAGTATCCGAAATTGATTAGGTCGAATACTATACTTCTTTAATATGCTAGGAATAATCGACGATTAAGAAGACCTTTATTACTATGTCAAAATTTTTTGTTTTATTGATTGTAAATCGATATATGTATGAAACATTCTTAAAATAAATTTAGCTATAACGCAGTAAATATCACATGGAGTCTAATTTCTACGGAACAAATATCTTCAGATGGAATATAGACATTTCCCATGCTTTCATAACGCCGTGAACGTGAAATGAGCATCTTATTAAACATGTTTGTTCTTACCGTTGTTAGATGTTGGATGTTGTGAATTGAGATAATTTAGTACATGTAGGTTAGAAGTAGTCCCTTTATACTCAAACACTTTCTTGCATAGATCGCAAGTAGCTTTAGACTAATCAATAGAATGTGAAAAGTAATTCCAAACACAGGACGGCATTGCGATATACTGACTTTTGATTTTTTCAACAGAGCAGGCAGATAGATAGATAGATAGATAGATAGATAGATAGATAGATAGATAGATAGATAGATAGATAGACTACAGCAGGCAGAGGATCAATGATGTTGTTCACATTGAATGATTCATTATTTTGGTCTTTTGATGAGAGTGGAGATTTTGCCTTAATCAAAACTTCCTCCAATTTTCTAAGATGTTCAGTTTATTTAGTTTATACCAAATTTATTTTAGTTCGATTGTGTAGAAAGCTTTTAGCTTATAGACACACTCTCGAATCCGTTCCAGGAACTAACCAGTACTAAGCAATGAGTGTAAAGTTTCTTGCTTAAGGAAACAACGGCTTGCCCCTGACTGGGTTTGAACCCGTGCGGCTAGCAATCCTTTAAATACTAGTCCGACGCGTTAATCACTCGGCCACGCCGCCACTATATACTGTGCGCGGTGTGAACATAAAGCAATGGCAGAACACATGGAGGTAAAGTAAAGTGTTTAAATAACTGTTTTCACTGTATCAGATACTGTCAAAAAATTGTGTCTTAAGTCTTCAATGCTTTCTAAAATAAAATAAAAAATATGTTTGGCTGCACAAAGTATCTAATCAGTATGTCCGAAATCTCTAACACTTCTACTTTCACAAATTGTCGTCAAATAAAACAAAATCTATTTGTCTTGTTACCTGCATTCAATTTTTGAAAATAAAGCACAACAATAATGATGCCAAAATGTACTGTCATGACTGGATAGAATACTTAAACTCAGTTTTAACTTCGGTCTTTTTCAAAGACTGTGGTGGCTGCCATTTTAAAAATTACGTCATCGATCTTTGCTTTAATTTAGACTGTATTTCTAAAACGTTCTTGATAATTGCGAAAATTGAGACTTTTTTGGGGAACCCGACACGGTGCGTTTAAACGTAGTACACAACACGTGTGCGCGGTGTGAACATAAAGAAATGGCAGAACACATGGAGGTAAAGTAAAGTGTTTAAATAACTGTTTTCACTGTATCAGGGCGATTAAATGGTAGGAAATTATTATAGGTAATTCCAAAACCCGCGTGTTTTTTAAACAAAGCAGGCATTTTTGTACTTCCTAAAATCTAAATGTCGCTGAGTTGAAAGGGTGGAAAATTTTCACTTCTCTAATTTTGTGACTAAGTTTGTGTAATTAGCCCCCAACTTTGGCATTACAATGATTGTATGATGGAGAACCTTCATCAGGTCTTTACTGTGTCAAGTTGTCTTACTTACTACTAAAGTTGAACCTAATTTACATAACTGGATTTTCTGCATTTTGCAGCAGACATTTGGACCACAGACACTTGGGGTAAAGAAATAGTACTTGTTTCACAAATGCGAAGACATAAGGTACTCATATACCAAATTTGGTGCCTGTCTGAGAACGTTTCAAAAATTGCTAAAATTCACGAATTTGCATTATAAATATAAAGATATAAATGTTTGTCACATGTAAACATTCAACACGCGTTGATTTACATCGCGTATTTTTCTCGTTCAAAGTATATCACATGCAGCACTGATGTCATGCGACGCAGAAATGATTTATCTTCACGTTCATGTAACTCAAAATACCTGTTATCCTTGTTTGCCAACACAATTCGTAGCGAAACACCAAAATTTCACAAAAAGTCCTTCATTTACATAATCTTCCGAGAATTAGTCTGCTTGAAGAGAATTATAATCAAAGAGAACATATTCTGTGAGGAAACTGTCAAGTGTGCAGACTTAAAAATCACTTTAAACATCATAAAAACTATCATAAAATAAAAAGAGAGTATTGCTTTTTTAAAAATCAAAGTCAGTGTTTATTGGTGAACATTTTTTGTTTTAATTTGGAAATGTCAGTGCAAGGAAGAAAAAAATCGATTTACATAGTGATTACCGCATTGGTTCTTCTAGTTCCTACGTGTACCGCGCCGTGTATTAAAGAATTAGGGAAGTTAGGAACCAGCAGAGTACCTGTCGAAAGATTGTGTAAATTGATGAAAAAACGTTGAAATTCGAAAGAAATTAGATGTTTTCTTTTGGCTATTTCTCACAGCGGGTCTTTTCGTGTACACAATCCTGAAGATAAATCATTTCTGCGTCGAAGGACACCAGTCGTGAGTTTGAATAATGCTGAACGAGTAAAATACGCGGTGTAAATTGACGCGTGTTGACAATTTTCGAAAGACAAACATTTATATCTTTATATTTATAATGCAAATTCGTGAATTTTAGCAATTTTTGAAACGTTCTCAGACAGGCACCAAATTTGGTATATGAGTACCTTATGTCTTCGCATTTGTGAAACAAGTACTATTTCTTTACCCCAAGTGTCTGTGATTTGGACCACAGTCACTCGAAGTTTGGACCTTTCCCCTCCCTGATCTGCCCCTGCACTAAACTTTTGTAGCATTAAATGATGGTAACGCCTACATACAACAGTTTCTACTGATATCCATTGCAGATATGGCCTTTAAAAAAAAATCACAGACCCACTAACCAACACTATAATATACACAAGTTATGAAACATTATGATTTACCGACAAATCGGTAGCACGACAAATCGGTAACATGATTTTATATAGTAAACAATCGGAGAAATCGGTAACAATAGAAATATTGCATATAACGGTGATTAGGTAGGTGTGAAAAGGCATATGGGGGTACATTGCTCCCCCCATATGCCTTTTCACACCTACCTAATCACCGTTCTCGGTATATGCAATATTTCTATTGTTACCGATTTCTCCGATTGTTTACTATATAAAATCATGTTACCGATTTGTCGTGTTACCGATTTGTTCGGTAACGAACATTATGGTGCAAATCTCCTCAGCTGTCAATATTTTCCTTGGATTTCTTAATAAAGACAAATGTCTAACAGATATTGCAAGTGTCCATCAATTAAGCAATAATTATGCTTTTAATCAATATCAGTTTCATTAAATTCAGTCAAAGAATTTCTAAGAAAATTAATGAAGACTTTCACCATCTACTCATCACCTCATATTCTTATGAAAACACTGTTTTTATCAGCTGGTACCGCATACTGCAGCCAACATATTTAGAATGCTAGAACAAGTTTGATCTGTTTAGTAACGGGTGACCAAAGATAGTGGGGCTACTAACATCATTTCTCGATATAATGTGTGGCGACAACTAGATGGTGAAAAGTCTTTATCAATTTTCTAAGTAAATCTTTGACTATGATGAGACCTATAATTGATTTGAAGCATAATTATTGCTTAGTTGTTGGACACTAGCAGTATGTCCCAAAATTTTGTTTTTGTAAAGAAATCCAAGGAAAAAAACATGGACAGCTGAGGTGATTTGCGGCGTAATATGTTTCATAAATTGTGTATATATAGTGCAGGGTAGTGGGTGTTGGCATTTTTAAAAAATAAATCAATATCTATTTGTAATAGATACAGAGAGAAACAGTTGTATCTGGAAGTTGTCATGAATTTTATGCTTCATTACTATTGTGCAGGGGCATATCAGGGGAGGGGCAGGGTCCAACCATCATGTGACTATGATTTAGACTATTTTAGCAGGAAAGGTCATTATTTAAGGAAGGGAATTACGCAATTTCCTGAAGTAAATTTGCCGAATTAACTTAGGAAAATCTCACTCTTTTTAACAGTTTTGTTGATTTGTTAATGCATTTTTTCAAGCAGGCAGTGTCCAGCATATGGTATTAGATTAACCAACCATGTTTTTACTTCTCTCTCCTCTTATTAACAGTCTTACGCACAGTCCTGTCTGTAACACTCGTGAGAGGGGTTGGCAGTATACAGAGATAGATAGATAGCATTTACAACATTTTGCAATGATCCCAATGTTGATCTTTTTTATTGTTCAGGCAACAACAAATGGTCCGAGTGGCACAGCTAATGGTGAGACAGTTGGAAAACCAGAGATCAAGGACAATGAGGAAATGACTTCCAAAGATTATTATTTTGACTCCTATGCACATTTTGGCATTCATGAGGTAATAGTTTTGTCACAAGATCTTGAACTGTTACAAAATTTGTGAAATATGAAGCAAGAATTTGACTTCAAGCTAAAGGCTGTTTTAATGATTACAAATGCAAACTTATTGTCATTTCATTTTTGAAAATTTGAAACTAGATTAGTGAATATAAAAGAGCAACAAAAAATATTTGTTCAAAGTTGAGATTTACCTATGAATGACACCCATGTTTGGTACTTCAGAAAAAAAAGAATATATAAGTTAAGAGATAGGCATGGATGATCAGTTATTTGTTTTTCTTTTTTCTTTTTAAACTTTTTCAGCTTGAACAGATATTGATAAAACAAAATTTGTAGACTGTAAATTCTGAGACAAAATGCACTTACAACTGGAAATAGATCAATATATTTTACACCAATACAGGAATATGAATTATATTCAATCTTTTTCATTATAATTACAGGAGATGTTGAAAGATGAAGTCCGCACACTGACGTACAGAAACTCAATATACCACAACAAACACTTATTTAAAGGCAAGACTGTACTAGATGTTGGCTGTGGTACGGGAATCCTTTGTATGTTTGCTGCAAAGGCAGGAGCAGCTAGAGTCATTGGAGTAAGTTAGCTGCAATGTTCATTAACTTAAAAAATTGACTAAAATTGTTCCAATTACTTGCTTAAAATTTGTGACAAAATGCTTGTTTATTAAATTATGTGAATATATGGTAACACTTTCTTTAACTGTTAGTTTAACCATAACTTCCTGAGGTTACATGTATGTTTTTTGTTGTTCTTGTTTTTTCAATCAGTTGATTACTGCATGTCAGACTTTTTCACATATAGAAGAGATTGTGTGTAGACATTCACATATAGAAGAGATTTTGTGTAGACATTCATATGTCTTTATTATTTCAGATTGAGTGTTCCAATATCATTGACCATGCCAGAAAGATTGTAGAGGCTAACAAGCTTGACAAAAGTAAGTGCAGTTTCGAAGGGAACAAAATGATCCAGCAGGCTTCTAATTCTGGATTATTAATTATTTAAAATATCCTGAAACATGTATTATGTAGAAATTTTGCTTCTTCAGTGTTATGAACAAGATATTTCAGCTTAACAACAAACCTTGTACCATTGATATTTTAATGAATTTGATTTACACAGTGTGAAAGTTGAGTGTCTGAAAATTCCTTCTCTGTAGGAAGAGCCATTATGGTGTGTGGTTTCAGGTACATCTGCATTGTTCATAGGGCTGAGAAATATTGTGGAGGTTATTTTGTTTTACAGATATTACCCTTGTGAAGGGTAAGGTAGAAGATGTGGAGTTACCTGATGGTATAGAGAAAGTTGATATCATCATTAGTGAATGGATGGGCTACTGTCTCTTCTATGAATCCATGTTACAGACTGTCCTTTTTGCTAGAGATAAGTGGCTGGTAAGGTTTCAAACTTAATATTTTAAGTGTATCATCTTCGCAAACCTTTAAGTCACTGGAATTTTGTTTGACCATCCACAGTTTCATTTAACTGTTAAAATTGTGCAGTGAAACATGATTGTTGGTTAGCAGTGGTTGCCATCTTTCCTTTATTACTTTGCTCAGTAAAATTTTTATGTTGTCTGTCAAGATGAAAAATTGGTACTGATTTGGATTTTGCTACTTATGGAGAATACAGTTCAGAATGTTTGGCTTTTTATACAGTTTAGCTTATGAAGTAAAGCTAACTATATTGAAAGAATGCTAATGGTAACTGTTCACTTTTATGCTTTTTAGGCACCAAATGGCATGATATTTCCAGACAGGGCTACCCTGTATATCACTGCTATCGAGGACAGACAGTATAAAGATGAAAAAATCAACTGTAAGTGATCTGTTTTTATAGGTTAAACATATTTATTTTTATTAGTTTGGTAACAAGTTCTTGCTACTTGTCAATCACACTTGATGACTGCTTCTTGAATTAAAACCAGTAATCATGCCAAAGGTGTGGTATGTGGAAAATTACTTGAGAGTCTCATGCACAGAGAGATTTGAACTAGCAATCTCCAGAGCCCTTTGCTCTCACCACTCAACCACTGCTTCCCCTCATCTGCAAATATCTCTTGTAGATAGAAGACTAAAGTGGTTAAATGTTCAAAGTATGGGGCTGTTGGGAATTTTTTTTAAGATTCCATTTAAAGTAGCTCATTAGACCTAAACAGTATAATTAGACAAGGCAGTAAAGTAGACTGATGTTACTTTCTTTCCTGTTGGCAGTTGAACTAACTGCTGATGAAAAGGTATCATTTATGGAGCCACTAGTCCATAGGATGATTGGCTTTTAGGTCAGGTTATTAAGTAGTTAGCTCTTTAATGATTTCATACCCTTTTCAGCACTTTTTCAATAGTACTTTAAAACATAATCCAGAGATAGATTTATTATTTACATTTTATTTGCATAATTGTAGTAATTACAATTTATTGGTTCAGTTATGTAAAAAGGAATATTATAAAAAAATAAAGGCAAACTATGGTAGTTCATAAAGTATTTTTAGATGCTTTCATTATCAGTTATGATGAAAGTGATATTTACATAACTTATGTTACAGGGTGGGATAATGTGTATGGTTTTGATATGAGCACCATTAGGAAAGTGGCAATCACAGAACCGTTGGTAGATGTAGTAGATCCAAAACAGGTTGTAACTAACTCCTGTCTTGTAAAGGTAAGTTTTCAGACAGACTTTTAGTTCACATCATCAGTTACCCCCAGTACATATTCTGCACAACTATATTATGTGCCGTGGGACAGTTGACTGCATATTATTCGTTTTCATGAATATTAATTAGCAAAGAGAAGTAAGTTTTCATCCAATGAGATTCCGCATTACAAATAGATACTCTTCAGTGTGGAGAGTAGGCATAACGACATGTTACTAAAAATATACATGTTTCCCAGGATTTAAACATAGAAAGGCAAATTGTAACATGTAATTTCATTGGCTGAGATTGTGCACTGGAAATTATTTGGAAACCAATGAAAGAAGGTAATACTTTATTCATGAGTACAAAATTTACCAACCAGTTGTCCCACGGTTGATGAATAGAATGAACTGGAATGGATCGAACATGGGTTTCCGACAATGCTTAGTTCAGTATTGAAATTTTAATGCGTTCAAAACTGGAATCTAGGCGTTGTTTGATATATCACCAGGAACAGACATAAAACTACAGAAAAAAACGTGTAAACCCTGTTGGATTGCAAGTCATATTGTTATAACTAACCATATATATTTACATGGTCATAAATTTTTCATAGTTTTTGCTACTTTTTTCCCCATCTGTTTTATCTTATGTTTTAACAAATTTTTGTAACGAATTTTACATGTTACATTAACTCTGCCGAGTTTTCTGTCAATGATGTTACTGAACAGTTCATTGCTATCATTAGAAGCTGACCATATATTAGAGATTTCATTCTTCGCAGGAGGTCGACATTTATACTGTACAGGAAAAAGATCTCCATTTTACCGCCCCTTTCCACCTGTCTTGCCGACGGAATGACTACATCCATGCTCTTGTTACTTTCTTCAACATGGAGTTCACAAAGTGTCATAAGAGAACAGGCTTCTCAACTGGTAATATTTCACCTTTAATAATAAATGGAGTTATTTGATATTCCTCTGTTCTGCCCATGTGCACTGATACTAGTACAGAATTTCAGTAAAATGTACAGTTGAAATCTCAGCTTTGTAGGTGTTTTAAACATTATTCACAAAATCATGTTATTTTCAAAATAATGGTTGCTGTTCTACAGTCTTGCAAAAAAATTTATTAAAGAGAAGGTTGAGATCTTTCTTTGATTTAAACTTGGTGGTATAGATTGGCTATGAAGTTGCAACAAAGATAGTTCTAAAAAGCGAGATTGTCAGGTTCACTTGGTAGAGGTTCATTTATAGTTCTGTCCATACTTAACCAAATGTATACAGATAAAGTGTCTTTTTTTAGGAGTACCTGTGTAATTTCAGAAAGAGAAATTAATTAATTGCTTTGTTTGCATTTATATTTTGATAAAGATGTCATGGAGGAAACCATGTCCTATTTCAGCTCCAGAAGCCCCATACACACACTGGAAACAGACTGTGTTTTACTTTAACGAGACAGATCTTACAGTAAAGAGGGGAGAGGAACTGACAGGCACTATCACAATGCAACCCAACAAGAAAAACAATGTAAGACTATTCATTACTGAGTTTATTTATTGTCAGGACCAGTTGCCTATTTGGCGACACCCCCAGAAGAGTTATTTTAGATTGTGGGAGATAGTGCAAGAGACAGAAACCATTCCATTCCAGAGACACCTCTGGTTCTTTTTCATGCTCAGTTTATAGCACTGATACATAGGACCTTTGTTCCCACCCTAAATACCCTAATGTTAGTTGTGGAGCAGGGAATCAAACCCGTGTCCACTGGATAACAAGTCCAGAATGTTACCTATTGACCACTGATCTGCCCCATACAATGGCAGACATCGCCTTTTGGTCAATTTACAATCAACTGGTAATTTTTTGAGTGGGTTGTTGAGTTTATATGGTTGTCATTTTTGTTAACTTCAAAATATGCCACAAATTGGAACCAATTATGGACACCTTGTTTGACTTTGGCTGTTGTATAAAAAGCATGACTGATTTCTTATGAAGTTGAGAGTTGTAGTAATGTTACTTCACAGGAATTTAGCTGTTATTTACCTACATACAGCTTTTTAGCTCACCATAGCAAGTGCTCACTGTTGTGATCACTCACTGTCTGTCCAGTGTCTGTTTAAATCTTCTTGTGAAAAACTGGGCCGATTTTGATGGAGCTTCACAGGCTTAGATTTATTGAAATAATTCCATTTCATGCAGAACTCTGGTTGCCATGGCAACCAATAGGAAAAGCTTGAGAAACTAGATGACCTCAGCAAGTTTGTTCAAATCATGACCCCCAGGGTCAATATTGCCCTGCCCCGAGGGTCCCTTGAATTTACATATACTTATAAAATAAAAACTTTATAAATCTTCTTGTCTGAAACCAAAGCTTAAAATGAAGAAATGTGGTGTGTAGCATTGGCTGTTGGACCTCTACCAAGACTGTTCAAATCATCATTTATGACCCCAGGGTCGATATTGGTCCTGCCCGGGGTCATTTCATTTACATAGATATCATATAGGGGAAACTTAAACATTTTTTGTCAGAAACCACAAGGCCTACAACCTACAATGTAGATATTTGTTATGTAGCATTGTTTAGTAAACCTCTACCAAGATTGTTGAAATTATACTCCTAGGGGGTCAAAATTGGCCCTGCTACCTGGTTTCACATAGACATATAGAGAAAAAAAATTAAAATCGTCTTGTCTGAAACCTTATGTTCTGGAGTTTGAATATTTTGTGTGAGCATTGTCTAGAAGGCTTCTCTCTAGAAAGTTCAAATTATCTATTGGATCAACATTGGCCCCACCCCAGAGTCACCAAGGTTTAAATAGGAATATATATGGGAAAAACTTTAAAAAATCTACTTGTCTGAAACCACATAATCTTGAATCTTGATGATTTGTGTGTAGCATTGTCAAGTATTTAAAAAAAATCCTTCTCTAAAAGCGCTGACTTAGAGCTTTGTAATTTGATGTGAGGCATGCTTTTATAGTCTGTACCAAGATTGTAAATATTATGTCCCCGCCAAAGGAGTCCCTTGGGTTTTGGATAGACTTATATAGGAAAATTCTTATAGAAAAGCACAAAACCAAAACCTAAGTAACTATTTATCACTTAACACCTTAGATATTTTGTATGGAGTATCATCTAGAGGTCCTCTACTAATATTGTTCAAATTATGACCCTGGGGTCATTAAAAGCCTTTCCCCAGGGTCACTTGATTTAAAATAGAATTATATACAAAAAACTTGGAAAATCTTTTTCCTGAAACTGTATTGCCGTAGAGCTTAGATATTTTATGTAGCATTGTATAGTCTGTACATACTAAGTTTGTTCAAATTATGTCCCTGGAGAGTTTTATTTTTTTAATTAAACATAAGGTCTTCAAAAATCTGTAATTCAAAACTTTAAGTTTGCTTCTGTATACTCAGCAGCATACCCATAGCCAAAATTCCATGGGTGAGCAACCAAGGGCCATCACGACCCTCTTGTTTATAATTGTCTCCCTGAATATCTACAGAACATCTGCTGGCAGTCATGAAGTGTAAGGAGAAAGAATGGAAGTAAAAAATTTTGATTAACCTACATTATAATTTTGCAGTGACCTGTTTATTGAATTAACTTTTCCATTTCAGAGAGATCTGGACTTTGAGATAGATGTTGAGTTTGAAGGTGAACTGTCCTCCATGAAAGAGACTTTAAAATACAAAATGCGCTAGGGGGAGCTTTTCAGCTGTTGCCATGGAAACAAACAAAACAGTGTAATCTGTTCTAAGGCCTGACTGTGATACTCAATCACTTCAGATGAGAATGTCATAGCTAACTCGCCATTCCTCTTGGATTAAGGCCTCCACTTTTATTCGGGCTTCATGGCCCCAGTTCTTTCTAGAATAGAAAAAGACAACAAACATGTAATCTTTTGTGTAATTAATGTTTTAAATGATATAACAAGTTTTGTAGAACATAAAACTTCTGCATGCTGTTATATAATGATAATTATATTATAAATATGTGCTTTTTGACTGCAATGATATTTTTGGTTTTCTTCAGCATGGAATGTCACTTAATTTTTTTTTTAAAGGTTGGAAGTAGTACGCTTTTTTTTTCAGAAGTTGGACTTAGATAACTTTTGGGTTTAAAAAATATATTGTGTTCGTAAAATCTTATTTCTGAATAAAATAAGGGAATTGTAGTATTTTTGCATGCAACATTTTAGATATTGACATATAATTGTATTTTCAATGGTTGAAAAAGAAATATATAATGATTTTGACTGTTGACGTTCTGTCGTTATGATTAAATTTGTAAACTAGTTTTAATCATTTTAGTAGAGCAGTGGTATACAGTATATCTTTGAAGTCTGCATTTTCAACTCATCAGTGACTTCGAAAATTATAGTGAATTCCATAGTGTCAGGATTGTAAATGGACCGAGATGACAAAATGATTCTACCAGAAAAATTTAACCATTGTCATTGATTTGGAAAACATTTCTTTTGCGTAATAGAAGAACAGTTTTTGTTTGTAACATTTATTTAGAAGTTGAAAGTAGTAAGTAATAACTAATTATTCATGTCTTTACAAAAGTTGCTCTAGAGTAGAGTTGTGAGAGAACTTCTTTCTGTAAACTGTGTATCTTTTTAACATTCAGTTTGCTTGATTTCATAACTATCAAGTGTTTAAGGCCTTCTAACGCTTGAGCAACTTTTAAGAATTTACAACAAAGTTCATTCTCACATTGTCTTTATCTAAAATTTGACTGGAATGTCATTTTTTTTTAATGTTGAATTTTTTTAGAGAAGTGTTAATTTACACTCAAGAATTGTTCAATAAGATTGAACATACATGACATTTTTAATTAAATTTTCATGCAAAGTCTAAAATTTATTTAGAACTCAGAAGTTCTGTATATCATGTAGCCCAGGAAGCGTCTGTCAGGAAATGTATTTTTTCAACAATATTGTTTGTTTTAGTGTTGTAACTACATACTTATGGACCAGTTTGAACTTACAAACCATCTTGATTTATGAGAAATTATCTGTAAATTACCAGCCTTATTTATTTAGAAACAACAAAGTATCAGTTTATATGTGATTGACAAGGCTGCAAAGAAAAATTTCATTTCACCATTTCAGAAAACTGTCTTTAAGTGATTAAATTATGCTAGGGAAAGGATAAAAACATTTCAAATGGGGGCATTTCACAGTATATGATAGCACTCAGAACTTTCTGAAGCAAGTGGTACTTCCTTGAGGTCACAGTATTAAATGCGACTTCTCGGCAGCATTGTCATTTAGATTTTTAGTCTTTCATTTGTCATTTTCATGTTTTTTATCATCCCCATTGTTTTTGTATCGTGTATTGAAATGTACAATTGTAATTGTTTGCTTTTGTAGGTCAGCAAATATGACCTTGAAATAAAATCATGTGCAACACAATCCACTTCTTTTTCCTTCATTTGTTTGTACATTGCGTCTTTGCCAGTCATCACAAATATCAGTCACCCCATTTTTCTCAGAACAATCACATTGTACCACTTACCTTATTATAATCCAGTTTATGACCTGTTTATTAAACACTGGATTTGAGCATCATTATAGTAACTTGGTATAATCTAAAAGAGGGCCATGATGGTCCTAGATCGCTCACCTGAATACTTTGCCTTTGGGTAGTTGTTAAACATCACAATCTTATTTAAATCAAGAAGATTCTCCCTATATAAATTTATATGAAGTGACTCCTCAGGGTAGAGCCAAATTTCACATAAGCCTATGTAAAATCAATTGACCCCTAGGGCAGAGCCAGATTTGACCCCAGGGGCATAATCTGAACAAACATGTTAGAAGTCCACTAGACAATGCTACACACCAAATCTTAAGCCTCAGGGCCTGGTGGTTTCAGAAAAGATTTTCAAAGTTTTCCAAGCTTATTTAAAATCAATTGACCTCCCAGGCAGGGTCAAATTTACCCAAGGGGTATAATTTGAACAAACTTGGTAGAGGTCCATTTGACAATGCTATGTACCAAATCTTACAGCTCAGGACCTTGTGAGTTCAGACAAGAAGATTTTCAAAGTTTTCCCATTATAAGCCAATGTAAAATCAATTGACCCACGGGTGGGACCAAATTTGACCCGAGGGGTATAATTTGAACAAACTTGATAGAGATGCACTAGACAATGCTACATACCAAATCTTAAGGCTCAGGGCCTTGTGGTTTCAAACAAGAAGGTTTTCAAAGTTTTCCCTATATAAGCCAATGTAAAATCAATTGACCCCCAATGCAGGGCCAAATTTGACCCCAGGGGTATAATTTGAACAAACTTGTTAGAGGTCCACTAGACAATGCTACATACCAAATGTTAAGGCTCAGGGCCTTGTCATTACAGACAAGAAGATTTTCAAAGTTTTCCCTATCAGTTGCCATAGCAACCAGAGTTCTTGATGGAATTCAATTGTTTGAACAACTTTGGTAGAGCTTCATGCAAGGAATATCCCAGGCATGTTTTGTCAAAGTTGGTTAAGCAGTTTAGGAGGAGAAGTCATTCATGTCAAATTGTTGAGGAAGCACGATGGATGCCAAGAGACGCCGGACAATCAATGATCCCAATAGCTCACCTTTAAGCACTTTGTGCTCAGGTGAGCTAAAAAGCAGTTGTCTAAAGTAAGCCAGCTTCAACATAAATATGAATGATTTAAATAGGTTTCATTCAGGGGTTCTTTGGGAAGTTTAAAATGATGGATAGGAAAGACAATTACATACTGTTGAAGGAATTGCTTTAGTAAGCCTCTTTGAGAGTGAGCAGTCTACTCCAGGACAGTACGGGAGTCTAGTACAATGCAATCCAATATACTACAGTACACAAAGTACTGTGGCAGTCATTATAAGAATCAAAACATTTGTATAAAACTCTACACAATCCACATTTTAAAGTATTTTTTTATTTGCCAATGATGCTTTTTTATATCTAAGTACAGAAGTTTGCAGCTACAAGCAGAAACTAAGTTGAACATGAAATTCATCACAGTACAGAGTAAGACCTATGCAAGTTAACTACATTCTCTCTGACTGTCTACTGCAAAAATTATTACATATGTTTAAATAATTGTAAACAATATCAGGACATTTAACTTTTTTCCAGAAAGATTAGAATTTATTACTGTGTCAGAAGAAGCCCATTATAGCCCTCCTATCTCATTTCAAGCACAATTTCATGATTGGGAGGAAATTAAATTAAAATCCAGTTCAGTTGTAAACAACTGAAAATTTTAAACATGATTTAATCCATGTTACTTTTTATAAACTTGAAAATTAAGTACATATACAGCCTTTTTGCTTAATGTATCACTTTATTTCAGATAATAAAAGGCAGCTGTAACAAATATCCAGCAATATCACTTTATTTATCAATTTCTGCACATTCAAAATGAGAGGTCTTAATAATCTCATCGTCGGAACCCACGGGTGCTGATTCCGCCATTGCAAATGAAGTGTAGCGTATAGAGTACCCCTGGGTTACCGAGGATGGAATAATCTGTACATGATCAATACCTAGAAAAGGTATACTTTTTGCAGTAGACAAAAATGACGACAACTCGTGTTCTATTTGTATGAAAAAAAAAGTTCATGAAGAAATTTACATAAAAAAGGAAAAGAAATATAATGGGAGATAACTTTTACAATATCAAAATTTACTGAAGCTTTGATCGTGTGCATATGCTCGCTAGCAAATGGCATAAAAGAAAAAACATACAAAATTTTTTAAAAACATCACTTACACAAGGTGGTATACTATACACTGATAGTCCTGGTTTACAAATTTGATTATAAATACATCGTTAAGTATACTTAGCTATAATTTATACATGGAAAATAAGCAAAAATTAAAAGATATAAGCCACATAGCACAATACGTAGAAAAAAAATGAAAACATTGCAACATTAAAAATGCTCTATCACTCTTGATGTTCATATCAGATTCTATAAGCAAACTTAATGAAATGTCCAGAAATAACCCATGGAATATCTGACTTTTTTATCGACACATGCTGTCAAAAACTTTCCTGAAATGTGAAAACACCTCTGAACACGAAAAAAACCCCTATTATTCACATTTTTTTTTAAAGATTATGGAAATGTCCAAACTGAAAGTTGAACAAATTAATTTTATTCCAAAGATCTACAACTGTAATATACATGTTACATAAAATATACAAAAAGTAAATGCATTTTGAAAGTGTTGTTTGATGGAAAATGGTACTGGCCCGCCTTTCATTTACTTTTATCACAAAAAGTCTTTTTTCTTACCCTAAAATCTTTTTTGTCCCATAATTTTATGTCTGTAACTTGTAGAGCTACCTAGAAATACAAGGTTCCCAAATGAACTGTTTTGGGTGTAGTTCTATTTTGATACAGGCTAAAAATATCTTTTTTGTTATTTCTAAGCACTTGATGTTTTTCCATCAAAATGAGTCTCTAAGTGATGTTACTTATACATTTATTCCATTCTATACTGCAGCATAGAATTCAAAATATGAATTGCACTATACATAGTTATCGTATATACAAACAGTCATTGTGGATTGCATATGTAAGTAACTAATGTATTGCTGGCAAGATGTCATAAGACAAGTAACTGTGACACTGTGCAATCATACTAAATTGCTAACTTTCATAGACTTTCACTAAGTACATTGGACATTATTCCCTCTATACAAGAACTATGCCTCTAGGTAAGGAAACTTAAAGGTTTCAACCAATCTTAGATACTATTTTTTTCATAAAATTTTCAATTTACTTCCATTTTTCCATAATAATCTATATTCATGGAAGATGGCTTATGTAGTATCCTTTCTTTCAAAAAAAGTTTCCAGATGTACTACAATGTTCCTGGTGAGAAAAATTAACATAGTACATTTTTGCATAATATCAATGCTTCAATCAAATTCAAATTCATAATGTTTGTAAGCATTTCTGGAACTCTGATATGTAATTTCCTGTCTTAAAAGGTCTCCTTAAATAGATGAAACAGAAACATCTGCCTAAGGTATTTTTCCTTGAACACCTTATGTGCTAAGTCGAAAAAAAGCACATTTCTTTTTCCATATTCGAAAAACTAGGTAAGTTTGGAGGGTCCCAGATTAAATTTTGAATTCATACATGAATAAAATTTGAGGTAAATCTGCAGAGTCAATGAGTCAACTTTGCATGCATAGATTCAAAATTGGAGGACATTTTTAAGTTCCTAGATACAGTTTTGACTGCATACAAAACTATGTAAGTTTAGTCACCCAATACACACACATTCGAAACTAATTTATACAGTTTCTAATCCAAATCCGAAATCATTCTTTCAACTTTATCACACTTGGTCACAGGACTAAATGACTGTCATGTATAATGTATGGTGTATAATCAGGGCTGTTTTACATAAATAATGATATTACATACAAAGAGGAAGGCAGCAGAAATAACTCATATACATAATGAAACTGATTATCTCAATAAATTCACTTGACTTATTCATTATAAAAGCATCGCTGCATTTTTCTGAGTATCATACAACAAAAAACATGTATACATGAACCATTCATACATAATCAATTCATTCTTTTTACACAATGACTTTTTTTTTGGTAACACTTATTTTTCTGTAACTCTCATACCAGAGATAAAGAAAGGCAAGTTTTAGATGTCTCTGCAAACACTTATCAAATACTTCTTGTTTGCATAATTTCATTCTTCAATCATCACAATGTTAACATTTTCAAACATGGTACTTTCAACTCCACAGTCACTAACAATCATTCTGTAACAAAAAATTATTTCAGCGAGACAATTATGCATTATACATGTAATATCCCATGAGCATGTACTGAATGGAAGGGAGGTCACTCTTACCTTAAATTATTTAATTTGCTGAATCAAAGAGAGATCACTCAATAATCACATACATTCAGAGAAAGTATCACGAAAAATATGAATTTCAAAATAAAAAATGCCTAGGCAACATTCAACAAAAATATACACCTAACACTGACAAAATTTAAATAAGCTATGCTGTAGCACCCTCTGGCTTATCGCCTTGCCATTTCTTCTTATACTGTTGGCGTCCAAAACCTTCGTCATAATTTCCTTTGCGTGCGAAAAGCTGTTTAAAGTGGTTAACACAGTATATAACTCCTTCATTCATGCTGAATGTTTTTGCCCTGAAAAAGGGAAAACAGAAAATATGGTTAACTGAAGATGCAATAAAACTGTGTTGCTTCTTTTTCCTTACAGTAAACTGTTAATTTCACTGAGCATACCTGACAGAGAGGCTTAAATATATCCATAAAAAGCTGCTGACTAGACCTAAAGAACACTCTATAGCTCATGATATTCTGAGAATACCCTCATGAAATTTCATAACAAAGGTACTTTTAGTCCAAACCACTATGCCATGGCAATGTCATATTAATTCACCGAGGTTTAGAGATGCAGGAGTTACTTTACCAGTGCATGTCATAAAATGAAAATGAAGTTTTTCCCGGAATGCATAAAATGTCTTAAACACAAAATAAAAACACTTTCTTTAAAACTTACCTTCCACAAATCAGGGCTGAAAACATCTTGTCAACATAATGTTATTTATGCTTTGAAAATTGTATTACATACAGTTATGATCAAAAGGAAACTATTCCCAAAACTCACGATGCAGGTGTGTAAAACATGCAGCAAAAAATGCAAAACATGTACTTACCTTTGTTAACATTCTCTCTTAAAACATCATCTACCTGTATGTTTTAAAATTTTAAGCTGCCAAAGAGCAGGACTTAAGTTTACTTACTCTGGTAGAAGTTGGAATGGCATTACTTTTTGCCTTTACTTCTTTAGAGACAACAAACTATGGAAAAGATTTATTTGCAGCATTTAACCCCATATTTCAACAGTACTTCTGGAATTTTCATCAGTATTTAAATTTCTGTCAATCCGCAAGTTAGATTACCACAGAACTCCTGCAGTTACAGAAACAATCATAACTTGGTGTATTACAAAACAATCATAATTCTTGGTAGTTTCTTAATAATTTGTTTTTCGTAACCTTTGTTTCCATACCATTTCTGCTCCAAAACTTCCACAATGTCTGCACCAGCCTTAAGCAGTGACCTGTCACTTACCTTTTATGAAAGAATCACTGTCATAATCAAGATATGCAGAACTAATGTCTATTGCCATGCCAGTGACAAGTGAAATGACGTCTGCTGCACAGTCGCTAACCATGCTACAAAAAGTGGCAGGTTACAACCTGAATGCAGAATTTGGCCGCAAGTTTTGACATTGAAAGCATTCACAACACTTATCAGCGTTAGTAAAGGGAGGAAAAGACACAAAAGACAAAAACAACCTAGGGCTCACCCTGCGCAGCATGAAACATGCAAAACAAGGGCTGCAAAGACATTTGGCAAAATGCAAAGCAAGCAAAAAGACTTGAAGCCAATCAAATAACTGGCAATGTTATCCTTTTCTGTGTAATTTGAACTCAAAAACAACTTTAAAAGTTGAAAAAACAACTTTAAAAGTTGAAAAAAAAACTTTTGATAATAACAACACCCCATAAAAGAATCAAATGGCGTGAAACATACTAAAAATGTTATAAAATCATTGTCATGATGACTTGTCACATTCATGTAAGTTCACAAAATGAGCCCTAGGTCGCTGAAAATCAAATCTAGAGTATTAATCTTACGTTAATCGTGCACTACAATGCGAGCATTTGAAGCAATTCTTATGATAAATATGGCCGTTCATCTCGAGTTTTTCCATTGCATACACGGTTTTCTGACATGCTGCACACTTTTCAGTTTGTACGACTTTGAACATTCCTTTTTCCTGTGTAAGTAAAACAACACAACATAAGATCTGCACTCAATCGAAAATTAAAGAAACACAATTTGCAATACTGTGAAAAAAGATGAAATACATACTTCTACACAAGGTGGGTGTTTAAAGATACAATTTGAATGTCTAATGAAAACGTAATGTATCTCTTTGCTTTATATGTAGCAAACATTTAAACTTTTTCCCTAAACAGTCTAACCTTATAAGTCCTAATTCCAAAAGTTTCCTTTCTGTTGAATTCAATTAATTTATCCAAATTAAATTCCATTTTAATTTCGGATAAAAAAAATGATATAACTCTCAAAGGTATTGAAAATATAAACAAAGTCTCCAGGGAATCATCATAAATGACATACGTTTAATTCAAGTCATATTTGTAATGTCTACTTTTTTTTCACAGTTTTGCCAAAACTGCTAAAAGCAAAGAACATCTCAGTCAAAATGGAAAATGATGCAAATAATTAAAACTTGCCCTCTACAAAAAAGTGTAGCAAAATAATGTCTGCTGCAAGAAAACTAAAGTGATTTATTTTCATTGCATTGTGCAATTTCTTGAAATAATTAACAACGTGTGCCTTAATAACTCGTAGTCTTCGACACTTTAAAAGAAATGTAATAGGGTAGTAAGGATTAAAAGAAAACGGAGTTAAGACTACAATTTTAACTCCACTGTAAGCACTACTGACTACTAAAGGGAGACAAAACACACACCCTAACCAGGGTACAGGAAGTGTGCTGGGGCTGATCAAATGTGAACAAACTTTCACTTAATCTAGCAAGAAAAAGAATGGAATGGTCTCTTTCCAATGACTGAAGTGCCAATATCACTGCCATCATACAAGAAAACACAGCTCTATTAGGTCAGATGGTCTAGTGATGACAGTGACTATAACTATGATGATGAAGATTGTAATAATGAAGATAAAAATACCACTGATGAGTATGACAAAGATATGTCAATGATATTGCAGTTCTGGATGATGACAACTTTGATAAGGATATTGACAATGACAAAGATAATGATGATGTTCTAGTCTGTATAGCAATCAAAGCTAAATCTGTAGGACTGATTTACCTCACAATAATTTTCCAAAAAACCTGTACACCTATAAAACATTCCAGTATTAAAATAAATTGCATCTTCTGCCAAGATTACTTTACGATACACTGAACTAAAGCCACTTGCAATGTAAACAAGAACCGAACAACAAAATCTACATGAAGAACCTAAGCAAATCATAAAGTGGCATACCAGTTCAGAATCAATATATATATAATTTTATGTCTGTGCCCAACAGCAGCTGGTTTTCACATAACTTCTGACAACTGATGTTATTTTTACATGTGTTTTATAAATGTGTACCTATCATTTATAAAGAATTCTGTCTATTTATGACTATAAAGTTTTACATTCAGTTCAGATAACTAATAAAAGCAAACTTCTACTGTTTGATCTGACAATGCTCTGACACAATTCTTTGGTCATTCTGTCATGGTTACTGAGTCAGATAATACCAGTACAGTCAATTCAAACACAAATAATTCAATCCAATTTTCTGACCACAAAGGTGAGTCAAAACTCATTGCACAAACCCTGAACCTTGAATTTAACAAACAGCTGAATCACAAATGAAGGTCATTTTCACAATCATTGTAAAACTATGGTAATTTCTTTATAAGGAATTTAAATACAAACAAAACTAAACTGTGAATGAATTACAGGATACTGACTCCATTGTCTACATTCATACATCAAATGCAAGTCTTAATCACAGGGTAAATTACAATCAAGTGTCAATTTAAGATGATTCAGCAAGTACCTGGACATCTGATCCACAGTTTCGTTTCAATTTCATCCTTATAAAGGGGACACTATAGTACTTCACTGAAGACTGATACTAAACTAATAATTTACATCGCTTATGAAGTTTATTCGAATAAAAAGTATTAATATTATGATGTATCTTCACATACTTCACATAAACAAGCAATATCTTATATAGCTAATGACAAAACGATCTGTCCTGATGTTTTTTTATGTTTTGTGAAAGTACGGAAGGTTACATCAAGGGGTAATGGCTGTATTATTGGTTGACTGTCTTGATAAGTAGATTTATATTTTGTAGATTGTCAGTAAAAAATGACCGAAAGGTTCAACGGAATACTTGGACAGGAATAGAAGGAAGAGTTTCTTGAACTTAAAATTTTGAGGTCACATACAGTATTTTTATAATAGTACTTACATCTTAAAGTATGTAAATGAAATGCTGAAACTTGTATCATTTTAGATTTTGACAAAACTTATTAATTCAATAAAAGGATTGAATAACTGATCCAACTTGTCAAAATGTGACCTACCTAATACGTTAAACTTTGTATGCTTTGATGTTTCTCTAAACTGAATAAACAACAGATTTTTCCACTTTCAAACTCACTTACAGGAACAGGAAAAGATAATTATGCAATTAAGGTGTAAAGCCATTTAATATCAATCATCTGATATTGACTCAGTTAAAATGGATAATAGGAAAAATATCTGATATTACTATGTTGACCTAGAATAAAATCAGGAGAACCTATTCATTACCACTCCTTTCTACAGAAACTATTTATTACTACTTTATCCTAAATAAAGACTGGAAAACTGAACCATTTTGTAAATGGGATACACTGTTCAATAAACTAATAACCGAGTAATGGTATGGTATATCAATATGGACGAGTATCATCTTCTGCGTGTCCCAAATCAATCCTGTATGTGATTGATCTTCCTCATGTAAATAGATAGTGACATATTCATAACAATAATATGTTACATTCTGTCATATGCCATCAAATCTACATGCTACCATTTCAGCAACTGTGAAACTGTGCCAACAATTTTTAAGAGAATTATTTCAGAAAACCTAATGCCACTAGAAACTCTCCCTTTCTGGACATTTTTTTAAAAGAACTATGTTAGAGTGAAACTGTGAATATAATAATGTTAATTACGGAAAAACTGTTCATATTCCATCAAGCATTGAACTTAATTATAAAACAGACAGTAGAACAGCAGCCTAAATGCCCCATGATCAATGCTTTTAGCAATGCCAGAGGCAACAATGCACCAAATATTTCTGGTGCAGTTTGACCTATGACTGTAGTACACTTAAGACAAAATGGATGAAAAGAATTATTGACGGTGGAAAGGAGCTCTTCACATCTTGAGATTATATAATATATGTATGACCTTTACACAAATCATAAAAGCTATATGCATGAAAAAACAAAGAGCACTTGCTTAATTACCTTTTTAAAAAGCTTCGTTTTGAATTTCAAGGGAATTTTTCTCGACACCAGGCACATCTTAAGTAACAGATTCTAGATAAAGTGCTCTAATTAAATGAAATATCTTTTTTCAAAACTGGTTTTTGCACACCAGAAAACCCAACCTCACATAATATTACAAACATAATCTGCACAGTCATCTGAATCAACATGTGGTTTCACTTTCTGAGTAAGAAATGTGTAAAAAAATCAAACAGCATGCATAAAAGCACTCCTTTGTCCCTACAAAATTTTGTGTTAACTAGGTTTATATACAAGAGAAAATTTAAGCCTAGATTATTTCATATTTTCACAAAATAATGTAAGAATGTGGGTGGGTCAACAATGGGCTAATTCTAAACTTTACATTTGAGCATTTAACAGTTCAAGTGCCTGCCAAAAAGAAAACACTAAAGTTCAAATGTCACTTAATCACCCAAACTATGAAAACACAGCAAAGTTTTCACTGACTAGGTAACTTTAAATGGTTGATAAGCAAACTGCATGGTAGAGCTTTTAAGCTGCACCTTACAATTACAATAGTTCCTATTCGAGTAACAGATTCAACAGCCTGGTACCAAACTGCAATCCAAAAGAGCCTGATATGAAAGTATAACCCAAAACAGCCTGGTACTAACCAAAATCCATAAAAAGACTGGTACCAAACTATAAATAATCCATAACAGCCTGGTACCAAGCTACAGTCTACAGACCAAGAAAGGTGAACAACTTAGCTCCAGAATAAATTACACTAAAACAACTGCAAAGCAGAAAAATACTCTGGAATGTCAAGTATATTTATGTTAAGAACCCAGTTCGCAATTTCCATTCTTCATTCTCCATTGAATCCTGCAAGATATGACATCATGACTAAAATTAAATTTATATATATTTCCAGGAAATCTGATCAATGAAAATGGACTTGATCCTGCATTACTGCCAGTGCATATTCACAACAGAACCCAGGTGGATCTCAAACCTCTGTCCTCTAAACTTTACTGGCTTCTTGAGGAGTGCAGACAGTATGTACATGTATACAAAGTCTTTTTTTTCTTCAGAAAGCTCCCACAATTCAACCATTTTACACCTGAGAAACATACGAAAAGAACTGCTTTTAAATTTTTCGAATTATGATTTCATTTGCAAGAAAACAGACCTTCTTTTTGACTGGTGTTCCAAATATGGAAATAGACTTCTCTATGGAATTATTGTTGGGTTCAGAGGCACCTGAATTCTCCTTGTTCTCTTCAGCTACTGTAATCTGTTTCTTTTCTGGTATCTCAACAGGTTCCTTCTTGTCTTCCACAGGAACACCATTTCTTTCCTCCTCAACAAGGTCTATTTTGTCTGATTTAAATTCAATTCCATTTTCTCTGTCTTTCAAAACTTCTATGTCATCAGTGGCTTCATCTGTGTTTCCAGTTACCTCTTCTTGTCTGACCTCTGAACTTTGATCTACAGTTTTTTTGAAAGTATCTCTCCCAGTGTCTTCACCGTGTTCTACAATATCAAGTTCCTCCTCTAACTCTGCCTTAGCATCCTTCACCACTTCATCTCTCTCTACATCATCTTCATCAGTAATATTTTCATCTTCAGCATTTTCAATTTTATTATTTAACTCTTCAATAACTACATCAACATTTCCACCGCCCAGAATTTCAGAATCCTGTTGCAAGCTTTCTGAGCCAGCTGTTTGTGTGTTTTCTGACTCCATCGTATTTTATATCTTGCTCTTTTTATAATTTGCCTGTTTCGGTAAAAGTTTTAAAATTCTTTATTACTGTTTATTGATTGTTACAACAAAACTCCTGCATGAAAAATATTACACAACAACAGCAAAATATACCTCGACTTCTGCAGAAAGGACAAAATTTTTCCTCAAACAGAATTCCTTTGTTATTGTCCTTTGTAAATTTCTTTCCTTTCACAACAATTTCTGCGAGTGACTCATCAACAATCAGCTGTGAGTGGGGTTGAAATAATCAATACAATACAGGCTCTGACAGAGTTGAAAAAGCAGAAAAAACAATAATCGTTCCCTGAATTTTTTTCACGAAAGCCAAATTTCGAATGACACTGCAATACTGGAGGTATCCGGAATGGATCAAAACTGTTAAAGCATCCAGTAAGTTTAGGATACAATGACAGATTTCCTGTTTATAACACAAGTATAACCCGATATGAATCACTTCTGGTGTATTGGTAGATTTCACTATGTATATACCACCATTAACTGTATAAATGTAGTTTTGCTACATGTATTCAGCCACGTGTAATAAAGCTATCCAAACGATTTAATGACTGATCCTTAAACTCCTATTGTATGAAAAAATCAGCACAAAAGAATTATTTTAACAACTCAGCACTTTAAAATGTGTCTGGTTTCATTGAGCAAATCTCAATGAATGAATGCAATGGTTTGTTTCTTTTGGGTTTATAAAGTAAAGGCCAGATCCATTTAGGCCGATATAAAACTGCCTAGTGGTTTTCAGTGCCCTTTATAACATACTAATAAAATTAACTGCACCAAATTTTAAGTCAGAGGCAGTATAATTTAGAAACTGAAGCAACTTTCCTGAAATTAATTGATTTATTTTGCCTGAAGAGGTTCACTTGGGTAAATTTATGACATGGGACTAATTTGCTCCTGGCACATGGGAATTCCTGTGATTTCTTGTCATGTATAATTTACCTTGATCACCATTTAACAGGCGAAGTATAAAAAACTAGCCAGGCATGATAAGACACAAGCAGGTGTAGGAGATCTTATCTTCACACAATTAATGTCAATAATGACCCATCTGATGTCATAATCCAGATAATGATATAGTAAGAACAAGAAAGTCACAGGCACATATAAGTACTGCATGACAAAGGCAAAATTTGTCCATTTGACAGAGCCGTCTGAAGGTCTGAAGAGAAATGATACTGTTTACACATCTTCAAATACAGCACTGGCTGAGGCAGCAGGATGGGGTTGGGGCTACAGAAACTCATACTAACGAATGTAAGAAAGCTTTTGTGAAAAACTGATAACAAATTTCAACAACAATGAGTAAGACAGTGAAAAGGTGTTGCCGGCAACTTTCAACTTCCCGGCATTAACCATCAACACACCACCAACATTCAATATATTTTACCAATCTAAAACTTGCTACTAGTTATAACTATGCAGGCCTGAACTTATGACTATGCAGGCCTGAACCTATGACTATGCAGGCCTGAACCTATGACTATGCAGGCCTGAACCTATGAATATGAAGGCCTGAACCTATGACTATGTCGGCCTGAACCTATAACTATGCAGGCCTGAATCTATGACTATGCAGGCCTGAACCCATGACTATGAAGGCCTGAACCTATGACTATGAAGGCCTGAACCTATGACTATGAAGGCCTGTACCTATAACTATGCAGGCCTGAACCTATGAATATGCAGGCCTGAACCTATGACTATGAAGGCCTGAACCTATGACTATTCAGGCATGAACCTATGCAGGCCTAAACCTATGACTATACAAGAAACAAACAAACTTTAAATAAAAGTCAAAATAATTTCTACTGTCCACATATTTGAAATGAACAAACTTTGAACTAAATTAAACCACAAATCTACAATAATTTATAGCTTTTCGATTTTAAGAGGTACTTCTGAGCAGCACTTGAAAGCAATTTCAATAGCCATAATTGTATCCAATACATACCATAATTATCCTAAATGACCAGTCCAACTTATTCCCTAGGCTGTAATTATGACAAGAATACCAAGTTCAAAATACAGTCAGCTTACAGCAAAACATTGATCTACATGTGGGAAAACACACTGATTACATGTTTGAAACAATCACAATTAAGGATTCAGACACTTATGGCTCTCATATAAGCCACTGAAATCTGTACACTTTACTTGGTCTTTTCCGGTAGCCCTATCATTTTCCTGCCACAACAAGAAATACTTGGCCAATGAAAGGCAAAAATAGGAAACAAGCAATGTACTTCTTAATATCACTTAGCAGATTATGATCAGCCAATTTCTCAAATACAATGCAGATAAAATCCATGGGCCTAGTGATAAATCATTAAAATATAACTTTCAGAACTTTTGATAAAATTTCCCTGTCAGCCTAGCCTATATCCAAATGAATATGTTTTTTTTTGTTTTTGTTTTTTAATAATTGTATTTTGCAGAATGTGGAAATTAAACATTCCTGACAAAGTCGAACTAGAAAGGAACAAAAAAGACTATCAATATAAAATCTTAACTTTCACGGGCGGCATAAAAAGCAACAAAAGACTGTGGAAACACCTTTAACATTCTTCACAAAAGTCATGATTTTGTTAAAATTTCAAAGAAAAGACACAATAAAATAATATTGTTTAAGAAATGTTTTGCCAATAGTGGGAAACTTTTCAAAATCCTACACATGTAAGTATAAACCTACTTATTTAAAGATGCTTACACGAGAGTTGGAGGTAATAATATGAGAGTTGTTCCAAAGTACAGTGGTATATACATGTAGATGGTATGTACAAGATTGAATATGGTACCTGAATAGTCAAGAGTAGTTCAGGTCAATTTCAGATGGTTGTCTGGTCCAGAAGGTCAGATCTTTACAATCTACATGGGCAATTAATTCTAATTTTCCTTCCTGTTGGCCTATTTAAGATTTCTATGTTCCCACTGCTCTCTGTGAGTCCCAGTAAATAGGTCTTAATCATGACAAGGGAAGCAAATCTCACAGCTAAAAAAAATATTTTATCCAGTTGCTTCCCTTGGATTAATGGCAATATCTGAAGTTTTTGTCCATAAAATACACAGTAATCTGCCACTTTTTGTTTTAAAAAAAACAAACAAACATAAATTCATAATTCTGAGAAGTCATCAAAAAGATCATATTGCTGAAGGAAGCATTCAAACTAATGAAATGAATAAATATGAGCATATCAAAATAAAACACATGACAAGCAATACTGAGGTTGATCTGCAAGAAACCAGTTCAAAATCAATGTATTTTTATAAAACTGAAATCTACTGCACAACTCTCTGTAGTTTCAGATATCAAAACTTAAGTCAGTTCTGAACATTACAGTTATTCTTCTGTGGGAAATACTTGAAAATATTGTCAAATTTAAATAACCCAGCAGCCAGAAAAGGAATACACCAAAAGTTGGTAATAATAACCAAGACCAATGCTTTCAAATCAATATCAGAGGCATTTGTTAACTATTTCATCTTTTAAAAACTGTGTTCTTCAAATCTTGAAAAAATACATCTTGTTCTGTTCCCTTCTTGATTCAAACATAGAAACTGTAGAAGGCTCATTTTAAAAGAATAACACCTTTACTTAGCAACACCCTTCTCTAATTAACCACACTGGTTATCTCCCTTAGATGGCTGCTGAACTGAGGTTAAACTTTGAATTAAGATGATTCATTATGAATGAAAACCCTAACTTTTAGTACATGACAAAGTGCTTTGTATATAACTTAAGTATAATGAATATTATAAATGCTGCATGCAATTCAAAACTGAGAACTAATGAAAAAGGCATGATTTTTGTGATAACATAGTATAACAGTCTGATAAATAAATATTGTACAGAAGTGTTTGAGTTAACAGAAAATAAAAGGTTAGCATGACAGTGACTATGCAAATTAAAGGTTACAGGAATGATGCCATGTGGAAAGTTGAACATTGTAACCCATTTAACTAGTGATTTTAGCACCTTAATTAATCTCACTTATCTTTAAGATTGCCAGTTACTTTTTCGACAGCTAATAAGTATTAAGAACTTCCTGTAAACAGAACACTTCAAATCAATCAAAATGAATTAATCAATGACTTATCCTTTTTTAAAGTAAAAACTGGTTGTCATAATTATATCACTGTGTGATCTTAAAGCGACTGACTCACAGATGGGCTGACGATAAAAAAATGAAAATGTTTAAACATCTGGAAATTCTAGCTGTAATTGTGAAGAACATATTTATCTTAACTAAGTTACTGACTTATTTTTTGCTACAGAAAAACATCAAAATATAAAGTTTTACACACTTTTATCATTAAAAAATTTACCCCGTCAGTCACGGGGTAGATACTTTAGTTATAACATTTTGACAAATTTTGATAACTAGTCTCTGTGGCTCAGTGGTGTAGATCGACGTTCTATATTTTACAGACCGAAAGGTCATGGGTTCGAATCCTGGTAAAATCACAACTTTTTTTTCAGTTTTCATGATGTATAGAAGCATATAAATATTGTGTTTTTTTCCTATAGTATAATTATTAACTTTTCTTAAATTTTAAAGAAAAAAACATTTCAGCTAAATTCTGTGAGTCAGTTGCTTTAATTAATTATTATATAGCATCTACCTTGGAGAAATTTTCTGCTGAATTCATTACTTAAACAAAAAGAGGTAGAATTAAAGGTAAGACATTAACAAATTCTGAAATGAACAAAATTCTTATTTAATTTCTGAGCAACTATGAAATCTAAATTCCATGGTTGTACAGGACAAGTTTAAGACTAATATCTAAGCTTCTGACATTTTTTAAATGCTTAAGTCTGACAAACTGAAATCTGAGAATGTGAACTTAGGTATATCATGTTCAACTTCCACTTGTTAAGCTAACAGATTATATGACCATATTTGGTGACAAAGGAAGCTGGAAGAATGTGATTACCTCGGTGTCTGGTTGAGGGGATGGGGAATCGTCCTTAAAAGTACATAAAATACTGTGATCACATGTATAACACACCAAACATATATTTCTGAACATTTATAGACATTTATAAACTAATAAGGTTTCATGAGTAAAATGAGACATTAAGCAAAATTAAAATCAATTCTATTAGTATGATAATATTGTGGCACTATACTGGTACCAATGTATATTGATTTCTACAAATAATTTAGATTGGAATGAAATAAATATTGATTCTGGTTTTAATTATTCGAGCAAACTACACATTATTTAAATTCTCGTTCAGAATTATATGCATGATCATCAATGAAATCAATATTGACAAATTAAAACAAATTTCAAAGAACCCATTTTATTGGCAAAAGCGACATTCAGTTGCTGAAGCCATCTGAAGCAAGAAATCTACATGTATGACTGAAACAGAGTTGGTGTAAAACATTGATGATATGTGCACTCAAATAGACAGACAAGCCTCTGTAAATTAAAACAATAACCTGATAACCCTTATGATTACTGATCTTCTGAAATGGACTCACCTAAAGTTCAATCAGGATGTAACCATTTTCATTAAAAGGGGTGTTAAGTAGACAACATAGATCAAAAGCTTGACCTACCCTTATGCTTATGGGGTATCTGCTTTGAGCATAAGATGGGGTATAAATTCAAAAATCCTTGTTTGTTAGGTGTATAGAGATCATTATTACCTGATACATGTTGCTGTAGATTGTAATGTAATCTACAGAGGCTGTCACAAAGAATGAGAAAAACATAAAACTACCTCGAACATTGAAAGGAATGTTCTTCTATGAAATTAACAAAACCCCAAACTAAAATATCTACAAAAATAATCATATTCCTTCTATTTGATTGACAAAAACAGAAGATCTGACACAAATTTTCTCTTGTAAATGATTTAAAGAATATACTTCTTTCAAACTTATCAACTTTACATCAAACATCTCTGACAGACAAAAATCAACCAACATTTGAATGAAAAGTAAATTAAAGTAAGAACAAAATGTTCCCTTGCTCAGATTATGACATAAATTGTTGCTAAAACATGCTGCAAAAGTCAATCATGCCTGCACATCATGTGATTACTCAATTACTCTGGGTGACTGCATTTTTTGTAGTTGTGGTTAGTTTTCTAACTAAATGGTGGAATACAAAAGTCATCTGTCAAATTTGTTTGAAATGAATTCAAACCTTAAATTCTGACCTCTTGCACGAGTGTCCAAACACGAAAGCTGTTTTCCTTCTCCTTGTAGTCACAAAGATACTTTTGCAACATGTTAATTTTAAACACAAATCTTATAACATAATGATACATATAATACCTATAACATATGTAACTTAAAAACATAACCTGAGAATTATTTAACTGTGCAGCAGTGTTAAACAGTGAAGCATGGAACTGAGTACAAGGGAGGTAAATGATATTGATTTAACAGTTTAAAAATAAGAATAATCTCCCTTATATGTTGGAAAATAGTAAAGAGAAAAAGAAGAAATAAATGCAAACCTGTCTCTTAGCCTATGAAACAAAGAAATGAAAGAACTCTGTGAAAAGACCTGAGATAAAGTACTTGAAATAACCTTACACTATTGGCTAAACTACACAGTGTATACTGTTTTTGCATAAGAAATCAGTTGCAATAAAACCAGTTTTTTTTTTCTCCCAGAGCAAAGAAATTTTAGTGATAAAAATCAGCATTTCTAACATGCCTGCATGCAGTAAGTTCAGAAATGTCTGCTTAACAGGTCATTCTGTAACAAACTCTTGTCTATAAAGAAACTTCAAAAAGAGGTAAATTCCATAGCATGCATTTTCATGCTATTCAAAAAAAATATTTTTCTTTGAATCCAGATGAAATACTATATACAAAATTTTTCCCTATGCTGCTATAACTTAAACAAAGTCTAATAAAATTATCAAACAAAATTTGCAGACAGAAATTTCTATAATATTTGCAAAAAGAACAGTTTCCTAAGTGGACCAAATCAGATTTAAAAAATTAAAATATTCTAAATTTTAAACCTATCAAAAACCAGGTAGGTTATAGTGTTCCATCTGCGAAGGACTAGCATAAAAAAAAAATCTACCAAAAAATTAAACTCACCTTTCTGTGAACAGGTTCAGGTGTGACCTCACTGGCCTTTGCCTGTTCTTGGATACTTTTGAATCTCTGTAACATTGACGCTGTTGTGTTAGGTGCTGGCATTCCATCTGTCCAGTCTGTGTCTGCCTCTCGATAAACTCCTTCCTTCTTTTCTGGCTTATTTTCGTATATAACTGAAGATTCTTGTGGCTGATACTGTCCTGGCAGTTCACTTGGATGAACACCATTAGTCACACCAGCTGGGGATTTTGGACTCAAAGGACCCCTACTGTCCCTGGGTGGCGTAAATTCCTTAAACCTAGGTGATGTGGATGATGTTGATTTGGCACTACTGGAAGCCGACTCTAGTTGTTTCCAGCGTGAGACAAGGTTTTTCGCCATTCCCTGTTCAGGCATTTCTGTTTCTGGAGTTGCCTCCCTTTCCCTAGCAACATCAGCTTTTGACTTGCTAGGAGTGTTTTCTAGTACACCACTTTCTGCTTGTTTTGTTTCAATAACTAAATGTTCTTTAGGTTTGTTTTCATAAACTCCTGCTTCTGGTGGTGGGGTGAATTCTTTTGGTTTTCTGCCTGGAGAACCTGACTGTGAACGACTTGATTCGATCTCTTTGAACCTACTAAGAATGTTTCTAGTTGTACCTTGCTCTGGTAAATCATCTTGCACAGCCTCACCAGACCTTACAACATCAGCCCTCTCAGCTGGAGTACTCTCAAATACACCGGCAACATTTCGACCTGGGCTTTGTTCTCTAGGTGGTGTGATTTCTTTGGCTTTTGCACTTTTCGGGGAACTTGACTGTTTCTGTATCTCTTTAAACCTTTCCAAGGTTTTCTTAGCAGCTCCAACTTCTGGCAATATTTCTTCTGCATGGTCACCTGATCGAACAACATCAGCTTTCACCTCTGGTTGATTTTCAAATTCCCCTGCTTCTGTCTGAGGCTCATACCTCTCTAGATAACCTCTTTGTTCATGGGTGAACTGTTGTCTTGCTGACTTTTCTTTCGTCTCCTTTTTTGGAGAAGGCGGAGGCCTATTACCAACTTCACTTTCCATCTGCTTGAATTTTGAAAGTAATGATTTAGCAAAGCCAGCCTCTGGTAAAATTTCGTCAGCCTTATCACCGGAGCGAACAACATCCTCTTCTTCTTTTGGAACATTTTCAAATACTCCGGATTCACTTTGTGTTTCATTATAAACTATTTTCTCTCCACGGGGCTCACTTACATATTCCACTTTCCCTGACCTATCTGGCGTAATTTCACGTTTTTCATGTGGTTTATACTGACTTGATTCAGTCTGAATCTCTTTAAATTTGTTCAAAATGTTTTTAGCATAACCCTGCTCTGGTTTATAGTCCTCAGCTTGTTCATCTGACCTAACAACATTTTCATGACCTTTTGGTTCACTTTCAAAAACACCAGCCTCAACTTGACCTTCATACTGAGGCAAATGCTCAGCAGGTTGGCTTTCATACTCCACTTTTTCAGAACCTCTTGGTGGTGATGGCCTTTTTTGACTGACAACAGGCTGTGCTTTTTCTTCTTGGATTGACTTAAACCGGTTCACCATATTCTTTGCCGTGCCAATTTCCGGTAATTCCTCTTTTGGGTGATCTGTTTCCTTGACAACATCAGGGTTCTGAACTGGTTCGTTTTCAAATTCGCCTCCCTGATCATACTCGTCCTTGACAGATATTCTTCTAGGAGCTTGCTCCTCATCCATCCTACCACCAGATTCAAACTTCTGACGCACATTGCTCATTTCAGCAAAATGAACCTATGAAATTAAGAAAGCAGAACGTTCAATTTATTTCACTCAATCATAAAAAGAAAAAGGACTTTAATTTCAAAGCAAAAAGTACTAAAATTTCTGCATGTTAAACGCATAATTATCAAATTCAAAATTACAGCTAAATCAGAATGAGAATACTTTTTCAGGATATTTCAATCTATCTTTTACTGTAACCATTACTTTCTATATATCTATGCAACAGAATGTACATTTCATTTTTCCTTTTATTTTGTATTAAAAAAAATATATGAAATCAATTTTCTTGTTCAGCAATTTTTTGTGAGTGCACCATTATGAAAGACAACACCTTATTAAATGACCGACGTCACGGGAAAAAGGGCACTCGGGCATTTGGTATAATATTGAAATATACTGAATTGAAAATCAGCAAAAATGGCAAAATTTGTGTACTCTTCCAATCTAAAATTAAAGTGAAATATTGATAGCCTGAATATTGTCCTTCACAAAAATGACTATCTTGTATCAAATTTCTTGATTACCATTACCATGGCAACAGTTTTTGGGGACAGTTCTTACTTGTATAAAATGATATCAACTGAAGAAAACACAATTTTGAATGATAACAATAATATTTTTGCAAAAAAGTTGGATACACTGAAAAGGTATAGAATCTTAAAAATAAAATAGGTAAAATTTAAGTGTCTGAACTATGCCATGTTAATCTTATTCCTACTGGATCGTAGATATAATCCGACGTCAAATTATGGTATGTGACGTCATTTTAAAGAACATCAAATTTGCCCATGATGTTCCTCTTAAACATAAAAGTACGTTGTATATGCACTATGCAGGAAGCTGAAATTTTCAGACATTAATTCTGGGATATCATTTGTTCAAAAAAAGTAAAAAGGTCAGTTTCCAAAAGTTATGTTGGAGTGCCTTTTTTCCTGTGTCGTTGGTCAAATATGACTGACAACATACTGCACTACAAGTAAAATTTACAGCATGTGACTTACTAGTCATAAAAGATGTGCACTTCCTGTCTACTGTTACACCAACATAACAATGAAAGACTAATCTTACTACATCAGTTTGACTGACATCACTATATAGCCTACCACTACATTGTACTAAATCAGTATGACTGGCAGCATTATATGCCTTACCATTACACCTTACTACATCAGTATGACTGGCAGCATTATATGCCTTACCATTACACCTTACTACATCAGTATGACTGGCAGCATTATATGCCTTACCATTACACCTTACTACATCAGTATGACTGGCAGCATTATATGCCTTACCATTACACCTTACTACATCAGTATGACTGGCAGCATTATATGCCCTACCACTACATCTTGCTACATCAGAATGACTGGCTGTTTTATGTGACCTATCACTACACATTTCTACATTAGGCTAACTACATAATATTATCTTGTGTGTCAAATTTACATACCTTAATTACCACTTTACATAACTTAACCAGGCTGACAGCATCATACTATCTAGTGGTGCAGATATACCACTACACCTAACTACATAAGGCTGACTTCATCAGACAATCTAGAGTGGCTGATATACATACTTTTTCACATCTTACAACACAGATTGACTACATCACTCAATCTAGTGGTGCAGATATACATACCTTACCACTACACCACACTATATAAGGCTGACTACATCAGACAATCTAGTGTGGCAAATACACATACCTTATCACTACACTTTTCAACACAGGTTGACTACGTCACAAAGACTAATGCAGCAGATATACATACCTTATTATTACAAATGGCTGACCAGATCACTCTATATAGCATGTCAGATGTGCAAATGTTACCAATACAGCTTACTACACAAAGCTGACTACATCACACTACAGTTAAAGAAAAATGTGAGTTGGTACTACAAGAATTCAAATTATGCTTTTTACAGTAACCGACAGTACATGCTCTCTTCCTCTACACCTTTCTAAATACCAGTATGCTATAACTGAAAACACCTGTCTATATAAAAAAAATTATATCTGACAACATGTACGATGACAACAATTTTCTGTACATTCACTGACTACAAAATGCCAATCATTACACAGAACTTACATTACAACATTAGAGCTACCCTCAACTGCATTTGGATGCAATGCTTGATACGGCTCTTAAGACTAGGACTACAACCTCAATACCTTAAGACATTTCACTCCCAAACGGGCCACCAAAACCACTATGTGACTAAAACTGTGCTAACTGATATAAATCAAAAACTTAGCTACAAATGAGTACACTCAAAAAACTGCAACTGCAGTATCTTAAGAATAAACTGCCCTTATAGTTATTTACACCTATGTAACTTGCAAAACACTATGAGAAAGTTAACTACATGCTCTCTGTGATCTAATATTAACAGATGTTATAACAAAACGAAACATTAACAACATTTATAAAGGATCGTGCAAATCAAAGAATGTCTTTAGTGTATATCTGGCAGCAAGTGCAAAGTAAATTTGGCTCCTTGTGAAGTTGTGATGTGCAATGGCAACAAAGGTGCATAAGAGTGTGAATAAATAAAAAAAGGCAAAGCATCCAAGAAATCTATTTTAATGACTAGTTTTAAGCACCTGATCAGACCATTCTGTAATATTCACTTTCTCTTTATTGTTTAGTATGAAGTAAAACAGTTTTGTGCTTAACCTGATCTACAAGGATGGTGAAAAAATAATTCTTTCTAAAAATTTTAACAGAAGTTCTAAAAGTACAAGTACTTTTATTTCTTTTCCATTTAACTATATTGTGGGTGTTAGTACCGTCACAATCGGGCTTTTATAGTCCTTAATGTTATAAAGAAGTTTCAGGTAGCTTTAAACTCCAACTTGACCTGCTTGCAATTACAGTAAGACTACATGAGAAGTACTTGATTGAGGCCTGTTCTATGGTTAAAAAAAAACAAAAAACGGGGAAGAAAAAGCACTGTTAAACTTTATCATGCCATGTGACTGACTGGCTTCAATTTGTAACTGTTGTACCAGGAACAGAGCAATCTTTGATAAATATTCTGTTTGAAACCAAAATAGACTACAAACTTAATTACATAAAAAAAGGAACACCTGGTAATTTCCAATGACTTACATTAAACATCTCTTAAAGATGAGTGTGAAAATGGAGAATATAAAATGAATTTGAAAATTAAACTCCTTTTTTCTCAAGATTTAGAAATATAAAGAAAAAAACATACGTTTAACAGCTACAACATTCATACATTCAAGAAAGTGAGAAAAATTGCCTACAGTTTTGCACAAGAAACAAATTCTTTCTCTTTTTTTTTTTGCATCAAGCACTTACTACTAAATGCCTATTTGTATGATAATCAAAACCAATGTCAGTGTTCTTGCATATGCTAAGTCACATCAGAACCAGGATCTGACACATTGCTAGACTGTATGCTTAGCAAAACTTGATGGCTCATTGCAATTCTATGGTAAGTTATTATAAATAAAGACGTTACTATGGTACTGCACTTGGGCATTGTAATTTTTCAACAGAATTTAAATCTCTGGCATGCTGGCTTTCTGTATCAAAAGCTGCATTAGATTCAGAGCTTGTCCAATTTATTGCTCTTCTGTATGCCAGACTACACTGAAATCGGAGCTAAGACTTTATGCACAGCACTACAGTTCGCCTACTTGTATTTGAATCAGTAACAGAATCATTTGTGTGCAAAACTGGTTTAGGAAATTTGCTAGTTCATGTACAGTGATTTAAGCATGCGAAGCAAAGACTATTAGATTTACATACTGAGGATCCCCTGGTCTATAAATAAAACTTTGAACACATTTGGGGAAAAAAAAGAATAGAAATTTGCAATAATGAAAATCTAGCAACACTTAGGAGATGATGTGATCTATTCTCATGGAAACAATTTTCTTAGCAAAAGAAAACTGATGCTGGCAAAAGTGTATATCAATTAACAATTATAACATCTTACAGAAGTAAGCGTGCAATATTTATTAACACTTCCTAAACTACAGTTCACTTGAATCAATAAATGATTGCAATGGAAAGAATTTGCATCTTTTCAACAGAAGTATATCAACCAAAGGCGAGCCCTGAATGTGCTGAGAACATGTGAGTCAGGTATGAGATTTAATGTTTTTACTGTACATTATGGGCAATTAGATACTAATTTTAGACTGCTCTCTTGTATTCATATGAATTCAATGAGAAAGAACTTAAAATCTGAACACCACATCTGACCCCTACCACCCCTAAAAAAATAACTTAAAACTCCGCGAGACCAGATCGTCAGAATGTATACCTCCTCTTTCTCATGCGTTTCACGGAATATGTTGGGGTCTCTCACCGCATCTTCCTCCGACACTCCATTCTCACTGACCTCACTGTAATACAAAATATGTACAATATTTGTTCAATAAGCCATATAACTGCTATAGATATATACAGATATAAAATCAAATGTTTCTTGGTCAGATTTTAAAAAAATGTAATTTTTACATAGAAATTGGTTCTCTTTGTTAATTCTGCCAATGGCTGTCATTACTGTTTTATTATGACAGACAATTAAGCTACTGAAATATTTTCCTCTAAAATCATTGTGACTTCAAATGTTTCTATGCTTGAGTTTGTTTTTCTTCAAAACCATTATGAATTCCAATGTTTTCAAGCTTAAGTTTATATTTTTCTCTAAAACCATTGTGAAATCCAATGTTTCCAAGCTTAAGTTTATTTATTTCTCTAAAACCACAATGAATTCAAATATTTTCAAGCTTGAGTTTATAGTTTTCTCTAAAACCACAATGAATTTAAATGTTTCCAAGCTTGAGTTTGTTTTACTCTTAAACCATTATGAATTCAAACGTTTCCAAGTTTGAAGTTATATTTTTCTTTAACATTAGAATGTTATCTTAAGAACAAAGACGATCTAAACCACTTTCCTTACCTTGTGCCATTGACTTTCAAGGCATTTTCTGAAAAACAAAAGAAAAATTTCTTAAATTTATAAAATCATCTTAATTAATACACAAGTAAAGAAGGGACACTACACTCTCAAGATCTATTTCAGCACAAAATTCTGGCAAAACAGTTTTAACATTTTCAAGCCTGGTTCCTTCCTTGAACCAACTGCAACAGGAACATTACTGGCTTTTACTACAAATCTCTTTCCAATCCAACAAAACAAGTTATCATCAGGTTACCAGTTCACATATGGAGCGACCAAAGTATCTCAAAGGAAACACCATCCCTACAACCAATCTTCTAGAACAAACAAATGCTTTGGTACATCAAAATTTTTGTAACTGTTTAACTGTCAACAGTCCTTTCCATCAACCATCAAAATGAAACATTCCTGACTATTGAACCAGCTTCAGTAGCATGAAATCATCGCTAAAGCATTCAGTTATTTCTGATGCCAAGACTTATCTGCGCCTTTACCCTGCTGTCTACATCAGATTCTGTTTTTGCCATTGCAACCAGTACAGACCATGATCAGACTATACAGCAATATATTCTGTTCAAGATTCCCACTATTAGCTTTTCAGTCTGTAAGTTTTCAGTTAATTCTCTATAAATGATCAAACTTCAGTCCAAGTTCATTCCCAATGATGGACAAAGATCTCAAAGAAATGTTTCAGGGTAAGGGTTGCTAAAATGCACTGTACAATATAGAATGATAGACCAAAATCATTACTGATGCAATTTTTACAGTTCTGTGGCATTCTTATTGAATATTGTATCGTATCATATTCAGTACTTCAACTATGCCTTCAGGCTTCACCTTGGTATGTTCACATTATAACAACCATCACCTGAACACATAAAACACAATAAAGCAAGCACTAGGTGGGATGAACTTTTGACTACTTATGATTAATTCATAGCAGACCTTTCATCAGATCATGAAAATGCATTGCTGAGATGGTGATAAAAAATGACTGGACTTCATCAATCACTGTAGACAGAGGTGCAGATAATGTATTTTCACAGCTTCTCTAGCACCACAGCCTTCTACTTCAGACAAAATCACAGCTGATCAAACAAGGATAGATAAACCAATACATATGTTCAATAATATCTGAAAATCAATTGAAAAATCAGTAGAAACAGGAGCTGATCCACAGACAAGTGGTAAATGTAATACTCTGTGCACAGTCCAGGGGTAGCATGTGTGATCCCCCAAATGTCAACAAATAATACTGATTGTATCTCTCTGGTAAGAACCTATAAGCCAATGTCCCATTTGTATCACTGCTTATAAACTGTATCAGAGAACTTGGGGTTCAAAGGGAACTTGGTCAGTTTCTGTAACCTACACCATTTCCCCCAAAAGCTTGAGTTATGAAAAGTCCTAAGGAGATATTTGCGATAATAAGCAACAGCAACAAAAATATCATGAAACAAGCTGTTCAGTAGCTATACTTAAATTGACTTTACTGGACTGCTTATACTAAAACTGCAACAGACACTTATAACCTCATCCTAAACCTTCAGAATATGTACATATGTATTCAAAGTCACTCTGGACAATTTTAGAGAGAAATGACAACGATACTGTTGCCATTAAATGATTTCCTACCAGTTATTTATCAGATATAGGCCCTGTGAACTGTCATAAACCTGTCAACTTCAATCTACTTGTCTTGTTTGTTGTATTATTTATGCAAGAAATATTTCCCACCAAAAAATACCCCAGTGTACAATGTATGAAGTACAGTATATTCAACAAAACTCTAAGGAACTCATGAGGGAGGTATCTTACATTAGAAAATATCATTAACATAATATAAGTCAAAATAACTGCACTTGAGTAAGCCAAAAATTCTGTTAATTTTTTTAATGGTCTCTAGAAAACGATCAGACAACTATAAAATGTAAATCCTATGCATGGGTCTGCCACTGCAGTAAAAATATTGAGACAAGGGCATTTACCTCAACAAAAAGACAACAAGATCTTCATGAACTTCTTATTAATGAGAAAATAAACAAAACCCTCTAAGTAAAACATATAAAAATAAAACAGAAACAGCAGAGAAAACTTTCTTGGAATTTTAAAATAAACTGTTAATAATAGGACTACATATAAACAGTTCCCAAATCTTTTTTATACTAAAGGTTTTTGCCAATTTCATACAGATTATTTAAAGTGACCTTGTAATAATGAGAAGACAAAACACATACCATACTAATGAAAATGCAAATTACGCAGTTATTACAACAACGTGGAAAACATATTCAGAGGCTTTTCGAAAAGGAACAAAATCACTGCTGTACTACTGATGATGCTGTCGATGATGCTGATTATTACAACGATGGTGATAAATGACTCAACTGAAAGCTTTTAAGCTGAATTCAAACTTTTTGGAAAGTTGAAATAAATAGCATTTAAATAAATATTTACCTGGATTCGAAAAGGGGTATAAATCCATAACATTCATTCCTTTACCAGGTTCTTTAGTAACACTGAGTCTTCGAACATACGTCCCATACCAAGGGGATTTACAGGGGGAAGCCCCTGATCCCCTAGATGGAACAGCCACTGGTTCCATTACTTCAGTTTCTCCATTCATTTTTACAATTTGGTGAATTTGAAATAACAAACTTCACAAAAACTATCACACCTGTTTTCTTCTTTTTTATGCAATATTTTCTAAAGCTTCTCGTTTTTTTTATTTCTATTTTTTCAAAACATTTACACCATTATAAGTTTCAGCACTAGTTTTTTCATATTTTCCTGTGGCTTCAGTACATGAAATTTACACTAAAGTTAAACTTCAATACTGAAAGGTAAAATAAAAAGCAGCAAATCTTTAATCCAAAAATTTCATTCCCAAATTCCTCAGTTTAAAGGAATTCCTCATTAAGTAGTCCTCAAGACATATCAAGTCTTTATCTGAACAAAATTCTGTTTTACTTTATGACCCACGTTCTTACAGGCCTTCAATTCCCAACACACTAAACCAGTTTATGTTTTCCACTGCCTTTTCACTACTGAACTATCTTATCATCTGCCAGCACTTAGAGATAACAGAGAATAAAGAAGTGATTAAGGTAATTTGATGAAGAAACTCCTCCAGTGTTTAAAATGTCATACTTGTATTTGACAATATCCAGAACTTCCTTATCTAGTGCTTCTTTGTCACAATTTGTTACCACATTCTTTTTAATTAAATGATAGTAAACCTTTTCTAAGAGAAAACTGTTTTTCTGTTTTCTTTTCTAAATCTTTTGAAAATAAAAGAAATTCATGAACAAAATAGCCAACGAAATTTATGACGAAACTATTCATTTGTTTATAAACCACTTGAGGTAGTACTCTTCAAATTAAGAATGGAAGGTTTAATCACAGACACACCTGGAAGTGACTAAGTATAATTGTATCAATTTATCTGCAATTACATCTTTACCTCAGAAGCCTTATCATTAATTATATCTTTACTTCAGAAGTTTATTTCAGATAAGATTCCCTGGAAACAAAGCAACAAGAAATCAATCCCCTGCTGGTTAAATACACAGATATAAGTCATCAAAAATCATGACAGAGAAATTCACAGACTAAGGGAATGCCCTGTTAATTTCTTACTAATTATGATATCATGCCTAGGTTAGATTTCCCATGATAAACTTATTACCCTGCTGTTCACATTCATTGTCAGGAATCTGATAAATATAACCCAAGAAATACTACTTGTTTGAAGGAAGAAAAACTACCATTTCACAAACTCACCCAAAAACCTAACCAATCCTTAACACAGCTTCACAATATAAAATCTTAAATCAATTAAACTTAGGTTAAGTGTACCATTCCACAACAACGTACATCAAGATCTAATGAAATCAATTATTATCCTCCATGTGAATTGTGTGTCTATGCATAAATTAACTTATAGTATTTTCTGAAAAATTCTTTTTAAAAGACTTGATTCAAAATCATTCAAACAGAAGAAGTTATCTTGAGCACATTTTTTTTTCCAGAAAAAAATGTCTGGAAGTACAGACCCAAGAGAAAGAGAAGTATTCTGAATGTCCAGAAACAACAATTACAACTAAAACATTGACAGTTTTACAACATGGAAGGCAATAATTTAGTGGTTGATTTTAATTAACACTTTCTTATTGTCTGCCCTGACAGGTGACATTACATTACATGCATCTTAGACGTATGGCTAATGTACAAGGTTGTGACCTCAGGTAACTTTTTTGACAGGTACCCTCGTTAATCAGCTTCTGTCTGATTCAGTTGTAATTAATATCAATTGAAGAACTAACATCAACCTGCTGTATCCATGTAACTATGACACGAAACTGGTAGCTAATTCAGGGTTTTAAATTCAAAATCCATGAAACATGATGAATATTGACTGAAATGGATTTTTCCAAGTTAATTAACTCCACAAAACAGCAAATATTTAGCTGTCCGAGCCATATGCCACAAGTTAAGTACACACAGCCATGTTATCACATCATCTATCTAACAATCTACTGTGCACAACATTTTCACTCTCCTATTTAAACAAGCATCATTTTGTATTCCCATGTGTGAATTTCTAACCACAAAAGGCATTTTGAAAGCATATTTCCCTTCAAGATGGCACTTAATTCCTAATACATTATAAAACAGCCTTTAAACTTCACTGAGAAAAAATTCTGATTTCCTTTGAGCAACCATACCAAACAAAATATTGTGTCCATAAGGCAATATGTTTTTAGACAGAATTTTTTTTAGTCGGCAATTTAATGCTTAACAGCCGATGACTGTCTTTTCCTTATCCTTTGTTTGGTCAAACTTTCCCATCTAGGTCTCAGATAAGCTTCAAATATTTGACAAATTATCTACCCACTGATAACTAGCAATTTAAAGCCCATCTTTGAAAAAGATAAATATGGCAATAAACTACAAGAAAAATTCCTTTCACTGGGAAACCACTGTCACCTTGAACTTCCGTAACTTAAAAATTGTTAAGCAATCAGCTGTTCTGAACAAATTTAATAACCAACTTGAAATAATGCTCTATTAAGCTTTTACCAGCGGACAAGGAGGTATTAACATTGTTTTTACATCCCAGCTGACAACTACAATAAATTTTATGACATACTTTTCCTTTAAGAACAAGGTAACCTTGATACACCTAATATAACTTCAAAATTTAAATGAATATGTAAATTACCTCCCTTTATAAATTAACACTAATAAACCCAAAAAATTAGAACTTTATTACTTCCCATTATAACTTAAAACACAAAAATTAATATAAATCTTTCAGGGAGTAACATTAGATAGTGCTTAATTATGTCTGCAATAAAATAGGAGCTGACATCAATCTGAACCAATTTAATTGCATACAATGACAGCTTAGAAGACCTGTAACATTTTCAAGGAAAATAACTCTGCATAGTCATTTGTTTCATAATTCAATTAAAACTGGTTCAGTTTTGTGCCAGACTTATTCTATAACATGTTTCTTTCATACCAGGCCCCAAGACTGAAAATCTCCATGAAAAAGGCTAAGCCTTAAAAAAAATTGCATACAAAAGGCTGTATCCTTGGCCGATAAATTGCTTACATGAATCTATGTCCCAAAAGTACAATAAACCAGAACTATTAACTGGGAATGGTATATTAAGTATTCAGACTTTTACTTTTACAAAAGACAGTGTTCAAACTCTACCTTATCTTTGACCCTTCACCCAAACAAATTCATACTGGACACAATTTTAGCACATACTGCTGGCTGACATGTTGAAGAACAAGTTATGCTGAGCCTTTAAGATCAACTTTTACCTTGTACAACCCTTAGCTTATTATTTCTATTGAGAAAATGATTTGTTTTGGCAATGCAAACATCTCTAGAGTATAGTAAGGCAGAAATGCTGATGAGACCTGCATTCCTTCTACTGGGAGCAACTGAACATGAACCTGGCATTAATTAACCAATTAGTCATAACATACTGTCTGCTCAGGTGAAACAAGTACATGATTAAATCCCTCAGTAAAAGAAAACAAAAACAAAAACATAGAGCAAACATTCGGCTTGATTGGAAAAATCTATTTTGACATTCAAGATGCATTATCTCTGTGCAAATGCTCCTTCTGGTGCACAATTACAGACAAAACAGCTGTTCATGAGTCACTTATCATAACAACAACAGCTAACAATACCAAATATCCATTTTCTGTTAGTTTTACGAGCCTGATTCTGATTATATTAACATCATTTTTCCACAAAGGTATCATTATATTCTTTGTAAGTCATACATGTATTAAGCTAAGCTGCCACGGGATACTGTCATATGACTTAATTCAACCAAACGGCTATGTATTCAAATCCTTTCAGAGCTCTCATGAGTTCCAAAATTTCAACTGTTGTAAGACTAGGAAGAAATTATTATGCTGTGTTTATGTTGAGACCCACACAGAAAATCCAGAAACTGAATGTGTAAAGCTTCATTTCATAAAGACGTTACTTACTAAGAGTTTCAGAAAATTGTGAACAATACTGGATTCAACATCATCAATAAAACAAAGTCTAAATATTTATATCATAATCTGATGGGTCAGTAATATATACATCTGCAAGAACTTTTATTAAATCAATCAATGAGGACAGATAATATTTCTTGTTGACTTCAAACTGAGATGTTGTATGTTAAAGTTTCAGGCAAAAAGTTGGTTTCAGGCAAAAAGTTGGGTAGTTTACTAAGTTTAAAGTTCACAGAATTTAGGATAGTATATTCAAGAGATTTCAATTTTCGCACAAACAGTCTTTACTTTGTAATACATCGTTTTTACAGACTTCAAAAAATTCAACACATCATATTATCTAGAAAGCTGTTTTAAAAGAATGTTTCCTTAGCGTTATCCTAGTGGCCTAGAGGGTTTTCCTTTTAGATCAAATTCCTAAACTCCAATTTGAAGATAATGAGCTACTTTCTAATTGGCCAAATGGCGTCATAAATACACAGGTAATGCTATGAATATGATAGGAAAGATATGAACTATATGAACTTCCCATAGTTTGCTTCCCAAACCTTGGGCATCTTTTAAGACTTACTTTATTGGCACCTTAGTAAGATTTAGGCAGTGCATACCTAAGCACTATAGTCTTTCTCACGGCTTCTTACATATCACAGGATTAAATCAAACCAAAAATCAAAGCAGTTGAAAGACAAGAATATGCAGGCACGTCTTGCAGTAAAACTGTATGTGCAACTTAGAATTCATCAGAATTAATTAAGAAGCAAATCAAAGTGGAAGTAATGTCAGGTTAAACTTAGAAACAAGTATCTTTATATATCTCAAAAAACATATGTTTTTGATGTTGCGCAGATCTGCTTGATATTTTTGTTTTGTTTTTATACTTTCCTCCATCACATCATACGCAATAGCTTCTTCACGACTTTGACAAGTTAGAACTGGTTCGTCTACAGGTATTAACAGGTCTATGATAATTCCAGAAATCATCTGAATACATTCTGAAATTAAATCCAAAATGCCAACAAAATTTTGGCATAACTTGATCAACAAGTCTCACTCAATTATGTTTAAAATAGTATGGCTTTGCTGTTTGTCAATTTTGGTAAGTGGAAAAACTATCTTTTGACTTTTTCAATATGTTTGTCTTTCACAGAAGATGAGGTAAAGAAAAAGGTAAGAAATTTATCTGTCCTCTGTATTTTTCAATACATAAAATCATGCACGGATCTCTATGTTTCAATTAGATTACACTTACAATTAATGGCTGTCAACTGTAAAGACTAAAGACAGAAAACCGAAGCGGTGTCAAAGAAATGACAATGACTGAGAAACAAAACATGAAATAAAAGGAAAGCCAGGAACTTCAAGAATTTGTGCACAACAAATTCCATACAAATTAATGGCGCTACCTCACCTAAGGGTGCCATTTGCATAACTAGTAACATTGCAAGATGTTTTAGACATTAGCAACCACTGTTAAATAAAGTTAAACTTAATACCCCAAGAAATTATCAGTCTTACCTCTTGTTTGAAATACATATTGCCAGAAAAGCAAGAAAAATGCGTAAATCCCAAGCACAACCTCAAACACGGCAAGAAAGAGACGATTATCTGACCCTGCTTCTGTTGGCATGTTTGTCTTCACTTATTTCAACCTTGGAGAATCACATTTGCACATGTTTACAGTCCTTAAACTATAATTTCTATTTTCAATGTCTTTATGTGCAACAAAAACAAATATTACAAAAAATTCTGACACTTCTGCCATGACTTATGAAACATTAACGCAGACAAAACGGATGGACCAACAAAAACACAGTCCAAACAGTGATGTTAACTACTCATTCTTTTGTAGCCAAGGAGATTCAAGACACAAATTTCAAAACCTGTTAAATCTAATGTCGTCTTTCAGAAGTTATCACACTATATTTATGTAATAGGGAGGAAAAATGTATCAACATAATGCCATGTAACAACTTGATGATTATAAAAACTCATCCAAAGAAATCTAACACTATTTCAATACAATATGGCACATAATTAACTTGTATCTTCTATAACTGTTACTAGAAAGGCTTTTTAAATCACCATATTTCAACATGAAATCCTTCAAATTTATTGCAAAGTTTGTTATTTATGTTGAAAAACAAATGTTTGATGATCAGTGCCAATCAAAGCTTCAAATAATGGCTAAGAAATTGGTGCATTCACTGTAAGTTTTGCAAATGATTTCAAATAACAGTTCTCAAGAGTTGAAATGAAGGTTTTCAATCATAAAATTTATACAGTTTACAAAGAAAGTATGCTCTTGCAACTGTTTGAACCGATGCTCAGTATTCTCTTTGTTTTGCTGCAAATTTTACAGCTGGAAACTGCACCACGCTGATGTTATTCTTTGAAGACCAGATGAATATGATGGATATATGTAAGTGTAATGATGGTAAGAATTTAAATAATGATAAAAACAATGGTGATGATGACAAATTAGGATGATGAAGATGATGATGACAATGACGATTTCGTTTATGAAAAAAAATTATGTTGATACATGTACAGAAAATGACATTGAAATGAAAGAATAAAAGAGGGAGGGAGAACAGAAAGAATTTTTTATCGTTTAGTATGGGCTAACACTTCAACTTCAATGGGGTTTCTCGACAATATCCACCAGGTAGACATCGACGTTGACACAGCTGTTGTATCAATATCCATAGCCCTATTGTCAATTACTGCTTTCATTTTTGCAAAAATAGAAAACTATTTAGATTTCTATTGATTGCAGTTTAAATTGTTTGTACATCCATCAACCATGCAAAGAAACAAATTAGCTGATCAATGAAGAAAATGTTACAACATTAGCTGATGCCATGATCTTTGTATTTACATAAATCTTCTCTAGAAGTGGACATGTCCAACTAATTCAGGTTTCAATCAATGGTAAAAAAAAAAAATCAAGAGAAATCTGGCTACTCAATAATAACTCTGAATTTGTAATGATCTAAGATTCAAAATAAAGCAATGCTGTACTGCACACTGACAGAAATTTACTTTTTTTCCCTAAGAAGAAGAAAACTGACAAACAAAACAATTCCAAATCTGGGGCAATGAAAGAAAAAGAGCACATTGCAAACAGATAACATACATTCCTGTAAGACCAGACCATAACTGCAACACATCCCATGAACCATTTATAAATACTTTAAAAAATCATAGTGCCGCTAGTTTATGGAAACTTTCATTTATGTAAACTGATGGTACATGTATATAGTTTTCTAAGTTTAAACTCTAACACAAGTTTTATCTTCTTCTTGCCAATGATCCCTGAAAACATAAGACTGGCCTGTTTGTATGGACATTTTCAGAACTTGAGATGTGTATTAACTACAGCAACCAGAACTATTCCTGCCATCCCAGAAAATGTTAGAGGTAAGTAAGCATGAAAAACAACGATCATTATCAAAAACACAAAGTAATTTACATCTGAACTCATTTAAACAAGATGCCAAAATGGAAGAGTGGAGTAGAGAGTAGTGTCCCTTTGTTACTCACTGAATAACTTTTTACAGCATACAGAGTGGTCTTCTCATGCTTTGGCTATGCTTGCAGTTTTAAGGGATACAAAGTTAAGTCCCCTTTTAAGGCTTTCTAAGACATAAAGGGTTAAGTCCCTTTGCAATTCACAAATATTGTCTATCATTCTGTAATAATCTAGCTACTCTGTATTTATCTAATTAATTTTTTGCATATTCTTCAGTGTTTCTTACGATTTATTCCAACTGGTCTTTATATAAAGCTGTTTTTTAACATTATGGTTGTCCAAACAGTAATATATAATAAATGTAAACAAATAAGAATAAAATCATACCTTCTTCAATACTGTTTCTTGTTTCTGAAATACAGGAAATGGAAATGTCAAATATTAATTCAAGGGGCACAATCCAGTTGGCACTGAATATTTTCATAAAGCATTCTTACTTCCCTTTTAGATTAAACTTGAAATTAGTTTCTATATTGAATGAAGGTTCTAGTCTTTATACTGATTGGAAGAGAGCTACCTTCTATAGCCGGACAGCATTTTTTGAAAGCTTTTGCAATTTTAATCTAAAAGATTCATTTCTCCGCTGCAATCATACATGAGCTTTTCACAAATCATTTACCTAAATGGAATTTCCTTAACATCTTTTAAATACATGTTACTCAGACAATGCCACAAGTACTTTGTGTGCATTGAAAGATGAGAATCAAAATAATAAGTTTGACAAAAAACCTATAGCTGCTTTTTTTAAACAGACTACCTTTATGAGAATAGCAGATATTTTCATTTCAAATTCATGCCTGTCAATTTAATGTGAATAAATAATATGAAATTTACATTTCCTCTTACCCCCTGACTCCTGTTTCAATACCATGTTATTACCATATAAAATCCACACGCAACTGTCAATTTCTACCATTAATTGTTCTCCAAATGCATGAAGCACTATTTCACAAATTAAGGCCTTGTACTAGCAATGAAAGATAATTTTTAAAAATCAGAACGTGAGGGAGGTATGACAATGTTTAAGAAAGTGTCCTAAAATAAACATTTAAATATACCTATAGAACAGAGAGTAAACATAATCTATTTCTAACACAGCTAAAGGAAATATCATATGCACCTAAAGGAACCCTTTCTTTTGTGGATTTCCAATTAACAAGCTTTTAATAGTCCATTAACAACTGCCGTATTACCAAATTGGGACTTAGCTTCTAAAGAACTATTTGTTTTTAATGACAGAACAGATTTTTATTGCCGATCATTGACACGATAACCATACTTCCTGTTGTTCAAGTCTTTTTTCATGTTTTATCAGAAAGAGACATTAATTTAACTCTTACAAACTGTAGATTTAAAGACAAAATATCAAACTGAATTTTATCTTACATATAAAACCATACCCTTAAAAAGATAAAAACTGTATACATTAATCCTTTTCTGTGCTCTATGAAAAACGAAACAGTTTTCATTTTATTTTTATCCCTGCCAATAAATGAAAAGCAGTCTAGCAGTCTGATTTTGGGACAACATGCTTTATTTAAAGTGAGTTTTCAAATTTCATCTGCCTCTTTTCTGAATAATTTTGATAAATCTGATAGCCATCAACTTACTGACAGCCTAAAACAACCAATGATGTATCCTGAGTCAGTAACTTATAAGTGGACAGTTTGGATTTAAGTGAAACCAGATGTCAACCGTGTCAACAAATATGGCAAGAACAATATGTATACTAAAGTTTTCTACATTTAAAACTTAAATTTAAGACCAATAGATGTATTATGATTATGACTTCTTAATCTAAGTTATTATATGTTATTACCACTACTAAAATATTTGATGATAAACTTGATATCACTGTTCTAATGTGGTCTTGTTTAAAGACTATGCTTTGCTCTACAAGTCAGACAAAATATTTCTTCTAATGAAAATTGTAAACAACTGAATCATACTGGCTTTTCTGAAAAGAAGCCACCACAATAACAGACACTTGGAACAAACACAAGCAGTCTTGACAGTTTACTGCTATAACAGTCAAAGATCAGAAATAACTATTCCAGGGCTATTATGCACTATTAAGTCTAAGGCTGAAATACTCATTTGATTTTTTAAACTCGGCAAAAAAGCGAAAAACCTAAAACTCACTGAAAACAAAAGGGAGTTAACTTTGCTACAAGAAACAATAGGGAGCTAGCTTTTGAACAACATATGATTTATGGAAGGAAGACAACTCTGACCAACGAAAAGGAGCTAACTTTGGAAATGGCTAAAATACAGGCAGAATAAAGAAAGTTCTGGGTCAATAAACCAGAACAATGTGCAGTGCAAGATTCTGGTCTTGGTCAAGGTTTAACCAATTATTTTTATCACACACATCAAATAATGCCAGCAGTGATCAATAATAAATATGCCTAGGTTCTTTGGTAGAAGTGAGATAACCAGTCAAAGATTAAATATTCATTCCACATAGATGATAGATGCTAAGTGTATTTCCCTCACAGAAAGAAAGGCAAACCTAAAATAACTTTGCAATGATAGAATGTTTGCCTCACCCATTTCAAGACAGTATTAGTGAAGCTCGACAACTACACAGTTACAACTAAAATACTGCCTCGATTTGGTAGGTGATTTTGTATCTTAAGAATGAAAGGTAATACCAGATCTTCCTGTGTATTACTAATGTTCTAAGATGTTTCTAGTAAAAATGTTACTGCACGGCATCTCATCAATGTTGAAAATACATGCATGTGGCAGAAAGCATTTAGAATCTCTCCTATGATCGGTGGTTATTTTGGGATTTCAGATTAAAGATATTCCCAAAATATAATATTCAAGTATCTTGAACAGAGACACAGATTAGAGTATCTTCCTTTAAAAAACAATTTACTTTTAGCACAGTATGTTACATTTGTTTTTGCTTCTAGAAGCAATAAGGTTTACATCCTAAAACAATTAACAGATGAGCTTTGCCTGAAATCTGTGCTCTTTATATGACAGATGAGCTTTGCCTGAAATTTCAGCACTTTATATGTGACATATGAGCTTTGCTTAAATTTTGAGCTTTTCTTATGACAGTAAAGCTTTTCCTGAAAGTTGTGCTCTATATGACAATCACCAGCCACAATATGCAATACTGACATTACAAAAACAAGATCAAAGCACTGAAAGTACTTTTACAAAAGAAACATTAGTTTAAATTCTAAACTTGTATCTCTAATAAAACATGTGATTTAAAATTCAAAAGCACATATTTGCATGAAAACTGACTTTTATCTCATTACATATGATACATCAACCTTGCTGTCTCTGAAACTCAGACTAAGATGGAACATTTAGAGCAAGAATAACTCCTTACAAACATTCAAACTGCATTTTGTTATTAATCTTAACTTTTCCAATCTCCATAGAACAATAGGATGGTATCTGGATGTGATCCAGAAGTAATCAACAGGTAATCCCCCTTCTTCTCAAAAAAAAGAAGAAATTCTGTAGATGTGCATCTATAGATTATTTGTAGGAGGAATGAAATTGTCTGAGTAATGAAACAGGCATTCCTCTGCAGAATTTTTTAGCAAAACTTCATCACACCAGTCACAACATTTCTGGTTAAACAGCTCAGAGGCTGTGCCATTTCGTACCATGATGAACAATGTTACAAGATTATACAATGCCTTTGCATATTCTATATAGACTTTGGAATCAGGGCAGATAACTCTTCAAGAAACTGCTCACTTTCTCACAGCCAGATCAACACAAGGGGCTTGTACTTTAATCAGTTAAAAGTTGATAAGGTTCAAAGTTCAGCAAATTATGGACATGGTCTCACTGCAGCTATGGCTAAAACTCATGTCATCATGCTACTCAAATTATGGACATGGTCTCACTGCAGCTATGGCTAAAACTCATGTTATCATGCTACTCAAATTATGGACATGGTCTCACTGCAGCTATGGCTAAAACTCATGTCATCATGCTACTCAAATTATGGACATGGTCTCACTGCAGCTATGGCTAAAACTCATGTCATCATGCTACTCAAATTATGGACATGGTCTCACTGCAGCTATGGCTAAAACTCATGTCATCATGCTACTCAAATTATGGACATGGTCTCACTGCAGCTATGGCTAAAACTCATGTCATCATGCTACTCAAATTATGGACATGGTCTCACTGCAGCTATGGCTAAAACTCATGTCATCATGCTACTCAAATTATGGACATGGTCTCACTGCAGCTATGGCTAAAACTCATGTCATCATGCTACTCAAATTATGGACATGGTCTCACTGCAGCTATGGCTAAAACTCATGTCATCATGCTACTCAAATTATGGACATGGTCTCACTGCAGCTATGGCTAAAACTCATGTCATCATGCTACTCAAATTATGGACATGGTCTCACTGCAGCTATGGCTAAAACTCATGTTATCATGCTACTCAAATCACGGACATGGTCTCACTGCAGCTATGGCTAAAACTCATGTCATCATGCTACTCAAATTATGGACATGGTCTCACTGCAGCTATGGCTAAAACTCATGTCATCATGCTACTCAAATTATGGACATGGTCTCACTGCAGCTATGGCTAAAACTCATGTCATCATGCTACTCCAGTGACATTTACTGGTAGAACAGCAATTACAAGAAGGGCCACACCCATCACTCAATAAGGTTAAACCAAACTATCTACTATCTTAAGCTGTCTTTATAATTAAAGCAAATACAAAAAATGCAACTTCTTCAATTACTAGTGTCTGCAAGCTGTCACCAGTGAGTCAGTAATATCATATTATACCAGATTTTTTCTTGTATAATCTGTAAATGATTGCCATTAAATAAGTTTGGCCACACTCTCTACCAAACATGACCCAGTTTAAAACTTTTGTAAAAGATCATCATAACAAACACTGAGTTTAAGTTTCATGGAGATTGGGTAATGAATGTGGTAATACTGTGTTCACTGCTTTTTTAAATTTTATTTAGACTGCTGACCTACTTTTTGAAAACACATGACCCATTTTTAAACTTTTCTGAAAGATTATTAGTACAAACATTCTGTGCAACTTTTATAAAGGATGAATGTAAAATGTGGGCCAAAGTTCAGCTCATCCTGAGCACTATTTAGAGCAATTAAAACTTGATGTTCTAAGGGGTTTCAACCTAGAGAAATTGGACAGTTGTATGTTGAAGCTGCATGACTCATACACACATTGACTAGACCTGAAAGTCAGTTTTACAGTCGATCTTTTTGTCAATAGTTTTTGCAACTTTCAAACTGTTACAATTTAAACCTTTTAGAACTTTGTCTTTGCCTATGTAAATCTTCAAAATTAGTCATTTTACAACAATACATGGTGATTGTATTTCCTTTTTTCAAAATAGCTTGCACTCTTTTTTGCAATTTTAAATTTTTGACCTTTCAAGAATTCGCAAAACAGCAACAACAAACAATAAGTTTCATAAATGGCAATTTTAAGTATACACACAGTGTTCCCAACCTTAGAATGGTCTAATATAACCCCAATTCAAAAGGTTTTCAGAGGCGGATCCAGGATTTCAGGTTGGGGGGGGGGGGGGGCAAAATGTTCGGCCCAATCTGTGTCCGTTTTCTACCTCATTTCAATGGTTGTGTTTATGCTAGAGTATACTGATTTGGCAATATCACAAGGGCCTCTGATTATTCAATTCAATGTTGAACAATAAATTATACATTATTTAAAGACATATTCAAAATAGACCTAAAATAACACCTATGGTCCAGGAATTTTAGAGGGGGTGGGCACCGGGTAAATTTTGTGAAGAAACTCTTGATGAATGAAGCAATTCAACCAGACTCTAAAAACACAGTAATAACAGTTAGAACTGATATCACCCCAATGGACAGATTGCTATAACTGACATTCCTTTTATTGTTTTCCTATTTACTGCCACAGAATACCGCCTTAGTGCAGGTCTGCATCTGTTCCCGATAATTTAACGAACATGACAATGTCAGCCTGATTTTTCTACTGAATGTAATTAATGACAATACCTGGAAACTCAGTGCCATGTTGTATCGTAAGTTTGCGATTCTTTACGAAGTTTCCGCCAGGTTTCCAGTGCTGCTCCACCTCCATGTTCTATACTTATTTCACTTGCTCAGCCTTTTTGTATCAGTACTGTGTTTACGTCCTATGAATAATTATACCTTAATTCCAGTCACTTCGAATAAAATAGCCAAATACATGTGCAGTTTTCATTTCACGAAATCAATGAAATAAAAATTTCACCACATAAGTTCATATGCAAATCGAAATCAATGAAATTTGACAGTTTCACAAAAGGTATCAAAAACTTCTTATCAGCAGAAATTTGTCAATCAAATAACTGAACAGAATAAATAAGTCTGAAGTCATTACGATTTCATGTATCTCAGTATATTGTTTATTTTGAGTCAGTATTTGTTCCGTAATACTTGAAAATGTCAGTGGAACACTGAACTAAGTATTCAAACTATGTCTAACATCTCAACAACAGAATAACCTGCATTTCTCCGTTCTTTTGGCCGATGTAGAAATGTTACAAACATACCAGTGTATCTGTTCTCCCTAGAAATGAGTAAGTCAACGAATCACAAAACCTGTTTTCCCCATGATGTAAACCTAACTCTAACTTATATGGAATCACAAAAACATGTGAAAGTTTGTTTGCAAACACATAAAATCCATACATAAGAGCTGTTAACAAAGGATCTGGACACAAAATTTAAAACCAAGACGTCTGTTCCTTTTTACTACTATTGTTCACAGGAATGTTTGTCAACAAAAACCTTTATCCTTCCCCTTTTGTAAAACCCTAAATCTGCACTTATTTCCATGAGGCATACAAACAGCGTGAAGGAAGTAAAAAAAAAAAATCAGAAGAATACTTAATATTGATTTTGTTCTTTAAATTGAAACAAAATTCCTTGAAATAAATAAAATAAGATAATGAAATACTTTCTTTCAATTCAAATATAAAGTCCTAAAATAGTTTTAAAAATCAATGTTTCAAAATGTTCCCAACATAAATCAACAAAATTCACATTTAAAAGTGTTAAATCAACCTGCAATATTGAGTCCATTCAAATTCAATGTATTTCCATTTTTTATAATTTGATTCCTAAAGTTTGGACAAAATCCAAACTAATTACATTTAGAAAGATAGAAAGATCCAACACATGTCGTGTCATAATCTAATTATTCTAATAATGATTCAATCTTTTCACATATTTACATAATGCTATTTGCATATCAAAATTTCCTAACACATAACAGATTAACTGTGATCCTTAAACCGTACAGTCAATTAAAATAAATGATAGAAATCAAAATATCTTTTCTCTTCCTGAATTTTTGCATTTTATATTTTTTAATATGAAATTGTCCATTGCATATTTCCGTTGTCCCATACACAGTACTCTTTGCTGTACTGAATACTCATACCTGTGATTAACGCTTATCAATAGAAGCATTTTCAATGTATGATTTACCGACAATACAATCAAGTTGTGACAGTTTTCATTTTGTATATCTGCAATTATACATGTACTAAGTGTGTGAAAATATACACAACTGTAATGTAATGTAAAGAAAAGAGATATAAAAACCCTATCTATATTTAGCTGTGGGTTTGTGGACTAGTCATAATGCAAAAGGCTGTAATAGAGGAGTTTTGAGTTTGATCCTCGGTTCATCCACTTACACTTACAGACGAGACAATTCACATCAGCGAACCATGACAAAAACAAACCAAAATGCTTTCTGCATGTTGCAAGCCAACCTTGAAAAAATGGAAAATAGTGGAATTAAGTCATAAGATGACATCTGTAATACAGCCAACTGGTACAATGGAAAAATAAAATCTTTAACGGACAGAAATACACTACTGATACGCCATGGCCCAAGAAACATAAAGATGGCCACTTTCAGCAAGTGGTGGCCGAATACAAGTTTGTTATTTTTAAAACTGAACACCTTGCAGTCTCCTCACTGACAATAAAAATACTTGGCAAATCACATCTGGCCACTATCACTAAGTAATTTTGACATTTTATCTCTGTGATGACCATGAATTGTTCAAAACAATGTTATATCTGTTTAAAGTAATCACTTAACAATTGTTGGGCTTATCAGTTATAACAATCCATAAACAAATCGGAGTATAGTTCATGTATAGAAACTCAACACTGATAAACGGACAAAACCCAAATTCAAACCACAAAATACAAAACTTGGTTTTCAATCACTGATTTTGCAAATAACCTGATGAAATAGTTTCTTTTTTCGAAATCTTTTAATATAATGTGCAAGGACTTTAACTCTAACTTAAAAGTTAAAGGGAGGTAAATAAATACGTTAAAGAGTTCAAATGACCCTTTCATTCTCAAGCTGAAAAGAAGACAAAAAAGCAAAATCATACAAATACCAAATTAATCTCCAAACCATTCTGACAAATTTAATGTTAATTTACTTAGCAAAAGCTAATGTTAGCCAAAATAAACCAGTGGAAAATTAATCTTAATTTACAGAGCTGAGAAATTTTGTGTTTTATCAGGAGATGCCAAAATGTTTCCACAGACACCTCTCATTTCCAAAGACCCATTAGAAAAGAACACTGGGATAGTTTACCTGTGAGGCTTTCACCCTTCTCTCAAAGAAAATAAATTACAACAAAACTTGTCATAGTTCCAACACACTTTAACATTCTAAAGTCTTTATTACAAACCTGTGTATGCAAATTGTTAACCAAAGTGAACACTTTCCAGAAAATCGTGATTCAAGAGATCACAAACACTTTTCTTATATCAGTGTTCACTGAAACATTACTTTGTTCATAAATAATTATTTTTTGTTCACAAAAACCTTCTGATTACTATAATCAGTTTGGTGTTCACTGAATGATAGTTCTTAAACACATTGCATAGATAAATGTCCATCTTAATTCAGATATAAAAATTAGACCATTGTTCACGTTTTCATAGATAATTGTCCACAAAAATTAGAACACAGATAAATGTTCACTGAAACATCATTCTGAACACTATACATAATGTAAGTGTTCACATTAATCTGAACATTACTTTTTCACTGGTGTTCACTGAAACATCATCTTGAACAAGCTTAGATACCTTGAACATTACTTTAAGATTAGTGTTCATTAACATTACTTTTAGACTGGTGTTCCATAAAACATTGCCTTGAATATTTTATACAGGTCAGTTTCAACTACCAAACTTGAAGGAGCAGTGGTCCAGTGGTTGGAGCGTCGGACTCCAGATCCGAAAGTTGTTTGTTCGAAACTCACCAGGGGTGAGAGTCTCCAGTGAATTCCACATTCCTCACTTTTGGTGCAAGTACTGGTTTAAACCCAGGAAGCAGTCATCAAGAGGGATTAATATAAGTTGCAAGAACTTGTTTCCCAATTGTTGTAAAATAAATAAGTTTAAACTAAACTACCTCAAACTCTATTCTTAGATCAGTTTCCACTGAAACATTATGTTGAATAGTTCTTCTAGTTCTAAAGAAGACAGAAAAGTTCACTAGAACGAGAGAACATTACAAAGTAATCAAAAAGAAAACACAAAGTTCCCAAAGTCTCAATTACACAATAAACCAAAACATTTCCTTTACTGTGTCACAATGATATATAGTCCACAGACTAACTTTTCTGAACAATTAAATTTCTCTATGCATATTATTTCAATTCTGGTCAAATTCTAACATTTCTTCAACACAATCTGTGCTTTGTAATCAACTGATTTGATGCACCATTTAAACAATAACATTTACATCAAAATAATTAAAATCTCATTTTTGCAGCTTTTATGAGATTCACTTAAGATATTAAGACTCTGGACTTGCACAAGATTACTCTCAATGTGTGACAAAAACAGTGCTTTTGTGTCATCACTTAAAATGATAATGAAATGTCTTTGCCTGACACTTCTTTGAATTTTGAGATTTCTTTTACTGCATGTGGCCCTGAAAGACTGTCACAAGCACTTTTTTAAACTATGCCTTCATTCAAATCATAGGTGTTGATTACTTAACTATTTGTTACCCATCAAAATGATTATTTTGATTATCATGAATGTAGCCAAAAATTCATTTGCCCTGAGCTTGAGATTTAAAGCTCAGAAATCCTCGGTCACAAAGCAGACAATCTCCCATATCTCTTGCTAACAGGCCAGGGAGTAAAGTGAGGTTTATGCCTTTAATACATAAAATTTACTGGCGAAATTCATTAAAGATCTAAATTCTGAAGAAACACGTAAAGACTCACCTTCGACTGCCTCTGTCTTTGTTACAGCAACATCGTCTTCATCCTGTTTGGAAGGAGAAATACCAGAAACATTAGATCGTCTTTGTACAGATTTTAATCCATATCGTGCAAGACCAGCCATTTCAACCCCCAGAAAACTTTTTGTTTTCGTAACAATCAAATCTTCATAGGTTCTATCAAAAAATGACTAATGCACACCCACCACTGTTTTAATGCTTACTGTATTTTACTACAACAGTGTCTACTGAATCTAAGAATTTTCTACTTAGAAGACTCCTGGTCTTATGCTTTGAAGAATTACTTATAATCCATATAATATATTTTAGACTAGCTTTCATTATTTAAACTCATGTTTGCTTTCATAGTTATCTGTTTGTTATTAAGAATGATACAGCGAATCACAGTATCTTGCAAAGAAAGCAAGCAATAAGAAATATGCCTAGCTCTGGAAAAACACTATATTTCCTATAAAAATCGAACACGGAAGATACTGGGTAGATATGTTTGTAACCATCAGCATCAGGTAATCTCATCAGATACTAGCAGGTACAAGCATAGAAAATATACAGAATTATACAGAATATGTACCAGAAAGTGGTAGCTTTTATTCTTAGGTGGTTTTGAGAAACTCAGAAAGAAAACTGCCACCCCCCCCCCACCCCCCAAATTTAAATGAATTATGCTCAAGTTGAGGCTGTTACAACTGGTGTAACCTGACAAAACAAAATTAAGGGCTGCAACAGGTGTCTGCAAAGAACTTTTTGGTCTACCTTATAATCTATTAATAGAAAATTAGAACTTTACATCGATGGATTAGCGCAAAACTCGTGAAAAACAGTGTCCCTTACCATTATGTTAGTTGAAATATTATAATTTCCACTTTGAACAGATTTCAAACAAATTTACATTCCCTGCTACTGATGTTTAAAACACAACTGTAACTTATTTGCAGTCTGAGGTGCAAATTACTTCCATTAATTCTGAAATTTTATGTTGCCATAGAAACAAAATATGCAATGGAAATTCATTTAGGATAATTAAGAAGTTTTGAAAATATCTAACACTGTAAACAATTGATTCTGGTAAGCACAGGTTGTGTTTCCAGAATCATTAGGTGCCATTTCACTGCTAAGAAGTGAATAAGAGAACTGGTCCATGGGTTCATACAAATGCTAGACCCACTTTGAAAAAACTCACAGAACTGAAACAAGTGATCTTTTCCATAAATAGACATCAAATTTTCCCTGAGAAATTACAGTAAAAGCCTTATGATCACTCTGACAGACTGAGGCTAAAAATGTCTGAGACTGTTTGTCCCACCTCAAAGCAGGCTAAGCTTGAACATTGACCAGAAAGCTTTCAGAAATTCCATGCATAAAATATTCAAACTTTCTTTGGGATGTGTCATGGGTTGATTCATAGCTCCCAACTTCATACCTAGCTAATTACAAATTAAAGCTAGAAAACTGTCAGTTTCTCCAAAAGAAAGAGGGTCTTTTGCAATGGCTCTTCAGAGGCAAGATGGCTAGGTGAAACTGCTTTCCTAGATTAGTCTTCACATATTTTCTGAGCAATAATATGGCACAAGCTTGATACTGGACTAGAATGCTTCATCCTAACATGACCTGAGACCAAGAGTTCCATTAATTTACTGGCATCAGCTCCATAGTTTCACCTGCTTGAAATGTTTGTTTTCTACAATGTTTTGCCTTACTCATTTACCTGCGAACATGTTGATAGCTCTCCAACATATCTGCTGAACTTTTGCTAACATGTTCTACCTGTCAATCGAATTGTTTCCTCTAAATAAAAGGAAAAGTACTTTTAGTATCTGTGGAATGTTAACAGGTCTTCCAACATGAGCATTTACATTCCTGTAATAAGGGGCAAGGATTGATCTTGTGAGTGTTTCTAACTACTGGGTAACTGTTTTTTGTTAAAGCATTAACTTGAATTCTACTGTCTATTTCTACAGTGACAGTATATCTGTTTCTATTTCAATTTGAAAACCTCTACAAATTTGAGTTTTTTCTTCTGTTTTAATCTATAGCTTTGAAAGTCATTCACTTGGCATGTCAAAAGCCCTTCCAATATAACAGAAGGGGGAGAGAGTTGATTTAAAAGAACAGCCCATTCTATCTTTGCTCATTTTCAACCCAATAACACTTAAGTGGGCAGTGGTTACGGATATGACAGAGGAAATGTCTGAAGTTTGGTACAAACACTGAACACCTAAATAAATCTTGAAGGAAACAGAGGCTGAGGCATATTTCTTTTGCTACATGAAGAAAAAAAAAGACAATTAAGGTAATTAATATTCCATTATGCACAGTATATAAACACAGCATGCATACATGCATTTTATGAAGAATGATGTTTTATCACGCTAGCTTGCTAGTTTGTAACAAGCATCGTTTCTTAGCATAAATGTATACACTAATAAGAATAAAACATGATGTAAAATAAGCAGTTGGTATAAAAATTAATCATAACATGCTGAGATAAAGTTTACACAACACGAACACAGACATACTGATAAATAATTACGCAAATGGCACTACACAGAACAAGAAATAGACTGAACTTTTTGTATTTATCCTCAATACTCCTAACCCTGCCCTCTGACATCCAAAAAGACTACCAAATCAAATAATGTAAGTTCAACTTCTCAAACACCAGCTCTTGAACTTCTTTTTTGCATTAAACAGAAAAAATATGACTAAGACTTTTTTACATTACCAAAACAAATCAGCATATCTTTATTCAAAGACATAATTAATATTGTCTAAACAATGCAGAATTTCTCGTCCTGACAGGGATGACATCATACATTTATTAAGGTTTCTACAGATTCAATGGCTGAAACTGCAAACTGCAAACACTTCTGTGGTGTTAACATTTGTTATGGTGACATTTGCTGATGATACTAAAGCAAAATAAATTCTGCCATGTATTTTAGTCCTAAATGTAATGTATCCTCTCAAATGGAAAACTTCTGAAAGGGTCTCTAACCAGCACAAATTAATCAACACTGCAGTGGTAAAGCAGACCCTCACCTCCCATCAAACCCTGCCTAAATGTTAAATTCTTTTTTTTTTGTCATGAGAGGCAGGAAGGGCATGGTGAGAAAATACATTTACTCTGTACATCTGTAAATTATTGTATATTGCAATAGCATGCTTTTAATACATCATTATTTACATGTACTTTAATAACTGAAGCTTAATACTTCCCCTCAGTTACAAATGTGTTTTTACCAATTCAATACACAAGTAAATATGCTATTATAATTATCATCATTTAGGATGTTAATATAATTGTATTAAACCAGCTCAAATATGTATTAATTATCATACTGAGTTACATTATTATAGTGATTATCATTGTGAACAATTTCCACACATTTTTCTGAGTAACTCTTGTGTGACATACAGTGACCAGGTATTACAGAGTAGGCTCCCTTCCCTACACACAATGTGATAGCTTTACAATTTAATTTTTTTGAATTCACCTTGAAAAGGTGAGAATTTCATAAATCTCCTAGCTAGTTTAAAACTGTATCTTTTTTTCTGAAACTTTCTTTTTAATATACCAAATTTTTTTTTTCAAAACCATGAAAGCTCTGAATTTTGGCTCTGAATTTTGGCTTTCTTTCATCACAGCATTTTACCATAATTCCCCTTCCACTTGCCACAAAACATTTCTAGTAACTCTCATTCCATGCCATTTGAAAAACTATTACTAGCCCCACTCCACCCTCTTAAAAAACATCAATGAAAGCTCATGTTTTTCCAAAGTATAAAAGATCAGTCTATTTTCTGATTACGATAGTGTGTAGAACAGGGAACCAGACAACACACAGTTTTACCTTTCGTAATCTACCGAAAGTGTCTTCAACAGAGCGATCTGAGCTTGGACTCAAGATCACAAAACTTGTAGATTTGTATGTAACCTATTCATTTAATATGTACTTATTAGTTACATAAACAGAGTACATTCAATACATGCTGAAAGATGCTAAAACAATCTCTTTCTACACAATTAAAAAAAACACATCTTGAAACAATTTATGCAATAATGCAAAAAGAAGGTAACAGAATATTGTTAACAAATCAAACACTTTTCACTTTATTCATTTTTAATTTCTAAAATTACTTTACTTTGTACTTAATGAACAAATTTTCTTATACGTACAAAATGAATAAAGGGAGAGAACTAGTGTTAACATATGTTTCTGTAAGTCAAGAGCAGTTATAAAACATTAATGAAATCCTGAATAATTAATAAACTAATGACCTAGAATAGATACATTGCCTATGGTGATTTTCACAAGTTAAACATTATACCAGTGAACATACAGATCATTAATGAGCAAGTAATGACTAGCACCAGAGATGCTGTGAGGTCAGTTGTAAAACTATTGTTAAGTGCATAAAAAGGGTAGAAAAACAGTAGTATCTGCATTGAGCCCTTGTAACTGTACTGGGCATGTAAGTGCTTTCTTACTTTTTTTTTTTGTTTAAGGTGGGGTGGGGGGGACAGTCTGCATCAATATTCAATTAAAAATTACTTTCTTTGTAAAAGGACCATTGTATATTTCCAAAGAAACCATCAGTGGCATAGCTGCCTATACGCCAAATACACAAGTGCGTGCAGTACAATTCGTTCAGAGAGGCGAAAAAATTAAAAAAAATTCTAATGCAAAAATTGATGAAATCTTTAGAGCTTCTTGGTGCAATGCCCTAAACCAAACCCCCATCAGGCCACTGTCCTGAACCTGCAAGGGGGCCTCTCATAGCCCCCTCAACCCCCTGCCAGTTTGTGCATACACTCAATTTTGGCCTACCTATGCCCCTGACCAGGTCAATCTGATGAAGCTTAAAGTAGAAATAAGTGTATGGTTTACCTCTTGAGTATCTGCTATACTTCCAGAATTGTTTATCTCATCCCTTCCCCAATCAGAAACTGCATGTTCAGTTTCCTTTACTGTAATATCATTAATATCTGTTTCCGGAGTATCTAATATATTTTTATGGACAGTTTCATCCTGAACGCTTTGTTCTCCCTTAGTTAGATCAGTCTTTTCATTACCACCTGCATCCTTGTGAGTTTCTCCTGATACAGAACAATCAGACTGCCAAGTTTTACTTTCAGATTCATTGCCTTGATCAACAGTTTGCAAGGACTCACACTCGGAAACCTCCTTCCCTTTCATTTCATTGCACTGTATTTCAGTATTACCTTCTGCCAGTGTATATTCATTGTCTTGATCTAAAGTTTGCAAGGATTCACTCTCTGAAACCTCCTTCCCTTCCATTTCATTGCACTGTATTTCAATATTACCTTCTGCAAGTGTGTCTGTTACTTCACCAATATTTATAACGACATCTGTTTCTTTATTGTAAGATTCGGCTTCTTTACCCATATCAGAAATCTTACTTTCATCACTGTAAGTGTTACCCTTTAGGTTTTCCATTTGTCCACTTTCGTTTTCTTCACCCTCAATGTTTCCTTTCCAACTCTGAGTACTTATTACTCCATTCATGTTTTTGCTCTCCATTTTTTCACCTGACCCATTCTCGCTGAAATCCTCTGTATCATCTGTGTCACCTCTGTGACTAGTCTCAGACAGAGTGGTATCTGACTCTTCCATTTCATCTAAGTCCAGTGCATTTTCCAGGCTACTCTCTAGTTCAGATTCCATCTGGTCCTCATAAACATCTTGTTCTGTACCACTTTCTATAACTTCAGAATCTACAATGATCAGACTGTTTCTGTTGTAATTTGCTGGAGTGTTTGCACTGGTCTCAGATTCTGGTACTGACAACTGCCTTATCAAAGGATTAACATACTTTGCACATCTCAGATATTCATGATGGGAGACTGTATTCAGTTTTGCAACACCAAGTTCTACTCTGGTTACAACTGGAGAATTGTCTGAAACAACCTGGTTATCAAGGGGCATAATCTTGATCTGCTTTCTTTTCAATCACTTCTCTGCCTTCTTCTAAATCCACTGCTTTCAATAACAGGTGTGATTCAATTTGGCTGTATTAAAGTTACTAACTAAAGATAACTAGCATGTCTATAAACTTAATTTCATATATCTGATAACACACTGATAATCCCTATACATCCTTATTTGTCTCGAATCCATCCTTGAACATTAATCTTTTTTCTGCTCTTTACCAAAAAAAGTCCAAAAGGCTGACAAAAATATTTAAGAAATTCAACACTACAAAATGCAGTAAATAATGGGTTATAAGCTACAAAGTTAACTTAAAACATATTTTATTTGTTACAACACACTTCAATTATCTAATGGTAAGAAGTTTTCCAACCATGAAAATTTTTCCTGTACTTAAAACGCCTGTAGTGTTGTATATCAAAAACCATTAATTGTAACAAACTGACTGGCTGAAGTCCTATTTCTTGAATGTATGGACTGCAATCATTTTAGCCCAATATTTTTCTCTAAGCTTATTTGATTATGTTTATTTCAACACCTTTTTTTAAAATCAAACGTAAGCAAGTTGTAACCAGAGAGAGACTTTGTAAGTAACTGTAAACAATACATGTACACTGAAACTGCAGTGGGTTTTTTTGTTTTGTTTAGGCTGTTTACACTTATTTGGATAAAGGTTAAAGTTCAATTAAAAAACAATAAAAATTGTACACAAGCAAAGCAATTACCTATACATAAAAAAACAGTGGCTTGGACTTCTTTCAAATTTTCATGTTTGAGCAATATAACTCAACTAAATGTGCTTTAATTTCAGCAAGCTACAGTATTATTGCCCTTAACTTGTGGAACATTATGTATGTCACTATTCAAAACATCTTGTAAATGTATAGTTAACATATTTCTAATTCAATATTGAGCTACTTTATGTAAAATATTCAAGACTTTTTTTTTAGAGAGACATTAATATTTAGACTGCCTTATCTGTCCAACCATAAAGTAAACAAATTATACACCTTTCAACTCTCTTAATATCATCTTAAGATCTTATATTCTACTTCAAACTAGTTTATATTCACTGATATGATAATCTTTATCAACCACAGATGTACACTTCATTAACAAATCTTTCATTAATATATGCGCAATAACATCTCCTTTTTTGTTTAGCAAAAAGCCGCTGAGAAAAGTTCAACAAAATGCATCTGCTTTCATCTTCTATTTTTATCCAATGCACTGTATATATTTTTTCATTACCATATAAGGCTTTATCAATTATAACTAACTATTTGTCATACAGGTGAATGTGTAAATAATCAAAGCTGTCAAAACAAGCAATCAAAGGTACATCATAGGTGGTAAATAGCCTTGATCCGGATACCATTTAAGGAAGTAAAAGGTCAAGGGTAGACAACTCTCCTGTCTCAAAAAGGAATCAGATGTTGCTTGTTATCTCCCCCTTATTTAAGAAAGTTGCACAATGTGCTTCTTTGAAGGCGCTCTGAGAATAAATGTCTTCCATCATTTCTGGTCTCTCCTTCTTTATCAAAAAATTTTTCATTTCAGCTTAACCAGAATTGAAGTTCTAACAACACTCTATCCAAGCAAGTTTTTCCATATCTACAGTGCTTTAGAGGCTTTTCGAACTGTCAGTACCAGTTTCCTGTTCCCACAAGGTGTCTCTAAATTCCAAGAGTAGTGAGTTCTTTAAGCATTTATCCTATGAAATTCAACAGCATGAACACATGACTTTACTCTATTGTTCGAAGTGCCATTAAGTCTCCCAGACTGGTTCTTTAAATGTCACTCCTTTTAATTAGTCCTTAATAAGAAAATGATACAGTCCGTCCATCTATGTTGATGCATTAATTCTCACAACCTTCTGATTTATATCTTTTAACTACAACTTTGTGCATATCAACATAGCTTGGCTGCAATAGTTATAAACATATACTCCCATAAACAGCTTAATTTCTTTTTAATTAATCTATGTGCATATTTTAGATGGTTAATCATTTCAGTCCTTTTACTGTGAGAAGACAGTGTCACTCTGTGTAACCTAGTTTACAAGATAAAGTCTCAAACATAGCAGCCTCACAAAGTAGTCCAATTACAAGCTTAAACATAGGATAATTTCACGACCTTTTATCTTTGTCCTAATTTCTGACTGAAGACTCTTTGAATGACTTCTGCTTTGGACTAAAACAATTAGATTTCCTATTATATACTAAAATGATGGAGACAATTGTCAAAGGTATGCATTGTTTTAATCTGAACCAAGATGGCTGACAAAAGACAAACGACAGATGCATAATTTGTATTGACAAGACTAATCAATGTCCTCTAGACATAATTATGTCACCTGTACTACAGTAATTGTAATATAGCTGCCTCTATTTAACTGAAGAAATCCACTGACCCATTTCCAGGACCTATCTACCTCCTTCAAATCCTTGCTACCCAAGTTTCTTCAGGGTGTTTAGAAGTCAGCATCTTTATCGGTTGTGATGAGTAAACAAAACCCAAAGGAAGATAACAGAGAAAAACTGTGCACCAACATCTCTAAACTTATCTCAAGACATTCCCTCCTACCTCCAAACATATCTTAACATATCTACCACACCTACAGAAAACTGATTAGGACATCTTATTTTTCCCCTTATTTCTTGTCAAGAATTTTAAACTAGAACTCCGCCAGTTGGATGTGACGCCTGATGATAGCATACCAGTTATTTAACTTTTTTTTATGGAATGGGGAATTTATTGGCCCCGGACAAGAATAAGTATGAAAAATTACAAAGGGCAATAACTAATAACTTGTGAGAAATAGAGTTAAAATTACAAATGGCAATAAGTAAAAAATTATGCGAAAGAGAGTTATGGTTCTTCGACACTGCACCTCTCCACAATGAGATCTATTCACCAATGAAGTTTCAAGTTGATATCTCCAGTACTTTTAGAGTTATGCCCCGGACAAGCGAAAAGTTATGCCGACCCGACACCGCAAGTAACACCTATGTGTCACCTGATTATAGTCAGGCAACAAAAAAAAAGGAAAAACTTCTGTATGTTGTGACTTTGACTTGACAAAGAACATTTTTGTTGTTCCTTTACATTTGTTTATATTAACATCCTCTTGCTACAAATGCTGTATACAACCAGATTCCATATTATCAAACTTCCAGGGGTCTATGGAATCTGCTTTTGGACCTAAAAACATAAGCCTGGCTCTTTTTATGGAATTGGAATTTCATAAGCGACTGTTGGTAATCAAGAGACCCCAAATTAAGCCATAATGCTTTTTATCTCAATGTTTTCAAAGGCAGGAGCAGCAGCAACAGCAATTGTCCAATTATTAATGTTACAAAACCTCAAAGGAGCTAAAATGTGACTTCCTTTTGGTAGTCAAGTGGGTGGGGGATTTTAAGCATGCTGCCTTCACCTCCCTGTTGCGCATGTACAACTAAGTCCTTCACTTAATTATCAACTTCCCCAACAGTGCTTCACTGACCTCTATTGTCCTTTGAAAGGGAAATATTTTTTTTAACTATCTACTAACAAACAATGACAGCTTAAAATGGACACAATGATAGTTAAGATGATCCACAGTCAACACTTGAAGTATGAACATTATATCAAGAGGACCACATAAGTCCAATGTACTTTTTCAAGTATACCTAAAAACAATACATTGATTTCACTGCAAACATTATGTTTTATATTATACACTGACATCAGCAGACTTGGTGAGGCATTCAGCTTCACATAGTACTTAGAAAATCAGAAACAAGGCTTGGCTTTATTCCATTTAAACTATTGGAACAGAAACTTTGGAGCTTTATCATTGAACTTCATGCACCTGAGGTCTTTGAATTTCAAATTTCCCTATATTACCCTTAAGATGGCAACTGTTTAAATATTGCATACAATGCGAAAAAAATTAAATTATTTACTCTGTGTTTATAATCATGCTTTGAGCTTTTTTAAAATCAAAACTTGATGCAGACTGTCCCTAACTTCCTGCAGGGATATATCAATGAATAACGTTTTTTTCAAAGAAGAGGAGAAGGAACTTAATTAATTGATAAAAGACTTCTCAAGAAACCCTGAAAAAGAGGTCGTTATACAATACCCATCTAAAACATGCATATGACATAAATACTGAAACAGAAGATAATAAACATCATACACGTGTTAATACTACATATACCATGCCAGTACAGAACTGATAGACAGACCAAAATGCTATACAGTAAAATTTGAAGTTTTCACACTGTAAAGCACCAGAACTGAGTCTAAGTCAACCCATTCAGCCAATATTGCTTTCGCATCAGTTGTTGCTTATCTGCATATAAAAACTTCAAATTCCTTTCAATAATAATACCCATGCCTAAAACAGAAATACAATAAAACGTAAAGAAAGAATTCAAAGATGTAATGTTCAAAGCATATACAATTTTTGTACATGTCTGTATATAATCATGCAGCACAATCAAACCCACCCCTACTTCCAAAGTGTCAGGTTTGTCATCAGTTTCAACAACCTGCTCAGTTTCCTCTGCCTCTTCACCCTTTTCTTCAACATTAGCGTCCCTTTCATCAGTTACTTCAGGTTCCGCCTTTACTGGTGCTTCAATACTGACTTGTTCTGGAAGTGGTTCTTCTGCCTTCTCTGGTTCAATTTCTTCAGTAACGACCTTTTCAACTGTCTCAGCAGGTTTGAGCTCTTCAATAACATTACTAGTTTCCACCCCTTCAGACTCTGGTGTTTCTGTTTCTTTAGCTTCTTCACCTTTATCAGGCTCATCTGCATCAACTGGAGTTACCTTCTCTTTAAGGTCTGATCCTTCTACTGTTGATTCCTCCTGAGCTGGAGGGAACTGCTCTGGTTCTACATCAGCATCTGCTTCAATACTATTTGCTTCTTTAGTTTCAACAGCAGGTTCCTGTACTTTAGGTTCATCAGCTTCTACTCTAGAACTTGCATCCATCTGATCATCAACCAAAGGCTGTTCTGCTTCAGTGTTGATCTTCTGCTCCTCTTTCTCACCTTCTTCTGGTTCCGTGGCATCATTCTGATTTTCATCATATGGTTGTTCTGCTGACACAGCTTCTTCTTGTTCTGTATCAGCCTTTGTCTCACTGGTCACAGCTTCTTCTTGTTCTGTATCAGCCTTTGTCTCACTGGTCACAGGTTCTACTTGTTTTGTATCAGCCTTTGTCTCACTGGTCCCTTCATCTAATACTTCGGTGGTAGTTTCTGCTTCAGGGGCATTCACAACCTCCTCCACATGGTTTTCAACTTGTGCCGCTTCCTTTTCGATTTCTTTTGGTCCTTCATCAAGTGGTCCACTTGTTTCTTCAGGTGTTTCAACGTTAGACACTTCAACAGGTTCTGAAACTGGCTCAGATGGTTCCTGAGCACTTTCTTCTTTCTCCTGTGATTCAAAAGAGTCATACCAAATCAATAAAAAACATAAACAATAAACAACAACTAAGAAATACCCTATATGCCAGTACTAAAACATAACAAGAACATAATGGCTGTCAACCACATATCAATATAGGTTTCTACACCAGGTTCCTATTTCGGAATATAGAAAATAAGAAATAACTATATCAATTCTTGATATTTGGACTTTATACCTAGATAAAAACAATCTTGTTCAGAAGAAAACCATAAATTATTACAACATTTGTACAAAACAAATTTCTGTTTGGGTCTTTAAATCAGCAGACAGAAAGTTATGACTTGACAAATGTGGTGACACTTTTACTCACTTACACATAGTCTGAGTGTTCAGCAAGAAAATGCACATTTATCTTTCACAATTTAGAACAATACTTGACTTGCCTTATGCCTCATCCTTATTCCAAAGAAAGCTCTGGGCAAGTAGCAATAGCTTTTAACTTTGATTTTAATTACTTAAATAAGCCTCTTCTCAATTATTTCATCGAAGAAATGAATTGTTCAGAATAAATCTTGAGGATTCTTAATGACAAAAAACCTCCAGTCTCAAAGAACAAAATCTGGAAACTTATAAATTCACAATTCTGTGTGTTTTATTTCAATTTAAAGTGATAAACAAACTTAGGTATGAGTAAAATTTATCTTTTGTATGCCTCACATTTGCTTTAGTCTTGAAGACCTCTGGCTTAGCCTAAAATCCAGTTTGAATTAACCTGTCTAGTACAGTTCAATACAGATGTGTTTCAGAAAAGGGCAAGCTGTATGCATATATCTATAAAGACAATATTTACATATACCTTTTATTTGATGTTATTGCCATAAACTTAATTTAATCCCAGTTTGAGGAAAAAAAAATCTTGCTTTCTGTTAGTCATTTGACCTACGCCATGTAAGAGGTTGAACTGGTATGCAAACTTGAAAATCCAAACAGAGTTTGCTGACCAGTAGGCAGTATGCATTGACTGAAACATTAAAAACAAATCAACAAAATGGTCAACTTCTCTCTGTACATCTTTTAAAACAAAATCTGTCAAAATTAAGCTAACATTAAAACTATACAGGTCAGTAAACAAACAAATCTAGATACCCACAAGGTCAAATGGTTAAAAATTTTCATTTCTTTACACTTCCTAGACTTGTGAAACAAGCTGTAACCAGAAACAACCAGAACAGATTAAAAAAAAACCTTCACTTTTAAAGCATAAAACAGTTCCTACCATTGCCTTGCTTTAAATCCAGCTACTGAAAAGAGTGCGCATGTATCACTTTTTATTAAAAAATCTAATCCACTATAAACTGCCGTTCTTCACACAGATGACAAACTTTTGTAATGGATATCTTCCATAATGAATGATCTTTTTTATACAGACTGTATGACCTCTTAAAGGACTAATTTTAAGTGGGTTTATTGGTACAATACTGAAGTGTATACTTCTATAGCCATTTTACAATACAATCTGGCTTGGTAAACATTCTGAATAACATGAAATACAAAGAAGTTAACTGTATGTTTAATAACTACAGGATAACATAAATCAGGATAATCCTGTGTTTAAAAGAATCAAAAACAATACCTAACACAGATTACATTTTCTACGAATACAATAAACACATTTGTATTTATTTACATACTTAACAAACACATTTTCAAACAACACTATTACAAAATAGAATTTCTTTAATCTTTACACCTACAGTCACAATATTTGTGTACAATATTGCAATACAGATTTATTTAAACAAAATGCCCAATGGAATGACATTATATTGGGTAAAGCTGAGCTAAATCTTATAATCAAAGGGAGGTAATCCTTACCTGTTCAGGTTCCGAATTTTCACTGCTAGATCTGCTCCTTGTCTGGACTACCTCCTCTGCTTGGACTTCATTTTCATTACTCTCCTCAGCTGTTACTCCAAATCCATCATCATCTTTATCAACTGGTCCCGAATCTCCAAGTAAATCCCCACTACCTCCTTCAACATTATCTGAAAGCCCTCCCATTAAATCTCCACCTCCTAATAAATCCACTTCCTGTTCATGCCCATTAGATAATCCATCTTCCACATGTCCGTTTGTGGTTCCTTCATTTTGCATATATTCATACAATAAATTTGATGGTTCCGATTTTACCTCCTTCTGAACAGGTTCATTATCAAACTCATATAGGGGATTTGTTGAGTCACTTTCCATTTTACTTTCTGAGTTCGTAAATTCGTACAATGGATTTGTGTTTGCTTCAAAACTCACTTTTCCACTGCTACCATTATCTGCCGAAACCTGAAATCAAACAAAACTATCAAGATTACAAGAAAGCAACATCTATTACACCAAACCACCTTCTCTTCCAGCAAGAAAAAATCACATGTCAGAAACTCTCCCTATATTTGTCAGACTGTTTACATTTCCTTTATATAAACTCACTCAAACAGAGGCTGTTTCATATATACAAAAATCAAACCACTGAGAAATTAAGATTCTACCCTCATTTACAAAGAAGCTAAACAAAAATTATTTCCAGAACTGTAATGAAAAATCACAGATTTTGTATTCTAACAATTATATTAATTAACATCACTTACACAGAACTGAATCTTAGATATATATCACAGATTTTTCTCATAACATATTTCCTTTTGAAACAATGTTAATGGTAGGATACTACATCATCGAGCACCTGTTTTATGCTCTCATGCGGACCATTTTTTTGTCAACAATCCGTCGCTTGAAAGGTAAAATGTTCTTTTTCAATAAGAAATCTGTAGAGTTACAAAAAATCATGTTGTGCACCAAAGATTGGCTGGTGTGCTTTGTATTTCAGTAAAGAATTTTTATAAATGTAAAATTCTAGTTTAGGCCTGAAAACGGGTGAAAATTTTCTTCAGCATGCATTCAGAAATAAAACTTTCACTAGTTTTCAGGCCTAAACTATATTTTACATAATGAAAATTCTTTATGTGAAAAAGACCATTTTACCTTTCAAGCGAGGGATAGTTGATCCGCGAGAGATCATAAAACAGGTGCGCAATGACATAGTATCCTACCTTTGAATGTCATACCCACAGTACTCTAAATCAACTGAGAAATTAGTATCTTAAAAGTATAATTATATTTTAGTGCTATGATAATTTTCCTCCTAGCCTTCCTCCACCTTTTCTTGAAGAAAGACTCTATATTAATCCCAGATGTCAAAGATTAGAACAGCTGTGCTGCAAAGAATTTCTTTCAGCTCATAAGAGTTAGACAAGTGTATAAAATGTATGTAACTGTAACATCAGCACTCAACATAATTCACAGATTATTAAAATGACAAGCAGGCATAAAATTATTTGCCCTCAGGTCATTGAAAATTTCTCCAGCTGATGAACATTGAAATTATTAGGTTATTACTTTATGGAAGTCTGATAGAAAGGACTTGGTCAGAATGCTGAACCTTCAGCACATCATTTAGATGAAAGGATACAATATATATTCAAGGCTCTGGACTTTTATGTCCAAAACCTCTTAAAAAAAAAATCGGTCCATATATTTAAAAAAAACCAAAAAAAAAAACGAAATTTAAGTATATCTTATCATTAAAACACCAAGATTTCACACCTAAATCCCAAATGGTCCCTTATGCGGTTCTTCGTTAGTATGTGTGTTTCACTAGCAGCTAGTCAATTGATTATGTTAACCACTGAAGAAAAATTATAACCTTCTGAAATTTGTGCTACTTCCGGTTTTTACTTTCACTCTGAACAAAACGTTTTTTATGCGAAGTCAACAAACCAACTAACGTAAGTATTATAATTCAGTTTTAGTTGTCAGTGACAATAATTTGTTCCTATTTTTCAATAACAGAAAAAAAGCGTTGAAAGCAGATATTAGGCTTACTTATGTTAAACATAATGTTTTTGTGTTTTTGTCCAATTTTTCTTTTTTTCTTTCTTTTTTTTTTTTTTTTTTGGGGGGGGGGGGGGTGTAGGGAGGGAGTGGTGGTGGGGGGGGGAAGATTTGAAAAATTTTCTGGAGCCCTAAATATATTTATCAAAAAGAAAGATCATTTCTTTAAAATCTTGAAATGAGCAGTATACATATTTTTTGTTAACAACTTTGATAAATTAAAGATATGGTGTAATTAAATCAAAGGACTGAAAGTACTAAGGTAAAACAGAGAAGTATTCCGTCAGGATTTGATGAAGCTCTTTTCCGTTATTCTGCGATGTTTAAGTCTATGGGTAGGAATCTGTTCACAAATTTCTCACATCAATAATCATGGTCAGCAGTTACAGAAGAATATAAATTGTCCTTTTGTAATAAGTGGGAAGAAGTACAAATGCTTTTTTTCCACAAAACCCCACCTGGGACATACTATCCTGGCAGAATCCCACAAAAAATCCTGACAGGTTCCCACTTAAATTTACTCTTGAGGTTAAATCATCAAAACTGACTATGATGAATAATGCCAGGAATGACTGAACCAATGTACAAATCAACTCAAGACTGCACAAAATAGGCTGACATAATGACTTTCATCCAAATGAATTCTGTCAGAAAATAGATTTTAAGACTTTTCCTCTTGACTTCTCAACCTAAAATGCTAATATAGATCATAATACTTTCCTCATACACAGATATGCTGCAGACACATTATGTTCCTCATCAGTTGATGAAAGTATCGAATTTCCCTCAAGAATGCAGTAGTTTTCAGAAAGTCCATGTTATGCATATCTGCTTGCATGAATCATGACTTTATCTCAGAGGCAGGAACTTTCACAGACTTACCTATCTTACAGTTTTTTCAGTATATGTTACCTGAATGAAATGTATGCAATTTAGGACAGTTATATATCTTAACAATACACTCCCTTCAATAAGCAACCTTTGAAATTTTTATTAATTATTGTAACAACCTGCTTAATTAATGCAACTCTGAAGCTAATTTCACTTTTCTGAATTTTTCCATTTATCTGTAGGTGTTTAAAAGAACCAGTATGGTATCTAGAAAAAAGTTTCTAAGTAGCTCTCAGAGTATGAGTAACCTTGAAGCAGTAGAAATATTTTACTCAGACAACAGCAGCTATAACAAAATAGGATGGTATGGTATAAAGTGCAAAATTAGTAATGGGGTCAGACTGTCTAAACTGACAAAATTAATGTATGCAGCTGAATGTCAATGAATGAATGAGAGTAAACAAACAAATAAATGAGAAAACAGATGAACAAATGAATGAAATATAAACTTTATGACTGACTGTACAACAATTCAACTGAATGAATGAATGAATGAATGAATGAATGAATGAATGAATGAATGAATGAATGAATGACTGACTGACTGACTGACTGACCCTTCAAACTTCTTTCTCCCTTTCAACCTGAATTAAAACTACTCAAAATTTGCACAAAAGGGCAATACTAGAATGTTTCTGAGACAAAGCAGATGGGCTGCCCCAGGGAAGATCACTCTAACATTACTGTATCAACAAAATTGTTATCTCACTTCTACCTCATGATGTTGATTGGTTGCAACACTCCAGACTGGTCTTGTGAGAATAAGAATTCTCCTTCTTGTGTTTGTTTATTCATCTTTTCTTGTTTATCAGCAGAATTTAATGGATTTTTACATGCAACAGACATGGCATGGTCAATTTTTACTGTACAAAACTAAAGTTTTGAATGGTTTAATATGTCTATGAACAAAAATTCTGAGAAACAGATTTTGAATTTTTCATTTATATATATTCTTATCAAATCTTCTTATTCGCAAAATTTGAGGGAGGTATTCATCAATATTTTCATTCATTTATTTTTTGTTTTTGTTTCTGTAATAACGTTTGTTTAAATCACACTTTTATCTTTTTACACACAATGTGAAAGGCCTGAAGCCTTTGAAGACATAATTAAAGTGAAGTTTTCTATTATTTTTCTAAGTAACAAAGTTTAGAAGTATTATAAGAACTCTTAACTTTACTTACATGTCCATTAACAGCTATATCCATATTTATATCAACAATGTCCAAAATTATTCTTATTCTCCAAGAACAAGAAATACACAGGAATAATCAATATAATATAATATCAGATACAATATTACATGAATAAAATAAATAATAAATGAAAATATGATAACAAATCCAATAATGCTAATACAGCAGACGGTAAACAACTGCCCCTTTTTCTTTAGCAGTCTGCAACCTCTACAGAAATTGCTGAGTCATTGGTGTGAAGAGTTCTTGCTTCAATGATTTTAGCAGATGAGTAACCCAAACTCCTAACACAAACAAAACTCTGAGTGAAATGATAAAGATAATTATTGATAATGATCTTCTGTTTATTAATAATCTGACAACCATGATACTGTAAAGTCTGGCATTTTTGCAGTCAGAATTTTTAACAGCATTAACCATGCTAAATATCTAAAATGAACTTGTCCATCTTTCAATTTCGACAGGTCCATTAACTATTCATGGGGATGCTGATTGAAAATTTACTGACTGAATGGCGAATAGTGCAGACCATGATCAGACTGCATAGACGTGCAGGCTAATCTTGGTCTGCACTAGTGGCAAAGGTAGTCAACTGGTTTTAGCAGAGTAAGGGTTAATAGATAAAACATGCACTCATTTAACACATATAACTAAATAACTAACTGCTAAACTTTGAATTTTATGCAGTACAACTTAAAAAAGACTGTTTGATTTAACAGTAAAATATGGGGCACATTTTCTGTGAAAACGATAACTGCAACTTTTTTTCCCTGAACAATCTTTTTTTCTTTTTTTTTTATTTCCCCAAAATATGGAGTTGGGAGGTCGGTAAACAGAAAAATATAAAATTATGGCCTAAGTTACAGCAGTGTTCAAAATCACTAAACCTCTCACTGATGGAAGGTCATGGGTTCAAGACCCACTACTAACATTACCTGTTGGCACTTTCTAAAAGAGGATGGGGGTTTAGTTCTGGTCCTTGCCAGGAACAATGGACAGGTTAACTAGATTAACTATTACACCAATACAGCACACTTTACAGTAAAATTATACATCACAAAGGATTCATTCATCTGAATAATAATTTCATTCACTAAACATTACATGTGGTAACCTAAGGTAGAATTACTACCAGACTGGTAATAGTTTTTAGTCAGACTGGGTCAGGTCTAATTAATCAGAAATAATTATTCATCAGTTACCTGTACTTGTAATGTTAGATGTGTCATTACTGAATAAGTATATTACTACAGGTAGCAAAAAATTACAACAAGCAACAAGTACAAGAATATTATGTCCCAAACAGTTACACTGAATTATTGAAGATGAAAATAAATCTCTTTTATCATTAAACATCATTAAACCCTCATAATTCTATGAAACAAACATTTTCAAAAATGGGTATTTTTAACTGTACTTTTAAACAACAAATTACATCCATTTAAATACATCCAAATCACTGAAATTCACCTTTAAATCCAGTGATTCTTATCCACACCAAAATCCAAATATGCAAGCTTGCACTGTAGTGAAAGGCTTCCCGAAATATACACTGGATATGCCGATTGCATAAAATTCATAAACAAAGAAACCAGACTCTCTCACATATGTTTTAAGTTGAAATAGCAAAATAAATTCTCTAAGAATGCACTTTTCCAATCCTTAGAGAATGTGGTGAGAAATGACTCATGGTTCATTTTCTCTAGTATACATGCTATTTAGCCAAATGTTAGCATTCTGAACAACCCCTCCTTATGTATAACACATAGATAAAAATCTACCTAAAAATCTACCAATGATTTTAGATTAAATTGATTTCTTTTCAAAATCTTTCATGCCATAAATTTTTCGCATTGTTACAATTTTAATGTGTTGCACTGAACGCAAAGTTAAAGTTGTGGTTTTCTCACTTTTAACAGTTTAAACTCCATTATATTTTTCCTTCAAGTTGAAAGACAATTGAAATCCTATAAATAATAGATGAATGGTTGCAGCAAAGTTTTGTCAGAGCCTCTATGATGGTTGAAACTAATGTTGTATTGTCACTTTCCTTTACGGTCAAACGTATAACCATCTGTCAGAACAAGGACAAAATTTCAATTTACATGACAAAGGGACTGTCCCAAAACAGCAGTCATGCACATTGCATTTTATAAACATAATAACTGACTAATGCACAAATAATTTCTGAATCTGGATAAAATTAATTAAACTGCTTGAATTTAATAAAAGATAATTTTGTTGGAAAATATTTTGGACATGAAGAAGTTCACAGATCACTCATACATATAACAGACTACAGGAGCATGAATAAATTCAAAATAATTTCAATACAATAAAAAAACCTTACAAATTAATTCATTTAACACAATTATTAAAACATTGACTACCAACCAACTGTTCATTTATTCATTTCTTCCTTCCTTATATCAAATATTTGAAGATTTTATTCAGGGAAATAAATTCAGGGAAACTATAAAGAATTTAATGAAACTATATTTACATCCTATTCATTACTGTGTGCTAACCTGTGTCTAGCATGGTAATTTTAAAAGGATTTTCTTGTTATAACTAAGATACTTAAACTGTAAATTACCAGTATGCTTATTGAAAGTGAAGATCATGGTTAATTAAAACCTTCATAATGTAAAGGCTGACCATGATAATGTAAATGTATACCATGATCATGTAAATGTAGACAATGATACTACAAATGTAGACCATGATACTATAAATGTTGACATGATACAGTAAATGTTTACCATGTTAATTTAATTGCAGACCATGATATGGTAAATGAAGATCATAAGCATGGGAATGTAGATCATGATTTATGTAAATGTTGACCATGTAATTATAAATGCAGACCATGCTTATCTAAATGCAGATCATGATAATATAAATATAGACCATGAATATATGGATGCAGATCATGCTAATATAAATATAGACCATGTATTTATAAATCTAGACTATGATTATTTAAATGCAGACCATGATTATATAAATATAAACCATGATCATATAGATGTAGATCATGCTAATATAAATGTAGACCATGATAATGTAAGTGCTGACCATGATTATATAAATGTTGACCATGGTAATATGAATGTAGACCAGGAAAATGGAATGACCATGATAATATAAATGAAGACCATGAAAATATAAATTTAGACCATGACAATGTAAATGTTAGTCATGACCATATAAATGAAGACCATAATGTAAATGTTGACCATATTATTATTTACCATGATAATGTAATGTTAGACCATGATAATGTAAATGTTGACCATGAAAATATACATGAAGAACATGATGAGGTAAATGCAGACCATAAAAATATAATATAGACCATGATAATGCAAGTGCTGACCATGATTATATAAATGTTGACCACGGTAATATGAATGTAGACCATGATAATGTAAATGTTGACCATCATAATATAAATGCAGACCATGATAATTTAAATGTAGACTATGACAATGTAAATGTTGACTATACATATATAAATGTTTACTGTAATTATATAAATATAGACTACAACATGATAATGTAAATTTTAACCATGATAACTTAAATGTCAAATATGATTACGTAAATGTTGACCATAAATATATTAATGCAGACCATGCATATGTGATGTTTACCATAATTCTATAAATACAGACCAAACTAATATAAATGTAGACCATGATTATGTTAATATAGACCATCACAATGTAGATGCTGACCATGATAATGTAACTGTAGACCATGACATTAATGTAGACTGTGATAATTTAAATGCAGACCAAGATAACATTAACAGGGTAAGCTTCCTAATTCTATATAGCTTACAGAATGCAATCAATCTGTAAAACACTTCCTTATAACAGCAACAATCGGAAGTTATACTAGATCCTAACTGACAAATGGTTCTCAAGGATACATTTCATATCAACCAATTACATTTGAACCTGTTTAACTTAAAACAACCACCTGTTTTCAGCAGTCATCTGATTTCAAATCCAGACAGAAAGCCAATTTTAACACAGGATAGGTATAATCAAGTATCAATATCAAAAACTGCTACCTTTCTGAGTGGACAACTCTCTCATTATGCATATGACTCTAAGTTCCTGCTATGTAAATTTTCTCATGCATGCCTATTTACAGGAAGTCATATCAAAACATATTAACTAATATTAAGTGTCAAAAACAACAAGTATTACATGACACAGATTATAAATCATGAATTTGAGCATTCAAACTTCATTCATTCAGCATGTATCACCTTCCCTGCCACAATATACTGCAAATTAAGTGTTAATATAATTAATTGCTGTGGTTTCAAACTGGTACATTCTTCAAGTGTTGAGTCAAAACCATAGGCCCTTTTGGTTTGCAGTAATTTCCAAAATTAGTTCAAAATAAGGAATGTCAAGTATTATGAGCACGCAGGTGCTAGATGTGACTTGGCCCTATACCTGCTAGACTTCAAATGCAAAATAAGCAGACTCAGGCATACATGGTGACAACTATTAATGTCTAAGAACAGGTACCATTCCATGGTAAGGATTTGTACTTGAAACATAGCAATTCTTATTGATTCTGACATACATAAAAGCATTTCAGGAATGTCTGGCTCCAAAGTGACAGTTCTGAATATGTTTGTACAGGCTTAAGGCAGAAATCAGCATAACTTTAAGCAACCCATAGTTATATACAATTTGCTCTGAGTTTTATACAATGACATTCACAATATTCTCATAAATAATTTAATGCAACACGAATAATATTAGGAGAAAGCTGAGGCAAAAAAAATGTGTAGCATTCTTTACAATGTAAATATACAATTATTAATTTTTTTGCAGACATATTTTGTAATCATCATGTCAGTAAGGTGTAGAATGACAAACATCTGGTTGACAGGCATATCATTTTGATACAGCTATACCTAAAAGGTCATACAACACTAAATTCATCTTTCCTTCCTTTCTTATTAAAAACATACCAGTTTCATCTCCACTGTATCAGTTTTATGTATTATACAATCACTGCAGAGTCTCAATGACAGCTTCCTTAAGTTCTGAACAGTGCTTGCTCGAAAAGAAGTAAAGCCAAGGTCAAATTCTGGATTCAAACATGCAACCTATAGGTTAGGAGTCTACATTCCTTAACCCCTACACTACAACTCTTCTTTATATGTAATTCTGGCTGAAAAAGTTTACTTATCTTGAATTATATCAGGGGTTTCATTAAGTTTTTGAAATGGAGGGAGTACATGTAAAGTAGGCGGGTGATTTGCTGCCAGTTTGTTATAAATTAAGCCTGATTTTAAGAAAAGCAGCCGGGTGAAGATCTCAAAATAGCAGGGGAAAATACCCGCCTTCCACCTCTTAATGAAAGCCCTGTTATATAAAATCAAAGTGACAACATTTCTCCATGATGACCTTTCTCCTTTATATAAAGATTTAAAGGCTATTTGGAATAGCGTCTTTCAGTTGCATGAATCTTCAAATTGGAGATAATAGGCTATTTCTTTTTAAGTATTGCAGATTCAAACTAGAACAGTCACTGAAGATGACAAATACCCCCACAACTGCACACTGACTCAACAGCAGAAGCAAATCTGATCTCTCATAAAGCTATAATGCCAGTATACAAAGAAAACTGGAAGACTAGTTTGCACCACAAGCTACAAGTTGACTTAAATCTGCATGTAAAATGATTTAAGTTCAATAGGAGATAACTCTGGGATGTCTTGATGGATATGATTCAAATATTATGTCTTGCACATCTACATTGTGTAGTGACTATGCCTGGCAAGTTTCAGTTCAATCTGTTGAAACCTGATGGAGGAGTTTGTGCCACAAGGTATGTCCGAGACAAAAATTCAAGTGCAATAATTGTGCCTGGCTATGTATTCATCAGAAATATGTCTTTCATATCTTCATTGCCTTATTACTATCTCTGCCAAGTGTCATTTCCATTGGTTGAAAAATGAAGGAGTAGTTTGTGACAGAAGGTATATATTAGTCAAAAATGAGGAAGAGTATAAGTTAAAGGGGCAATAACTCTGCAATGCCTAAATAGATATACATAAAAAAATGTCATGCACATCTGCTTTACCTAGTGACCATTCCTGAAAAGTTTCATTTAAATCAGTTGAACACTGAAGGAGTAGTTCATGACGCAATGCTAAGTTGTCAAAATTTACAAACATGGGAAAAAGTATAAGTGAAAGGGGCAATAACTCTGCAATGCCTGTATGGATATGCATCAAAAATATGTCTTGCACATCTACAGTGCCTAGTGACCATTCTTGAAAAGTTTCATTTCAATCAGTTGAAAACCGAAGGAGGAGTTTGCTACACAAGGTTAAGTAGTCAAACATGACCATCCGACCGACCGACCGACAAACCGACAGGGTGATTCCAGTATACCCCCACTGCAAAGTTCGTTTGCGGGGATATAAATAAAAACTATTTCTAGTAAATGAATGATTTCAATTAGGAGTAACAGTATATAAGGACATTCTTCAATCCAGATGATCCAGAACTGAATGTCTTGTCCAAATTGTACAGTATGTAACCAATTCTCCGTAGCTGTCAATTTCTTCTGCACTACCATAAGTCACTTACAAAACAGAAAATACGACTGCCTGTCCTATCAAAAATGTCAAATTAACAATATCAAATTTGTTCCTGTCAAAATAACCCATTCAGATCTAACTGAATGAAAACAACAGTTACTGTAAGCATGCACATGATTGAAAGAAAAATCCTGGGAACACATAACATTGCAACCTCATACTAAGGAAGAGGAAATCACTCATGAAAAATAATTGACCTGTCACTGAAATCTGGTTCAGTAACAGCTGTTAGTTTCTTTTTTCTTAACTATATAAAATTTTGAGTCATTTGTGTCATCCTGTGCTTACAAGGCAAAATCTTAAGCAATTCGAAAGATAACACAGTATACACCATTACATGTTGTTTTTTGTTGTTGTTGTTTAATTTTTCTAGGGAACTGTTGCACCTCTTGACAATTTTAATCATATCTCTTCTGGTGTGTACTACCTCTGAACCAGTAATGAAGTTTGCAGGGATAATTGGTAAGTACCACATGATTCTACAAAAAACCTTCAAGTCAAGTTTTGGGTCATATTATTTAGCAACATGTATCGTCAGAGGTTGAACCCAGCATGATCTCCTTAAGCTCAAAAGGATAGCAGAATTATAAAACAACACTAATACAATCAATGCAACATGCACATTCCTAAATCTTCAGAATCAAAATATCAATTTTAAACATTACTTTGCACGATAAACATTTGTTTACTTTTAAGTAACCAATGTCAATAATTTGCGAGAACACTAAATACTCTTTCTTTCTGTACCCAGAGTATCTTTGTCATCAGCTGTGGAAACAAACCAGAATTTGATAGTTGAAGACACCAAGTCCTAACCTGCAAGAAGTCTGTACTCCTACCTATACTGAATTATCCTTAAACTGACTGTACAGAATGTATAACTAAACTAAATGTTGCTGACAGCTGAAACCTATCAAACAGTTGCAATGTTTCTTTATAAACACTGAAGGTTGCTGAACCTAGTATGAACTGAGCACAAATTATTATCTATTCTCTCCTAATCTTATCTAATCTTACCTTCGCAAATCGGCTTAACACCTCTTTCTATTCAAAAACTGCTTGTTCACAATTTTTTTCATTTAGGTTTCAATATATTCAAAAAGAAGTAAATGCATTTATCAAAGTCCTTCAAACAATCACTAAAGAAATAGGTCAAACATTTAATTTTGCCTTTTTATCATAAAAATCCTCATAACAAAGTGTTTACTTACCCATCTACCCAAATGCACACAGCAGGAGTGATAAAATTTCATCCGTCACTACCATATTTAAATGGTGTACATAAATCTTTTAAGTTTTATGGTAGGTACTGGTAGATATACCACAATAAAGTTATTGTACTTTCACTAAATTTTGTTGCATCACTCGCCATATGGCACAAAACAGTATTATTTGAATATGTTTGAGACATCAATCTTGAAGAAGCTTCTACAAAAACAGTCATGAAGGATGGAAGAATAGACTTTATTTTTTGTTTTCTGAAGAAGAATCTATTGCAGACGTTTATTTGTATACAAACTAAAATGCAATGCTATTCCAAAAGGGTTGTTAAAAGCCCATTATAGCACAGAGAAGAGCAATTTTCAAAAGCAGAATGCAGAAAGACTCTCAGAAGAAGCAAGAAGAAAGCCTAAAAGAGCACAATATAAAAGAATGCAAGTCTTTAAAGCAGAACATAGGAAGCCTACTAGAGCAAAATGTAGGAAGTCTTTGATAAATGGACTCACAAGAGCGGCAGACTTCAGAAAGCCCTGCAACAGCAGACTTAAGACAGCTCTGCAAGAGCAGAATACAGAAAGTCCTGATAGACAAGAATGTAGAAAGTCTATGAATGCTAAATATAGAAAACCCTGCAAAAAGTGTATGAAAGAAGTCTGCATGAAAGACTGTAGAGGAGGAGTAGATCAGTGGTCCAGTGGTAACGTGCTGAACTGGTAACCCTGGAGTCCCAAGATAGATCCCCCGCTCCTCCACTAACGTTACTAATTGTCTTTCGGATGAGACGTTAAACCGAGGTCCCATGTATCAGTGCTGTACACTGAGCATGCTAAAGAACCAGGGGTGTCTCTAGAATGCTTTCTGTATCTTGCACTATCCCCCACAACATAAAATAACTAATCTCTGCAGGGGGCGTCGTCATATGGGCAACTGGTACCGACAATAAATAAACTCAAATGGATAGATAGACTATAGAGGGCCTCACTAGCATGTATACAGCCTGTAACAGCACAATGCAGAAAGTCCTGACAGATAAGAATGCAGAAAGCTAGCAGAAAGTATACACGACCTAAATGTAGAAAGCCCTGCAAGACCAAATGCATGATCTGAATGCAAGAGACTGCAAAGAATGTTTTAAGTTTGGTCTGAATGTACAAGCACTCTACAAGGGAAGAAATAAGAAATATTGTAATGTCATAATCAAGGAAGCATGTATAAGAATTAAGCATGCCTTTTTTAAGCAGAAAGCATGATGATAGTGGGAGCAGCATATAGAAATGAAAACATTAAGAACAGAAAAGACAAATTGATTGAGCAGATTATAGAAAGCCTGCAAGAAATGAATATACAGATTGAGGCCTGCAGAAAGATGAGAGCCTTTCTGAGCAGTATGGAGAAAACTCTGAAATGACAGGATAGTCTACTTGCAAAAATAGCTGTTGAAAATATACAGAAAACCTGATACAGAAGAATTTTGAAAACCAAAAAGTGCAGAAAGGAAAGCTTCTATAAACAGGTTCAAGCAACACTGCAAAATGTAGCAAAAGAACATGGAAGGGAAATGGTTAGTAAAAGATACATAAGCTAGGAGGACAGATTGTTACAGTTAACATGTGAGAACAGTTTTAAGTGAAACTTTAAGCACAAATGACAGTTTCTAAAATCATGCAGAGTTTGTAAAGATGAGCAGATTATACAGAAAGCTTGTATGATGAACAAATAAGACAGCTTGCTATAATCTTCTACAAAGTAAGACTTATCTTTCGAATCATATCTAAAGCAGAGGTTTTGGGGGCAGTGTGTGTGTGTGTGGGTGGAGGGGGGGCTTTGGGTGAACTACAGCTATCACACTATCACATTCTATCTAACTGGCACAGGAAAAAGAGCAACAAAGCACCTCAAAACAATTTCAAAGTGACAAGGGCAAACAAACTAACCACACTCCAAATTTCATTGCATTAAGATATTCTAAAGTTAAGTTGCTGATTGGAAGCTGTTTTCTTTTTATACCATAGTGCCCTTAAGCTTGAACACTGACACTCCATATGTGATTCCAAGTGACAACTACTTATAAACTACTTACCTTTCAAGTGTCATTGCAATAATACATTCCAAAGTGAATTTGCTGATCAGAATTAAACCATTACTCTATTGTTTGTTACAGAGACCTTGACCTTGCAGGCAGACACCCCATGTTACATTTCTACAGAAGCTACTTAAAACATGAAGTTTCATAAATAATCAGCAATCTATTTTCTTTGTATCAACAGCAGGACTTCACATCTTTCTAAAACAGGAGCAGATTAATGGTTTCATCCCTTTAAAGTTTTTTTCCCAACCAATGAAGGCAGCAAAATCTCCCCAAAACAGACACTTCTCTCCCCTCATAAAAACTGAAAATGTTGTCAATCATCCGGCTCTTGTCTGCAGCTAAAATTATATTGAATTTGTGACAGGATGTTTTCCAGACCACGTGCATACATGATTGTAACACCAATTAAATCCTAAATGAGATTTGCATGGAAATCAAGCTGCTTGGAAAAACAGCATGCAAAATGCAAAAGTTGCAAGATTAGTCATATGTTCTGAATAAACAATGTACCCCAACAAGTTTGATGATCCAGATGACAGCAAATTTTCTTGACAGACATTCCATTTTTAAGCATTATCTTATTTTCATAAAATAATCGACTTATCAAACACAACTGACCATAAAATGTTAACAAGTTCGGTTAATTGATTCAACTTAAAAAAAAATAAACAAACGTAATATGTATGTTGCTTCATTGCAAGATAATTTTGTTTTCTAATACTAATTTTTTTCAAAGGATTTGAAAATAATAATAAAACTGATTCCAATTCATCATCGGAAATGTTAACCCTTTATGATATTTTTAAATAAATGGGGGAATCTAGTTGAATAAGAATATTTGAACAAGAATATTTAAATAATTAATTGAACAGAGTGTATAATTTGTCAAAGGATAGGTAAGTCATTAGGTGGATCTGGTCATTATAGTTCAGATCTAAAAGCTTATATAATACTGAATCTTGTAAATAAAACCACCACTTTAATATAATATACTGTGTTTCTTCACTTTTTCTGAATTCTTAGAAACTAGTGCTTAAAATTTCCCAATTTGAAGGACTAAGACCTCTTCCCAAGTTCCCCATGTAAATTTAAGCCCTGAACACCGAGGGACCAATCGAATGATAAAACACCCAATGGTCAACCTGACTGATCCTTACAATATCCCAAATACTTTCTTTGCGGAGGGTATTACAAATGGGGACGTAATGATTTTTCATGAAAAAATCTCTCAAAAATGGGATTTGACACTGTATATCATTTGCATACATATGAATGAAGACAAATTTTATCTGTACAACAGGAGGTCAAAGTTGTCGTATTATGATTACTTAGTGTGAGCTCTATAAATCATATTGAACTATCATCTGTAACAACCAAGCACCAAATCATTTTGATAACATGTTGTTTGCTCTCTCCCCAACTTATTCCTACCCTTGAAGTTTAGTGACAATATTAAATGTTTACTATAGAGTAGCCAAGCTTGAGGTTTTGTATCTTAAATATACAACTTGTTATATATTGTATATGTTGTAAAATCTTTTGCACAAAATTTCAATGTTGATCTGCTTTGAAAGGCCACAGGTTTTGCAAATTTAAAATAACTTAAGCTTGTACAAACAGAAAGCTGCACCATCTTTTGTTGAAGATGATATTACACACCGGTAGTTCATTAATTTTGATGAGTAGCAGGTACACTTAAAACTTATCATATAGCATTTTCCTACAACATGAATCAGTTACTGTTGATGACAGCCTCCTGAAGATCTGACCAGTGAGGAGCGTGGAGGTCACAGTCAAATTCTGCTGATGGCACTCAAGTCCATAACCTCCAGATCTGGGGTCTTGCACCTACACCAAGGCTCTTGACCTCTTCTTATAACTAATGGTTCATGTCTACCTACAACAGTTACGTACAGACAACCCTTACTCAGCACTTTTGTGCTGAAACTGGATCAAACTAGATCAATATCAATTGCTTTTGACTGTGTTATGGCATTCAATGCATTGCAGCTACTATATCAATCACGATAAAACACTTTCCCAGCATTTATTGCCAATCACACCACACTAGCCTGTACCTTTAACAATACAATTTCAACAAGACTAATTCTTGAAAAAATCAATAGCTTTTGGATATTTTCAGCCTCAATTCCTTAAAAAGCATTAAGCCAATTCATACCAATCAGGATCTAACATCTTCCCCCCAAAATTCAGAAGCTTCTCAATAGGAGCCTACAGCCTTTTACTTCAGCATACTACCATATATAGACACATTAAAATCTGATAACAATAAACCATGGGGATACTCAACAATTCCACATAAAGTAATATCATATTTTATCTTCCACATTAATCTAGGATCATCCACTGTAATGTAATAACCTCTTTTATGAGAATTTTATGGAAGGGGGGGGGGGGGGGGGGGGGAAACTGAGGAATTCTGCCAGTTGTCTACGATGGTCAGTAGTGGTAGGAACTACCTTGAACCAGTACACCGACATCCTTTCGTAAACAGTAAACCATGGGACTAGCAAAACATTTATGATAACTGACTTCTGACATGAAGTTTCACTTTTCAACACTTTACTAACACAAAACCTTTAAAGTCCATGATGAGGAAACACCTCACAATGCTACAAACGATAGTCATTGTCATTATGGAATACTGTGAAATCATTAATGTTCGTGGGGGATTAATTTTCGTGGATTTCGTGGTTCAGGTAACCCACGAAATCAAGTCCCGATGAACAAATCGTGCCAAAGATAATGTTATTATGCCCAATCAGTCAGCAGCACCAAAAAAGGTGTGAGACGTGGTTTGTAGTTGGTACATCGTCCGTAGACAAGTTATGGGCTAAACCGCGATAAACATAGGTATGAATCGGATACTAAACCGATAGATGATTTTTTTCAGGTGTGTACCCGTATTTTGTTTGATTAATAAGTGCATCCAAACTGAAAGTAGAAATTGTAGTGACGTACCGTCACGTGTCTGTCAAACCGCACTATACTGCGGATGCTATTTGCAGTTATACGGTCCCTGAATGAAATGTTTATTTTTACTGATATTGAGTAAACTGTTACTACTTTGGAACTTATTACTTAGTATAGTACATTGACTACTGTATTTTGTTGTACTAATTACAATGCTGCAAACAAAAAGGTTAATTGGTGGTAATTTAGGTTGCATTCTCAAAGACGGAAGACCGACGTTTTTCACAGCTTTAAAAAATCATAAAGACCGTTTTTACACACCTTAAATTTCAACAATGAAAAAGATGCGCAACATATCACAAAGTATAATTGACACTTGACACTTGTTAATTGAGAAGACCGATCGATAGGTTAATTACCAAAGTAACGAATCTTCGGTTGTTTGGTCAGGTGGAAAAACGTTAACTTTCACGTGTCAACAATTTCAAAGCACAAATGCCGGATATTGCCGAATGTTGAAATCAACGAATTTTCGGCCCTGTATTTTTTTTTACCTGGCAATAGAATTCCACGAATTTACGACCCCACGAAATTGCCTTCTGCCGGCAAACCACGAAATTTTATGCCCTCGAATTTAAATGATTTCACAGTATCAATTATCAATAAATCACTTATCAATTATACAGCCATCTTGTCAGATGAGAATATTTATTATTTATGTGTTAACAACCTGTTGCTATCCAACAGTTAAAAAGTGAAGGGAATAAATGGCCTGTTGCCCAAACCAGGAAAATTGTCTCTAAAAATTGTCTGTCATAGAGACATAACAAAACAGCATGTTATGCAAATTCAAAGTGATTTGTTATTATAGCTTATGTTCTAGCCTGCTAAATTTCTAAAATGGAATGGTCAATCTTTCAACTTAGGCAGTATTAACATTTACCATTTCTGGAGGTATTAGTTGTAAAAGTGCTGACTGAATGGTGAATAGTGCACATCATGATCACACTACATGAATGTGCCGACTGATCATGACAGCACTGGAAACACAATTGCTGCTAGCAGGATAAACAAGTTGGCTGACAAAGGCTGTAAATAAGTCTTCTAAAAGGCTAATCTATCTTTCTCCTTTTATCAAAGGATTATTAGTCAATTTACTTAGAAGACATTTTTTGCAGACCACAGACTTTTAGTAAATTTTTAAGTTGTGCAAGAGTTCTCCTAGTGTTACCAAACAGTGTGCTTGAACTACATTCTATTTGGTCTGCTTCTCACAAAAAAACTTTTTTGTGTAATAATTCTAATCAAGAACCATTCTTTACAAAGTATTTTTTTGTGATAATTTGGACAGTGACAGATATGGCAAAGACGTTCTGGTATAATATTTCTAGACCCTAAATTGGTATAATATTTCTAGACCCTAAATTTGTTACCAGGTATAATATTGCTAGACCCTACAAAAAGAAACTGTCATGGTCTTCTGAAAATATATTACAAGATATAAAGCCTACCTCCTTTTTGAAGACTGTGAAAATGACTGACAAAAAATAAATGGAGGAATTTGGCAAAATAGATATGTCCAGACAAACATACCAGAAAGCTTGTAACTTGCAGCTCATTGTAAAATGTAAGAATTCAAAGCATTTCCTAAATAAAGAGGTGTGTTGGCACACATTCAGATCAAAAATAACATTAAGATAACATCTGCATTATCTGAACTAAATCTGACAAGAAGTGAAAGTTTTACTGGAAACTTGGATCTTCATTTATTAGTCAGCAAACTCTTCAGGAAGGAGTTAGAATATGTACACACTGACTATAGGAAGGCCGTCGTCATATCATCTAACAGATGACTTCTAACAAAGGATTTCTGAAATATCCTTTCCTATCTTTTATATTTCTGAATTTTCTTCAAAGCTCAGATATATACAAATGGTAATGCCAAAGTTTTTTAGCTACCAATGGTCTTTTTTTATTCATATTTTGAATGACTCATTTTCTTACCATACAAAATTTTCATTTGACTGAAACTGAAACTAGCTGTTATTTGATAAAACCCCTCTTTTTTATAGACACATATTCAATATTATCACAGATAATATTACACCCTAAAGCAAGCAAACTTTACATTCAAAATAAAATTTAAAAAACAAGGAACGCCGCCATGGGACGAAACCAGGTTTTCAATGTTTCACCAAATAATTTTACAAAAGAAAAATATTTTTTAAAGACAACTGTGAACCTGATCTAAACCCAAGAACTCATGACTGAGGACTCCTAAAAAGCCATAACTATATTATAAAAACTAGAGACTCAAGATTATTAAACATTTGAGCAATGCAAAATACATATATAATCTGCATGAAGCCATAAAAATAACTTTGAGTGCATATGAAATGCATGAAGGTGTCAGGATGCTAAAATGAAGCTAGTTATTTAACAGCAACATATTTTCTATTTTTAGTAACAGTGACCTAGATCTGACTGATCCTTAATACAATCCTAAGCTGGGTTCTGTGCAAAGGTGATATATTCCAAGTTTGGTCAAGATTGACCAATAAATACTTAAGTTATTCACTGGAAACCAATTTTATATTTTAGTAACAGTGACCTTGACCAGACTGACCCGAAATACAATCCCAAGCTAGGTTTTCATGCAAGGATGCTATATACCAAGTTTCGATAAGATTGGTCAATCCAAACTTAAGTTATTGAATACAAGCTATCAGTCTGACACCTGCCCGCCAACCATACAACTTCATTGAAAACCTGGTTAATAAAGCACAAAAGTCTCTGAAGTTAAGAGTTTTCAGATTTTTCTTTAAAACATCATTTTATATTAAAAGGTAGGTCATTCTACAGTTTCGGAACTTCTTTCATTAAATGTCTTTTTCCTATGTTAAAAGGTACAACATAAGTAAAACTATTGTCTTAACAGATCTCAGTCATAGTCAAAAATGTGTTTGGAATTATATGTTCAGTCAGATAAGGAGCACTGCCAACATTAAAATAGTTATACATAAAAGTTGATATTTTAAAAGAAATTCTTGCTTAAATAGGGAAGTCAAGTGCCTGTTTGTAACTGTCAAATTTCTTTTAGTTGTGTACAAGTTTTGCACTTGTTTCCTTGGTTTAAATGTGCTGCATCTTAAGGATTTCACTTTCAGCAAGACTATATGAAATAAACATAGAGTAGTGTAAGTGTGAAATAACTAAAGACAATACTTATATTGCAGACTGAGTCAAATATTTTCTAATACTTTTAGGCACATATTAAGAACACATAAGACACATTGGTATACAGTATGCCAATACCAACTTCTTTTCTTGCCAGATGTCAAACAAGTGAATTTTTTCCTGGGGTAACTTTAGACACCGGCTGCATTCTGAACTCTCTGCAATGCTGACATCTAAAAATCATCTGTATGCTTATTCTGTCAAACAGGCCATGCTGTATTCTACTATGGACAAATGGTAATACTTAAAGAAATCTGGACCTCTCATAGAGAAAATACCTCTCATTCTAAAGTAATGCTCAGACTGAGGTCATCACTTTTGGCATGAGAAATGATATTTTTCACTGATCATATAAATTTCAACAACACATGCTCCTCATGGAAGCTTAAGAAACATTATTTCAGTTAAATTAAATGTCAACATGTCTAGCGTACTGAATCAACATGAACCATAAGGGTCACCTAAAAATAACCAACCTGAGCATCAAATCCAAAATCAAGGAGATCACCACTACTGTTCCCTGTATTCTGATTGGCTGATTGTCCTGAACCGATGGGATCAAAAGGGTCAGCCCCTTGTGTAGTTCCTGATGAACTGTCTAGGTCTAAGAGGTCATCAAAGGCAGACATTTTTTATCCAAATAGGCTGTTAAGTCCTTTAAATATCCTGCAAAAAAGTTAAATAAGAATCTGATATAACTGACTGATCTTGTTTAAAACCTTCTTATCCACTTTGCTATTTTAATTAGCTATAAAATGTCCATGCTTACATATAATTTCAACCTATGATAAGAGACACACCTAGATGATTTAGTTTGCATTTTAATTTTACATCTGATTCAATATTTAAACATTCCAAAAAACATTAAAATTTGTGACCACAATAATAATGTGATTAATTCCCCGATAAAGTATGCAACTTCTAACATGTTAGCCGAACCACAAAATGCATTTTTCATTTAATCAATAGGAAAACAAAAAACAACCTTTTGATGCATTATGTGAAAATAACCAGACCCTAAGTCAGACACTATAAAACTTGACACGACCAAAAAAGGAAGAAAATATTGATTACGAATGATGCAAAATATTGCACTTTGCCAATATCAGTACTTCAATAAACAGGAGGCATAAATTAAAGATTTGACATATAGATCTATCCCGAAGGCCAAAATAATCCTTAAAGCAAACACTTGTAAATTACCATATATTGATAAAAAAGTCACATCAAAATACACCATCAAAATATAAATATATATTTCAAACCTTACCGACACTGATCAATATGCAAAGAATCTGAAACTGAAAGGCTTTAAAGTTCCTTGTTGAATGTGGCGAAAATAAAATGATCAAGCAATACACAACGGTCATGTCCGAGTATACAGCAATGATGACAAGGTCAAATACAAGAACCTTGACAGGTTTTTTTTTTATAAGGGTTGATAAGACTGCTCTTATATAGAAGTCACCTTGATTTCAGAATGTTCATTTATACCAAGAGGTAAGGCCTTATAAAATATGAAGTATTTCAATCTAAAATTAAATGTTGGTTACCACTGTTTTACCAGTTAAAGGGATATACAGGCAAAAGTTTTATGCTTTCTTTCACGTTTCTTCAATCAATGTACTATAAATTTGCTCGAAATAAATACAATTATCAGTCCCAGTAACAAAGATTTCCTCTATTTAAATGAAAACTGGGAGGTTGCCTAACTTGACCCACGTGGGTCTAGATAGAAACTTTAGATTTCGCGCTAAATTTTGCAGTGAATGATTGGACAGTTGTAGTACCTGTCACGTGATCTACGGCAAAAAGCAACCCAAGAGAAACGAGGATTTGCTGTTTTCGTCACGTGACCTATTTAAAATGACCGTTCGCGTGTTACTTTCAGTTAAAGAACGTTCAAATATTTACGTTCAAGCCCGCATTTCACTTTATTTATATGGACAACATACTGGGAATTTAAAGTTCTTCATATTGAACGTGATTTGAGCAAATTATATCAGTTTTAATTTTTTGGCATTCATTTGCCTGTGTATCCCTTTAAAGACTAATTTTGTAAACTTTCTGTTTTTATTTTCCTTTGCAAAACACAAAAACTTACTGAATGGAATGCTCTTTACAGAAATACATGTATGAAACACAATATGAGTACCCTATACAGACACAATGAAACAAACATAAAATGTCTTATGGTGTGAGGCTTTCACACAGTCACTCCAATATGAACGCAATAAAAATCATCTTGCAAAAGAATAACTTGCAAATGCCTTCAGATTATGCTACAACAGCTGAAGGGCCCATAAAGTTAGGCTTTCACAAAACAAGGGTAACAACTGTTAACAATCTGCTTTTACTTGCATTCTTGAATTCTTTTGATATACAGTTCTGTAAGCAGGCTAGTCTCTTACTATTTAGCAGCAAGGGCAGATAACCAATGACAGCCTGTTTATCATACAACTGCTCCCGACTTGCTGAATGACTCATTAACCATTTTTCACAGACATTTTTTTGGTTAATTCATTTCCTCTTGATGCATTAAAAAATGATAGCACATATTTGAAAACCAACTGACTCGGGAATTCAGAAAAAATATAAGATTTTTCACACAAGGTTAGCACAAACATGATAAATAAAAGAAAAAGAAATTAAGTCCCTATGCACAAAGGAATCACAGCATAAATTTATGCAACATGCTATGTCAATAGTTTTTTAAACGTGACCGCTAAATTAAAAATAGCAACAATAAAAGGTCATAAAGGTATGGTTTCCAGTTCAGATAATAATTAACTAACAATAGAGGAAGCATTTAATTCAGGAGAATTGTTTTTTAACAAGCACACCTGGAAGAAATCTTTCAGCTCAGCAGTTTCTGTCTTGCCCTGATAGCATACCTATCCATCAACAGATCATTTGTAACCTAACTTACTGTAAACTCAGTAAATTCTGTAGCTAGTTTAAATTTTTAAGTTCAAGTGACAAATTTTTTCATGAAGGAATGCTTTATTATTTCAGGGGTCTAGCTAGAGTCAGATTTTAGGGAGAAGTGACTTCACCCTGAGCCAAACATAGGGAGAAGTGGGGGATTTTTGAGTGAAGTGGTATAAGATCTTACCAAAGTTGTGTCCTTTAGCACTTCTAGGTACATGTACTTAGCTAGCAATAAAATAAAAACAAACATACAAAGCTCTCTATTTAAAAAACAAGAAAATGACAATGCCCCCAAAGTGGTGCTTTCACCTTTGAGCTGAGGACCAGTCATTTAGGGGTCAAGATCAAATAAATATAGGTCAATGGGAAGGTCTTATCCAAAGAGGTGTTGTGTTTAAGTATGAAGTATATCCACTTACTAATATGTAAGTTATGGCCAAATGTTTAAGTTTTTGGATAGTTGGATCTTCAAGGTGAGGGTCATTCAGGGGTCAAGGTCAAATAAATATACGTCAGTGGAAACATCTTGTCCAAAGGGATGTTGTGTCCAAGTATGAAGTAAATCCACTAATTAATACGGAAGTTATCACCAAGTTTTCAGACAGACAGACTGACAGAAGGACTGACGCATGGACAGTTCCCATTAAAACAATAAAATCATTCCATAAAAAGGATGAAGTTCGGAAAGCGGAAGGCGACTTCTTCACTTTATTTGCCCACACGTAAGATCCCTGTTATCTGTATTATAATGCAAAATTACTTTTCAAGTAGGCTTCAATCTTTTCTGGACTCAAATTTCAATTCCACAGACTACCAGTGTGTGAAATACCCTTCCGCGCACTACAAGCCTTTGAAATACTATTATTTAATATGAGGTTCAAAAATGACATATTACCTGTTAATCAAAATCTTAATTTATTGCCAGATTGCCAAACTTGACCACCTCGTGTTTATTAACTTATTTTTTAATAACTTGTCGTATATAGTAATAATAATAATAATAAATAAATAATATGAAGTAATATCAAGTTCCAAGCATGAACATTTCATGTTCGTAAAGAAGGACAACTGACAAACTCGACTGCTAAAATAATATATTATATGTTCAACTGTAAATTTCATCAGAACTTCAAAGCCCATGATTAACTGAAAAATACTTTCCACATGCTCTTCTAAGTTTTACCTTTCAGAAATGTATCTTTGCAAGCCTTTACATAAAAGTATTTGAGATTATTGGGACATCCATCATTGCTGAGGAATACAGAAATCAATTTACAGAAATTACAAACAAGTAAAAAAATTTCAGTAAGTATGGTAATAGCCTATACAAACACTGTTTATAAACCTGAAGTATTTCAATAAACTCTGGTCCATTCCCAAAGAACAAGCATTTCCTACTGTCATCTTTTCCTTTCCATTTTTAGCCATTTAAGTTTTAAAGTCATAACACTTATAAAACCATAGCACCTGGTTACAGAAATATAATTGTAAGACAGAACAGTAGTAACTAGTATTTAGATTCTAAAGACAGAACGGTACTACTGGTAACTAGCGTTCAGATTAGTTTAAAATACTTACTATTATACTGAATTGAAAACTATCCTGATTTAAGTTTACTACTTTAAATGTTTTCTTCCATGAACAGTATCTTAGTATTCAAAAGGTAAACTGTATCAGTATGCTAATGAGAGTAGAACCTTCATTACTTCCAGTCTAGCAATTAGATGCTTTAATCATACTACATGGCCCATTCTCCATGTTTTGCCAAATCAATATAAAGAAATATGCATTAAATCAAATAAATCAAGAAAAAGAGAAACTAGATTTATTTCGCCAGGTAGTTTATCAACCAAGAGTTGTTTACGCAAAGATTAAAAGAGAGGAAATCTTTATTTTTTTTTTCCAAAGTTACAAGCACGGATGGTGAACAGCATGATCCAAACTGCTCAAATTAATGTTGTTGGTTTTTTTTATCTGAAATTGTCAGTAATATTTCCAACTTCAAACTTCTTCCTGTTAAAAATTATCATATTTCATTAAAATATATACATACATTTTCTTAATTTGGTTGAGAGTAAACACGGAAGTCCAAATATACAGGTGCCATTGCATGATGTATTCAAAGTATACCCCAGTGCAAAACTTTTTGAATAAACATTTGTATTACCCGGCTGTCAATAACTTCTGAAGTGTTCACTGTTGCAAAAAATATCTGAATGCCATCATTAGAATTAACTCAAGAGAAAAATCTGTGAGGTAATGGTGTGATTTAAGAAAGTTAATTTCAAGGACAACATCTAATTCAAATGAAGTTTCATAGCAGATTTGTAACAACAGTACGAGCAAGTGTTACTATATAAAATGCCTTAATTTAGACTATTCAAGATCAGGTAAGTACAGACCACCACAAACTCATACACAAACTGAAACACATGGGAGTTCATCCACACATCAGTTCATGGATACAAAACTTTCTCAAAAACAGATCACAACAAGTATTAGTGGAAAACAAGGTCTCTTTATTTAACCATTAAATCACAAGCATCTGCACAAACCTTACAAAATGATTTGCACAACCTTGAAATATGTGAAAAAGAATGGTCAATGGAATTCAACCCTGACAAGTGTGAAGTACTCAGAATACACAGGAAAAACAGTCTTCACAAATAACTTTTTGAAGCACTGGACATTCGGACCAGCCAAGGCAATAATCTGACTGGACCGAATGACATTTAACTGGACCGAATAATAGCTATGAACAATGCTATAAGGATGAACAAAACAATAAGACTATGTTTTGAAGTAGAACTTGTCACCACCATGTTAAAAATGATATTAATTATACTTTGAACTAACAATAGTATTGTTTAGTGAAAATTATAGTATCCAAGGCTTTTTCCCCCTTCTATGCCGTTTACAGGCGTCTTCCCCTTATGAAAATTCCTTAAAATCATAGTTTTCCCCTAAAATTCAATTTACATCAAGTTTTTTCTTCCCCTTTTGCAAAAAAACTGCATTAAATTTCCCCAAATTTAAGGGAAGGGCATATTCCCCAACCTGTGAAAAAAAGCTCTGGTATAATTGATTCATTTGTACAGGACACTGTAAGTTCAGTTAAACTTTTTACCAGATTTTTATCTCAACTTTTTTCCGGTACTTCTGAAAATGCCATATATACATGTCACCATTGATTACCCCTGCTATATATTCCGTACGACTACATTATGTACTACTGTCGATAAATGAGTGTAATGGAATGGATCGGATGTCACTTTCCAAAAATGTTTACGTGCATGTAAAAAAAGAAAAAAAACATGAAACCGAAACTGACTTATTTCATGAAACAGAATAATGAAAATAAGGTGTTACTTTCGGCTGGCTTTTTTCTCTTTACCAGAAATAGCCTGGTCAATAATTAAAATAAAATATCATATTTATCGCGAAAACTGGAAAGGGAGATTATAGCCTGAGCACCGGTTATGTATAAACTAAGTACAAATGCGTTATGTTGTAGTTGGGGTTAACGAATCGCTGTTCTATGGAGAAGAATGCATTTTTAAGAAACAATTTCATTTTATTTTCAAAAACCACTACTTTTTACTTGTTTCTCAACTTTGTTTACTGTAATTAGTAAAAAAAAAACAGCACAAATATTCACTGGACAGTCAGACTACTGATTTGTAATTTTTTACTGGACCGTTACCCATTTTGGTGGACTGGGCCTTCGGTCCGGCGGCTAAATTCGAAGACTGGAAAAAGGAACCGGTCATCTTTCCCTACACCCTACATAACACTGAACTGAAAACCACAGAAAATGCAAAATACTTAGGAGTTACAATAAGTAGCAACCTAAACTGGTCATCCCATATAAACAACATCACAAACAAAGCAAAAAACAGCTTAAGGTTCATCAGACGAAATGTCAAAACACAAAACAAACAACTCAAAGAAGCAGCATACAAAACATATGTAAGACCACAGGTTGAATACTGCTCAAACATATGGCATCCCAGGGCTAGCTCTGGGTCAAAAAATGCTTGAGCCAAATATATTTTTGACGCGGAAAAGGGGGTGGGTGCGGGAGGGGGAGTACCCCTCCCGCGTCGAAAATTTTTTGAATTTTCATTGGTAAATGGTGCTCTCTGAGGCACTTTGAACCATTATGCTCTTTGATTATCAGACGAGTAAAATGACTCATATTAAAACAATTGGTGTTTTCCTACTAAAAAATAAGCACAAATCAATATAAATAAAATAATTTATTTATAATGATATTTTTATGCACTGTAGCAAATCAAAGTATATGATATTTACATATGATACAAGCTAATGCAGAGCCACAAGAATTGAGGATCATATGTTAACCAAGAATTGCCATATTTCCAAGTAAAAATTTCTAGCTGTGTTTGATTCCATTTTTTAGGAGTTGAAGTTGAACTGTCTAAATCAAGTTTACGTTTTGGTGCCATTTTTGATTTTTTGCATAAATTTATTTTATGCCTATCTGATTAGCCTCCGTAAAAGTTCAGTATATATACCTTTGTACATTTACTCAAAAATACCTTTCATAATTACCTTTACTGACTATGAAAATTAAAAGAAACATATCGAAAACGTGTGAAAGAATTTATTCCAGTTGCTATCAAATATTTCCACTTAATACCATCAACTGCATTATTTATCCTTTAAAAAGTTAAGTGCCGACGATGATCACTTGATTGAGCCGCTGTTTGTAAAACAATCATCCGTGATTATTGACTATGATCGAGCTAATTGGTTCACGAACAACTTGACACATATTTAATCTGTTTATTGCCACAAACTGACACTCACATGCATATTACCGGATATTACAACATGTGGACTGCATCTATTGATTTATTACTAGTTTACCGCTATTGTTATCGGAAAACCAGTCAACCGCCTCGATCTGAGCTAAACATTCTATTTTTTGACTCGGGGATTTCCCAAAATGTCGGAAGTCATACTTTTAGCGTGTTTTCGCAAATCTTGATTTTTTTGAGCCAATTTTCGCAATTTGGAGCCATTGGCACTGTTGGCGAACGCCAGCGCGAGCCCTGCATCCATGGCAAAAATATCTCACACACAGAATAGAAATGGTCCAGGGGTCAGCTGCAAGTTACGTTCATAATGATTACCACTATACAAGCAGTGTAACAAACATGATCAAAGAACTAAAATGGTCAACTTTAGAACAAAGGCGAAAATATGCCAGCCTGGTCATGCTACACAAAATAAAAAACAAACAGGTCAATGTCGATCACAATCACCTTACAAACACAAGAAACAGCAAATTCCTCATCCCACAATCAAAACACAACATCACATGTACTCATTCTTCCCAAGGACTATACGACTCTGGAACGAATTACCGACCGAGATTAAGGCTACCCCAACTGTGCCACCTTTTATCAGTGGACTAAACAAGTTTTATAGAGTTTAAGTATTTAAAATAAATGTTTAAGTAAGATCTTCAGTTAAATCTTGTTTTCTTTGTTATTATCTTTGATAATTTTAATGTTCCTGACACACACCTGCCTAGTATAGTCAGTATTGACTTTTGGCAGTAATAAGTTGAAGCTGAAATTGATTTATTACCCTTTAATAACAGATATAAAAAAAATGAAGTCTAAAAATTTCATAAAAATCTAACTTTCTATAAAGTTTGGACACCACAGTTTATTTCTGAAGGATTTTTGACAGACAAAGGCAAATCAAAACATTCTTGAACATAAATTAATACAAATAAAACAACAAATATAGAATCTACTTTCAAAAGCTCAAATCTATTTCAAACACAGGGTAACAAGCAGAAATTGTCTCAAAACCACAACTTCACCATTCAATTTCCCATGCACCTGTTACAGTAAAAGTCATCTGATTAACGAAAGGGAAGGATGGACCTCTTACTTTTCACAGAATACTTTGAAAATGAAATATCCTAAACCGGTTCCATTCCAGATTTCCAGACAGACTCATAATTTATGCAAAACAGCAAAACAAAGAGCGCGTTTCATGAGGCAAAGTATTGGATGTCAGTCATATTCTGCGACGGGAATGTGAAGCTGTCTTTCAGGGGGACTAATTTTTCATAACATTTCAGATAATCACCTTTTAAATAATCCGTTCTTAGAGTTTTATTCTAAAGGAACACTCGCGGGAAATTTTGACAGCTTTATCCGGAAGTTTCCTCCCCTTTCAGTATAGACTGGTATCTTTTTTTAACCCAAAGTTTACAAAACACAGAAAACATTTAAACAATAACACTAATGAAAAGCATCGTATAGAGGAATTCTAATCTACTTTATGTATAGCGACATCTTAGCGAATTTTTTAAGTTAAATTTGCTAAAATTTTCGAAATCAGGTGGGTTTTGTTTTTTTTACTGGAAGAGACAACAAGAAATTTATACGAAGGCCCTAATTATTTTATTTATCATCAATTTTTATTTGAATTTATCTAATTATTAGCCCCATCCATGGATTATAATTGGTAAGATTAACTTTGCTAGGAAAAGATCGAAAACATTGATCAACAAGGTTTTGTTCTGAATTTTGTGTCATGTTTTCTCACACTATTGCGTTTTTGTATTGGCCTGCTATTTTACTATTCTTCATGCAGACAATTTGCATACTACTTACTTAAGTAAATTCAGTGATAACAATAATAATAATAATAATAAATAAAAAGGGGCAGTCAAGGCAACAAAATGCTCATCATCAAACTAATATTAACGATTTGAAATACAAGTTACATGTGTAACGCCATTGCAAAATACAAACTTCACTTACTGTTTAACATAATTTTAATATACTGAAATAAATTGAAATTCAAATTACTTCCAACAGTCGTTTTAGAATGAGAATTAAAGCTGAAGTATGCTTTTCTGCATTTAAGATGATTGATTTGTTTATATGAGGAGGAGCAGTGGTAGAGTAGTTAGAGTGCCGGACTGCCGATTCAGAGGTTGCAGGTGTGAACCCCACCAGGGGTGACAGTCTTCAGTGACTTTCTGTACTCCTTACTTTCAGCACAAGTACTGTTTGAACCCAGGAAGCAGTCATTGAGAGGGCTTAATATAAGTTGCGAGAACTTCCTTCCCGATCGATGTAAAAGAGGTAAGTTTAACTATTTGTCATAATTAATGTACTTTTATTAACTCAATCTAAAAATGATCTTTCGAGTCAGTTGGAAAGTATGAAAGTCTATCTGCAGAACATTGTAATAATAACCAATTCAAATATTAAGTTAAAAACACGAGATCAATTCAAAGAGTGGCAAAATAGTTTATTAGCTCTAAGAACCTTTTCATCCCTTGGAAAATATCCAAATTTATAAATGTCTCATTCCAACAAAGACAATAAGGTCAAATTCAAAAGATATCTTATTAAAAATGATTTTTTCTTAAACCACAGTGTTTCAATAAAGAAGAAAAAAATTAAACATTTCTTTTGATTTCTGTTCCTTCTTTACGAAGTAATTTATGCGATATCATGAAGCTGCAAATTGATTTACAGTGTCAAGAAAGAAAGGAAATTGAATTCCATCAAAACTTTGGGTGCCATGACAACAGAAAAGAAAAACTATGAAAATATCCTTGTCTGAAACCAGAAGACATAGAGCTAAGATAATTGGCATACAGCTTCACACAGGTCCTCTTCATAGGCTTCTTGGGTCATCTATGGCCTTGTATTATATTGTTGACCTATACAAAGTTTGTTCAAATTATTTCCTTATGGTAAAAATTGACCCTGCTCTGGGGTCACTTGTTTTACATCAAGTTCTGAAGGAAAAAACTTAAAATCTTAATTTGAAAAGATACTTAATCAATAAAGTCCTTGATTTTGAGTTAAGTCTTTAAATCCATCATTTGAGTTCACTATTATATCAGAGTGTTATTTCCATTTGGAGGACTTGAATGTGCACTGTGCATTGTTGTAACAGTCAGTGTATCATCTTGGTCACTATTTTTTTTCCTTCTTATCCTTTTGCTCAACAGCAGACCAACAGCCCAAGTACTCAGGTGATCAACCCAGAGCCATCAGGGCTCTCTTGTCTCTTAAAACAGTTTTTAGGTCTGAAGCCACATGATTAGTAACTTCTACAGATTTTAATACTGCTATTCATGATATACAAATGCTTCACTTTCACTGTAGCCATTTTATTGTCTAGTGTTTTCTTACTAGCAATAATAGTTGGTCCAAAAGCTCTTCAGAGCTTATGTTGTTCTGTTTTCTTTCTTACCAAGTCAAAATAAAACTTATTGTTTTGTACTATCCATTTGTTAAAAAAAGATGGCACTGAAATGAAGAGGGAAATAAGAGACAAAGAACTGCTTACTCTCACATTTATTGATGATAGAATAAATTGATCTTGGTGTCATAAGTGAAGCATCATATCAAAAGATTTACATGTTTAATGACTAGAAAAACATGTTATTTGTTGGGGAAAAAAGACAAAAATGTATCTCAGCATTGCTTTTCAAATGCTATTTAAGCAACTTGAAGTAAGGATGTGACTGCAAACACTGACAAAACAGTAACAAAATCCCTAACTTTTTGTTTTGTTTTATTAATGCAGATGTAATTTTAATATAAAAGATAAAGATTAATATAAACATTAGCACTTTGCTTCATTCACACAGAAGTTATAAAGGTGTTTCTGTTGAACAGCCGAGCATAATAATTTCAGAAAACTTGTTTCTGTTTTCCATCCATATCAATTCTGCTTTGTCCTTGTGCAGTGTTTATTGCACTTTCAGTGTCAAGAGAAATTAAGGAAAGAGGAAATTAATGATGCATCAATATCGGGAACTTCTTTAACGAGCACTTCTGTTCCACTTGGAATATTTTCATGCGGTGGTGAAGGTATGACAGCTTTCCCTTTTGGAGCAAATTCTTCATCCGAGATCATTATAATATCATCATCAATCTCATCATCACTGGCATTGTAGTCTTTGTCGTTATCATTATCTTGATCGGGTTCATCCTCACTACTTATCAAGTCTATTTCATCATCATTATCACTACTTTCCTCTTCATCTTCTGTTGTTGGGACAACTTTCAACTTTCGTATTACATTTCTGGATTTCTGCATTTCCTCTTCAGTTACTTTACTAGCAACCTTCTTCTTTTCATCACTACTTTCATCCTCACTACTGCCAGAAGTTTCATTTCTGCTTTCATCAGCAGATTCATTTTCATCATCACCATCATCATTTCCATCATCCTCATCATCACTATCACTACTCTCACTGGAAGATGAAGATGATGATGACGTAGAAGAACTCTGTGAATTAGCCTTCCCCTCTTGATCTTCAGAAGCAGACACTAATGGAGCCTCACTTTCATCTTCAGATAAAGCAGATGACAGACCTTCATCTTGTGAAGTTTCGTTATCTCCGCTGGTTGTAGCTCCTTCTTTTGCACCAGGTTTCAACCTTTTAACAGCCTGGAGCAAACCCATTTTGATTTTAACTGTGGGTGCTTTCACTATTTCTCCTGGCTCTGTAGTTTTTATATTTTCACTAGTATTCAGATCATTACTTTTAGCACTATCATTAGGCTTGACTGGATATTCTACTGAACTATCTGAGAGTACAATCACATCTGCTTCTTCTTTTAGATCTGTTTCTTGTCTATCACTGTCCTTAACATCTGGCCCTGGCTGACAGTTTTCTGCAGACATATTCTCGGCTTCATTTTTCTTTAGGTCAGTCTGTGCTGACTTCAGGAGACTGTAATTTGTAACCTGGCTTTTCATAATGTTAGCAAGGCTGATCAGTTTTGGAGTTTTTTCGGTTGTTTTTTCGGTTGTCACTGGTACATCTGCAGACTCTGGCTGGGTTGGTACAGTTGATGGTACTGTGCTGGAAATTCCCACCTGAGATTTTGATTCTTGCGACTGAAATAAATAGATAAATATATGTACAAATGTATCTATATAAATCTGGAGGGAAACATGTAAAAAGGCAGCATGAACGAAGGACTGATAGACATGAGGACTAACAGTCTGACATACTACCTTAAGGTGGTGAACATTTTTGACAAGCAATACTAAAATATTACAAAAATGGCAGTTGCGGAGTGGACACAAACTGTACTTAGACTTTATTATTTTGCAGAACAGACAGTACACAAAGAGGGAGTGAACATATGTTGTTATCTCAAGATTGTCTGAAGAATCAAAGATTTAAAAAGCATACATAAACATAAGGGCTAGCAATTTTTCTGAAAATAACTCTTTTGCAAAACATCATGTCTGTGTGATGAACATTTCTGAAAAGTTATATTAAAATCCTATAAAAATGGCAGTAAGACAACGGACAAGGATTGTACTGGACAGACAGACTATGGAAGGATGGGATCGCTAGAAACCCTCCTTCAGGGGCATAAAAATATCTTCAATCCTAATGCTTTGATCTGGTAATGCACAAATCTTTACTGAAATCATGACAAATAATTTAACTGAAAAAAAAAACAACAACAAATGATCAAACAAGAAATGTGTCACAGACACGAATACCCCCAAAACAAGGCAATGGTCACAGTCACGGTAGCTTATAACTTGATGCTACCTTGATCATTTGTGTAACAATAATTTGCAGTCTGTGAAAACTACAACTGCCACTGTACTGGCGCCGATATCCCCCGCATTCCTCTTTTTCAGTAAGGTATTGATATATGGGAACATGTAACTTTATGCCCCAGACCAAAATAATGTATGAAAAATTAAAAAGGGCAATAATTCCAAAATTATGCAAAAAAGAGTTATGGTTCTTGGGCACTGCACTTCTCCTCATGAGATCTACTCATCTATGAAGTTTCAAGTTGACACCTTCAATAGTTTCTTTTAGTTATGCCCTGGACAAACAAAACCTGACAGCTCCAAAATTATGCAAAAGAGAGTTATGGTTTCTGAACAGTCCACTCCTCCTCAATAAGATCTATTTATCTATGAAGTTTCAAGCTGATACCTCCAATACTTTTTTGGTTATGCCCCAGACAAGCAAAAATGACAAAGGGAGATTATTCAAAATGTAAGTGAGCTTGAGTTATACATGTATTTCTTGTGCAATACATTCCGCCTCATCACAAACAACCAATATTCCAAGTTTGAAGCCAATCCCATGTATACTTTGCGAGAAAATGGCCGGACAAGGAAAACTGAAAGCAGGAGATAACTCAAGAACTAGCATGGCTTGAGTAATGGTTTTTGTGCAATGCACTTCTCCTCATTGCCATCAAGCTATATTCCAAGTCTGAAGTCAATGCCTTGTATACTTTTGCAAAATTGGGACGGACTATTTGATTACTATATGCCTCCCTTCTAAGGCATAAAAATATGTTGAATGTAAGGACACAATATTTTCAGATGAAATCATCTCAGTAAGTATAAAGCGGCGACTAAACGTAAGGAAAAATGGAGGTTTCATTCCATTCCTTAGATCCAAGTCTTAACAGTCTTCTATTCTTTTAGTGCACTTTTCAGCTGCAATACACACATTAATTGTAAAGAAATGCCACAATATCAACGTTATCACATTTTTATGTAGGAGACCTATCCTTATAAAATCGCTAACAATTATAAGACAAGAGGGCCATGATGGCCCTAGATCGCTCACCTGAATACTTTGCCTTTGGGTCTGCTGTTGAGCAAACATCAAAAGCTTTTTTAAGATTCTACCTATATAAATCTATATGAATTCAAGTGACCCCCAGGTAGAGCCAATTTTCATTCAAGGGGCTTAACTTGAACAAACCTGGTAGATGACCTCTAGCTGATGCTCCATTAAAAATATCTAAGTTTTAGGCATTGTGGTTTCAGACAAGAGTTTTTTTTAAAGTTTTGCCTATATAAGCCTATGTAAAATCAATTGACCCCCAGGGTGGGGCCAAATTTGACCCCAGAGGTATAATTTGAACAAACTTGGTAGAAGTCTACAAGACAATGCTACATACGAAATCTTAAGGCTCAGGGCCTTGTGGTTTCAGACAAGAAGATTTTCAAAGTTTTCCTGATATAATCCTATCTAAAATCAACTGACCCCCAGGGTGGGGCCAAATTTGACCCCAGAGGTATAAATTGAACAAACTTGGTAGAGGTCCACTAGAAAATGCTACGCACCAAATCTTGAGGCTCAGGGCCTTGTGGTTTCAGACAAGAAGATTTTCAAATTTTTCCCTGTATAAGCCTATGTAAAATCAATTTACCCCGAGGCAGGGCCAAATTTGACCCCAGAGGTATAATTTGAACAAACATGGTAGAGGTCAACAAAACAATGCTAAATACCAAATCTTAAGGCTCAGGGCCTTGTGGTTTCAGACAAGGAGATTTTCAAAGTTTTCCCTTTATAAGCCTATGTAAAATCAATTGACCCCCGGAGTGGAGCCAAATTTAACCCCAGAGGTATAATTTGAATAAACTTGGTAGAGGTCCACTAGATAATGCTACACAGCAAATCTTAAGGCTCAGTGCCTTGTGGTTTCAGACGAGAAGATTTTCAAAGTTTTCCCTATATAAGTCTATGTAAAATCAATTGACCCCCTGGGTGGGGCCAAATTTGACCCCAGGGAACAATTTGAACAAACTTGGTAGAGGTTCACTAGACAATGCTACATATGAAATCTTAAGGCTCAGGGCCTTGTGGTTTCAGACGAGAAGATTTTCAAAGTTTTTCCTTTTAGTTGCCAAAGCAACCAGAGTTCTTGATGGAATTCAATTCTTTGAACAACTTTGGTAGAGCTTCGTGCAAGGAATATCCCAGGCATGTTTCATCAAAGTTGGCTTAGCAGTTTAGGAGGAGAAGTCGTTCAAGTCAAATTGTTGACAACGCATGTTGCCGGACAATCAATGATCCCAATAGCTCACCTTTGAGCACTTTGTGCTCCGGTGAGCTAAAAGTGAATAATTATAAGGCCTTTAAAAAATAACGTTCATGTATACCTTTTCAGATTTGGGTTTCTGTGCCAACAGCTGTTTACAGTACCTCACTGCCTGGTCAAGTAACATCTTCTGTGGTAACGTCTGAAATGGGGTTGATGACAGAAGTATACTTATCAAATGCAGACTGTTTAAAATAATTTTCTCTGACTTTTTAAAGCAAAATATTGATCTGACATAATAAATATTCGTAAGGCTGAAACTCAGCTTGACTGCAAATAAATTAACAGTCCAGTATTTACTTCTTACTAGGGATTTTTTTTGTTTCAAATTTACAACTTAACAAGAAATCGGTAGAACCGATGGATGCTCCCCGAATAAATGCCAATTCCAAAAGGTTATTGTTTAATATGTATTTTTTTTTAAGTATGAAGAATAACAAAGGGCAATAACTCCTAAATTATACAAAATAGAGTAACGGTTCTTGCACGCTGCACTTCTCCTCATAGAGATCTATCTACCAATAAAGTTTCATGTTAATATCTCTTATACTTTGTGAGATATGCCCCGGACAAAAAATAAGTATGAGAAATTTCAAAACGCAATAACTCAAAAATTAATAAAGCAAGAGTTATGGTTCTTGTGCATTGCACTGCTCGTCAATGAGATCTATCCACTTATATAGTTTCAAGTTGATAACTCTTATACTTTGTGAGATATGCCCGGACAAAAAATAAGTATGAGAAATTTCAAAGGGCAATAACTCAAAAATTAATAAAGCAACAGTTATAGTTCTTGTGCAATGCACTGCTCCTTAATGAGATCTAACTACCTATGAACTTTGGTCTTGATATCTCTCATAGTTTTTGTGTTATGCTCCGGACAAAATTATGACGGATGGACGGATGAACGAACAGAAGGACAAAGCGGCAACTATATGCTTGCCCTTCAGGGAGCATAATAAAAATCATGACAGGTATTCTACACAACATAAATACAATAAGATTAAACAAGAATCCAACAGACAACAAAATATATTGAGCTAATTAAAATTTTTCTATAATCATATTGTGAGATTTTCCCACCATTATAATTCTTTAAAAACCCTTTCAACGAAGTATCTAATATTAATGGGAGCCATTACATTTAGATTGCTCAATAAATTAGTGACCTTGACTATTTATAGCCTTGACAGGTAAAACTTGACCATACCTCTAACTTCCTTGTCACAACCCTATATGCCTCTGCTAACAGCCTGTTTGTTCTTTCCACATGTTTATTGAGTTTGTGCACACCATGCTCATGTATTTTGTACACAACTATGAGAAACTTCTGTCGTACTTCCACATCGGTGACTGTTCTCATGTCTTCTATCTGCTGCTCCACCGCGTCAAGCGTGTACCTGTGGGATGTCAGGGCATAATATCTCTTCTCTGCATCTCTAAGGTACTTCCTGTCAATAATAGTAGAATTAAAGACACTCTTTCAATATAAATTTACCTCTGTCTGAAGATATTTATTTTTCAAGCTCTGCTTGCTATATCCAGTGCCACTGGTCTAAAGTATTGTCAATATAAATCTGAGGATCTAAGACAAATGTATTCAACAGATAATAATTCCTATTTGACCTTTCCATGACTTTGACTGATGATGCCAAGATTTCAGTCAGTAAATAAGTAACTTGGATGCCGAGAAATTAAAAATTTAATAACTTTTACACAAATTTCTAGACCTACTTCATGGTGCACAACTCTCAAACTGCAATATTATTAAACTGGTGGTTGGGTAGTTTCTGTACGCTTAAAAAAATACCACACAGTTACTGGGGTCACAAAAATTTCATGATACAATACACTGTGTTCTCACTGGAAGTTGGAAAACCTTTCAAATATTCAATAATTCAAAGGTCTTCCATTACCATTTGACCATAGGTTAAAATAAGTAATGAGTCATCAAATAATATCTTTGCATAACCCATGGCCATGTTCCATTTCTATAACAATCTGAATTACAATCAAACTTCTACATTAATGTGAAATTAACTTACTTTCCTGGTTCTGGTTGTCTGTTCAGTTGCAGATGAACCTGGTGTAAGGTCTGGCTGTCCTTCTCAGCTCTCAGCACCTCCAGTGCCAGCTCTATACATCTGTTTAAGTGTGATGGAAAACTACCAGACCTGTCTATCTCATCTATTGGAATTTTCCATATACCCTGAAACAGTAATTGCAATATAATAGTGATTTAAAACAACTTTTGGTGAAAAAAATGAATTCCTGCCCAAAGACATTTTCTTCAATCACCAATGTATAGTCAAAAATATAATCAACAGAACAACTGAAAATTTACTAAGAATTTTGAGAAAATCTGACCAAAATATATCTTAACTTGGTTTCATGGTGCTGCAGCGCTCTAAGCCTATATTGTAAAAGTCTATACTGTTCGCCATATAAGAATCTTTACTAGAAACAGATTTTACTGATCATTCATTCCTAATTACATGTATAAGTATTAAAACTATTTTGAAGCAATTCATTTTTCTGTGAATGAGCTGCTTTAAGTCTAAATAAAAATATCTTAAGAACATGAATCAAAGATGAATCAATTAATGAGGTCTGGAGATGAACATGCTGTATACTAAACCAAAATGTGACTTGATAAATACACAACTCAGAAACTGAGGTGTGCTGTGGAAAAACTCTATCCAGCTTTACTGACTTAAAATCTACAAGAAATGTTTAAGATCTCAATTTTGAAGAAAAAATGATGATGTCCTAGAAAACCAGCCAGAGTAATCATACCTGAAATTTAACCAATCTAAAAATAAAAGAATGTGTACAGTGTTACTACAATACATATGTGTTAAAAGTTAAGTTAGTGGCAATTATCAACACCTTATAGCAGGCCTGAAATGAACTGTTCCCCTACACTCACCAATCTACAAAGAAATAGCAAGGACAAAACAAAAAAGAAATAGAGGAGGTGGCAGTAAAAGGGGAAGAGGTGGGGGGAAGGCGGGGGGGGGGGGGGGGGGGGGGGGGGGGTGTGTAAAATACTGATCTTTTATTTAACTGTTGGATGAAAAGAAACTTACCTGGAAAAACTTGGTTTGTTTCCGTTCACCAAATAATCCCTGACATGGCATATAGTCTAACTCCTGCCACTTTGGAGCTCCCAGTAAAATATGGTGGGCTTTCTGCAGATCCTTAATAAGAAACCATTACAGTAAAGTGAAAGTACACTTTGTTAATATGAAATGTAGTCATTTAAAAATGTTATATTTACTTCAGAATAAAAATAATAAAAAAGATATTTACTCAAGTAAAAACATTTTACTTTTAACATGTAAACGAAGATTATTTTGTCAAAACAATTCTCCTGAAGATGAACTACAGAGGTGATATCATTAAGAAACACATGACATGCCAATAAATGGATTAAACATTTGTAAGAAACCTACAAGAAGCATAAGATCAAGTCTAGTTTAAAACAAATCCAGAGAGTTTCCCATGGCAAACTTAAATGAATAAGACAATTTGTAAATAGACTAAATCTGGTGAGCAAATTTATATCTTAAGTAAATTCAGTTACATTTTATTTTCAAAATAACATCAATCTGAAGACAGTACAAGTGTCCATAACATTCTTTTCCCCTTCCTTGATACTGACTTTCAATTCTGCAGTATCTCAATTATAGAGTACATAGGTTAAAATTAATGTTAATACATGTATACAAAAAACAATTTATATTTAGACTTTTATTTAACTCTGGACTATCTGGACATGGTAGAGTCTTTGATATGCAAGCTAGGGCTCATGGGTTTAAAACCCAGCCTATATATATTTTCTTAATCCATAAACAAAGAGCTACCTTGTGATATGGTGAATGGAGATACAGGTAAGCCAGCCTGAAGTGTGACTTGTAGTGGGTGGAGAACCTTTGTAGACATGTGACCAGCGCTAGTCGACATTTCTCTATCAACTCTTTATGTAAGTCAGTTACTGACATCTTCAGGAGTTTGTTGATCTGATCATCAATCTTTGTGTCACCTGACAATGAAAATACAGCATTAATATTACACTGGTGTGGGCTAAATCTATACCCTGTAACCATACAAATCATGTGTTACAAATTCATATTATAGTTACATCTGAAATGATAACTGATAAAACGTAACAAATTCTCATCCCCAAAGGATCTGTAACCTTCGTAATTTTTAACTACCTTTCGCATGTCTTCTGCTACAAACCTGTCAGTGTTGTAAATCCAGTGGAAATATTTTGGCTTGATACTGGTAGAATTCAGTATTAAATCTTGAGCTAGAAACAGTCTCATATAAGTTAAAAGCCAAAATCAGGAGTTATCAGTAGCTGGACTGCATACTGGTTGTATTTTCAAGTTAGCAAGTCTTAGTAAGAAATAAATGCCAAGCATTCATTTAACAAACAAAACAATCAACACAAGAACAGGAAAGTGTGTCATACCTGTTAGAGGAGATTCATCACCGTGTTTCTGTTGGTCATGTGAAATCTTTCCTGGGTCCTCACCATCAACTTCCATTACTTCCACTTTGCCATTTTCATTTAAATGTTTGCTACCATCTGGACCTGCACTATCCAAACTTTTCTCTTTCATTTCTTCTTCAATCATATCTTCTATATGTGACAAAATGCTTTTCACTTCTTTTTCAGTATCTGCAGAACTGATTTCCATTTTGTCTGGTTTCTTTTCTCCAGTTGCATACTTAATCACACCACCATCACCAAAGGCCCCACTACCTGTCTCTATTTTTACTGGAGTCTTTGATTTAATATCTATTTCCTTTGTATTTTCCACATGTTTACTCTTTTCGTCCGTTACAGCTATGCCTTCTCCACCACCTTTAGCATCCGGGGAAGGGGAATCAATTCTTGGTTCAGTCTTTTCTCCAAGTATACTAGAGATAGAAAATGGTGACTGTTTAAGTTTCTGTAAATTTGCACTCTCCTTGTCTGCCTTTGATACATTTAAATCCTTTTTTGGAGTAGTAGCCTCCCTTTGTTGAATACTCTCTACAGGAAGAACAGAACTGCCCAGGGTTGCCATGGTGATGTCCACTTCTGCACTCTGCTTTTCAGAATGCAGTTCTATAGTTGTTACGGATTTATTGGGTGAGTCATTATCCAGATTTTCCATTCCTGCACCAGCAACAGTTGTACTCTGGTCTCCTGAAGTCTCTGTTACCATGGTAACACATTCTGATGTCACTGTGGCACCAGGCAGACTTTTTTGTCTGAAGTAAGTATGATCAGAAGGATGTTGTTTGGACTTGGAGGGAGTAGTTTCCATGCAAGAACTCTCATCAGCTGATGAAGCACAGTCTTTGCTGGAAAATAAACATAGTGTAATACTTACTAACATTAACATCATCGTATGGATCAGTTAACAGACTGTAAAGTGACTATTTCTTTAGAGTTCCTTTACTTTTCTTTTGACAAAGCACTGACACGGAATGGAAATGATGCAGTTTATTATCAATATACTTTCAGGAACTAAAACAGGATTAAAGAAGAATTTTATATCTGAAATCACTTACTCAGTTTTGCTTGTCTGCCCAAATTCTATTCGTTTCACAAATGGGGAGTTAGCGGCTTCCACTATATATTTAACATACAACTTGTAATCATGGATCTCTGACTCGGCACCATGTTTGAGTAGTAGTTTCAGTATAATTACATGGATTCTATAATACATCTGGAAAATATAATGGAAAGTTGATTTACAAATAATGTAAAACATGTCATCCTGTAAAGGTCATCCAATGTTTTTTCTTGTTATGTAAGTCTTCAAGGTTTGTTATCTTATCCAAAAGTCATTTCATGATCTACACTTCTAAGCCATTTACTTTTCATTGAAAACCCCTTAAAATTATAAAAGGTCCTGTCAAGATTGAAAGATTAGCAAGTCCATATTAAACATAAGATTAAAGTTAAGCAAAATGGGTTAAGTCAGAATACTTCCTTTTTACTTCCAGAAAATAAACAATATTCTAATGAAAAAAGAAATCAATGTAAAATCAAAAGAAACTTACAGAAATACTTCAAAGAAAAGACATTCAAAATTCAAGTTATATCCTGCAAAAACCTTAAATCAATATAAAGATACATGTCAATGCAATACAGGCACTAAATTTTTATAGTACAGGAGAGCTATGAAAAGGATTTACCTCGAGAGCCTCTACTGCAAGATGTGGTGTGTTGTACGCATATTGTATACGCTTAGGGTATTTTGCATGTTCAGCATGCAGACATTCCATGGCCTGCAAGGGTAAACAAATAAAAATTAGTGATATATTTAATATGTTACATATTAGTTATGTTATAATCTAGAAAAGTCCTAAAATTTTGTCTGAAGAAGCACCCAAAATATGATCTCTTACATTTCATAATGTGACTGTAGCGTGTAATTAGAAGTTGAGTTACAATTTTTTCATTCTTTCTAAGCATATTTTCTTGTTATCTGTAAATACAGCAACAGACGGTATTTCATTTGTCCATTCATGGTAAAAATTGTATCCTCACTTTAAAGGTAATAATTGTTAATACAAATGTCTCTGAAAAAGTGTGTGTAACCTTCTGATAATAGACAAGTGACTCTCTAATCCCTTTATTCTGTTTCTCCAGACATTTTCCAAGCATGTAGTTATGAAGCCACTCATCCTCTGACCAGTCACGATCACACCCCGCTGCCATGCGAAAACAATCTGTCGCCGTCTGTAACATCTCACGTTTGCTGTCAACTGCTATCTTAACAGTTTCTTCATCCATAGCAAACCATTTTTTCTACAATGACAGCATAGGTTTAAGACAGACAAAAAATTTGTAACAACATATCGAAAAGTGAATGCAAAAAAATTTTAAGTGCCGTAAAGTAAAGAAGCAGATAGCACTTTTTGAATTCACCCCTCCACATTGAAAATCAAGACTATAAGCATAGAAACAACTTCGGCAAGTTTAACCTATTCATTTGTACTCCATTCAAATATGTGTTTTTTTCATATTCACTTATGCTTTCTTCATGTGATTTTCTTACACCTAAAATTACAATATATCTCACTGAAAAGTGAATGAAACATAAAACACCATTCTAGACTCCTAAAATCTAGACATATCCATCAACTCATGCTGTATTTTGCTTGGAAATCTGCTATATTTGTTTCATTTTTTATATCAACAAAATATTGTGAAAGGTACAGTAATTGACAGAAGACTGTGACAGTGTTTCATGACTCATGTATTTAGATTGTTTACTGAAGTTTAAATGAACACAAAGAACTCAGTCGACTGCTCATCAACAGACTATTATGCAATATTGTCTTACCCATCTGATCTGTCTGCAAGCATGTGAGTGTAGCTGGTAAGCTAGAGTCCCATACTCTATCCACAGTTTACTGCAATATGTTTATGCAATATTGTCTTACCCATCTGATCTGTCTACAAGCATGAGAGTGTAGCTGGTAAGCTAGAGTCCCATACTCTATCCACAGTTTACTGCAATATGTTTATGCAATATTGTCTTACCCATCTGATCTGTCTACAAGCATGAGAGTGTAGCTGGTAAGCTAGAGTCCCATACTCTATCCACAGTTTACTGCAATATGTTTATGCAATATTGTCTTACCCATCTGATCTGTCTGCAAGCATGTGAGTGTAGCTGGTACGCTAGAGTCCCATACTCTATCCACAGTTTACTGTTTGTGTCATCTATTTCTACAGCACGTTTGAAACAACGCAAGGCAGCTATTGATTTTTTATAGATTGGCTGATCCATTTTCAATTCAGCCTGCAGAAAACAAAGTCTTCGCATTTAAAAACTCTATTTTTCATTTTCAATTGACAATATATGTTACTTTCAATATACAGTGCCAGATCACATTATTATAAACAAAATGGCGACCGCGCAGTGCGCTGTAAGAGTTGTTCACCTTTGACCATTGATACAAATAAACTTGCTTATAATAATTACAAATGTGTGATGATATAGGCAACGTCAGTGAACTGAAATGACGTAATCGATAATTTCTCGGAAAATTTGTTTGTTTTTGTTTATTTTTTGTGTTTGTTTTAGTGATGGGAAAATCTAAAGATTTAAGTTCTAGTATTAAAAATTTAATTGTGGATAAATATCTTAGTGGTAAAAATATTAAGAAATTACTCAACAGTTAAACTTCAATAGGTGTTCAGTTTTTGCTGTTTTAAACGTTTTGAACAAAGAGGAAATACTGAAAACAACCAAAGAACAGGAAGGAAGAGAAAACTTGATGCTCGTGATGAGAGGAAACTTTTAAGGTTGGTTAAGGAAAATCGTAGTTTACCCTTATCTGACATTACGGCTATATTTAATCAACATAGTGTACTGTTTCTGCAGTGACAGTGAAAGGAGTTTGGTATAGGAATAAATATCAAAGAAGGGTTGTTCGTAAAAATATACACATAAGAAAGGTAAATTTGAAAAATGGATTGGCATGGGCAAGGAGGAAACGACACTGGAATGTTGATAGAGACTGGAGTAAAGTGGTATTTTCTGATGAATGCAAGGTTATCACTGGGGAGAACAATTGTGTGTATGTATGGCGACAGCCCAGTGAAGAGTGGCGACCTGACTGTTTGACCCCCAGCTGCCCACCAAAGGCAGTCTTATGATTTTGGGTTGCATTTCCTGGTTTGGCTTAGGAACAATTTCTGTTGTTCGTTGAAATCAATGTACAATCATATATAGATATTGTTGATAATCATCTTTGGCTAGTTGTTGCCAGACATTTCTCGTCCAGGTCTTACATCTTCCAAGATGACAATGCGCCAGTACACAGGGCACGTATCGTGACACAATATAAACAAAGAAATGGCATTCCCGGAATTTTATGGCCTGCCCAATCCCCAGATGTTAATATCATTGAAAACTGTTGGTGGTAGTTAAAAACACTGCTTAGGAAATGTGTTCACAAAATCCAAAGTGAACAGGACCTTGAACGAGAGATCAGGAATATCTGGACTAAGATTCCTCTTCACTATATTAGGAGCCAGTACCAATCACTTCCTAGGCGAAGGGTGAAGATAATAAGGGCAAAAGGTTACATCACTAAATATTAAGGTAAAAAAAATGGTTTGACTTTGTTGTTATGGTGTTTTAAACTTGAAACCAATACGTTATTTATTATGACGTAACGTTAATGTCGCCATTTTGTTTATAATAATATGATCCGGCACTGTACATTTTAATATGATATTTTATGATGAGGAATCTGAATTATGTATAACTACCCTCATCAGATGGTCTTACTACAATACATGACAATCAAGAATTGTGATTAAATACAGTTTATCATGGCTCCAGGTTACTTGTCTTATACCATGTAAGTTTGCTTATAAGACCCACTTTTTTCCATTAAATTTCAAATTTGGAAATGGGAAAATGTCTTATAAAAGCATCCTAAAAGGAAAACAATATTTCTAACCAATCCTGGATATGGTAATTCTTCATCTTAGATAAAAGATATATCAGGCAGATCCTCATACTGCACTGTATTTACCCGTCTCTTACTTTTAGACTTTCATATTTCTTACTTTTTTGTTTGCACTGAATACATCCTAACTTACATGTATATTCTTTCTCAACAATTGGAACATTTTTTAACCTGCATATATTGTTCACACTATATTTTTACAATGAACTTACTGAACTTAGTTTGGCATCTAGCTGACTCATTCTTGCCAGAGCCATGCCAGCCCAAGAATCCAATCTACTGGGATTCATACTCAGGTCCAGCATGTAGAATTTAATGGCTTTGCTGTAATTCAAAATAGAATTTCTTTCTAAAGGTGAATACAATTCTTCTGAGATATAACAGATAAATGACAACTGAAGTATTGAGTAAGTTGTTTTTTATATCTCTTATTGCATTGGTTTGGTTTTGAAATACTGCATTCCTTGAACTTGAGAATTTGACAGATCAGACTCCTAATCTTTATTGCACATAAATGTAAGCATCTTAATTGTAAGCAGTTAACAGTGTAAAATTTGTGAAAAATTTACTTCATTTGATACCCGTACTTAGTACATAGTATTCTTTATGTTGGAAGGTATAGCTTTCAGAGCTGCCATTGTAAAAGAAGGAGTAAGTCTAAATTTTGTATCTGTTAAACATGTTGGTTTAAAACATTTTTGTAAAGTGTGCAGTGGAACTTCCGAAAAGCGGACCTTCTTAAAACCAGAAACTTCTGAAAACTGAACCATTTTCTCAGTACCAAAATTTCTCTTTCTGTTTTCTTACATCCGGAACTTCCAAATTCTGAATTTCGGACGATTTTTCCATAAAATTAAGTTTAAATTAATGCAATTTTACTTCCAAATACCGGAAAATAAAAAAAGTGCAAAAGCCAGACCTAAGATCACAAACACTGCGGCAAAAATTTCACATCTCTATCTGTTGTTTACCAATTAACGGTGATCGTTTATTTTGACATGCGTTAGAATAACAAGTTGTCAATTTGAAATTGACATGCAGCCGAATATATATCAATTTAGATAGCAGTATATAATCAAAGTGATGATTAGTGGATTAATAACAGGTGTTTGCTACAAACAACTTTAAGGATTAAATTGTAACTGGGGTGTTTTAAAAAACATAATTAGTTAGCCAACATCGGCCAATGCGTTGGTTATTCTAATTGGGTATTTTTTTCAAACTGTTTTAAAGGTATGCAAAATGTAACTTTGTTCTGACATATGAATACGTGTTTGCACATATATAGAATACAAGTATAATGTATTTGAAAACATAAGACATTTTTTTCCTAATAAAATATACATGTGTAGAATGTTTTCATTAATTTTAATTTTGCAATATGTTAACACTGTTACAGTAAAACAATACTGACTGCATTCACTATCATAAAGAACCACTGGTGTTTGGCACCTATACTTGTCCAGATCATTCGTACTTCTGAATTCCAGAAACTTCCAAAATCCGAACTTTTTGGCCGGTCCCACGAGAGTTCGGTTTTCGGAAGTTCCACTGTACATAATGTTCTAATTATCTTACAGGACTAAAATATTAACAGAGTCATTTAAGAAGGTGCTCCAATCTTAAAATATAAAACTTACACAGCTTCTTTGTTTTTCAAGTAATAGTCTGCCAGTAGGTAATATATGGCATCAACCACAGGTCTGAAATATACATATATAAAAGATCATAGATTTAAATCAGTGATCCAATGCTTTATTTTATACCACTATACTCTGTATGCAGATGTGTTGCATGTGCACATATTTAGATACTGATGAAAATAAGACTAAGAAAATATGCTTTGCCCTGATGGTAAACCATTCATCTCTAGTTTCATAGATCTAGGTCTGTAACTTAACTAGAGTTACAATACGTGTATATACAAAGAAGTGAAAACTTGCTTCAATATGTACAAATTCTTTGGCTTCAAGAGTATTAGATTATTGTGCAAATCATGACCCAGCAAATATGGATTTGGGTCCTTTTAGGGTAGTCTTTATTCTGATACACTGTATTTGTGTTACAGGCTCAAAGTTTGTAAGAAACAGTGTATCAACAGACAGAATTTGCTTTGCTAGAGTAGTGCTAATCTTTTATACTAAATGATTGATAACAATTATAACTATAAGGCACAAGTCAGAAAACAAAATCAATCAATATTTGATCATAGAAGTATGAGGGAGTGTCCACTTAAGCTGTCTGGCCAGTCCCACTGCACATAACAACCAAGAATAACTGATAAATTATTTTTTTTAAAAACCCTTGAAACTAGTACGTACAATGTCACTTGTTTGCCTTCCTGTATAACAGGTGTGGTACTCTTTGTCCCCTCTATATAACACTGTATTTCTTCTATTGATAAACCTGCAATGCAAAAATTAAAAGAAATGTCAAAGCAGACCAGAAGGAAGCATAAACACCTATAACTTATCTGACTTTTTAAAAGGTGAGTAACATTTCTTACTTATAACCTAGTTAGATCTCATAAAGAAAGTTAGAAGGATGTATGTCTTCATAACATCTATACTGTTGAAGACTGAGGAATCAGTCAAGAATCACTGACAGCAATTTGGGAGAGCTAGATTTTAAAAGCATGTTGTTTTAGTATGAAGAAACAGGAAAGAATATATACTAGTAAATTTTTATTACAAAACTCAGAAAACGTATCAAAACAAAAAAATTATTAAATCATTTCTTACCGAGTCTTTGCTAATTACATACATATACAAGATAATAGTGACTTACCCATAGTTTTACTACTTTCTGGGATCAGTGCTATAATTCTCTTCAGCAAAAACTCCACCTGTAAAACATGTATATACAACAGTACTTGGAGAAAAAACAAGAAAATCCCCCCCCCCCCTCCCCCCGAAAAAAAAAAAAGAATTTATGTTCATGTATTATCTCATATAAACTCCAAAAACAAAATGACTTAAGACTTCGAAAAGACTTATGAAGGTTAATCATAATAGTAAATGTATTAAGAAACAGCAAAGGTCAAACTGTTCAAAGCTAGAGATAGCAAAATGTTTTGTGAAAATAAATATTCAATATAGAATACCGAATAATTCTCTGTGCACCAATACAAAAGAGAAGTCATACTGCATATTCTAAAGTTTCTTCAGTCCATGGAGGAAATTTTAGCAAAACTTCTTTCATAAAACAGCTGGATCATGACCGACCAAATTGCAATAGTACAAAATTACAGTATATTACAAACAATTGAATATTTTTACTTTTAGTACTTTTTGCTAGGAATGGAAGTTACAGTACTATGAAAACTGCAATTCTACACAAAAAAGACCTGCTGAAACTTAAGTTTTCCTTCATGAAGTTTGACTTCAGTCGAAGTATTTCAAATCAGTATACAGCTTTAATGCTTATAGCGAAAATGTGAACTTTCCATCAATATCTGTTATACAGATTAGAATAAGAAATGAAATGAAATGTTTTAATTCCTTCTTGTTTGCTGAATTGGGATACTAAAGCGAAAACTGTAATTTGAGAAAAAGACTTAAGTTTTTACTAAGATGCTTTATGAATAGGACCCATTTCTGATTTAAAGGAATCAGGTTTTGACTGTATTCATTACGTGCCTCAGAACTCTTGGGTAGAATCACCTACCTTCTTCAAAAGTATACAATTCACAATGAGGACAAGCAAATGATATCAGTATATATATCTGTTGTGTAATTTTTTTATACCTCAGCGCTAATTGTCTCGGACCTATAACCATCAAACTCGGGTAGCATCTTTGGCTTGAAGTACTCAAACACATCAACAGCATGTTCCCATTTCAGAGGAATGTTACTGCCATTGTGGTCCTTAAATAAAAAACAACACTTAAATGCCCTTTTTATGAAGAAAATGTTTTCAATACAACAGCTTTTGAAAGCTTTGACAGAAAGACAAAGTTTATTACCAATATCATTTGTTTACCATAGTCTAATAGAGACATATACTTTTTAAAAAAAATTTTCAAACACTGGCTGGGTTTACATGACTGATGAAAAACAAAACCTACTGCTGAACAAAAATGTTAAAAATTTTCAAGAAAATCAGGAAGTTGTTTAGCACAGACTAAGGTCTTAACCTAATGAATCAGGAAGTTGGTTAGCACAGACTAAGGTCTTAACCTAATGAATCAGGAAGTTGGTTAGCACAGACTAAGGTCTTAACCTAATGAATCAGGAAGTTGGTTAGCACAGACTAAGGTCTTAACCTAATGAATCAGGAAGTTGGTTAGCACAGACTAAGGTCTTAACCTAATGAATCAGGAAGTTGGTTAGCACAGACTAAGGTCTTAACCTAATGAATAATTTGAAAAACAGTTTTACCCAGCACTTTTATTCAATCAACCACTTTTATGAGCTAAGAATATTTTAGACACACTATGAAGCAGAGAGAAAGCATTTTTTTCCCCAGATAAATGTATCTCAAACTGTCTATCAAACATACCTACCATTTGTCATTTTACAAAAAGCACAGTAGTGCCATATTTATACTACTTCTAAATATAAAAGAAAAAACCGTGACTATTTTCTGAAACCTCTAATTTAAGGTAACATTTGCCCTGGTCTTACCTGCAAGTGTTTAGCTTTTCCTTTCTTGTTAGGGTGACCATACAGACAGTAGACACACTGTTCAAACGCTTGCTGGTACTCCTCTAGGAACTTGGAGGCTGGTTCCCTACTCATTTCCTTCTTCAGTACAGTTAAAAAGAACAGAAGCAGGGCACCATCTGACTTTGTGCACCAACTCCGACTGAAGCAGGGAAACAATAAATAAACTTAACAATAAAAAATCTTCAATGATAGCCACATCATACACTTGTCAACATTGCAGAATCACCGAACTATACAGGCCCTTACATGAAAAAGGTAGATTTACATGTAACATTTTTTAAACTTAACCTTGGACCCTACCTTCCAAGATAATCATGAGCTATATTTAGCAACATGTGAGATGAAGACATATTTTCTTCTTCTTCTTCTTTATCCATCCTTTCTTTCTCTCTGGATTCTTCCTTTTGGTTTTCCTCCCTGCAAAACATCAACAAACAGAAGTTGATAGAAAAGACATTAAATCTCCCACTGAGGATTAATAGAAACCTAAAATTGTATCTGATATATTATACTTTAGCTCAAGAAGACTAGGACACAATGCCCATATAATAATACCAGTACAGGGGACAGACAGAAAACGAAAGGAAAGCTTGTCAGATACAGACATTGTTATCCCTTAATTTAATAATAGACTTAAATGTATGTGAAATGCATGACTTCAACAGGAAGTTATCACACTGAACTATAAACACCCACTTCAGATTCATCAATACATTTTGCTAGGACAAAAGATGCAAAACAACATCAATTTTTGTAATCTATGTAAAATTGATAAGGTCCATAGCCAGTTCAAAGACTTAAGTTTTGATTATACAAGTAAAACGTTATAACTTACTGTTTTATGACATGGTACAGTAGTATCCATGGTAACACTGTATCTATGGACATCTCAGTCACACACTCTGGCAGTGACATGTTTAAATCTATCAATTTGATCAGATTCTGGGAAAACCTGACAACTTTACTCAGTGGCATGGCTTCTGATAGCACAACATTTCTCTCAAATACTCTGGGAAAAATATTTATTTGAATGAATAACACAGTTTTTACAACGCAATAGCAATCAGTCACATCTATTCTGAGGTTTATCACCTAACCTAACTAAACAGGTCATTTCTAGAGATCCCCAAGTTGAAAACACACCATTTTCCATGTATGTGTCTTATTCATGATAAGAAGATTCCACCTTTAATACTGGTGAATACTTCCGGATAAAATCCTGTTTTTGTTTTTTGAACTACAGAAGAAAAAGTTTTCATCAAATTGGTAAAAAAACCCAAACAAAACAGGCCTCTACTAACTGGGTAATCTTAATAAAAAAGGACCAAAAACTGAACAACGCTGTGACTGTAAGTGTCTTGGAACAAATTAGCCATTCTGCTTTTTTAATAAATCAGACAACAAAACTATTTTTTCCTCTCCCTTTATCATTAACTGGTAAGCAATATAATATTAGCTAAGGGATCATATTTAACTTAACAAGATTTCAGTGTAGCTGACATTGTTACCTCTGCATGTATGTAAATATATCAATCATAGTTTTTGTCCAGCTGGACTTCTCTTCTGATTTGCAAGTCTGTCTGGACATGTGGTAACACTCGTTAAAAAACTCCTCTCCCCATAGTAAACAATTCTATAAAATAAAATATGCATACTTAATTAGAAGCTGTGTCAAATTGTACATGTTAGCTACAATATGCTACAGAAATGGTCCATCCAGATTTTCAAGCTTTAAATGTAGAACTGATAAACAGGAAATCAGTGTTATATGTCATCTGAAAAATTAGTATCAGTGTCAATGAAGAGTGAAAAATCAACCTGTGAACTTTGGATAAGCAGTCATGTGTGCTGATCTGTCTATTCTTAAACATCCCTCAACAAATGAATCAGTGATCTCTGGATAAGCAGTCATGTGTGCTGATCTGTCTTTTCTAAAACAGTTCTCGACAGTATATTATTTCAATAAAACTGTTGCATCTTTCTATTATTTCAGGTAAGTAGCAGACCCTTTTTCTCTGAAAAAGTTTCCTTACAAAAACTGTACAACCAATGTTCTCCCACGGTTTCGAAGGTCCAAATGCTGGCACACTATACCAGCGAACAACAACAATGTTCAAATTCAGTCTTGTAAATCACAGAATTGAGTGAAGGAAAAGGCTGGCTAGAAATCTGTATGAAAATTACATTGTTATGTCCTTTTCAAACTAACTTTAAAATGTTGCTCTTAAAGAAACTTACATTTAAATCATCAGTTTTAAACAGAGCCTCTTGCAGCATAATAAGCTGAGCCTGTCTTTCTGTCACATCAACTGTCATTTTCACATTCTACAATAAAAATATGATAGATTATTCTTAAAAAAACTGAAAACTGAGCAATGCTAATGATAAATCAGTATGGAAAAACGGCATGGTTGTGGGGTAGGGGGGCCTAACGCTGATGTATTAAATTTCGGTGTATGGGGGTGGTACACAGGTAAAATAATAATCTGTTTTTGTAATATGTAAAAATATAATTGTGTTGGTGGTACCCCTTTTTTGAACTGGCATTCTGCCCCCCCCCCCCCCCCCCCAAACACCTTTTTCCCTGGAAAAGCCCTAACAACCTATTATCAATTAAGCAATTAAAACTTTCACAACCTTTTGTTTTTCAGCAGCAAAGTTTTGCAACAGAATTTCCACAACTTTTTTGTAATCTTTCTGTTCAAACAGTTTCTCTGTCTCTTCGACTGACTGCGTCTGCTGCAACATCTCTTGCAATGATGTCACTACATCTATAATACACAAAAACACAAGTTTCTGCAGGAAATATAAGTAACAATATGTTTATCAATGACAACACAATTTGAAAAAGAACAATATCGCATTTTTTACATCTCTAACATTGACTGTACAGTAAGCTCTTACACATGATGTTTTGATCTATTCTCAATTCTCATATTCTCAGTGACTGCTTGCTGGAGTGCTGCCAAGCTCAGAGTAAAAACTGTCTTATATCCTCTATATTTGTCACAAGATAGCATGTCTCTTAAAGAAAGTTGAATTCACTGAGAGCTGAAGTTGCTTATTATAGATATAACACCTTAAAATTATTTTTAGATAACTGTTCAAATCTAATCAATGGAAAATCAGAATTCTGTTTAACATTCCAAGCCTTACCTATATCAACAAAGTTGTCTATTTTACAGTTTGGTATATATGCCTGTTCTATGTTCATCTCTTCTTTTCCATATTCCAAATACTCTCTAATCTGAAGGTAAATTTCTCAAACATGAAAAGGTTTTGGAAGGAAAACAGTAGATGTAATGCAATGACTTTCAGAAAATAGACATAAAATTGTTTAAAAGTAAAATCACCAATACGATCAGATTTACAACTACGTTGATTATGTTCTTGACATTTTCGAAAAATATGCAAAAATTATACATGAGAAAACCTTCTTTTCCTGATTAGTATATGCAATATTGATACAGCAGAACATTAGTGGGGTAATAACTACTTACTGTTTCCAGGCAAGACACCGCATCCACCATGTTGTTGCGCAATACAAAATACCTTGTCTTCAACCAATACACTGAAATATAGCAAAAGAAGTAGAATTTTAGTTGCATATATAATTATGTAGTTACAAGCCTTGATTATTTTTTTATATCAAGGCTACCTGCAGACTCAAGCATGCCCAAGAATTAAATTTTCTGGAAGCATAAATTGCATGCTTTTACATGTATGAATTCTAACTTTAATGAGTCATACAAAGTACATTAGCAGTACATGTATATACACAAACAACAATCACTATCTATTAGTGATGAACACTAGAACACAGATAGTTATAAATGGTAAGAACATTGTACCAAAGTCATTTTTTTACAAAAAACAAACAAAAACAACAACAACAACAGAACAATCAAAGGAAAGAGCTTAAACAGTTCATTCAATATCGCAACCCAAAAGATCTAAAAATAGCAGCCAACCTCTGAAGCAATGGTGAATCCAGATGTCAGCCAATGTTTCTCTATAACTGCATAACACAGTCAGATACCAGAGATCCTCCTCAAAGAACTCTGGTACATCATCCGCTGTTAAACTGTGACTTCCTTGGCTGTCAGAAAATGAAAACAAAATTCAAATTTTTATGATCCTTTATTTCTGCAGCTAGAATGCAATTCTCTCATTTAAGTGGTTCAATTCTTAAAAGGAGTGAGAGACTCTAGACTCTAGGCATACAACATTTTTGGAGCAAGCACTGGTTTGAACCCAGAACATCAAGTGGGATTAATATAAGTTGCAAAAGCTGCTGTAATGAGTTTAATCTAATAATCAGTACAAATTTAGTTTCTGTGGTGAAAGTTAACCAAATTTCATTCTGGAATATAAAAACAGGATTAACTTTTATTGTAAAATAATCACAGTCCCAGAGGTATAATTTCTGCATGTGAGGTGCATCTTTTTGAAAAGTTTTAATCAAAATTGACAGCTTTTTGAAAATTACTGAAGATTATGTAAAATCAGACAGAAATTTTGTGTTAAATTGTGTCTAAAATAAATTAGATACTGAATACTTGTTCATCCTGATAGTGGCAGTAACATCAAATCATGTAGATAAAAATGAAATAATGTGTATATACTAAACTATTAATGTTGTTGCCACTTCTCTATCTTTTAGTTTCTTTTCAGTAAAAGTTTATAACTTTTTTTGCTGTTGCAAGAATTGGCTGCATACTAACAGGAAGAACATCTGAGAAGAGGAGAGCAGTAAAAACTTCAAAGTGAGAAGATATTTCTCTGTATTAGGGACTATATTTTGTTACAGACAAAATCTATTACACATTACCACAGTCTAAGTATGACTCGAAACGATCTTGTCAAGGGTGATTTAACAAGGGTAAGAGTCGTGACCATGGGCAGAGACTTTATGCCACATGTTCTTCATTCAACCCTGCTGTAGCAGAAACAAGTAATGAAAGTTCCTGGCTCTTCTCTCAATAAAGTGGTTTACACATGTGCCATATCTCCTCAGCAATATTTCCCCCGAGTTGTGTAACTTAAGTTAAAAAGTACTGTATCAGAAGTGGTTTAAAACTCGTAAGCAGCCACTACACAAATTGAAAACCTTTCTACTTAAATCACACAAGATACAAATTAAACAGTTATATGAAAATTACATACCTTCGAGGTGACATCAGTGTTGATCCTGTGACCTTTGACCTTGCAACCAACCAGCTATCCAGTAATAACTCGGCTTGTACTAGACATATCTTAATATATAGAAGATTTATAATGTAAAGCTCAATATAACAAAAAAAAAAAAAAAAAAAAAAAAAAAAAAAATCCATGAACTGGAATGAATATTTTAAGGAAGTTTCTAAAAGTTTTAATTGACCCATATGCCAACCTACTGATAAAAAGTATTTTTCTTTAGGAAATATGATTATAAATGTACTGACATTTGAAGACAGATGTCCAATGGTTTACCAGCTCTGTTACATGCTTGAAAAGGCAAGAAAAACAGACAGACAGTGGACAGACAGACAGTGTTATTTCACAGAATGCCTCAAACAATTCTTTCTTTACCTGGCAGGGTTTTCATCCAACTTATTGGTGGGAGAGGGTAAATTTAGATTAATTAAACCCATACCTGAGCTAGTTTCTGATAAAGTTCTGGTGAATCTCTCATCTCGAAGACGTTAGGTATATACAGGTGTTTCCGCACTCGATGAAATACCTTCATATACAGATCTGATAAACCCTCTGGCCTGAAATAAATGTAACAATAACAATACATTTATAAACATGCTTAAACACAGAGCTTAAAATAAGCACTTCTAAACTGAAGCTCTACTTTTTCAATGGAACATTAAAAAGAGAAGTTTCTGAACCTCTCACTGATAACTACATTGTATTTGTGCTTGTATTTTGGATTGTGTTTTCTGGAATTTTTATGAAGAAAAAAAGCTACTTACATGCCCTGCATGCCAAATATTTAAGTTATGACTGAGTATAATTCATTCTGCATATAAACAAAAATACCTATAAGTTTTCTTCAGTAAAATGTACAAAATATAAAGAGGAACATCCATTTAGATATCCACTTCATTTTCTTGTTGCAGGACATTAAGTCGCATCCATTACTCTTATCTACATATAGCTCCAAAGCATACAATCTTAGACCATATAAATACATTATGACTGAAAAATTGGCAAAGTCTCAATAACAGCACTCTGAGCTCCCAGAGGATGGATCTATATAGAAAGGCAAGTTCTTATTAGAAATTCAGCAGGGTTAGTGATTTATGTGGGATATAAACAGAATTTCAAGAAATCAATTATTAAAGGAGTTATACAACTGCAAAACAGTTATAAGCAGGACAATTCACATCCAGAAGACTTTTAAATCTTAGATTTTGTAGCTCATTAGAAAAAAATTCATGTCGATATTTATGTATGTGAGTTTTTCAAGTGAGAGAGAGATATTACCATTTAACATTGTAATGCCTGGCCAAGATGTGAAGGAACTGAGAACACATGTTAAGAAGACCACAGTTTTTGATGCAGCTGTCAAGGAAAGATTTCACCATATCCTCTTCGTTCCAATCTTCTGTTACCATGGCAACACTTGGTGTCTTACTCGCTGACTTAGCCACATCTTGAAAATAAAACTGGTAATTTTTAAGAGGATTTATCAGTGGTAATGTGCTGGACTGGTAAACCAGGGGTATGAAGTTCGATCCCCTGCTCATCCACTAACATTACTAACATAAGCTCAAATAGATTATACATTTAAAATAGTGAAACTTTCTTTTTTATTGTATATACATTTCACCAACATATCTTAATTGTGATGCCAAAATAGGCTTTTAAAGTTTGTTCCAAAATTAGAATATAAACTACCAGATTATTTGTAAAAGTACTTGTGTTATTACTCTATAGTAGCTTTAAAATGTCTTCACATTGCCAAAATCAAAAACGAGGAACAAGCTAATACGGACCCATAAATTGTATTTTCTGACCATTTTGAAGTCGAAAGCACTTTCCGTTGCTAATGAACACATTCTAACTCAGCAGATAATTTTGATACCTTTTTCTTGTATCTTGTCCTGAGTATCACTTGTATCTGTTTCCATGGAAACATTCTCCTCCTCGTCAGCAGCATTTCTGTGAAAATGTTATTTCAATGACAGCTATATAACATACTGTAAGTTTCAAACTAGTTTGGGTGACTGAATAATTAAAATCACTGAAAATGTATACTATACAGCATAATTTTCAAATTTTGGAATTTTGGTGGCCATATCAAAAAAAAAAAAAGAAGTGAATTGCTTGTGCTATGTATGTCGACAGATACTTTGAAGGAGTTGACATTTTTCAATTCAATCAATTTTTTGGTGATATTTTGTTAAACAAACAGCCTTGTTAATTACATGAATAAGTGCTGCCATTTTCAAAATCAACATTCATTGAAGGGTTGATGTGAAATCTGCTCACATGGTATTTACTGAATGTACATAAAATTAAGTTGCAAAATATCTTACACTAATCATAAAGTTTTAAAACAAACAGTACTTTGCTTTTGTCTCCTTTTTGATTCATGCTTACTAAGTACAAGCAACTGGAAATCCAGCCTTGTGAACTTAATAAAAGGTGTATATACATGCACATATGTAAAAATATGCAATTTATGGTTCTTTGATGCTGATGACAGATAACACAGCTGATCAACAGAACCTACGACAAGGACTGATCAATTAACTAGAATTTTTGGCCCTATTCTCTCACAGCAGCAACTGATACCTAACATCTATATACAACTGTAAAACTTACTTTAGACTTGCAGGTAAAAATGTTTGGAGCAGATCGTAAAAATTAACTGTCTCTTCCTCTTTCTTTCTACCACCTGTATTTCGAACCTGTAACATAGTTTTTACTTATTCTTAACCTATACTACCACCCTTGTTAAGTACCTATAACACATTTTTTTTTATAGATTTTCAAAGTGACAAATACTATGCATCAAAACAGACCTTTGAGCTCTAAGCCCATTTACTGGTCAATGGCTTCTTCAACACCACATGTAGCCTAGGTCAACTTGAGTTCCACATAGTAAAGTTTTTATACTTTCAAATACTGTGAGGTCAACATTTACATGTACAAAAGCCGACTGCTAGAAGTAATTTTTTAAAGGTGTCTAAACAAATAAAACATCCCTTTTTGCAGAAATCTTGGGAAACTGTAAAACAACCTTTTAAAGTTAAACCATCTATTCACTATCCTGTTTTATTCTAGTCAATCTAAACAAAAACAACCATGTTAGGATGAAATAAAAACAACTACTTATTCATCAAATATGTCTCTTTGAAGCATTTATAAACTTTTTTAGTAGATATATCTTACTCACCCTAGCAGAACGACGTTTTCCATAATTCAGGATGTCTTCAGTAGCCAAGGAAGGTCGCTTCCTCTTCAAAGATTTTCTGCTGGATGGACTTTTGTCATCTAGGTCAAGTGGCACTTCAATGTAACTAGCTGAAGACTGTGAATCTCTCAGCACAATTGAACCACCTGGGGACCTGGCTCCCATGGAAGCAACAACGGGGCTTTTCCTTGCAGGGGACTGGTTTAAAGGCATTTCATTGTATGCTCTGGAGTAGCCATGTTCTGTCACTGAAAGGGAGGTTCTTGCAACAGGGGATGTTATATCTATAATTGGTGCTCTAGCATCAGACTGTGTCACACTTGCTGATGTCACACTGCTCTCTAAAGATGTTGTTATACAAATGCCAGTCACAGTCTGACTGGTTCCACCTCGTTCAGGTGATATACTTTGAGACATGGAACCAGTTGTCAGGGAAGAACTAGTCTGACTGGTTCCACTGCTTTTAGGTGACAAATGTTGCTTCTGACTAGCTGTAGGGGAAGTGATAATGTGAGAAGATCCAAAAATACCTTTTGGTGTCACTTCTTGGACTGGATCAATGGTATCAACTGATTTAATATATACATTCTTGTTTGCAGTTTGTTCAATCTCATCTTTGACTGTATCTAAAGGTTCAGACCTTTCCTTTAACATGGGAAGACTGTCACTGTCACATTCTAAGGTCTTTTGTTTATCATCTGATAATATATCTGAAACAGTAAATCCGTAACTTGGGGTTTTTGTTAAAATGTTTGAAGATGTCTGAGAATCCACTTTTGGTTTATTTTCTTCCAATGATTTCTCTTTCTGGTTTATATTAGGGTCTGACACAGTACCTGACGTCTGTTCCATCGGCTCATTTGTTTTGTTTTTTGCTGGTGAATTACTTTTCACACCAAGACTTGCTCCTATGTCAGTTTTGCATTTTGGGCTATGACTGGGCCGACAACCTGGAAACACTTCAGGTTCCGCCTGCGGCTTCATTGGGCTCAGACTGTCTAGCAAGGCATGTGCTGTGATAAGTGCCTCCTGAATGGATGAGCTGTCTTCAGAAATATTTTCAACTTCCATACTTTCTTCTGCACTGATTTCCTTGGTGCCTTCAATCAACCTAACTCTCTCTTCATTTTCATCATCTGTTTCTCCACAATGTCTATCTACTTCCATAGCATCAGGCTTATCTTCATGATTTTTTATATCATTTTCAGTTAGTGTAGTTTCTTTGTTAGAGTTTTTAACAGCAGAGATATCAACTTCATTCTTATTTTCCAACTTTACTTTGTCCTGACTCTCTTCACTGCTTCCACATTTATTGACAACCTTTTTATTCTTGAAACCTACATTAATTCCATTTTCATCAGTAACACTTGTAGACTCACTTATCTCCCTTCCATTGACAGCAGTGTCCTTAACTGTAACATTAACATCTATTTTCTTACTGTTTTCCTCAGCCACAGTATCAGCAACTCTTTCTGATTCTGCAAACTTACTGTTATCAATCTCATTCTTGACCCTTTCAGTTTCTTCACATTCCATTGGATTCTCAGCATCTTTAGATATGACATTCTCATTGTCTTTTTTTGACATATGGTCAACTGTAACAGGGGTATCAGTGTCCCCAGCAGTATCAGGGACAGGTTCAACCTCCTCGTCTGGCAAGTTTTTGTAATCTGGTACATCCACTCGAAGTCCAAGACTCTGGAAATAAACATTAGAAATGATTACTGACAAAATCGCCTAGCCCTGTTTCATTTGAAGAGCTTCATCTATAAGTTCACTTTAGAATTAAAGCAAATCCAGACTCATTTGTTGTTTTAATGATAATACTTATACTGTACAGAATGAAAACTGAGAACAGATGTACTGGCATTGTAAGTATTTTGCATGAAAATTACAATGTTCATGTACATTGAATTCTCTGGACTACTTAACACAAAGTAATGTCAGAAGTCTAGCAAAAACACATGCCTGTGATAAAGAGGATACAGTGACTTACATTTTACTATCATTGACTTTTAAACCATGATACAACTGTAAAATTAAGTTAGGCAAGATACTTTTTAACAGTTCAAGTGTTCAAAGGAAAAACTTCATGTATGCCAAACTGATAACTCATCACCAAGTATTGGCAGCAATGTATCCAAATAGAATGCTTATAAATGGTACACTCCAGTATCAAGGCAGACATATCTTTTCAAAATAATTAGCAGAATAAGGATATAATGGGACTCTTACTAGCGGAGGGTCAGACATAGTGGCCTTATTATATAGGTCAACCAGTATCTCTCCTATAGTCTTCCAACTGAAATAAACATTGATGGTACATCATAATTATGTTTATATTTCAAGATTAACAACTTCAAAACTGTTGTTAAATCAAAACCTTACCCACTTAGATACAACCCGAAAGTGCTTGATTTTTATAAATACTTGGAACGCGAGACTTAAATTTGACAAAACTGTTCAGCTGTAAATTAATGATGCAATCTCCATTTTCATGAAATTTACTTTTACTTTGGTAAACAAAACTGTTTATTTAATATCTTCGGAGTCTTATCCTATATATATTTTAGCATTACATTACAGTGAATGTTATATAGATTATTCAATAAGAAAAAACTGTCAACTGGGCTGGGCTATTAACTTTTGTGTTTAAAAATTGTAAACAAATAAAATGGCTAAATATTCATATCATTATTGATAAATAATTAGTATAGACAAGTGAAAGTGCTAAATTTATAATTCCTTCATATTTTCTGAGACAAAAATTTTTTATGAACGTCAGAATCTTACCTGTACTGTTTAATTCTTGCTGGAAATTTCAATCTTTCAGGTTCTGGAGGTTTACATACAATCTGGTTCCGTCGGCGCATCTGAAGTGCTTCCTCCACATACTGTCAATAGATGAATACAGCATGAAACTGCTTGTCTGGGACAGGTATTAATAATGAGACACATACCTATTTCCAAAGTTCACACGGAGTGTGAAAGGGTTCACTTTTTGTGGTTTATGTGAGAATTTTCAGGTTGAAAGCAAAAATAATATCTCTAGCCCATTCCAATTTCTTCAAAATCATATAAATGATGAACAAATCATTACCAGATGTCAATGTCAGTCATAAATTCCAAGTACAACAGGTTAACTAAATTGATTAATATAAGCATTTATATTCTACGAGTTTTTGTTGATGTGCAAGTTTTGGATGAATAGCAATAACATATGAACAATTTCTTAGTGTCTTCATGCGCTAATGAAAACCTTTGAACATATTTCTTTACGTCATGTATCTATCACTTATCATTAAACAGAGATAGAGCTAATAAGATACACATGCAGTACATCATCAAAAGAAATACATATCACACTGTGAAGTAAAGAAAACACGAGATGTTTGTGAAACATGTATGCCCCCTTAATGGCAACCAATAAATCAAGTTACATCAACTTCTAAACATGACCTTGACTGTTGACCTATTTAACACAAAATCAATATGGGTCATCTACAGGTCTGAGGACTGTAAGCCAGTGTTCTCTAGTTATTGACTGAAGGAGATCATGACCTTGACCTTTCACCTACTGACCCCAAAAATAATTGGGATCTCCTTTTCAGTAAGGGCAACCAGGATAGAGGTTTTAAGGCTGTGAGTCAAATGCTACTAGAGTTATTGAGTGGGCATGGTTTTCAAATTCAAGGTGACAGTGACCTTGACCTTTCACCTATGGACACTAGAAAGAGTAAGGGTCTACTCAGCAACCATCCTATGAAGTTTGAAGGCTGTGGGCCAAATGGTATTTGAGTTATTGATCGGACAATGTTTGGTCTACAGACGGATGGACAGACCTACTGACTGACACGTGCAAAGCAATATACCCCCAGACATTTACAAATAAATGCATGTAAAACTGATCAAGCTGAAAATTCTGTCTATGTAAGTGTAAAAACCAACACATTATATACCTCTTTAGCCTCCACTGGATCAATCTGGTGAGTATAGATGAAAGGATCACTGTAAGAATATAAAAATTCATGTAAATGTGAAATAAAATAAAGATTATGTTAAAGTTTGCAACACAATAACTATAACACAATCACAACTGAACCAACTGACTGCCCACCAAAATTACAGTAATAATGTTAAGAGATATTAAAGAATTAAACAAAATGTTCCTGAAAGAAACAAAACTAAATTCATTACATTAAAGAGTGTCTCCCTCAAATACCTTAGAGCACAAACAGACACAAACTGCCTTTAACAGCCTAAATACGCTCTTAAAATGCAGATGAAACACAATGAATTGAACAAATCACTAAAGAATGAAATCCCATTAAACTAGAAAAAATGTCTTTATGTCCCTTCTGTTTATTTTTTTCTATGAAAAAAAAATGTGACTCTAAGAAAATTATAATCATGCACATCACAGATTCTAAGACTTTTGTTTCCTTTGTTTCAAACTGAAAGCTTGGCTAGCTTTAAAAATACATCTGAGTAAACATAAATTAAAAGACAGATAAATTCTAAGACATACCAATTCTGAAAGAATTCTTCAGCATCTATTTTTAGCGAAGGCTGTTCAACATAGATCTTGTTCCTCAGAGCATAACCCTTATCATAGGTTGCATCTAGTTCAAATGCCCTCGCTATGTAGTACAAACACTCTGGATAATAAAAGAATTACAAGAGAAGTCATGAAATCTTTAAGAAGACACTGCACATGGTAAAAACATGTACATCATTATTTTAATTTCTTTTTCCTAAAAAATCATCAGTTTTTCATTCATACATTTGTATACAATACTATAACACCTAAAAGAAAGCAAAATATAAAACTCACATAAAAAAAACAAGACATTTTCTGGTATTCCACACATGCCAAAATACCTTGTGCATATACTCAAAAAAAACTATGGAAGACAACCTTATCTCATTAATTCTCTTTTTTTGTAAAATTCAACTGAGGATATTATCTGAACTTCAGGCTCTGTCATATTATCATTTTACAAGCAGTTTTTTCTTTAAAAAAAATGGGAGGCAAGGTAAACATTTTTTCTATGAAAGACTGGACTTGCAGACCTACATTTAAAATTGAACTTTTTTTAAAACTTAAAGGTCATGTGACACGAATTTTTTACCTCGAAATTTTCATATGAGCGAAAAATATATATCAAACTATGACTGTTTTACAAAATTCCGCAGGTAATTTTCATTTTAAAGATGTTTTTATAGCAAATTAAAATCCACATTTTACGCACTTCGTCGCGCGCACCTGTCATGAGCGAAACCGGAAGTGACGCACATTTATCCCTTGCCACTTTACACAGCTGCCTGGATTGTTATTAAAAACTTTAAAATTATGATGGAAGGTGAAAATGTAGACTGAATATAGTAAAAAAACAAAATTGAACAAGTTAAGCTAACATCATGAATATACATTGAAGATTTTTTAAATAAACAATTTAGAAATTTTGATGGAATTACGAAGCCAATGAGCAATATTATGTAGAGGCTAGTTTAATCAGGGTTGTAGAATTAAAAGATACATCAGTGAAAATATCTAGACTAAGACATATTTTTTCAAGTAACTGATCCAAAAAGATTTTGAACATGCTTATTTCTAACCGATGCAGTTTGTTGGAAGACTTGGTTTGCTAACTCCAATCGAGAGATTGTTTTCCATAAAAACATTCTCCTGACAGTGATGTGTTGCTTATTTGTATGTGGTATATTTTGTCTGAGGTACGGGTAAGTAATCTTTGACTAGATCTATGATATTTTTTTCATTATAAATGCATATCTTTTATTTTTGGCTTATTCATCCTACATTTTTTTGGAAAACAAAACAATAATGATAAAACAACAAATAATATGAAGAGGCCCTAAAAACTATGTCAAAATCATAACACAAACACATTGTTTGTTTTTTTTTTGTTTTGTTTTTTTAATAATTTGATCACATTTAGAAGTCGAATGTATTTATTTTCATCATAGATAGATCCATTACATTTAATTATCTAATTAAAATATGTATCTGCATGGAAGCTTCTTAACTAAAAATCATTCAGACATGTTAATTGAACAAGCTATTACATAATGTTTTCACAAGTGTGACTGATCAAAAGTAATACAATCAATTTGTAAGATCACTTGCCATAAAATTTTGCTATTTGTCTCAACTTTGTCATTGATTGGGTCATAACAAAAGTTAATTGCTTTGTTTTGACAGCTATGCAGAATATACAAGGGTCCCATTTGGGCAGGTTAATTTGCATAAATCCCACAGTATAAGGCGTGATTTATGGATCTTTGACATTTCATTGGATATTTATTTATAAGCAGACACAACTTTCTACTTGATGGACATGCCATATCATTATTTTTCAAACAATATCCCAACGTGAAAATACACTGTAGTGTGAATTTCCATTCCAGTGAAACAAATGTTAACACATAAGATCACCTAAGTTCACTTCAATTTTACTACACTTAAATGAAAAAGAATTTGTTTATGACGTTAACATCAAGTGAGGAAGTATTACGCAGCATGTAAAAACGTTGAGGGAAAGTTTTTTTTTATAGAACCACAACATGGAAGAAATTGGAATATTTATTAATATATATGAAGGTAAATTCACAACCCGTTCTCCCGGCACACAGTTTGAATTTACTTATAAAAATCGAGAAGTAATCACATTATTTTATTTAATTTACAATTTATAGCATGATATTTTTGTAAGTGTGCCTTTATCGTGTTTCTTGCACTTCTGGTTTAGTGTTATTTTTTCATTTAAAACGGATGCGTTATGAGCAGTGTAATTTCTGCACTACTGCCTGGTACAGTAGGGATAAATCTACGTCACAGCCAAAAGTTGCGGCGGAAACTACCGATGTCGAAACGGAAACAGCCGACCATCAAAAACACGTTTTTTCTTATCAAAAGCAATATTTTCACAATTTCGCAGTTAAACCATTTTAATCAGTACATTATGATTATTTTGAATAGACAAAGTTGCTATAGTCGTGTCACATGACCTTTAAATCTATACCCGACATCACTATTCTCGCGGTATGTCAGTCATGCCATATGGGTAGTGTTTACAAACAAAGTTTGTGACCTATTTTTCCCACACCAAGATGTAACGCTCTAACTTGCAATCATGGGCAGTTTCTTGGAAAGTTTTAGTCCGTACTTTAAAAAAAATCCCATTACAATGCATTCGTTTCCCAGACGAGTAATTTTGTGACAGTGACACAGTAAACAGTGTTCATTTAGTATTAATTTTGATGTTGAATAACAATTTAACTTTTTTAAGCAATGTTTGATCATTCCTGTTAGTGATTCGTTGACAGACTATAAAGATTAACTGCAATATAATGTTGTAGAACTGGTTGACCTATTTACCGCGAGATTAGTGATATGACGTAATTCAACAATATGGCTGCCCACTGTGATAAATTTACCACATGATTGATTTTCTTGACATATTTAAATGGCATTTTTACACATTCTGCAATGGAAAAAGGATAAAATATCGTGATGATTACGAAAATTACTGATGTTTCTTGTTTTTTAATTATAGTTAGCCAAGTGGTAATTACCGCAAGATTACAGATGAGCAGTATAGGACCGCTTCATCTGAGAAAATAATATTTTCATTTCTAATTTGTCCTAACTTACCAATATAATTGTTCAATGCATACAATATGGTAATAAGATTATCCAGACATGGCCAGTGTTTTGAATTACATTCCAGACCCTGTTCAAATGCTAACATTGCAAGCTGGAAGTCTTCAAGTACAAGAGCAGTCATTCCAACCTTGTACCACACAGTAACTTCAGAGTTGTCTATCTTCACAGCCTATGTAGGGAAAACACAAGTTACTTTCAAAACTGTTGAAGATACTATTAATCAAAAAGATTTTTTTCCTTTAATATTTTGCATATGACCTGCTCTAATATACAAACATACATATGTTTTTAAACAGTTTTAGTGGCAGAAAACTTTAAGAAACAGACAGACAATTCGGAAAAGTGAAGAGCATCTTTAAGAAATTATCAGTCAACAATATTAAGACCAATGAATTATTCAAAATGACCTTTTAACCTTTACACTACTGGTGGCAAATGTATCATGATCTACACTGCTCATGATTAGTTAGTAGATTTTAAATTCATACCCCTATAAATGATTAATGTACCTGTTTGAGTTAAATGATGGAAAAGTCCATTTTTGAAATTCAGCAGGGTAAGGGTTAAAAATTTCTCACCTCAAGATAACATTCTAAGGCAGTTTTATAGTCCTTTCTTTTAGTTGCCATGGCAGCAAGGTTCTTCTGTATAGAGTACAACAGCTGTAGACCTGGGTGAATAGCATCTTTTCCCCTCTCTTCAAGTAAATCATATGCCTGAAATTTTATGAAAGAGCAACACATCACTGAGATTAACCTTATGACATTAGGGACAAGAAGAAGTCGAAATGTGAGCAGTACTATTTCTTTACTACTCGTTTTACATTAAGCTGCGTTAAGAAATCCTTGAAAATCTTCTGGTCTGAAATTGTATGCTTAGATATTTTGTAAGTCCAACGTTCATTTAAATTCGTTGGGGTCAAAATTGGCCCAAGGGATCCTATTTGTATAAAATATAAAATCTTCAACTCTGAAACTGTAATTTTGTTTCTAATGCTTGCTCAACCTACAGCCAAAGTACTCAGGTGAGCAATTCAGGGCAAATTATGGCCCTGTTGTTTATTTTGTTTTAATAGGATAGTGTATTATTCTTGTAGAAAAGTTATACTCTCATTCTGACTTCTGAACAATGAAGAAAAAATAAAGGCTTTTTAAGTCTAACAAATATTTGCTGTCTGCATTTTATATGTATAGAATACATGTAGATCTGCTATTACGGCTAACGTTACCTTGACAGTAATTACTAATTTATTAATGGGAATGAAAAGTGGGAGCTATCAACAATTCTGAGCACAATTCAGTGACTGGGGAAGTCATGCACAATGTGCAATTTGTGCATTGTTTTGGACAAGGTCCATAGATTTAACCGTTGCATACGCAGTATGCCCCAAGTAAATTTTGTTCAAAGTCTTATGTAAAACAACTTAAAAATAAATGAAAACTGACAAAGAACTGAAATCTGCTTGGTAACATTTTTTAGAACTTCTTCTACAATACGGCACATTTAGGGTTACCTTGCGACATAAGCAGATTTGCCTCCAGTAAAATCAATTTCGTTAAAATAAATCATGACGGAAAAAGAAATTGTCAAAAACCAATTTTTTTGTTTAAAAAAACAACAACAACATTACCATTTCATTTAATACTGACAGAAAGACACCTTTTCGACGTGTAAAAGTAGAATGTTTTATTTGCCAAGAAAGGTAACCGCCTGCGGGTTTTATCACAACCGCGCACTTGACATATAGAGTTTTTGTTTCAAACGTGCCTCTGAAGAAAAAAGTCAAGAATGAAGAAAACCGACTAGTTTTATGCCAGTTTATCCTGAAAAATGTCCCAAACTGAACAAAAACAGCTTGCCGGAACAGAATGAAATATTGTTGAAAAATGAGAGTGCCACTCACAATTTCTCTGCCAATTTGGACAAAAATTTTAACACTGTTTACAACTGTAACTAAAAAAAACTTCACAAATTTTCTTTTCTAATGAAATTAAAAACTGCACATTGAAACTGAAAATCCCCCTTTGACTTGAAAACCATGGGGCATTTTTCCAGTTTTCAAAAATTCTTTCCCTATCACCAAGAACTCTCAAAAAAAATTACACCTTTCCTATCTCAGGATAGTAAAGACAAATCTTAGTGTGAAATAATGTGTGGTAAGTTGATCGCTTTCAATATACAGATACAATTATGACATAAAGGCTGTACTGTTGATTTCTGTCTTATTACCTCAATGAGGAATTCATGCTCGATGAGATCATGGAAAACTTCCTCTGCCTTTTCTGACTTTCCTTGCCGTAACAAGTCCAAAGCTTTAGCATATAAAGTGAAGGTTTCAGCTTCCTATAAATAACAAAATTTGATAACCATTTTAAAGACAAAAAATATTTCTGTACAAGTTAGTTTCAATCCAAATCATTCAACAGAATATTGTAATATAGCATTTGAAACAACATATTGTCACTTTCAATTTGTGTTGTACAAATTATCTGTTGACTATCAGCTGCAAACTTTTTATTCTCTAAAATCAAAGCAGATTACACTTTGTGCTTATTCAACAACAAAAAATCAATGTCCAACTTCACTTATCACAAATTTACAATTAGCTTAATTCTCACAAATAAACGCGGCATTTATAAGGGTTTGAACAATTTGTCTTTCATTAACACAGTAAAAGTTTCTTATTCTAGTCAATTTATTCATCTTTCCTCCCTTTTGGTGTAAATTTATCAAGGTCTAAAATAACCATACACATAAATTAGAAAGGACACCATACCTTTGCTTCTTTTGTTGCTTCTCTGCCACAAACTTCACTCTGGCTGCCTTCACTGCTGAAGCTTTCATTGAGTGCAGCTATTCTAAACTGTAACATTATTGATATTAGTATTAGTTTTGTCTACTATTCAAATAGTTATTAAAAAATTTTCATGACAGATATTAGATGACTATATTTACAAAATCTAACTTTTTAACTGTGTTTTCATCCAAAACAATGTTTTAAAAAAATCCGCTGTAGAACTAAGAACTTAAACACAATCAATGTAAAAAAACAGATGTATCAAAAAACACAGTCACCAGAAGGTTGGACCCAGCCCCCTCCACTAAACTACTCCTGCACAAGAGTATTACTCTGAGTAAAAAAGCATAAAAATCATGATAACATCTGCCATACATCTGTTTCTATTGTTATCGTTTTGTGTTTTGAGATTTCGCCTGATGAATCTTTAGCTGTGTTTTGCTTTGTTTGTTTATATGGGATGACCAGTTCAGGTTTCTACTTTACTTCAACCATACCTGCCATACTTTTTCTGGCCATTTCCGGGATTTTGATATCGAATGGGACGGGATTCCTTTTTTGGCAGGAAAAGCCATGCACGTGCTTCAAATACACATCAGTACCATCAGTTTCATACCTTTTATTTTAGTTGCAAGAGCATAGTAATTGTGTAGCAGTAATCATAAAATTATAACTGTGTACCATTAATTAATTAACATCATAAACTCGAATTCAAGCTGAATCACGGGCGTTTGATGACAGCCTGGTCTATGCTTTGTATTACAAGTATCGGCGCGATTTGATCGAACATTAAAATATTCATCACGAATACCTTTTAAACTTACCTTTTCTTTGACGGACCGATATGTGAAAAACTGTGAAGTTTAATTTTGAGCAGCATCTCTATCGATACCAAATTCTGTCGACAGCAAATAAACCACAAACAAGTCAATGATTTAAAAATCATAGTCTTTGTCAGCAAAGTTGACGTGCATTTGGATTAAAATTAATTTTAAGTAGCATCTCTATTAACACCAATTACCGCGGCGACAGTCTTTGAAAGGGGCAGATTTCTTACAAATTTATTAATGCACCGAAGGTCAATAAATCGATAGCCGATAGCAGTCATTTGTTAATTGGTTATCAATGACACGTGATGTAATTGTCGAATCGGAACATATTATCATAACGAATAATAAAAGAATTAGCAGCGTGTCAAAAATTTGACTGGTCTGATCAAAGGTATGTGCGTTTTTCATGTTTTCCGGGACATGGGGTGTCTTTCCAGGACTCTGGGACGGGCCCTCAATTTCCGGGACAATCCTGGACGATCCTGGACGTATGGCAGGTATGACTTCAACTTCATCTTATTACTGCCAAAAGTCAATACTGACTATACTAGGCATGTATAGTAACTCCTAAGTATTTTGCATCTGAAGGGTCCAAACTTCAAGTGACTGTGCAAACTTACAATGCATTGTCATTTTCTTACAGGATAAGTAAATATGGAGGAATAAGACACATCACTCACCATATTAATGGCTTTGACAGACGCAATTTAGAGGTAAGTTCACTGTAGATCAAAAACGGCCACCATGATCATGTCCTCTTTAAAAAGACTTTATTAAGCATTGTTACTGATGTGCTTTGGCATTTTAAACATTAACCAGAAAAAACACACTTCTGGTCAGACCGGTAGTATTTTGGCATTCTGTATACACAAACTCTCATTGGAAAGACTGAAAAAGTGAAACATTCTAGTGCTAGTTACAAAAAAAGCATAAAACTTATCCGAATATACAACAATCCGAAATGTAGTCACATAAAAGAAACATAATTCCACAATTTAAAACCTCAACAAGACTATACGCTCTTAAGTAGTGTCTTTAAGGATTATTATAAAGACAACACTGGAATACTTGAAAAATGAGGTTTAAACGTGCAAAATAACCCGTTTATCACTTGTTTTCGCGATCATTGGTTGTGAAAATGAACTCTTGGTATATGAGGACAAATATGGTGCTAGAGAGCATCAAATTTAAAAGATGAACGATGCCACACTATGATACACCTACTTTTTGTGTTGCGTCATTATTATTCTAAGAAAATGCAATTTTAATATCCGGCGGTAAACAAAAACAACGAAAGTAGACTGTCGTTAATTAACTAACAGAAACAGTTATAACTACTGAAAACGAGAAAAGGAGCTTTCCTTTTGTTTTTGTTATACAATATTCTGGTTTGACATTTCACTTGAAGAAAATAACAAAAAACTTTAAAGAAATATTTAAAAAGACAACTTTATATTTCTCTATAAATTGTATTACAATAGTGTTTTAATTGTCTGTAACGTGGTATTTTTTTCTCCAGAAACGCCCAAGAGCCAACTTCAGTTAAGGTAGTTCCGTAATTACTATATTGATAATCTGCAAAACGCCTACATTTGTTTCGTTTGAATTAGTAAACGCTCATAAATGTACCGTTAAAGGTGCAGTATTGTTTCTCAGAATATTATTGTAACGTTATTTCCATTCAAACACAAAATAGAGTATACACAGCATCTACATCTGAAGGCGTTTATTAAAAGTTCATTTGGAATCTGTTTTTGTATTCAGGATTAGTGTGCCTTTTTTTCCCAGTGTTACAAAACCCTCTATCATAGTGAACGGCAGTATTCTTTGTTCTTCGACTGTTTTTTTTCCCCCCAGTTATACCGTGCAGCCTCGTTATAACAGCAGTAGGACTATTCGCCAGTTATAGCTCAGTGCACTCTTTCTAACCTTTATGCAAGGTGAACTGAAGAGCAGCCGTCACAGAGTTAAGCGTCAGACTCCCGAAACATTGTTTCGAATTCCAAGAGGGGTAATAGAGTTCAATTGCATTCCGCTTTCCACACTTTTTGGAGTCAGTACCGGTTTGAACATACAGAGCAGTCACCAAGCATAATAAATGTAGGCTTAAACTGCAATAACTTGTTTCAAAACCGATATAAAATAAATAGGTTTAAACCAAATAATAACTAAAATAATAACTATAATCATACTTGTGGTGTGGTTATTTAAATTAACACTTTTCCAACATTTATGGTCGGCATACACGTATCCTAGGCCTATGAATTAGTCTACCGTATCAGCATGAGAACCTGAATATTACTTACTACTTACTGACCGCTTTAAACATCGAGTCCAAAATAAAAAAATAAAAGACAAATTACTAGGAACAAATGTATTTGAAACAAATGACAGTGCCTATCTATTCAAATCATGTCCGTTTTGTTTAAATAAATTATTTTAGATTGAAAATGAAAAAAGACGCTCAGTATAAAAAGCTGAGTTGGAACACATGGCACCTCAGGAAAATTCATTTAAACGGAATAAAACAGTCTCGAAGAGAACTAACACTTGATATGATTTGCAAATAAAAGGTAAGACTGACTTAAAGTAATGCCCGACACGCCGATTTGCAAGAATTACAAGTGTATGGTAAAATATCGTACCAAATTTAAAAGAAATACTAAATCTTTTAGATAGAAGCACGTAAGAAAAGCAGATATAATCAATTTATGATTATTGAATAATGTGTAAAAAAAATTGTCTCATTGTGTTGACAAATAAATCCTTTTGATGCAAGGATGACCTGAGCTTCATTCATCAACTCATGATCAGGATAAATTAAGTGAGCATGTTTGCATGTTGTTTGTGCGTTGTTTGCACCTATATTTGACTCAAGTAATCAAAAAAGTCGTTACGTCTGAGTCGTGTCAACAGCGTAACAGAGTATGATAGTATATAAACAGAATGATCTCCAAGCTCAATTAAACAGTGATTGAATTGTTTAGCAATCAGGAAATAATAAGAAAAGATCAGCAACAGAAGCTAACAGATTTATCTTGATTGAAGACTAACAGTTTGGGAACCATGTATGATAATGTAAGAAATTTTTTCTTTGGTTTCTACCTGATTCTCGGTTATGTAAGCTGAAATTCATTAGTGACTATTCCAACTAAAAACTAACTGACTTATTTTCAAAATAATTGTATTCAGAAGTGAAAACACTCGGGCAAATGGTTTAATTGAAGATTATTTAAGCAACATGTTAGTGTTACTTTTTTGCAGCGGTATGAAAAACGAGCAATAAAGATATCATATACCGAGCATTTCAAATAAGCATGTATGTAGTCGTACATCAAAATACGCCACGCGTTAAGGCGAGCATGTAATTACAGTTCACATCAATATTATGCAGTGCAAGTAAAAACTAAATATTTTTTCGTTGTATTTCAAGTGGTTATACTGAACTGACTATTGTAACCCTTTTCTTATAGATTCATCAGAATATAGGGAGTAACAGGCAAGAGAATGATAGCCAAAATGGTTATTCATATCTTCAAGACATCAATTCAAATTGTGCATTAGCGCCGTCGATTTCTACTACAAACCCAGGGACGGAAAGCCCAGTCAGCGTAAGTCTACCAGGACAGACGACGAATAGCGTCTCACCAATTCTGCCAGGAACCGGGAGAATAACCCACAACATCATGCGCCTGCTCAATGATTCTGATGAGCAGCAGATACACTTCCCCACCAATCAACCATCAACCGTACGCTACTCGCCTTACAGTACCGCTCACTTCATGTCTTTTAGATACAAGATGCTAGACGGCAACAACAAATCGACAGCGGAGAAAGGTAAAAATAAATCCAGTAATGATAATTGACCATCTTAAATTGATTGGACTAGAAATAATTGGACTATTTTACATTGGTCCGTAATATCTTCGCATTTCTAAATATATATTTGTTTTAAGATTTAATTTTACTATTTTTAAAAAGAACTTTTTTTCTTACAGTTGCTAGCCTTGAACATTCCACATGTACCGACTCTGGCGATATGTCAATTTCTTCTGATGGGTCCATCTCTCCAAGTTTATCCAGCGCCAGATCTTCACCTTGTAGTTTAGAGTCTTCTTCCATAAGCGACATGTCCACTAGTTTTAAAACATCTTCGAAAAATGACACTTTGTCAAGCATCGAATCTCCATCTTCAAGACACTATACCTCATCGCTAGAGGGCGCAGTGTCAAGTGTTGAGTCCCCACCGAGCTCTGATCGTGAAACATCTTCGCCTTTGACCTCTACAAAGACGCAAGGTAGTGGAGTAGCCGACAGTGATGAACAGCCAAAGAAGAAGGCGCGAACAAACTACACGAACGAACAAGTTCATGCACTGTTGAAAATATTTCTCGAGACACCTTATCCCGACTCGGAAATGATGGAAAATATTGGGAAAGACTTGGGCATACCCGAAAAGAAAGTAAAGGTAAATCAAATAGAATAACATTGAATATAAATCAAGCAAGCCGCAATATAGGAGCCTTTATTTTTAAAATTAACCCCACATCGTTACTATTATTTTTCACTTCGTTGTCAGCTTATTGTAATTATTATCAAAGGTATTTACATTTCAAAAAACACCGTGCAGCCATTTGATATCACTCTATGTCAGACTTAACGAATGTTAAGATGATACTTTTCTTTCCCTGTTTTTTTTTAAACAAACAAAGTTTACAATTATTAAATACCGTATCTTTTCTTACAGATCTGGTTCCAGAACAAAAGAGCAAGATGGCGTAGGCGAGTCAATGTCAATAACTGTCAACAACCATTGTTTCCAATGTCTCCGGTGCCACAGCCTGCATCAAACTATGGGTTCGTGCCAACAGGACATATGATAACGTCATTGCCTGTCCCTAGAAGCAACCCTTACTACCAATGGATGCAAGGATACCCAAGCCACAACAGTGCAAGCATTCCCAGACTTACCGACCAGATTCCACCAAAATTTCAAGGATATAATCAAAGCACTGCAGCGCAAACCCAATATTCGGTTTCTATGGCGCCATTTGTACCTAATACGTCATCAGTTCATTATGGCGGAACACTTGTACATCAAAGAATGATGTCAACGCCAACCAGGCAGTCGTTCCAATATACACCACAATTGCATTCATTTGCTATTAACTAAGATACTGGTACATACATCATTACGTGTTGTTATTGTTTTATTTCTGTTATATTTATTAACCTTATTTGTTGAGCACTTGATGATATCAGAGATGTATATGTAATGTACGTCTCTGACGATTTGTACTGCAAATTTCTTGTACAAATAAATAAGTCAATGACAGTTTATTTGTTCTTTTCTCTCTTTTGTCATTTGAAGCTATGTTTTGGTTGACATAAATGGTTCGTCTGAAATATTTAGCTCCGAAGAGGAAGTTTGTGAAAAAAGGTCTTTAACTCCCGTATAAAGTTCTGCAGCCGATTTTCGAAGTAAAATGGGTGACCTTCTTGTGTGACACCGATCTTCACAAAGTTCACACCTTATCTTAATCCGGCAGTAAGCTTATGTGCTTTTTAATGTGCTTCATTGTAAAATCTTATATTCTTTCTAAGCTGGTATACTAGAATATAGATATATTTAATGAAATATAAATGTTATTAAGCAGGACTTACATTTACATAGGTAATATTTTCTAATCTCGAAAAACAGTTGCTATGATTAAGGTCTTAAGAACTATTACGAGTAGTTATTTAGCTGTCTATTGTCAACTGACGTTTTTCTACACACATTAGACGTCCCATGGCTCATTTTCTAGTGACGGCTTAAATGCCGTTTGGAAATAGCAACTTTTACTACTACAACAGACATGGCCATCCCTCTACCGGAGCAATGTTGCAAATAGCAATGTGGCCAATGGAGAATTAAAAAAAGTGAGGCAATCCAGATTTATAATACCAGCATATTGCTTATACCCTCAATATACTGGTACTCAATGTAGTTGGATAAAATATCTACTAAACCCTTACAGTAGGTTTTGAGTTGTGTTCGGAAAATGTTTATTTGGATATTATAAAGTGACACGATTCAAGAATGAGTGTAGGGTTACGGTTCATATGCACTACACCTCCCGTTGAAGTCCTTTCCCACTGTATACAATAATGTATAAATTCCCCTCATAACTTTTCGAGTTATCCTGTAAGCAAGTAAAGTATATCTAAGGAAGTATATCAATTCAAGAATGAACGTAGGTTTACGGTTCATATGCACTACACCTTCCGTTGAAGTCCTTTCCCACTGTATTCAATTATGAATAAATTCCCTTCATAACGTAAGCAAGTTGGTGGGGAGGGGGGGGGGTGGTGGGGGGGGGGGGGGGGGGGCACATACCATTTTCGATAGATCTAAAAGTTACTCCCTGTAACTTTTTTAATTTGCCTTAATTCCACCAAAAACTACTACAGAATGCAGGAATTCGCTCCTGGCAAAATAAAATTGAAATAAAATAAAATAAAAATGAAAAATTCTGGGGGAGCATACCACCGGATGCCTCGGTGTTTTTTTTCCAAGACTGGCTACGGCACTGAACATATGGAGCTAAGTTATGGACAAAGGTATTGCTAAAACTGAAAACAAAGGGAGACAATTCAAAAATGCTAATAGCTGAGGTTATTGTTCTTACATAATGCATTTTCTCTCAATATCATCCTTCATTGTGTGAAATTTAAACGGAACCATTTGTTAGTTTTAAAGCTATTCTCTAGATAAGCGTTATAGAACATAAGAAAAAGAAATCATTAAAAAAAAGAAAAACGGCAGACTTATAATTCTTTGACACTGCATTTCATCTTGGTGTTCACTATCAGTATGTGAAACATTAACACAATCCTCTTGATACATGTAGTTTTCTTGCGGACCAAGCATTTACAAAACAGCAAACTTTGCTGAATGTTCACTGTAATTGTGTCAATTATCAACTAAATCCCAGCAGTAGTTTTTGAGTTGTGTTTTGGGCGTTGTTATAGTAATATTATAAAGAGACATAATTCAATACCACGGCAAGTTAAAGTTATGATTCTTAGACAAGTAAACAAGGATTATATAGAACCGGGAGATCATCTAAAAGGAAGCAAGATAAAGTTATGATTTTACATACTTCGCTTCTTCTTTATGTTCTCTAACAGTGTGTGAAATATTAACAAAATCCCTTCTATATAGTTGTCAAGTTGTCTTGCGGGCAAGCATTTATAAAACGAAAGGGAGATAATTAAAAAGTGGAAAAGTCATGATTTTGCACACTTAATGTTACTCAGTGTACTTGCTTATTGTATGAAATATCAACTAAATCCATTCAGTATTTTTTATTTGTGTTTTGCACATTCCTAATTTAATATGATAAAGGAACATAGCTCAAGAACGAGGAAAGGTAGAGTTACGGTTCTTAGAACCGCACTCCCCCTTGAGGTCATTTAGCGTTGTATGCAATATGAACGAATTCCTTTTAAAACTTTTGGAGTTGTTCTCCCGACAAGCAAAATATATAACAAGCAGTAAAGAATAATAAAGGGAGAGCATTCAAAATAGAAGAAAGACAGATTTATGTTTTTTGCATACTGCACATTCGCTAAATATACTCAATCATTCTGTGAAATATCAACAAAATACCGTCAGTAATTTCTGAGTTGTGTTTTGCACATTCATACAGAAATATGATAAAGGCACACAATTAAAGAACATTGCAAGGTAGGCTTAACGGTTTTTAAACACTGCATTCCCAGTTGAGCTCCTCTATCATTCTGAGCGATATGAATGAATTCCCTTTAATATTGTTGGAATTACATTCTAGACAAGCACAACTATAGAACGGGAAGAAAACCGGACAAGCTAGAGTTATGACTCTTAAATACTGCAATTTCTCATAATTTCTCTTTATAATTATGTATTTTAAGAAATTTCTTTTATCAGTATAAGAATTATGCTCCAGACAAAAATGTCGCGGACGAACAGACGGACAGAGATCAATACCATATTCCTCCCGCATATCGACCTGAGATAAAAAGTGACAGGAATTTCACTTGAATATAATATTGAATTTATAGAGGTTTATAGAAAAAATGAAACTTTGTCGGTCATAGGTTATATACTGATATTCTACTTTTTTCCATGTTGTGTCATTGTATTTAGTGTTTCCAAAAAAAAAAAAAAGAAAAAAAAAGAAAAAAAGGAAAAATCTTCTCCGCATCCGTTCGTTAACCTCCGAATGGTCCATGACAACCCAGTTTTGAACTGTATATATATATATATATCTTTATATACGATTCAAGTTAGATCAGAAATCCTGAGAAACTATTGCTTTGTTCGAAATTATGTTTACTGGTAAGACATGCACGGAAAGACATGCACGGAAAGGCTCCCAATACATTTTTAGGTAGACGGGGCATTCACTGAGAAAAGTACAAATAAGCAATTTAACGTCTTTGCTAACAACTGTTTTTTTATAAATGTTGTAAGCAGTTTATTCTCAACCGCTGAAGGTCTGTTCGTCCGTCTATTGATATATTCTGCATAAAAATCATTAAAATATCATAGTTGTTTCAAAAATTTTACGAATGAAAGAAGACAAAGAGTATTATTGACCCTTACCCAAGAGACATTGGTTATGTGGAAAGTAAGTTTATAATATATTGGGACACCTGACCTGTTTAAACTGAGTACAAAGAAGAAAATGATTGTTTTAGAGTTACTTGTAAACGTTTCTTTTCCTTTAGAAGTCAATGATAGGTAACTTCGTCATCGCGGACCTGTTTATGCTCTCTTTTTTTATAATGTGAAATTCTAGTTTAGGTCTGAAAACGGGTGAAAGTTTTTATCTGAATGCATGCTGAAAAAACTTTCACCCGTTTCCAGGCCTAAACTAGAATTTTTCATTACAAAAATTCTTTACATCAATACAAAGTACACCAGCCAATCTTCGGTGCACGTCATGATTTTTTGCGACTCTACTGATTTCTTATTGAAAAAGATCATTTTACCTTTCAAGCGACGGATTGTTGACAAAAAATGGTCCGCGGGAGAGCATAAAACAGCTGCGAGATGATGTAGTATCCTACCATTGGAAGTTAGGCAATAAAATACGCACAGAACTGAAAGTAAAGTCCCAGGATCACAAAAGTAGTTTTAATTAATTTAAGTGAATACAATAAGATTATGGTTCGATCATTATCCTATCAGTATATTTATTTTTTTATCGGTAAAATCAATGTGATACTGGGACTTTAAGCTACACAGCTCATTTAAACTTTCGGAAATGAAGCTTTACGTATTTGTGACAATTGCAAATAGTTGTGAATGTAGAGAATGTCTGAAATATAATGTGTCATGGATTGGGGGATACTGGCGATCACTATAATTAATCGTCGTTCAAATCTTAATGACATTTGCACATATACGCTATAATAGCCAGTTGACTAGAATGAATATTAAGTTCACGTCGTGTCCACTTTGGTGGTGGGTAAAAAAACGTAATAAAAGTTCACTCATGTCAAGGTTTTTCAACTCTTGATAGTAAACAAGAAAGTTCTACATCATCAAATGATGTGTTTAGATCCATTTCTAGTTGAAAATGTCATCTCAAAATTTACAAGACGCCCTATAATTCTTTGTGTCTGCTTGCTATAAAGATGTTCGGCACGATTTGTATCAGTGGAAGCATCACAGAAGGACAACAGAAAGACTCTAAATTTATTTGCCGCAGTAAAGATGGTGGACAAGATCTGTTGACTGGTTCTAAGTTTCAAGTCGAAGATTGGAAGCAAAAAGAAGCTGTCTGTTTCTTTGTTTTGATGTCAGTTAAGAGATGTTCGCTTTGACGGAACGAATAAAATCATGATAAACATGCGATTGATGTTTGCTGCGAAGATGGTGGAAAGGATCTTTAACACCTATGTATAGTTATAGTTCATTCAAGTGTGTGTATGTGATACATAACTTCTACCCTGTCCCCAGTATCAGTGTGGCCATACCAATTGCTAAATGACGTCATTTAGGCTGTCGCAAGCAGCTTTTTTGCATCTATTCGTATGGAATGCGGGTTGGGACATGCCAGTTGCCAGTTGCTACTTGAGAGTCATTCAGACGCTTGATATGGCAAGTGGCAAATGGCAAGTGGCAAGTAGCAAGTGGCAATTGGCAAGTAGCAACTGGCAACTAGCAAGTAGCAAATAGCAAGTGGCAACTGGCAAGTAGCAACTGGCAATTTGCAAGAAGCAACTGGCAAGTAGCATATAGCAAGTGGCAAGTAGCAAGTGGCAAATAGTAAGTAGCATGTCCCGACCCGCATTCCATATATTCGGAGGAGAAAATTGCTGTAAGTATCTTATTTTTTTCATTTATTATAAATTTTTTATGGTATATGCGCATGCGAAGCAAAAAAAATTATGCCCTACACATTGGTCCTGACGATTCATTTGTCAGATGTACAGAATTTTCTAACATCATTACTGTTAGATGGCTCTGAAAACCCTTTAAATTGTACTTTGAATATTTTACAAGAATTTGCTTTTTACTCAGGTTTAAGGTTAATTTTGAGAAAACAAATATTGTATGGATAGGCGCTTCAAAATATAGCACACGGTCAATAAAAACAAAATGGAAATTAAATTGGAGTACTACTTCGTTTAAATGGTTGGGTTTGATATTTCACATTGATCTTGATAAAACGACTGACCTAAATTTTAGGGAGAAAATAGAAAACAAAATATCAAAAACTAGCATTCTCCAGAAAAGAAGAGAACTTGCAGTGAATAACAGTGGTGAAAACTTTTCTTTTACCATTTTTGACTCATCTTTTTACAACCTTACCTAATCCTGATAGTGAAATGATAAACTTTTTATTGATTTCATATGGCAAAGTACTCCAAAAATTAAGAGGTCTGTTATAACAAAAGACAGAACTGACGGTGCTCTGAATATGATAGATGTTTTTTATTACGTGGAAAGTCTAACTAAAATTAACGTCTTTAAAAATAATAGTTATGGCAAGAAATAATACGTGTTACGGTTAATAACATAGTAAATTTTGAAAAAAAATGTAACTTTGGTAAATTTTACGTAAAAGTAGTGGTAAAATAATGAAAAATAATTTTTGGAAAGATGCTTGATAAGTTGATATGCATATTCTCAGTTGATCAACAATATACAGATTTCAACAATGCAAGGCTTTTCAGAAATGCACCGTTTTATAACCCTAATTGTTTTAAATGATAACAAAGGTATATCTATTAAAACATGGTATGACAAACGTATAGGACACGTCAAAGATATTCTAAAAGAAAATGACACCTTTCTTGATAAGCATGAGTTAGAAAGGAAAACGGATTTAACTATAATTTTTTAACATATCTAGGTGTCAAAAATGCTGTGAGGAAATCTTTTAACAAATTACATTTTAAAGATGATTACTTTTGCATAGAGTATATCTTCTCCTATAATACTAGCTTACCTGAAGGCTTACTATAAGAAAACCGTCTATTATAGAAACATTGTATTATATGAAAAGTCGTATGTCTAGAATTATGTTGTTTTTGAAAGTTTATATAGTTTGAAATAATTTTGTAAGGCTGGTAGGGGATGGTTCCCCGACCCCTGCTTAGTCTATGGACGGGGAGAATAAACGAGTTACCCAGTTTAGGGGCCTATAAAAAAGTATAAACAATTTCAGTTGATTAAATAATTTAAATGGCATAAACACAAGTAAATTCAGAACCGCGCTGACAAAGTTCATACTGTCTTCACACAACCTCGAAATTTCGAAATTCAGGTATAACGGAAAGAAAATGTACGAAAAATGAACGAATGAACATGAAGATGAATATCATTTCTAAAAGTATACCCGACATATCACGATATCTTAAACCGTGCCATCGAAGATAGACAATAGAAAATCTAAGATCTAGTGAAAAAATACAAAGAACTTAATTTATCGAAATATTTCTTTCAAAATTCACCTCCGAATGTGAACTGAAATCATAGGTTGACATTTTATAGATGTTCACATTCTACTTCTTTTAAAGGTTGATCAACTAAAAAATATCAGATCTATAAATAAAACGGTTCAACACTTTAAGCATAATAAATTAGGCTAAGGAATAATCTAATGCATGGTCAGTTAATGTCCAGATATTACGTATTACAAATATTTGTGTAAAGAGCGTCGCTATTTTTGTTGATATCGCCTGTTTTTAAATATTATAACTTTGCTACCTTCTCAACTTTCAAAATAATACAAGTTAACACGTGACTTATGATGAGTAGAGGCTATAAAAGTTACACTTAATGTTAACGGTAAATTTCACCATTGTGATAATCGCTCATTAAAACACGTGCGATTTTGTTGTTTAATCCGTGACCTTGCTCGTTCTTGCTGTAGTATAGTGGCCATTGTTTGGTCTTGCAGATGTACATGGTGCAGTTGTTGGTGATGTTTCGATGTTTTGTTTGATTTCAACATAAAGGTAAAGTTTTTGTTTTTGTAATACATTTTAATAATGCTAAATTATTAGAGTTCTATTACACTATTACCTGCTTGCCCAAATAGTGATGTTATGCTATTTTACTAAATGTCAAAATGCATAAATGTTCACCATGAACAGATGAAAATATGCTTATTCTGTAAGAATATTATCTCAAATATCAAATACTCACTTCATTTGTATAATGTCAAATCAACATATTTGTGGTGGCGAGGAGGTTACTATGGTATAATATAAGAGACACGATTTATGGTGTCAGGGCCTTAATTGAGATTAAGGCCCTGATGGGGCCCTGATTGTGCCATCACGCAGAAAGTGATTATACTGATTAGATCCTGGGATGGAAGAGAAATTCACCAGGAAAATTTGAGTCAAACTGCATGTAATTGTTTTTTTTTTTGTTGTCAGTGGAAACATGTTGTATAATATTCTTGTGTATTTAGTAACGAAATTGGAATGGGCAAACGTGGTGACAACTGGGATAGTTGAAGATGATATAACGATGGTGGGGACAAAGGACTCGTTGGTTGTTGGAGGAAGGCGGTGTGACAGAAATGGGAAGATGTTATTTGATGAGCTGATGAGAGTCAATGAAATTTACAGATGAGTAACAGTATTTTCAGTATTTTTTTTTTAAAAAAAGAATATTTTATGAATCCAAATCCAAATGTAGTTTAAGTGAAATTGTAGTTATAAGCTACTCGCTTACGGTTTTAAAGCAAATTTGACTTCTAAAACTCTGATAATTTTGTACATTTCAAAGATTTTTCGGGATATACTTTGTTAGGTTACAAATTCTTCTTTGCCTGCTGCTTATTTTGCAAAATTTGAAGCCAATTATTTTATACTATTGGTTGTCTGTCTGTCTGTCCATCCATCTGCCTTTTGTTAAATTAAGAGCACAAATTTTAATGAAAACCTTTTTCTGAACATCATAGGAAGATGTACATGTATATTTTAATTTCAAAAGTACCATCATATCTTCTTACAATTTATAATTCGTTTTAGGAAAGATAACCTCTTAATATTAGGACATACTAAATGTAATTAATTTATGGAACGGGAGTTACGCTCTTTTTACTACTTTGATAAAAAACATGTATTTACCTTAATCGTCGGCATCCATGTCCCATATTTCATTTAGAATATAATATTCTACTGGCACATATTTCATCCATTTTTAGCTCACCTGAACACAAAGTGTTCAGGGTGAGCTTTTCTGATCAGTCTTTGTCCGTCGTCTGTCCGTCCGTCGTCAACTTTTCATTCAAATGACATCTCCTCTGAAACCAAAGGGCCAAATTAAATGAAACTTGCCTGAGATGTTCCTTGCATGAAGCTCTACCAAGATTGTTCAAATGGTTCTGGTCCATTGCATTTCTGGTTCACTGGAGCTAAAATTAGATTTTAAAAGTTGGATCTTTAAAAATCGTCTTCTCCGAAACCACATGGCCTGGAGCTTAGATATTTGGAATGAAGCATCATCAAGTGGACCTCTACAAAGTTTGTTTAAATTATGACCCCGGGGTCAAAACTGACCCCCAGGGGTCAGTTGATTTTACAAAGATTTATATAGGGAAAACTTAAAAATCTTCTTGTCAGAAACCACAAGGCCTAGAGGTTATATATTTGATGAGCAGCATTGTCCAGTGGACCTTTACCAGGTTTGTTCAAATCATGGCTCCTGGGTCAAAAATGGCCCCGCCCCAGGGGTCACATGGTTTACATAGAGTTATATAGGAAAAGTTTTAAAAATCTTCTTGTCAGAAACCACATTGCTTAGAGTTTAGATATTTGGTGTGCAGCATTGTCTAGTTGGACCTCTGCCAAGTTTGTTCAAATCATGACCCTGGGGTCAATACTGGCCCCACCCGGGTGTCATTTGATTTTGCACAAGGATTTATATAGGGAAAACTTAAAAAATCTGCTGCTGTGAAACACCAAGAGCTATACCTTCAATTGTTCGTTGTTATGTCTTCCCCCAACCCCGCCCTTCTGATGGTGACATATTGTTTTGGCCTTGTCCATGTGTGTCTGTTTGTCTGTCTGTCTTTCACACTTCGTTTCCTTTCAATAACTTGAGCATCAGTTGACCCAAAGCCTTCAAACCTCACAGGGTTATTGCCCTTATTGAGTATAAAAATCCCTTTTGTGTTTTGGGTCAATACGTCAAAGGTCAAGGTCAGAGGGACCTCTAGAATGAAAACCATTTTCACTCAATAACAGGATTACCATTTCGCCCAGAGCCTCCAAACTTCATAGGATGATTGCCTTTACTAAATAAAAAAAACCATGTTGTTTTTAGGACTAGTATGTCAAAGGTCAGGGTCACAGGGACCTGTAGAGTGAAAACTATTTCTGCAGAGTAACTGTAGTGCCATTACACACAGAGCCTTCAAACTTTATAGGATAATTGTATTAGAAGAACCCTATTGTTTTAGGGTCCATAGGTCAAAGGTTAAGTTCACAGGGACATGTAGAGTGAAAACTTTTTCTGCTCAGTAACTGGAGTACCATTTTATCCAGAGCCTTCAAACTTCATAGGATGATTGTCTTAGTAAATGAAACCAATCATTTTTGGGGTCAGTAGGTCAAAATTCAAGGTCACAGGGACCTGTAGAGTGAAAACTATTTCTTCTCAGTAACTGGAGTATCATTACACCCAGAACCTTCAAACTTTATAGGGTAATTATATTAGAAGAACCCTATTGTTTTTGGGGTCTGTAGGTCAAAGGTCAAAGTCACTGGGACATGCAGAGTAAAACTATTTCTGCTAAAAAATTGAGCACCATTACACCCAGTCTTCAAACTTATTGCAAAGCTTTTCAAACTTGCACCTATAAAAACCAATAACGATATTTGTAACATGAGCAATGAGACCCAGGTGAGCGATTTAGGGCCATCATGGCCCTCTTGTTTTTGTATCCATTTTAATAAAGTTTACTGTAAGAAGTCAAGTTTCCTTTGCAGTTGTGAGTGTGTAGCTTTTCATGTTTAAATGATTTTGCACGATTCTAGCCAAATTTGCAGGTATCAACAGTTGAAGCAGAAACCCATTTCTGCTGTTTAGAAAGTATTTTGTCAGCCAGTGATCTGCCTGTGCCAATATTTGGGGCTTTACGAGTCAGTGTCCTCATGTTTGAAAGGTAGTTTTGTACATGGAAGTCACATGAAACAACAAACCCCTAAAACACCGAATGGACTGAAGTTCATGTCATATGGACACCGGTGTGATCACTTTCATGCGTCTGTCCGTCCACTACTGCCCAGGTTTACACCTGCTGGTTGAACTTACTAAAAACTTTAAAATATGGGCAAAAAAGGTACATTGCCCAAATCTGCGCATGCGCAATTTTCTGTGACCACGTTTTTTCCACAGGTACTTAGAAATTAGTTTAAACTCTTGGCATTCACATTCTTTTAAATAAGCAGGCAAATTCAGTGAAAATAAGCTAAAAATAATTGATTGTCACAGAAATGTACCTATCTCTGCACATAATCAGGCAAGGTGCATTTCTGTTTGCAAGAACTGAAATGAAGTTGATTTTATTTTGCCATTTTTTCTAGTTTAACAAGATTCAGTGAGGGATCCATAAATTTTGAACTGGGTGTGAACAAAGATAAAATTGCATGAAATAAGTTCTATATAAATTTTAGTCCTGCTCAGTTTTTACAGTGAAATTTATGGCCTCCATGGTAAATCTGCCACTGGGGTTTGTTTAAATGTAAAATCATAATAGTTTGTATTTCTTTTACTTTAAAAAAGGCATTGTGTTAAACACAAGAAATTGTACTCTGAATATGACTGAGTTCATTTTCTACATGTTATGTTGATGTTTAGGCATTAGCTGGACTGGATAAGAACTAAGATAATATTTGGTTCAAAATATAATAACATTTATATAGCCTTTATTTCTAAATGAAAAAAAAATTGATGAAAATGAGGTACATTAACGAGATGGGACTCATTTTTCATTACCCTATTATTGTTTATGCCCCCACAAAGTGGGGAGCATATAACGTTGCACTTGTCCGTCCGTCCGTACGTACGTCTGTCCGTACGTCCCGAAATCTTGTGAACGCAACTCCTCTTAAACCGGATGGCAGATTTTTCTTAAACTTCCAGGGATGAACAACCTTAATGTGTAGATGGTAGTGAAGGAAGGAATTTTCGCTGCGACCAAATTTAACAGAATTATGGCCCTTTGTTGATTTTTTCACTATATACTGTGAACGCAACTCCTCTTAAACCGGATGGCAGATTTCGCTTAAACTTCCAGGGATGAACAACCTTATGTGTAGATGGAAGTAAAGGAAGGAATTTTCGCTGCGACCAAATTTAACAGAATTATGGCCCTTTGTTGATTTTTTCATAATATACCATATAGAAATTTTATGAACGCAACTCCTCTTAAACCGGATGGCAGATTTTGCTTAAACTTCCAGGGATGAACAACCTTAATGTGTAGATGGAAGTAAAGGAAGGAATTTTTGCTGCGACGAAATTTAACAGAATTATGGCCCTTTATTGATTTTTTCACTATATACCATATAGAAATTTTGTGAACGCAACTCCTCTTAAACCTGATGGCAGATTTTGCTTAAACTTCCAGGGATGAACAGCTTAATGTGTAGATGGTAGTAAAGGAAGGAATTTTTGCTGTGACCATATTTAACAGAATTATGGCCCTTTGTTGATTTTTTCACTATATACCATATAAATAATTGAACATATAAATTTTGCATTTGTAATTTAATTTAACATGTACATAAGGTTACCTGTAGATCATTTTAGGTATAGTACAGAAAAAATCTTACATACAGGATATACATGCTCTTGTTTATGAGCACTTATGCATAGTGGGGGCATCCGTGTCCTATGGACACAGTTCTAGTTCAAACATGAATCTACTCAATCTAACACCGGATATAAGGAAATGATTACTGGTATTTGCCCACAGTGTTTATGTTATCTGGTATAATATTGACATTAGATTTCAGTGGTACAGCTGAATATTCTTTTTATGTTGAACACATTTTCATCTGCATATGTCATATACTTGCTGATTTGCACTGAACATTCAAAGTCATCTGATTTTAGGTTATGATACAAGAACTGTGCAAAATGCCAGAGTATATGGGGTTTTTATTCCAAGTATCAATTGTTAAAGCCCTAAGACATGTCATAGCACCTGTGGTTTGACGTTAATTATACAGTGGGCATTTAAGATTCATACATCAATACATTAAAATGTCTCAGATTTGTAAGATTTATTGATTATACCAAAGTCACATTATACAGTATCTTACTATTTTATGAAACAGATGACAATAGTAAAACTACAGGTATATTGCACACTTACAGCGTATGAATGTTTTTAAAGAATGACTGTAACTTAAGAAAAAAAGAAAGAAAATTCATTAAGTGATGACACGAAGGTAGTCTGACCACCTCTTCCAGGATTCGAACAAGTCGCACCGAGGCAGAGATTATCCCATAGTCCCAACAAGGCATAGAGGATCTTACCTTGGACTCCATCGAGAACCATTAAGTTAACGATCTCTGGTAATAAAACACAAATTCATAACAACATTTCGAAAGCTGTATTGCGATATTACTAGCCCTTTTTAATTGAAGGTTATGGGGTTGACTCTTGTCAAAGAAATTTACCATGAGTTTTGAAATTTCAGTATTTGATTAGTCAGAATTCCATTTTAATAGTGCACATATTTTAAATAAAATGCCCTATATTAAACAATAAAAATATAGATAATTGTGTGCACCTGTGTAATCTGCTGAATGTTATTTTGTTTGAAAATTTTAACATAAGCATAAACCAGTAGTAATCACCATTTGAATTGTGTGTAGAAGAATTGTCTTGATGCGCTTGCAGGTAATAGAGACAATACGAGTTTTTCTTCAAATGTCTTCTTACAGATGTTAAGAAGGTGTAACTAGGACAAACAACAGATTTTGCCGGAAAATTTGTTGTTTGTCCTAACAAACTTTGCAGCCTTCTTAACGTCTGTAAGACGGCACTTTCAAAGAGAATATGAGTAAATGTATCTGACTTACACAACTATTAAGAGTAAAGAATAGATAATACGCATCACTGACAACAACAGGTTAACGTGGAAGTAAACAGTTAATAAAAAGTGTCTTCTTACAAACATATGAAGACACTTTATTAATAGCTCTGATGTGGGTATAGTCGTAAAAATGATCAAATGTAAATCAGTCTGCTTGGACCAGTGCTCGGTTAACTTACATGGCAGTCGATAAATAAGAGTACACCAAATTAATTTTCAAATATGGAACACAGGTTTGTGGCAGAGAAAATAGAAATAAAACCTCAATTTCAAATTTTATTTTCATTTGGAATTCACGATGATGACTCAGCTCTTCAGAGTGTTAACCAATCAGTAGCAAAAAACTACAGCCTATTTACCTCAACCAGGTCTAAAAAGCCAGAAGTTTTTCGAGTACCTGTGTTAAATTAATCTACTACATGCAAGAAAAACTTGGTAAAAATCAGTCATTTTCATTTATACATGTAATATGGAAATTTTCTGTGTATATTTTAATGGTAATCACAATTGTACATTTTTTTCTGTTATTTTTTATATTACCAGTGAAGTGAGAATAAGTATATTTCTGGAAAAAATTCAATCATCCTAAGTGTTGTCTGAAACCACATAGCCCAGAGTGGATTAATTTTGTATGCTGTTATTTGTTTGGTTGAACTTTACAAAAATGAAATGCTAAAATCATGCCTTTATCATCTAGCCATTATTGGTCCCACCCATTGGGGTAGAGTTAGTGACTTGTTTTGCATAAAGATACTTTCAAGAATTTAATGAAGTCTTCTTATCTGAAACTACAGGACCTAAAGCTTTCATATTAAGCATGTTGGACTGTCTAGTGGATCTGGACAACAATAACATAAGTAATGCATCTGAGGATATTATTGGTTAACTAGTTCCAACGTGGGGGGGGGGTGTAGGTCATATATTTTACATTGAGATACATAGGAAAATGCACAAGAAATGTTATTGTCTGAAACGACAGTGCCTAGACCTATCGTGTTTGCATATTAAATTGTGTAAAGTTCCCTAAAATTATACCTCCTCGGATCAGTATTGGACCTGCCCCAGGGGTTAATGTTTTATATAGGGGTAAAAGATCTTAAACCACAAAGTCTAGAGGATTCAACTAAAACCATGCCTATTGGATCATTGTTGAAGGAAATTGAAACTGGCAGAATTGCTCACCATAATGATATGGTGTAAAGAGTGTAGGCTTCAGCTGTCTGGGATTAAGGGCAGGGTTGCACTTAAAGGCAGCTTGTCACATTGTTGTATTTGTGAATATTTTGTGTGTCCCAACTGTTTAATATGTTGAACAGCTTGAAGATAATTGAAACCGTTTGGCAGGAATGTTTACCATAAGATGATGTGTAGAGAGCAGTATTCAGCTGGCTAAGAACAAGGTCAAGGTCATATTCACAGTCCACATGTTCCATGCTGTATCTTTTGAACTGCTTGAAGGAAATTTAAAGTATTTGAAATTTTGTGTCCACTCTAGTCTAGATCACTCCAACAGCTGGAAAGAAATTGAAACTATTTGTAATAAAACTTTAATACACTGAGGTGATGTGCAGGGCACCAACACAGGTCATGGTCAAGGACACAGAGGCCACTTGTCATACAGGTATAATCTTTAAATATCTCGTCTGCTCTGTATCTTTTGCACTGCTTAAGGTAAAACCTGACTAGAATATTCATCAAGAAACAATAAACATTTTGAACTTATTTACAAACATTGTTATAATAATGTTCTTAAAGAAGAGCATTGGCACACCTTTAATTGACCTTCATTCATATATTGCCACACATCCTTGTCCCCAGGTCACATATTTCCACATCTCAGCAGAAATCTTGTTTTTTTTATGGAATGATAAATGTGGGAAGGTCACCCTTTGTTTTGCATGTCGTAGATGTATGGCTGTAAGTTTGTTTCTCATCCTTGAAGAAGTTCCAACTTCTAGTTGGTAATTATGACCAAGCTTTGAAAATGTTTCCTGGAATCTAGCTACATCTTTCTGAAATTTTAAAGCGAAAGTTTTCTGTCTTACAAGATTTGACCTCTCTGGGAGACAGTTTTATTCAGTCTCTTTACATGCTTTTTTCATGGGCAAAGACTGATGATCTTACACATTTTCTGTTGTTTTAAATATGTAAATGCATATAAGTAAAGATACACTTAAGTCCTCATAATCAATCATATTTATGTTTGTGAGGTTTTAGAATATATACTACTTCATTATACAGAATAGTAGTACAACTTCTTTGTCACTTTTTATGTCTGAGGTTGCTAGAGAAATTTAGTCTTTAATTTAGACAAAAATAAGGCTTTCAAACTTTAGTGACTTTTTTAATTGCTTTGGTAAAGTCCTTCATTCATATTTTGGATCCGATTTATTCTGAAAAATCCGATTTTATTGCTCTTCATAATTTTGACGTGATGTCTTTTGGGTTCTGTAACTTGAACTTACAGTAGTAGTCACTGAAAGAACTACAGTGCAGTCAGCAACTTTGTCATATTAGTAACGCCTTAATCTTGGATACACTAGAACCTCGTCAATATTTGCTTTGCTGTAACTTGCCTCTACAAGGTGTTGTATTTCTGAAACTAAAATCTCATATCCAGTCTGTCTGGCTTAATCATATTTGTCTGTCTGGCTCGATCATATGCTGTCTGTTTGGCTTGATCATATTCTTTCTGTCTGTATCTAGTATATCCTGTCTGACTGGCTCAGTTACCTCGTCAATATTTGCTTTGCTGTAACTTCCCTCTACAAGGTGTTGTATTTCTGAAACTAAAATCTCATTTACAGTCTGTCTGGCTTAATCATATTTGTCTGTCTGGCTTGATCATATCCTGTTTGTCTGGCTTGATCATAGCCTGTCTGTCTGGCTCAATCATATCCTGTCTGTCTGGCTTGATCATATGCTGTCTGTTAGGCTCGATCATATCTTGTCTGTTTGGCCACAAAGTGATTGGCCTAGTAATTTATGTCTAACAAATGTATTTGGAAACAGATTCTGTGGAAAGTATGTTTTCCTAGAAGAAAACTTTCATGTTTCGAAGTATTTCACTCTCCTAAAAGTCTATCTTTGATGTCAGATGTTAATTTATGCATACAATCCAATTAATTTCTGAAAGGCTGCGTGAATTTTATTTTCTGTGTTCTGTTTTTGTGTTACGTATTATAAACTGGTGACTGTCCAATAGTTTCATCATTATGTTCATGGTCATTATACTCACCTATGCTTTTAACATCAAAATATTCTTTGATTGCCTTATTTATAGTCAGACTCTAAATGTGGTCTACTGTACGCAACAATGTCTTTTCATGTACCACAAACTGACTGGGTTTATCCACAAAATACCCATTTACTTCTGACAGTCCTTTCAGAATGTCACAGACCCTATCAGTCAAAGATTTTACAACATTGACTTCCACCCTTTTCCTTGAAATTTATTTGAAAGTCAACTAAAGGAGAGAATATCATCAAATGACTTATGGAACTTGAACTGAAACACTCTTTTAAAAAATCTCTAGCAGCTTCATAAAATGAAGTCTCTTTTACCAATGCCATGCACATTGCAGATTAAATATTGTTAATGATATACACAGCGTGGTAAAGATTCAACCATCTCACTTGATGAACTTCCACCAAATTTATTAACAGTGTCTTAAGGAAGTTCTACATAACATCAAGATGATAAGAACTTGGTGCTGAATTGTGAAAGAACTTGAATTTACTTAATATTGTTCTTACTTCTGGCACAATTCTGACTGCCTGAGATGTTGTTAAGACTGTTTGGTGGGCAGCACATTAAACTCTCTTTAACTTCAAGAATAACATTTTTCAACAGTTTCCCCTGTCATAACCTTGTTCAATTAGAACTAGGTCTCATCTTTTTGCTTATGTGCAGTCCCTTGCACCTTAGCTGCTCAATATTCCTGGGAAAATAATACTGTACCATTATAGATTTGTTTGTTTTTCAGAAGACAGTAACTATTCAGCCCTTTTTCAGTAACACATACCCAGTTTTCATTGTTAACTCTTGACATCTTTATCTTACTTTGTTCTTTAAAATCTCGTGTAGATGCAGCTTGTTGTTCATATGCCTTTGATGGAGTAGTGTATATATTTAATGCTCTCAGAATTAAGTCCTATTTGAGTTATGGCACAAAATGTTTGAATTATATTTAGCAGTTCTCTTTTGGCCAAGTATTGTGTAAGTTTTTCAGATTTCACACAGCTTATTTTGAATTCTTATGAGTTTGTCCACAGGACTTTCCTTCATTAAAGTTAATTGCTGAGCAAAAATTCTTTTAACTCAGAAGAATGAGAAAATTTATAGTAACTATCTGTAAAAGCTTATACATGGTAACAGTTAATGAACAGTGTCAGAAATGATGAGACAAAAGTATCATTAATAGTGAAAGATCCTCTTTATTCTGTGTATCAAATCATCATGCTATTTGTCTATGCATGAAAAAGTTATGGCCTTGACTAAAAAAATACAAAAGACATAGCAAACATATCTTTTCCCTTTATCCAAAAGACCTTGGTTGAGGAATTATTTGACAGTTCCTTTGGAAAACAGCTTTACCTATATACCCTGTCTGCAAATGACATTCTAACAATAAAGTGATTCTGTGCATCGAAATTACTTGGATTTATATTCTGACTTAGAACTGGAGGAAATTATTACTATACTCTGTCTGTTTTTTAGGGGGGATACAAGTACAGTAGCTCTTGCAAGTATATTAGATGACTGCTGTTTTCACCTTGAAGTTAAAACTTTAACTGTCTTAAACATGATCAAGTAAGGTGGTGTCTTAAAGGTCATTTTTTTCAATTCTTCTGTGTCTGCTTTGATTATAACTCCTCAAGCCGGGTTTCCACAAAAATGCAATCACTCTTGGGCTAATTTACATATTATGTATATGTGACATTTAAAAGTTGTCAGCACTGAGTATTGTCGAATGTCAAAAAAATGACAGCACAGAGTAGGATTAAAATTCTTAGTGCAAACCATGCTGTATTTGATTGATATAATTTAAGTGATATTGCAGAGGGTAAGAAGTCAGATGGTTAATGACAAACATTATGTTAGGCTGTGGGCGATGTGATTATGATTTGGTTATACAATTATTATTGTAAATCACAAATAACAGAATCTTTAAAGTATGCCATATGGATGTTAGAGTAAAACATAAGTTATATGTGTGCCAGTTCAAAATTGGGATGATAAAAACACTTCCAGAAAATATATACATGAATGTTAAAATATGTTGCTCTAAGAGCAAAAAGAATAGAATGAATAGTTTGTTTACACTTTGTTGAATTTTATTGTTAATACAATAAATATAAATGATTTAAAGAGGCTGTACTCCAGATTTGACATAAAAAAAGTTTTTTCATAAATTATATATTTAGATGCCGTGAGATTATAAGAACATAATATTTTACTTCAAAACTGATTATAAAAGTCAAAATAGAATAAAAATATTCATACCCTCATGTTAACAAAATATTTCCAACGCTTTTACTGTCACCACCATCGCCGCATGTGGTATTACAGATATTTACTTTAAATCTTATATAATATAGTTATACCGTCGCGTTACAGTATAGCACTTTGAAAGGGAAAAAATCAATTTATAATGTAATTATTTGACTTATTTTTTGTCAGTAAGTTATTTTTTAAGCATTAGTCATAAATATTACAAGAAATTTATAATACAAGAAAACTCTTTTTTTGTCAACAATAAATTTGAAAGCAGTTCTGCTTTAGATCACTAGTGTCAAGGATCTATAGTTCTTGTGTAAAGACGGTGAACAAGAGTGATGATGTTCTACATTTGATAGCGTTAAACAAGTTTAGCTCCAGTTGCTTGCCATACAAATGATTGGCAAAGTCCTTATCAAAGAACATTACACATCTTTTCTAAATAATGTCAAACAGATCTCCCTTTTTTATTTTGATACTAGAGAACAATATCTGTGGACCTTTAACGAAATTTTATTGAAAAAAGTGAAAACTAAAAGGTTCTGTTTCCTTAATACAATTTCAGTGTGAAACTGTTAAAGATTAAAGTTGTGCTAAACATGTGATAGATCTGCTGTTGGCTGTGAAGATAGTGGACAAGATCCTGTTCATTTACACCACACAATTTAAACTGCACTAAACATTTGATAGATCTGTTGTTGGCTATGAAGATAGTGGACAAGATCCTTGGCACTTGTTAGTTTCAATTTGTATACACTCCACTGCCCTTTTAGGGGCATCGAGTTTTAACTGCCCTTTTCAGGGCAATAATTTTAAACTGCCCTTTTCAGGGCAATATCATTCAGCTGCATTTTCCAGGACATTGACTTCCAGCTGCCCTTTTCAGGGCATCAATCTTTTGCGAGTCACCACACAAAAAAGTTTTCTTAAAATTGTATCCTTGTCTGCCTCTAGTATAAAGACAAAACAAAACAAAAAACAGGACTCCTTGAGTTAGGAAAAGTGACGTAAGCATATGTAATGTGTTAAGCACTTTTCTGAGAAATTTTCTGCTTGAATGAAGCTTTACACAAAAATATGGCTTAATTACTTGGACAATGAAGGAAGCAGGTATTTCGTTCTCTCTAAAATGTTAGACAAAACTGTTTTTTATTTTTATGCCGTGACATCTTAGAATTCTTGTTCACTGTCTTGCAGTATTTGACAATATCTTTTGAACTGATTGTAACATTTCCAAATTGTCATTGTTTAACTGATATTTTTAAATGAAACTTTCTTGTCCATAGGAAAGAATTGGGAAACAGATTTGTTTTGGTAAAGTGTAATTATCATGCTATTTTTGATAAGTAATTCATTTTTGCTTAAAGAAATTGTGCACACACACATTTGCGTTGCATGTCATACAAAAAGTATTTTCTATCTGTTTCTGCTTGATTGTCTTTGTGGCATGTTATTAAGTGTCACTGTAAATAAAGGTGATCTTACAGGCATATTTTTGCCCTGCACAAGATAACTGTAATGTTTATATGACTGGAAGTGATGATTCTGTTGTATGCAAATTTATTGAAAGCTGTGAACTTGAAATTATTTGTCGATAAAAATGTCAAGAAAATTGACAAAAACTTAATATACATATAGTTTATTCAAATATACATGAAGTTATACATAACTATTACAGAAATAAAGCTACACAAATAGAAACACAAACTTAATTTCACATTCTTAAATGTTTGAGTCACAAATGCATTATGTAACAGAGCATTGCATGGGCCAATACTCTGGTTGTAAAAGTCTAATAATAAGAGTTATTCATGAGTCTCATAATATTTACAGAAAAGTAGAAATGAATGCAATTAATTCATGGTGAAAGAATCATATTCCTTTCTTGGGAAAAGTTTTGGAAAATTTCAGCCTATTGGTAATACCAGTAAAAACCAGTTTTTGCATCTTAAAATTACCTAAATCACTAGATGCTTTGAAGTTTCTTTTGTTTGAAGAAATACAACTGGAATTACTTTTAAAGTAGAATTGAAATATTTCAGTGGTCTACGTTTCTTTTTTAACTTAATCAAAGAAAAACAGATTATTGTTTAACTTCAAGAGGATATGGATGTGTATATTGTCATTACATGGAAGCTTTATGGGCTTTATATCCTTAAATAGAAGGGGCCAGTCGCAAGCTTCTTCCCAATAGAAAATGAGAAATTGGTCCCAATTTGGCAGCAAAATTTTCCAAAAAATGACATTTATCTTCCTAGTTACTAAAAACTTTAATTTTGATGAATAAACCTCAAGTGCTGGCCACCTAGAAGTTCTGTTCTTCCGATTTCACATGATTGAATATTATCATTGATCCCTTCCAAGTTTCCCAATGTAAAGCACTGGTCTGTATATTTTTAATTGTGTGTTTCTTAAAATATTTCAGGATTTCACTCACAAGTAGGGCATTTTCAGTCTGGCTCCTTTTGACCCAGCTTTCATGCAAATTCATCTTACATTTTCCTGAAAAGTGATTTTTGCCTACTAATCTGGGGAGTTCATTTCAACAATTTTCTTGCCCTTGGATACGATTGTTTGTGTATGAATATGGCATTAGTCTCAGAATTCACCTTTCATTTCTTGCATTTTTGTCTTACTTCAAGCTAAACAAAAAACTGTCAGTGGCTTATGGTCCATTAAAATTTGATACTGTATATGTCCTACAAGTCTAGAATAGCCTAGAGTTCACACACTTGTCAATGATTCTTTCATTGTCCTAAAACTATATTCCTTCTTTTCTCCCCATTCAAAACTAGCGTCTTTTCTGAAAAGTTGTTGCAATGGTTCAAATATTGTAGAATAATTGTGAATAGATCTTACACTGAAGTTAACAAGTCTAAGAAAACTTCATGTTTCTTTTCAATTATCAGAGCATTTTGACCTTTGTGTGTTCAGTGCCAAGTTTTGACAGTTTATGTCCCATAAATGTAATCTGTCCATTCCAAATTGTCATTTTGCATGATTGTTTTTTTTCTTTTAACCTATGAAATACATTTTTCAAGCATTCATTGTCTTTTTAATTGTTTGTTTTACACATGAACAATCAAGTAATCCCCTAAATTTTCAACCCCTTCAAAGTCTGCAAACATGTGAAATAATTTTCTGATAATGTTTCAAGAGTGGCACTGACACCTAACTTCAAGTTTTTGAATTGATATAAGCCTGTATGAATCACAAAAGTTCTAATGTGTCTTGGTGATGGAGCTAGCTCAATCTGAAGAATGTCTTTGTCAAAGCAATTTTACTAAACACGTCAGCTGCATTTCATTTTAACAGTATCTACGAGAGTATGATCACTAATGTGCACATTTCTTTACCTATTTCCTGGATTTCCACATTTTTTCTACAAGGGTTTTACAACATCTCCTAACATGTCCTACAAAGCCACACTGAATACACCTCTTGCCAAGTGCATGGCAACTTTTATCCGTGCTCGTATGGCCAGCTCTACTGCACCTATAACAACCTTCTTTTCTTTCAATTTCATCCATAGGCATGTTGTGATTTTCTCTTGTGAAGCATGTAGTTTGGGTCTTGCTCCCTTCCTAACTTTATGCATACTCTCAACAGATGAAGTCCCCACCTTGAGACTTCTGTCCATTGTTTTCGATTGTGTTTGCACAAACTCCATGGTCAAAACAATAATGCATTACTCCTCCAGCTGCAGGTCTTTCCACTTTTTTTAACTATTTGGTTCTTAATTTGAACACTTTTTATCCACTTGATTAAGGATTTGTTTGTCTGTCTTGTCAAATTTTCCAGTCGCAGCTGTTTGCCTCAATCTCAACTTATACTGTTCAACAGTGTTTCTGATTCTAACTGTTTTATAGCACTAAAGTGGTATCTTTCATAAGGCAGATTAGCTTTTCTTATGAAATATTTATTCAAAGCATGGATAACTTTTTTCATCTTCTTCCTGCAAAGTAAGGAAAACGTGTTGCTCCCCCAAACCTGCACTGTGAAGTAAAATAGATCTATTTGGTGACTCCATGGACATCTGCAAAGAGTTCAAATGATTTTAGCTATCTTTCCACATTTAGATTATTCACAACGATAAAATGCCATTTTGTCCCTTTAATCCTTTACTCTTCTTCAAATCAGTTCCAATATATTTGGAGATTTGGTAAAATTAATCCCAGCTATTGTATAATGTTATGTTTTATTCAGTCATTTCAGAATTAAATCACTTATCAGAGAAACAAAACAGTAGATTTAAAGAAAGGATAAAACATGTTCTAATTTATGTCAGTAGTATTATAAACAACAAATATATTTTAATATAAGCTGGTTGATGTAGAATACATTATAAGGATCATGTATTTATTAACTTAAAAGGGTGTAATCGATGACGCTCAACTTCAAAGAGTACCTTGTTGCTACTATTCCACATAACTGTACCCTACAGGACTAATGGAATATCAAGAAGACTTTTTAAAGATGTAACTTGCATTGGTTTGTACTGACTATTTGATGAAATTTAAAAAGGTCTTGAATTCCTTCCATAAACACACCGAGAAAATGTTATCACTTTATCTGTTTACCAGGAATGGCAAATCGGCTGCGCTTAGGGTGTTCTCGTTTCTCTGACTGAATTTTCCATAGGGAATGAACAAAGTCTGAATTGTATCTGTTGGTTGAACAAAATGGTTTCATTTTCACATCTGTACGACAGAGGAGTTATTCGTAACAAACCGTTATTAATCCGAAGGCTTCGCGTTACTCCATTTTTTTTTGTAAACCATCTTATACAGTCAGGTAACACTGGCTCGAATATGACTCAAATCCTGATTGGATTGATTTTAAAGATATTCGCTAGCAATGCGTTGATATAAATAGAAGTTCAAAGCAGAAGTAATCGACTTGGACCGGTCAAAAAAGTAATGATAATAAAACTCTCAACTTAACCTTGTCTGAATGTTAGGTAGCATTTTTCCTTGGTCTGTACTGTAAACAATGCATATATCTTTATCATATTTGACTGTATATAATAATGAATTTCAATGATTTCATGATTGCACACACAGCTTGTAACATTTATCTCCTAGAAAATTCTGAAAGCATGTTGCAAGATTGAATAAACAACACTATGTAGACTCTTTATATGTAATAGATTCATCTTTACAAATTTTGTCACTCTCTGAAAACATGCTTTAAATGTTAGAAAGTAAATGACAGTGATATTTGGCCTTGTCTGTGTGTGTATCTGGTAAATTGTTTTTAATTGTGGCAAATTTCGATTTAAATTTTTTTTCCCAATTTGACAAATTTTAACACAGGTAATTCTCAAATTTGCCAGGACCTTTTTCCCGAATAGGCGGGTAGAGGCCTAGCTATTCAGAGGATGGCTTGCAACTTTTACTATTGATATATCAATATGTAAAGACAAACCAGGAAGAAATCTAGAAAACAATAGTGGTACGTACAGACTTGATAAAGTAATTAAAGAATTGGTGGTTTATGTATTGAATGAAGAGAAGAGGTATTCTAAGAAAATATTTCTATTTACGTGTTTTTCCACACTTAAACGGGACAAAACACTGATAGGTAGAAAATTGCACATGCGTAGATATCTGCAAGTTTTGTAATAATTTCAACCCATAGGTAATAAACATTTTCTGGGCAGAAATTTATGGTCAGATGCATGGAAGTGTTCACATTGATGTTTGTGTGGCATGGACTTCAGTCCACTCGGTTGAGGGGTTTGTTTCATGTGGCTTCCAGTACGAAACTACCTTTCATGCATGGGGGTTCCAACTCTTGAGGTCCCTGATATTGGTCTGTACAGACAATAAGTTGACTTTATGCTTTCTTGAATGATGTCCAACTTGATTCATTTATTAATCAATGTTTTGTTATAACAGTATATTTTTCTTTTATTTTCAGATTCATATAGTGTGGAGTCACATGATCATAACAGTCTCAAAATGAGAATGGATTTCATTTCAAATTCTAAAAGACTAAATTCTAAATTCTATCTTTCTTTTTGTCTTCTTAGGTTTTTATTATGATAATCATTTATATTCATAATAAGTAGCAACTTTAAACCATTTTTTGTTCTTGTTTCTGTTTAGTTGTAAAAATCCTTTTTGCTTAGAGACTTGTTTTTAAATCATGTGATTCCACATCTTGTTTGCATGTCAGTTTATACATTATATTGGAGTGAGTTTATTAGTAAAATTAAAGCTTCATACAATTATTGTTTTTTTTCTTTCCTTGCAGGTTTTTTCGCCAGCTATGGAAGAGGTATAACCTGATTACATCTGTTTTTGAGGCCATGCATTACAAGCACAGGAAACATGTGGAAAATCTAGTAAATAATTTCTTGAATGTTACATTTAGAAAATACCTTTCATTCATAAGGGTCCGTACTTGTAGAGATTTTAGAAACTTGAGATAAAACATGGCAGATATGCACATCTTGACATATATCTTTGGGAAAACTCACATTATATTTTCCAGTGTAGAAATATGCAGGCCCAAATATGTTCTCATAATGTTGGAAAATCTTATTTAGGTGATTCATGCCCAGGTTAGAGATGTTATTTTTTACTGTTCTTCATATAAATACAAGCTAGTTTTTTATGAAATACCTAAACTCATTAAATCTGAAAAAAAGTTTATTTCCATCATCATCATGTAACATTCATGGTAATCGAACGGGAAGTAATTGATGTGTGGTTTAGTAATATACAGGTTCAAAAACTACTATTAACTTGATGTTGTTTTCACATATACTGTCTCGTACAGCCAGGTCATGCAACAAAGCGATACATTGTGTAATTATAAAAGGAAGTCGCCCAACCATTTTCAAATATTTGATACACCCTGACCCGACTGAATGCGAGTTTGTCACTTAACAAAGGAAGGTGAACAAAAAAAGTTTTGACTGTTTTACTGTATAATTGTTTACAAGGCATGTACTAGAATATAATGTTATTGTGTTAAAGATCACATAGTTACTGTTAAATTGTCAGCAAATTGTGCTTAACCCAATAGTGCAAAGAAAACTGTTTTAATCAGAAACAAATGTATTATGATTGCAGTTCGCCAATATTTCCACCCTCGACACTTCTCAAAAATTTCTGAAATTCTGATTTTGTTAATGGTTTGACATGAGAAAATATCCACTTTTACAGTATCTGTCATTCTTATATAATTATTTTCCTTACTCTTACACATAGTAATGAAAAAGCTCATTGTAATTTACAGCATTTAGGCAGTATATGTCAGGCAAGGAATGGTGAAGAACTTGCCTTTTCTAGTGAACAGTGATGCTTTGCAGATGTACTTTGACTTACTGAACTTTCTTTTAAAGGTATTATTTTGTATTTTCTTCTATTTTACCCATTCTGACTCATAAAATATTTAAAAAAGAAAGTTAATACATGAACCTTGTGGCACAGGAAGTGGTCACAGGAGTTGACTGTGTTAGTCTAGTAGAAATGCTAATAATGGCAGACTTTGAGTACCCTAGTTTTTGTTGCTAAGGCTACAGAGAGTAGTTGTAAATTTCTCTTCCTCTTCTTTTTGGTAATGAGATCCAAAATTCACTTGCTTTCAAAATTCTGAGTTTATTTTACATACGTAGTAAAAAAAGTACAAGAAAACATTGCAGGGTAATTTGACATCTCTGTATCTATGACTGAAACCTAGAATCAGCTGTGTTATTCAGTGAACATTATTTAGAGGTGTTGATATTGTTCACTTTCTTTTTACTGCAGTGCCTTTACATTCCAATTACAGATTCTGAAGTAACTTTTTGGTCTAAAAGATATTGAAATGACACTAAATTTTCATTTGTACACAGGTGAACAATTAAGGGCCATCACGACCCTCTTGTTATCATTATTGTAGTATTTGAATTTTTTACATTTTAAGCTGTTAGATAAAATTGTAACTACCAGATTTTTTTTGGCTCAAACTTATATCTTCAAAGAAGACTACTTTTTCAGCAGTACCACAGCCCACTCTGTCATCATCAGTGTTACGGATTAATTACACAGAAAAGTCCAGAGATTGATGATTCACATGACTGTGCCTGACTGTACAAATACAATGCCAAACATAAAGATAATGCACAGGTTCTTCCATAAAATGTTACTTTTTGTTTTTTGCACTTCTTACTTTATTTGAAAATTCAATCATATTAAAAGTAACACAGATTTTTGATGGAAAGTTTTGACACGTTAAAGCAAAGTTCAGGGTCTTTTTAAGCAGGAGTTTGAATGCAAACTTGTTTTACATAATTATCCAGTGAGACATTTGAGAAAACGTGGAAAAGCAGAAACTGTTTTTTTCATACTTAAAATTTTGTTATGCCCCCTGTCATTTAATTATTGAACTGTCTGTATGTAGATATGTTAACCTTTCAGCTAATTTGATATGTTTCAGTCGCTACAAATGCTAGTGACATGTTATTTTACGCAAGAACCTACCTGCACAAGCATCATGAACCTTGCATGTTCAGATCTTTTTTCATCAGTTGTTTTCCCAAATTATGAACTTAGAAATAGGTTATTTTTAATCGACAAGTTAGATATTTATATAATTGCCAATGACATTGGTATGAAACAACAGATTGAAATGTACTGATGTTAAAGTCATTTACTATAAACTTGACCACTTATTCTAAGGTCAAGGTCACAGGGACCCTAAATTCACCAACAGATTTCAGCCAAGAACAGCTAAATCAAGGCCTCTCAAACCTTGGTTGAAGCAGATAGGTAGACGAAATCTTGTGATTTTAGGGCCATTTGGGTCAAAGGCCACAGGGGCCTGCTTTTCAACAATGGTTCCTGAACCAATGATCCTTACAGGTTCTTGTTATAATTAACAGATTTGTCTAGTGTACCAAAAAAAATGAACTCAACTTGACAAGTTGACATTCCATAGTAGAAAACATATTTACAGTTTGAATAATGATAAAATCTAAACATTGTTGATGTAATCATAATGCTGACTAATTGTTTGATGTTAACTCCATATATATCTATTAGTGAATTGTTAATGGATGACATTAGAAGTAACTAACCATGCTCGTTAGATACCAACGCTAGATTGTCTGAAGTCAGTTTGGAGGAATACAGAAAATGCCTACAATGACTTATTTCTTCAGGTAATATTTTGATGTTAGGTTTCAGGTTTCCATAAAAATTGAGCGCAGTTTCCATACTCAACATTAAGTGAGCCATTTTGTTTTTCTGGAAGAGTTGTTGCATGCAATGACTAGACAGATGCTTAGAAATTATTAGGATTGTTACAATAAATAGCCATGCTGACTGTTGTTTTGGCTCCATAACTTTCCCATACATGAACTTAGTATGAACCCCTCCCCCCTCGAAAAAGTGGATGGCAGTTGCTTGCTTTTGACTTACAGAAAAAGGCAATGAATCTAAAGTCAGAGGTTATTAAATGGAAATGTGCAATATGGATATGTCCTTTTGGTATCCGGCTACCTATGGTTAAAGGTTTTTATTGGTCAGAAACATACTGATGAAAAATGATAGAATGATAGCTTCAACATGTTTTTTGCTGATAAAAAGTTTTAAATGTTAGAAGACGAAGTTTTTGATGTAATCGATTTTATGAATTATTCTCAAAGACAGTGTATTTTACCTTAATTATATAGGTGTTATAACGTGGAAGAAATCCTTTTAAGGTTGATGGAGTGGTATTGGTATCGTCAGTGGTTGGGTTGTTGTCAGCCAGTGGATTAACGCTGAAAACTGATGTCTGCTACTTTACGGTAAATACAGCTTAGTTGTGTTTTTAAAATGACATATTATTGCCATAATAGAAAAAAAATGCAACGCTTGTTTCTTAAATGCACACTTAGCACAGCATTATTATACAGGGGAGGTAACTGAAAGTGCAAAAAAATGAGAAAATGATTTCTGAAAATCTGTTATACAGATTTTGTTAATATTATGATATAATTTAATGAAACACTGCTGTTATTTGAATTACAGATGCAGACTAAATCTGCTGACCCAATTTTGTCGTTTTATTTAAACAAAACTTGAAATTATTTTGTCTCTTCTTTCCTCGACATATCTAAGTAGATGAGTGAGGTTTTAAAAACAACAAATAGAGAAATAGTTAGCATGTGTAATTTAGACCTCTAGCTTGAGGATTTAGTGAGTTTTTAGTGACTTCGACCATGTATGTCAAGCATTTTTAGTGCTACTCAGAAGAAAATGTGATATAAAGGAAAAAATATTTTAAATAACCAATAGAGGGTGAAGCAATTATAAAATCAAATATATGGAAAACTATGTAATTATAACAAAGAACTGAAAGAGCTTTAATGCCCCTGATTTAAAAACAACAACATCAACAATGAGAATGATAATGAGTAAGATTCTTTGACGATATCAACCAAAAAAAGGAACAGCTGTTTTCAAATACATGTACATACATTTGTTGTATGATTTATAAAGTAAAAAAGAAAGAAAATGTTAAAAAAAAATATTTTTTTGATTATGAAAATAAATGTTATGAAATGATGACAGTTGAAAGTAGGGGTAGTGTTGGATGCTGTATCAATGAAATGATTCCATGTTAATCTTAGTGCTTGTGTGGCCTGATTGTAATGATCTTGTTGGTCATTATGCTGGGATGTAATGGTGTTGTTGGTTATTATGCTGGATTTTGATGATGTTACTTTGCTGGGATAAGATGGTGTTGTTGGTCATTGTGCTGGTTTATGATGGTGTTGTTGGTCATTGTGATGGGTTATGATGGTGTGGTTGGTCATTGTGTTGGGCTATGATGGTGTTGTTGGTCATTGTGATGGGTTATGATGGTGGTGTTGGTCATTGTGCTGGGTTATGATGGTGGTGTTGGTCATTATGCTGGGATGTGATGGTGATGTTGGTCATTGTGCTTGGATGTGATGGTGTTGTTGGTCATTGTGCTGGGTTATGATGGTGGAATTGGTCATCATGCTGGGATATGATGGTGATGTTGGTCATTGTGCTGGGATGTGCTGGTGGTGTTGGTCATTGTGCGGAGTTATGATGGTGTTGTTGGTCATTGTGCTGGGTTATTATAGTGTTGTTGGTCATTGTGCTGGGATGTGATGGTGGTGTTGGTCATTGTGCTGGGTTATTATAGTGTTGTTGGTCATTGTGCTTGGATGTGCTGGTGGTGTTGGTCATTGTGCTGGGTTATGATAGTGGTGTTGGTCATCATGCTGGGATGTGATGGTGATGTTGGTCATTGTGCTTGGATGTGCTGGTAGTGTTGGTCATTGTGCTGGGTTATTATAGTGTTGTTGGTAATTGTGCTTGGATGTGCTGGTGGTGTTGGTCATTGTGCGTGGTTATGATAGTGGTGTTTATCATCATGCTGGGATGTGATGGTGATGTTGGTCATTGTGCTGGGATGTGCTGGTGGTGTTTGTTATTGTGCTGGGTTATGATGGTGTTATTGGTCATTGTGATGGGTTATGATGGTGTTGTTGGTCATTGTGCTGGGTTATTATAGTGTTGTGGTCATTGTGCTGGGTTATGATGGTGTTGTTGGTCATTGTGCTGGGATGTGCTGGTGGTGTTTGTTATTGTGCTGGGTTATGATGGTGTTATTGGTCATTGTGATGGGTTATGATGGTGTTGTTGGTCATTGTGCTGGGTTATGATGGTGTTGTTGATCATTGTGCTGGGTATGATGGTGTTGTTGGTCATTGTGCTGGGTTATTATAGTGTTGTTGGTCATTGTGCTGGGTTATTGTAGTGTTGTTAGTATTTGTGCTGGGATGTGTTGGTGTTGATGGTCTTTGTGCTGGATTTTAATAATGTTGTTTGCTGTGCTGGGATGTGATGGTGACGCCAGTCATTGTGCTGGATTGTGATAGTGTTGTTGTTTGTTGTTGTGCTGGAATGTGATGCTGTTGTTAGTAATTGTGTTTTGATTTGATGGTATTGTTTGTCGATGTATTCTTGTTAATGTTCTTTTTGCATGGATGTTTTCGTGTTGTTGTTCATTGTACTGGATTGAGATGGTGTTGTTGGTCGCTGTGTTTTGCTGCTGTTCTCTTTGCATAGATGTTTGGTGTTTTTGGTCATTCTGCTGCATTGTGATAGTGTTGTTGCTCATTATGTTGGAATGTGGTGGTGGTGTTCCTTTTGCATTGATGTTTTGGTGTTGTTAGTCGTTGTTCTTGGATTTGATGGTAGATGTGTTCTCGTTGTTGATCTTTTTTGAATGTTATAAGTTTATTAGTTTTAAATCTGGTATGTGATGGTGCTGTTAATTATTTTAATGGTTTGGTATAGTGTTTTGAGTTATTTTGCTGGTTTGTGATAGTGCTGTTTGTTATTGTGCTGGCATGTGATGGTTGTTTTAGTTATTTTGCTGGTTTGGATGGTGTTGTTTGTTAAAGCGCTGGTATGTGATAGTGCTGTTAGTCATTGTGCTTGGATTTGATGGATTTGTTGGCCGAATTGCTGTTGTTCTTTTTGCATGGATATTTGGTGTTTTTGGTTCGTGTGCTAGACTGTGATAGTGTTGTTGGTCATTAAGCTGGAATGTAGTGGTGGTGTTGTTCTTTTTGCATAGATGATTTGGTGTTTTAGTTATTTTGCTGGGATGAGGGTGTTTTTATTTTGTTAGGTGGGGATGTGATGGTGTTGTTAGTTATATAAAGTGTTGGTATGTGATGATGTGGTTACTTATTTTACTGGTTTGTTTTGGTGTTGCTAGTTTTTATGCTGGTATATGACGGTGTTGTTGTTTATTTTGCTGGGATGTAATGGTGTTGATAGTTATATATTGCTGTGATGTGATTGTGTTTTTAACCAGGTTTTCAATTTTGAAAATCCTGGTTATTAGATTGGGGTATGGCGGGCGGATGGGCGGGCGTCAAACGAAATTGTGTCCGCTCTGTAACTCTTCAACCCTTTGAAGAATTTTGATGAAACTTCAGACAAATGTTTACCACATCAAGATGACGTGCAGAACGCATGTTCCGCATGGCTGGCTCCAAGGTCAAGGTCACAGTGACATTAACATTGAAAATCCTGGATGGGCGGGCGTCAAACGAAATTGTGTCCGCTCTGTAACTCTTCAACCCTTTGAAGAATTTTGATGAAACTTCAGACAAATGTTTACCACATCAAGATGACGTGCAGAACGCATGTTCCGCATGGCTGCCTCCAAGGTCAAGGTCACAGTGACATTAACATTGAAAATCCTGTCCGCTCTGTAACTCTTCAACCCTTTGAAGAATTTTGATGAAACTTCAGACAAATGTTTACCACATCAAGATGACGTGCAGAACGCATGTTCCGCATGGCTGGCTCCAAGGTCAAGGTCACAGTGACATTAACATTGAAAATCCTGTCCGCTCTGTAACTCTTCAACCCTTTGAAGAATTTTGATGAAACTTCAGACAAATGTTTACCACATCAAGATGACGTGCAGAACGCATGTTCCGCATGGCTGGCTCCAAGGTCAAGGTCACAGTGACATTAACATTGAAAATCCTGTCCGCTCTGTAACTCTTCAACCCTTTGAAGAATTTTGATGGCTCCAAGGTCAAGGTCACAGTGACATTAACATTGAAAATCCTGTCCGCTCTGTAACTCTTCAACCCTTTGAAGAATTTTGATGAAACTTCAGACAAATGTTTACCACATCAAGATGACGTGCAGAAATTGTTGTCTCATTATTAAGTATACTCCTTGCAGACAGTATTGTTAGCCGAAATTTACATCCTACTCATTATCATGTATTCTCATGAATATTATCTTTTCCTTCATGTCATGTTATAATCTTTTAAATATTCATAGCAATCTTCATTCCAAAATTCATACTATAGTATAGAATCAGAACAACATTTTTGAAAACCTGGTTTCGTGGCATTGCCATGTTTCTTGTTAGGTTTTATGCTGGGATGTGACGGTGTTCTTTGTCGTTGTGTTCTGATGTAGATTAGACATCATGATAGTGTTTTTGTTCATTGTGTTTTATTTTAACAAATATGACATTGTTTCGGTCTTAGAGGCCATAATGGTCTCAGTGGTTATGTTGATTTGTTTTTGGTGGAAGTTGTTGTAATGTTTTTGTTTATGTCTTTGTCTTGAATAGGTCTTCATGCTTTCAGTGTTTGCTGGTTGTGGTTGTGGTGTCATGGCAGTCCTCTGTTTTGTGTTGTTTCTTTGCTGAGATGGGTGTTAGGATTTTAGTTATGATGTCATTGTTGTAAGGTCCTTGCTTTTCAGCTAGTTATAACTGGTACTTTATGGTAGAATTTAACTAAAAAAGTCCATAAAGATGGCGTGAATTATAATGATGATACTAATAATAATCAGAAAATAATAAAGATGAGAAATGATGAGGAAAACAAGAAAATCGTGTAACAAGTATATTTTTATAAATATAAATGACAAAAACAGTTATCTGGTGCATAAAATATACATAATTAGGATGTGAAAACAAAGTCTTGTTTTTAAAGATAATAAAATCAGACAGGTATTTTCTAGAAAGTCACACAGCAGAAAAGAGCAGAACTTAATTACAAATTTTGCAAACAAGGTATAAAGAGCAGACACCAGAAAAAAGCAATTGTTTTAAATGAATGTAACATGAGTGACAAAATTGACAAGGCACAGATAAAGTAAGTAATCTTTATCTTCAAGAGACCAATGGTCTGTCTCTTGCCATGAATAAGACTAGTGATCCCTCTATGCCCTTTGCTAAAAACACTAGTGATCCTTCTGTGCCATTTGATAAATAAGTCTCCTGATCCCTCTGTGCCTTATGCTAGAACGACTACTGATCCCCCTGTGCATTTTGCTAAAACGACTACTGATCCCCATGTGCATTTTGCTAAATAAAACTACTGATCCCCATATGCCCTTTGTTGAATAAGACTACTAATCCCACTGTGCATTTTGCTAAATAAGTCTCCTGATCCCCCTGTGCCTTATGCTAAATAAGACTACTGATCCCCCTGTGCATTTTGCTAAATAAGTCTACTGATCCCCCCTGTGCCCTTTGCTAAATAAGTCTTATCAGTCTTACTCTTTTTCTCAATACGAGCAGTGATCCTATGTGCCAGCTTATTGTTTAAAGCTGTTATAGCTGCCTTGTGCATTCATGTGAATCGTTATTCACATCTTGTTCTGGAGTAGCTATACATTTTCTTCTGAGATGGCTTAGCATTTTAGAGAAAAAATACTCAATAAAAAATCACAAGCCGGATGCGATTACTTTATATATTGCTATAGAAACTTTAATTCTTACTTTGTTTCCTGTCCTTGATTTCTGTATTTTAGGTGCAGCTGAAGATAACAAAGAACAAGAATGGTTCAGGAGAAATGCTATTGTAAAGATAGATTAATAAAAATAAACTGGGCAAGTAATTGGGTGGGTACTAAGAGTTGTGTTAGTGTTGACTGAATGAATTAGTGAGTGAAGCAAAATGCCCCTTACATATGTTGACATCAACTATCGTCACGAATGGAAAATAACCCAGTTAACTATGTAAGAGTATTATCTTTTCCTTTGACGTCAACATGGAAATAGCTATTTAAGATGTAAGAGTATTGTCCCTTTCCTATGATGTCATTTTTAGCTCGACATTTTTCGAAGAAATAATCGAGTTATTGCTTAGTTATAGTCATGGTGTCGTTGCCGTTGCTGTTCCCATCCGAAAACCTTAACATTGATCATAATTTTTTTCATTTCTTTATGGATTGTCTTCATACTTAGATACAACAATTCTTTGGACAAGACCTTAAAGTAGACCAGACTAAACTTGACCTTGACTCATAAATGACATTCACCTTCAAGTTCAAAATATAGAGTTTTGTTTAAATTGGCCATAAATTTATTATTAATCGGTAGATTGTCTTCATACATGGACACAACAACCATTTGGACAAGATCTTCAAGCGGACTAGACTGACCTTGACTTTGACTCGTAAATGACCTTCACCTTCGAGGCTAAATTATTCAATTTTGCTAATATTGGCCATAACTTCGTTATTTGTTGTTGGATTTGATTCATACTTGGACAAAACAACACTTATGACCATTACAAAATTAAATTTCTTCAGGTATAACCTTGACCTTTAAATGACCTTCACAGTCCAGGTCAAATTCTTAAATTTTGCTAGAATTGGCCATAACTTTGTTGTTTATTGTTGCATTTGATTTAAACTTAGACAAAACAACGCTTATGAAAAAACCGATATGTTGAATAACTCAAGTATGACCATAACCTAAAACTGACATTGACCGTCAAGGTCAGATGATTGAATTTTGCTTAAATTGTCATAACGTTCTCATTTATTTATGGATTTGATAAATAAATAACACTTATGACAAATCCTACATTATGTTTATTTCAAGTTTGACTTTGACTTTTAAATGGCCTTGACAGTCAAGGTCAAATTATTGAATTTTGCTAACACTGACCATAACTTTATGGTTCGATTTGAATCAAACTTGGACAAAACAACACTTATGACAAAGCCGACATGTTATTTTTTTTGTTGACCATAACCTTAAAATGACCGTGACCGTCAAGGTCAGATTATATTATTTTGCTCAGATTGTCATATCTTTGTCATTTATTTATGGATTTGATTCATACTTGGATAAAACACACTTATGACAAATCCAACATTATGATTCTTTCAAGTATGACCTTGACCTTAAAATGACCTTGACAGTTCAGGTCAAATTATCGAATTTTGCCACAATTTGCCAAACTTTTGTTGTTTATTGTTGGATTGGATTCGTACTTGGATAAAACAACAATGATGACAAAACCGACATGTTGATTAACTCAGGAATGACCATAGCCTAAAATGACATTGACCGTCAAGGTCAAATGATTGAATTTTGCTTAAATTGTCATGACATTCTCATTTATTTATTGATTTGATTTATACTTGAAGAAAACAACACTTATGACAAATCCGACATTTTGGTTCTTTCAGGTGTGACCTTGATCTTTAAATGACTTTGACAGTCGAGGTCAAATTATTAAATTTTGCTAAAACCGGCCATAACTTTATTTGTTGCTTGATTGTAATCATACTGAGATATAAAACAACACTTATGACAAAGCTAACATGTTAAGTTATTTAAAAATGACCTTAACCTTAAAATGACCGTGACCATTAAGATTAAGTTATTGAATTTTGCTCAAATTGTCATATCTTTTTTATTTATTTATGCATTTGCTTCACACTTGGACAAAACAATGACGAATTCGACATTATGATTCTTTCACGTATGACCTTGACCTTGAAATGACCTTGAAACTCGAATATCAAATTACTGAATTTTGTTAAAATTTGTCATAACTTTGTTATTTATGGTTGGATTTGATTCACTTGATTTTACTTGAACAAGCAACACTTTTGACAAAACTGACATGTTGAATTATTCAGGTATGATATTGACCCTTAAATGACCTTGATAATGATTGAATTTGCTTAAATTGCCATAAGAGTTATTTTTGATGGATTTTATTTATACTTTGATAAAACAACAAGTATGACCTTGACGACCTTTACTTTCGCGGTCAAGTGATTGAATGGTAATAACTTTATAAATTTACAGATTTGATTCATACTTGGACAAAACAACACTGAGAATAGTCATTTTGTTTTTGTTATTTATGGACGGATTTTACTGGGACAAAACAACACTGAGAATAAAACAAACGTGTTGAACAATTCAAGTATTACCTTGACCTTTAAATGACATTGACATTGCTTAACTTCACTATATATTTGTTATTAATGGATATGGTGTCCTAATGCTTTGACATCCTTTAGACATTATCTCCAAAGAATGTTAAACTGAACTTGACCTTGACCTTAAATGTAAAATTTCTGAATGTTACTAAAATTGGCCATAACTTTATGTTTCGATAAATTTGATAATTATATTTCCAAATGATGATTCATTTGAAATCCCTTCACCACAATGTGCTTCCTCTGATGTTTTTGCCTTTGGAAATAGGAAAAAGTCGAGCGTAGCCCCCGATTGCGGTGGCTCTTGTTTTGTCTTTTGTTTTGATATTTCTAAGACGTAGAAGAATTTTGTCCACTTTCCAATGACGTCATCAACAAAGGGAATCTCATTTGAATTTTGTAAGATAAAAATGTAATGTCCCCTCTCGACGTCATCATCAACGAAAAACCACCCACTAATTATTTTAAGTTTCGTCTCCTTTCCCGTGACGTCATTACCAAAGGGAAATAATCACGATTTGTTTAAAATGTAGGAGTATTGTCCCCTTTTCCGTGATGACATCACCAAAGGGAATTAATTACGCATTTTATTTTTGTAAGATTAAGAAGTATTCAACTATTGTCCCCTTTCCAGTGCGTCATCGCCAAAGAAAAATAACCCAAATTTTCATTTTTTCGTAAGAATATCGTCCCCTTCCCCGTCACGTCATTACCAAAGGGAAACAACCTCCACTTTGATTTTTGTCCCAAGGGTTTTGTCCCCTTTAATCACCATAGAGAAAAACTGCCGAATTTGATTTTTGTCAGATGTAGGAGTGATGTCCCGTTTTCCCGTGACGTCTCCAGCAAAGAGAAAAAAACTTTTCCGTACACTTCTATGATGTCATCAGCGAAGGAAATAGTACCAAATTTAATTTTTAAAAAACGCAGGAGTATTGTCCCTTTTACTGTGACGTCAACAACTAATGGAAATAACCTCAACTTTCATTCTTCGTCAGAGTATTGTCCCCTTTCCCGTGACTTGATCACCAAAGATAAAGACGTGTAATCCCAAATTTATTTTTGTAAGATGTAAAAAAATTGTCCACTTTCCTGTGAAGTCATACCAAAGCGAAGAAGTCCAAATATAATTTTTGTAAGATGGAGTATTGTCCCTTTTCCGTCACGTTATCCTTATAGCGAAATAACCCCCACTTCCATCTTGTAAGAGTATTGTCGCATTTCCCGTGACGTCATTACCAAAGGAAAATTAATTCCACTTTATTTTTGTCAGAGTATTGTCCCATTTAAAATGACGTCATCGCCAAAGAGAAAAAAAGCGCTGAATTTGATTTTTGTAAGACGTAGAAGTGTTGTCGACTGCTTTATTTACATTTTATGAATGGAGTTTACGTAATAATATACACCTGGAAAAAAGTAAAGCACCCCCTAATGTGTTTGAATATAGCTCATTACAAGTCGACGTAAATTGTATTTTTTTTTGCTGCAGTTATCACGAATGGAATTCCATACTAAGGATTTTCAGCATAGATACACATTGGCAATGGCTGTTTATGAAGATTTTAGCGGGATTATCGAGAAACCCGTGCTTTTCGAAATAAGCAGTTTGGGTACGCGGCATAATAGGGTGTTTATAAGCCACATTTTGCATACGCCGACATTCAGACAAACTGTAGATACTGTTAGAAGAAGACTATCGAAAAATTCGAAACAAAAAAATGGTTCAAAGAAGACTATCGGAAGCAAATCATCGGCATGCATTCGACAGGGATGTCCTGCAAGGAAATAGGGCATCAAACCGGCTGCCATTACACCGTGATGAGCAGGCTGGTGAGAAAGTATCGTATGACCAATGATATCAAAGACCTACCAAGATCAGGAAGACCTACAGTAACCGCGCAACGGGAGGATCGAACCCTGGTGCGATTAGTAAGGCGGCAGCCCTTTGCTACGAGTACACGTCTCAAACCCCTAAGGCTACCACATCGACGACTGTCTCTAAAGACTCTGCGAAATCATTTAAGGGCAGCTGGGCTAGCTTCGAGAAGAGTAATTAAGCGCCCTCTGTTTACGGCCCAGCATCAAAAAAACCGTTTGCAATGGTGTTTGGCGAGAAGAGGTTGGAATCTGAGGTCATGGCGTCCAATACATTGGTCGAATGAGAGCAGGTTTTTGCTTCATGTAACGGATGGCCGAATGAGAGTCTGGAGGCACAGGAACACAGCATATACGCCAAAGAACATCAAACCGACGATTCCATACGGCGGAGGCTCTGTTATGTATGGGGTTGCATATCCCATGACGACAAGATGGATTTGGTGACCATACAGGGCAGACATACGGGCGAACGCTATATTCGCGAGGTCCTTGAGCCAGTTGTCATGCCTCATTTCGATAACCACCAACTTGCCTCTAGATCTGTATGCATGGACGACAACGCTAGACCCCGTTCTAGAACAGTGGCGGCATTCATCCAACGTAACGCTATAGAGACATTGCCTTGGCCGGCCAGAAGTCCCGATTTGAACCCACTGGAGTATATCTGGCATCTAGAGCACAAAACTGGAAATTGATAAAATGGCCCGCACATATGTTAAAGAGGCTGTACTCCAGATTTGACATAATTTTTTTTCTTTCATAAATTATATATTTAGATGCCGTGAGATTATAACAACATTATATTTTACTTCAAAACTGATTATAAAAGTCAAAATAGACTAAAAAAAAATATTTTCGCTCCAGCCTGATTTGAACTCTGGACCCTCATGTTAACAAAATATTTCCAACACTTTTACTGTCACCACCATCGCCGTATGTGATATTACATTTATTTACTTTAAATCTTATACGATATAGTTATACCGTCGCGTTACGGTGTAGCACTTTGAAAGGGAAAAAATCAATTTATAATGCAATTATTTGACTTATTTTTTGTCAGTAAGTTATTTTTTAAGCATTAGTCATAAATATTACAAGAAATTTATAATACAAGTAAACTTTATTTTTTTGTCATCTGGAGCACAGCCCCTTTAAGGTGACGTAACATAAGTAACAGACTAGGAAACAAAACAAACTGAAAATTTCAGACAAAACTCAAGAAAAACGAGATAATGAATATATTTCAAAAGCAAACATAAATAAAAATTTTAACAAGAAATGAAAAAAGTCACATATTCAGAGTTATACGTAATGCCTGTAACAATAATGAAACATTCATATTACCTCTACGTAACACAATCTACAGCGATATACAAGTATTTATTAGCTATTTTTTCCTCCTGAAAGAGTTTTCAACGTAACATAGGTAACATTTTGTAACATTAAGAAATAAAAACAGTCACATATTCAGAGTTATACGTAATGCCAGTAACAATTATGTAACATTCATGTAACCTCTACGTAACTCAATCTACAGCGATATACAAGTATAAATTTGCTATATTTTCCCCCCGAAAAAGTTTTCAACGTAACATAAGTAACATTTTGTAACATTAAGAAATAAAAACAGTCACATAGAGTTATACGTAAAACCTGTAACTATTATGTAATATTCATGTAACCTCTACGTAACCCAATTTTCAGCGTAATACAAGTTATATTTAGTAACATTAAAAACATTAAGAAATAAAATCAGTTACATGTTCAGACCTACATGTAATTCCTGCAACAACTATGTAACATTCATGTAACCTCTACGTAACTCAATCTACAGCGATTTACAAGTACATATTTGCGGTATTTATTCGCCTGAACGAGTTTTCAAGGTAACATAAGTAACATTTTGTAACATTAAGAAATAAAAACAGGTACATTTTCAGAGCTATACGTAATGCCTGCAACAACAATGTAACATTCATGTAACCTCTACGTAACTCAATGTTGAGCGTAATAATAGTATATATGTTACAGCCAATCTGTGAAATCAGCCGTTTCATGAAATGGCTAAATTTTTTAGCCTTTTCGTGAAATGACTAATTCACTCAGCCGTTTCATGAATCGGCTTAATATTTCAGCCTTTTCATGAAATGGCTAATAATTTGCTTTAGTCATTTCATGAAATGGCTAAACTAAGAAACAAGCCTTTAAAACAAAACAAGACAACAAGACAAAGACTGAAGTTTACACCATCTTTTATTTTTATTCAAGTTCGGAACATTGGATAAAACAATTAGCATATTAAAGCACATTATGTAAGCACATCAAATGATCAGTTGTATTTGCCATGAGTGATCCAGATAATATAATGAGATTTTCAATTTCCTACTGGCACAATAATTACATTACATTTTTTTCCTATTATCTTGGGCAAAAGATTTTATATTGTCATCTAATTTTCAAAGTAATTGAATCACACAATATGAGTATCAATTAATAGTAATTAAAGTATGATTTAACACATTTTTTAAAGAAGGCATTTTGTTGACACAATTCAAGTTTTCATTTTTCAGGTATGATCAAAGAAGTAATTAAATTCATAACTACTTCAGTAAACCAATTATAATTATCAAATTATTAATGTTGATTAGATACACAATTAGTCACTTAAACCATGATCAAAGAAATCAATGTAGATAATCAAAGGGTAGTGGGATTTGGGTTTATCATACATTAGTAAACCAAGTATAATTATGCAATTATTAATGATGATTAGTTACACAATTTGTCACTTAAACCATGGTCAAAGCAATCAATGTAGATAATCATAGGGGAAGTGGGATTTGGGTTTATCATACATTAGTAAACCAAGTATAATTATGCAATTATTAATGATGATTAGTTACACAATTTGTCACTCAAACCATGGTCAAAGCAATCAATGTAGATAATCAAAGGGTAGTGGGAGTGGGGTTTATCATACGTTTTAATTAGCTTGCACAATGCTGTGTTGCTTTAATTTGACTATGATCATTTTAAATATGTTCTTTTCTATTGTTTTTTGTGGTATATTCAAACAAATTATACCAATTATGATATCTAAGGCATAACTAAACTCATGACATTATTACATAGATTGGCTGAAACTGAACCAGTCAATCTGTGTAACACTGACATGGAGATTTTAGCCATTTCGTAAAAGGCTGAAATATTTAGCCGTTTCATGAAACGGCTGAGTGAATTAGTCATTTCACGAAAAGGCTAAAAATTTTAGCCATTTCATGAAACGGCTGATTTCACAGATTGGCTGTTACATATGTTATTTCAGCCTTTTCATGAAATGGCTAATAATTTGCTTTAGTCATTTCATGAAATGGCTAAACTAAGAAACAAGCCTTTAAAACAAAACAAGACAACAAGACAAAGACTGAAGTTTACACCATCTTTTATTTTCACGAAATGGCTAAAATCTCCATGTCAGTGTTACACAGATTGACTGGTTCAGTTTCAGCCAATCTATGTAATAATGTCATGAGTTTAGTTATGCCTTAGATATCATAATTGGTATAATTTGTTTGAATATACCACAAAAAACAATAGAAAAGAACATATTTAAAATGATCATAGTCAAATTAAAGCAACACAGCATTGTGCAAGCTAATTAAAACGTATAATAAACCCCACTCCCACTACCCTTTGATTATCTACATTGATTGCTTTGACCATGGTTTGAGTGACAAATTGTGTAACTAATCATCATTAATAATTGCATAATTATACTTGGTTTACTAATGTATGATAAACCCAAATCCCACTTCCCCTATGATTATCTACATTGATTGCTTTGACCATGGTTTAAGTGACAAATTGTGTAACTAATCATCATTAATAATTGCATAATTATACTTGGTTTACTAATGTATGATAAACCCAAATCCCACTACCCTTTGATTATCTACATTGATTGCTTTGATCATGGTTTAAGTGACTAATTGTGTATCTAATCATCATTAATAATTTGATAATTATAATTGGTTTACTGAAGTAGTTATGAATTTAATTACTTCTTTGATCATACCTGAAAAATGAAAACTTGAATTGTGTCAACAAAATGCCTTCTTTAAAAAATGTGTTAAATCATACTTTAATTACTATTAATTGATACTCATATTGTGTGATTCAATTACTTTGAAAATTAGATGACAATATAAAATCTTTTGCCCAAGATAATAGGAAAAAAATGTAATGTAATTATTGTGCCAGTAGGAAATTGAAAATCTCATTATATTATCTGGATCACTCATGGCAAATACAACTGATCATTTGATGTGCTTACATAATGTGCTTTAATATGCTAATTGTTTTATCCAATGTTCCGAACTTGAATAAAAATAAAAGATGGTGTAAACTTCAGTCTTTGTCTTGTTGTCTTGTTTTGTTTTAAAGGCTTGTTTCTTAGTTTAGCCATTTCATGAAATGACTAAAGCAAATTATTAGCCATTTCATGAAAAGGCTGAAATATTAAGCCGATTCATGAAACGGCTGAGTGAATTAGTCATTTCACGAAAAGGCTAAAAATTTTAGCCATTTCATGAAACGGCTGATTTCACAGATTGGCTGTAACATATATATTACTTTGTAACAAAAAGCTGGTCCTATCAAAATCGCCCCTGACTGGGGGCAATTGGCTTCATAGTTGTTTATGTGTTTGAACTTGTCGATATGTGTCATCTTCACAAAAGGGAGATATTAATATATTGTTTCAGTGTATGATTACTACGTCAATAAAAAATCCTCGTCATTTAGTTAGTGTCAGTATACGGTTTGATAAATTAAACATATTTGTCAAAAAACAACAACAACAACAAAAACCAATATCCATCATCAAAACGTGGAATATTCATCATGTCTTCCACAGTGCTGTAAAGGCGGCATCCCGTACAGATATGCTAAAGGTATCGCCGTATAATTTCAGCAAATGATATATTTCAATCATCGTTTAACTGCCTCAAGACTTTCTTCGTGGATAGAAACTATCCTTAAAAACATCATAGAAAAATCGTTTGATGCTATAAAACACACCACACAGGAGGTCACTCTCCGTCATGTTTGACATGTACATGTCAACCTAGACATGTAATGTTGCTCAAAAGTCTACTATTCGCCTAGATATTGCTTTAAATGATACTTAAAGTGTATTTGGAAGTAAAACGGGGTACGAGAGGAGTAAAACGGGGTACGAGAGCAATTGTTGATAGAATATTTTTGGAAAAAAAGAAAATTACCAAGATGGGGCCGATATAAGGGCGTCTGGAACTGCCAATTATGACGGTGCATTGAAATGGCTTATATTCGCCTAAGTAATTGAAATAAATGATCAGAAAAGTTTATATAGTGATATTGATTGCTCACTGGCATTCAATAAAAATGTGAGGTGATAGTTTTATATTCAAATATTTTTATATTTTTTTTATATTCATATTTTAATTTTTACACGGGTGGCAGTACCCACAAAAAATGACACTTTGAAAAATTTCGCTACTCGCCTTGCAGTACAGCTCACTTCCCCGCAGATAAACCATCAACCGTACGCTACTCGCCTTACAGTACAGCTCACTTCCCCGCAGATAAACCATCAACCGTACGCTACTCACCTTACAGTACAGCTCACTTTCCCGCAGATAAACCATCAACCGTACGCTACTCGCCTTACACTACCGCACTTCATGTCTTTTAGATACACGATGCTAGACGGTAACAACAAATCTACAGAGGAGAAAGGTAAATAAGTCAGAAAAATAATAAATCCAATAATGATAACTAACCATTTTAAAATGATTGGACTAAAATTTGGTCCGTATTATCTTTGCATTTGGAAACCTGTTTACTTTAAGATGAATTTTTACTACTTTCATTTTTTTTCTTACAGTTGCTAGCCGGGAACAGTGCAATGTACCGACTCTGGCGATATATCCATCCCTAATGATGGGTCCATCTTTCCAGGTTATCCAGCGCCATATCTTCACCTTGTAGTTTAGAGTCTTCATCTTTAACCCTCTCAAAATCTTTAAAACACCTACGATAAATGACACACTGTAAAGCACTGAATCTCCATCTTCAAGACACTATACATCATCGCTAGAGGGCACAGTGGGACAGGGGGAAGAACCATGCCGACTCAAGGTCAGGGTCAGCAGTGGTGTTCAAAGGTTTAGGCAATGCATTTCGTGTCTGCTCCATAACTTTTAAACACATAGAAACAATTTCATGAATCTATGGTCGTGCAAATCTGGCGAATTCATTCTCCCATACACAGACCAATTCCTGTCATGAATTGTACTATCACTTTAATTAATGGTGAGCCCAGTGTGGAATATTTTCATACAATAAGTAAATAACTTATTTTTGTTTTCTTGGTCATTTGAAGCTAGTTTTTCACTAATAAATGGTTCCCCTGAAATACCAGCCTACGAAAAGAAAGTCGTGATAAATGTTGGTTTTGTTTTTTTGCCTATTCTTTAAAGGCCGTCTATAGTCTTGCTGCGCTATGTAAAGGCCCACTTTGTCTGCCCAACTTTCAAGAACATTATAGATGTATAGAAACACTCAGTCTGGTACCCAGCGTACTTTCCGCCGTAAAGGTACCAATGACGTAAGGAATCAGGGGCAGATAACAACAGACTATAGATACACTAAGTAAGAAACCGTTTTATGTCGGGACTCAGAGAGTAACAGACATAACAGGAACACCATGGTAAGCAACGCATCTCGAAAACAAGAAAACCGCAAGACAGAACAATGACTACTTATGTCAAATGACCACTCTTTTTCGGATCTATCGTTAAACGCTTTCCCTCGGCTTTTTGTTTGAAATTCGTCGGTAACGAAATAAAAAGTTTACAGAAAAAACTCCGACGTACATGCTATTTACAAAACGATTATTCACGAACTTTGTGTTATTGTCATCTATCAAATTCAATATTTGAAACCGATTGCCAGAAAATGTGAGAAAAATATAGTGACTTAGTTTTCGTATACAGTTTCTTCCGATGACTGAAAATTAAAGGTTCAACTCCTATGTCGGTGGCTAACTTCACTTTATGCACGGTTGAAGACCTGACTACGTCGCCTCGCTGCTATTGGATTGTCACAGGGACCTGACATTTTTGTAATTAACCGCGAGACACTGTTTATTTTCTTGCCAATATGTAAAAGCTGATTTTTTAAATAAAATGGTGCCCTGTTTCGTTTGACGCCGGTCATTATAGCAAAGTTCACACTTCACTTTAATTTGAAGTTTTAAATTATCTGAGTTTCGGTTGCATTTTGCTTATATGCTTTTTATGTGTTTCATTGTAAAATTTTATAATTTTGTAAAATTTTATAATTTTTCTGAGCTAGTATATTAGAATATCGATAAATTTAATGAAAATATTAATGTTATCAAACAGCGTTCGCCTTTAATTCATGTAACATTTTCTACAAAAAAAAAAGTTGCTATGGTTTTGGTCTTCAAGGCATTATTATATATAGTAATTTAGCTCTTTATCAATTTGTTGCTTAATTTTTCTAGTTCGAAAGTTATTGCTGATTTACAAGTGACGTTTCCATACATAAAATAGCAGATGTCCCAGGGCCCATTTTCCAGTGATGTCGGTAATGCCGTTTTGAAATAGAAAATTAAACTGCAAAAACTGACAGGATCGCAGTTTAACCAGTCTACAGAGTTTGAACCATTGTCCTGAACGTAGCATTCAGTCATAGGGTATATACTATTATTCATTTCCCCCATGTTTTAATGTATTCAGTGTTCACCCCACCCCACCCTAAAAACTCCAAATGGTACATAAGTACCCAGTTTTGAACAGGATATGTTGAAATAAGCATTGATGTAAGCACAGAAATGCTGAAACCTTAATATTCAGCTCAATTTTAAAAACCAGTGCGAACACTTTGTATTACGCTAAAAGCAACATAAAGTAACTTAATGGAAAATAAATGCTGTTGTTGTTGTTTCAAATGCTGCAATCCTTGCGAAACAATTTTTTTAAATTTTGTTATTTATCAAGTTCTACACATGGAATCGATTTCTTTTCTGTACTACTACTACTACTATTATTACTATTACTACTACTACTACTACTATTATTACTATTACTACTACTACTACTACTATTATTACTATTACTACTACTACTACTACTATTGTACTGACAACACAACTCGTTTGCTGATGCGTATCCCAGAGAAATTTATTGATACGATTAACAAATTTGAAGTATGACAAGTATTCTCAGTACAGAAAACGACAAAACCTCTGGGAATTCATTTTCCCCCTAGAAAATCAGACGTACTCTCCACACAAGGAGATTCGTTTTTTCGTACATAGATATTTTCGAATCTTACGCATATTCGCACCAGAGAATACTTAAACCTCAATAACCTGAATAATATAAACCGCTAGATGGCGGTTACACCAGCCCCTTAATTGTGGCGCATAAACCAGAGACACAATTACAAAGTCCTTTAACATACAAATTACTTAAACAAAACAAATGATTGTCAACTTTTAAAAGCAGAGTCATTTATCCTGCATATTGTTCTTAGTATTCAATAATCATGTGGTATTGTCAAACAGCTCTGAAATTTACTCATCCATTTCCAAAAGAACACATAGTTTATCAATTGGACGGACCAGAATGTTTGTCGCAGTTTTAACCTTAACTTGTCGCACTAAACCATTTCTGTCTGGGATTGTCTCTTTAACTATTCCCATAGGCCACGAATTTCTTGGCGCACTCGTGTCAACAATCAACACAATATCTCCTGTTTTTAAATTTCTTTTTACGTCACACCACTTTTGCCGCTCTTGAAGAAGCGGCAAGTACTCCTTAGACCACCTTTTCCAGAACAGCTCCGCCATATATTGTATCTGCCTCCATCTACGTACACTATAATTGTCTGACCTATTGAAAAGCCCTGGAGGTAAGTTTGGTAGTAACTTTAATGTCAGTAAATGATTAGGAGTAAGCGCTTCTAAGTCACCGAATTGATCAGAAATCCTTGTAATTGGACGGCTATTTAAAATTGCTTCAATTTCACACATGAGTGTTAGAAGGCCTTCGTCGTCTAGAATTTGCTCTTTCAAAGTACTATTCATTGCACTTCTAACTGATTTGATAAGTCTTTCCCAAACGCCGCCATGATGAGATCCAGCCGGGGGGTTAAACTGCCATTCGATACCCCTTTGTAACATGGCTTCATGAATCTGGGCAACATTCCATTCAGATATTGATTCTCTTAGTTCCCTTTCGGCCCCAACAAAATTCGTTCCATTGTCCGAGCGCATTTTAGAAACCTGTCCTCTGCGTGCTATGAACCTACGTAGGGCGTTAATATATGAACTAGTGTCCAATGAATATGCTACTTCTATATGAACCGCTCTACTTGCTAAGCAGGTGAAAATAACACCATAACGTTTGACGCGGCTGCGCCTCAATTTCACCTCGAACGGCCCGAAGTAGTCCACGCCAACTCTGGTAAACGGTGGCTCGTCAGGCTTCACACGATCCTCTGGTAAGTTTGACATTTTCTGTTCTCCTACCTTGGACTTCTGTCTGCGACACATAACACACTTTGATATTACGCTTCTTACGGCCGATGGTGCATTGATCAGCCAGAAGTTTTGTCTCAGAACAGAAAGCATGTGGTTTCTACCGCTGTGTTTCAAGCTGTTATGAATATGTTGAAGTATTAGCATTGATAAGTGATGTCCCTTTGGCAAAATAATTGGATGTTTACTTTCAGCAGGTAAACTAGACTCATGTAAACGACCTCCAACCCGCAGCAATCCATCATCCAAATAGGGGTCGAGTTTCCTGATACTACTTTTCCGACTCACTTGGGTTTCACCTTTCTCCAGTAATTTAATTTCTTCTTTGAAGACTGTTCTTTGAACATACATCACAATAGCTCTTTCAGCTTCTAATAAATCATCAACTGATAGTCTGACTGACCCTTCTGGTTTAACGACCTCATTTTGAACTCTTTGACGCACACGCTTACGAAGCTCACGACGATATTTTAAGATCCAGGCAAGTCCCTTTTTTAACTTATACCAGGACGAATAGTAATTGATCAATTTCTCCATTTCCGCAATTTCTGATTCACTGTCTTCTTCACTCTTAACACTAGTGAGGTTTGTCTTTATTTTCTTAACTTCGGGATCATCCTCATGCAGCTCGAGGTTCTTCTCCTGAAGTGACGGCCAGTTTTCTTCTGTCAAATTTAAGAATTTAGGTGCTTCAATCCACCTTTCTGTCCAAAGTGAGTTTTCTACAGACAGTCCTCTGGAAGCAATGTCTGCGGGGTTCAACTTAGTGTTAATATATCGCCAATCACTGACGTTTGAGCCCTCGTGTATTATCATCAGGCGATTTGCTACGAATGTATGAAACCTAGAAGTCGTGTTTCGCACATACCTTAATACTGACATACTATCAGTCCAAAACACTGACCTGTCGATTTTCATTTCTAGCTCATCATTTAGCATTTTGTTTGTACGCACTGCTACTGTCGCTGCTGTTAATTCCAGGCGCGGTACAGTAACCTTCTTCAAAGGTGATACACGTGATTTGCCGATGACAAATGAACAGTGAATCTTATCGTCTGTGTTCGTCATTCGCAAGTAAGATACGATGCCATAACCACTTTCGCTAGCGTCAGAAAAGTGGTGAAGCTCTGTGTGCTTGATATCACCAAACCCAGGGAACTTGAAACATCTGTTCACTTTAAACTCAGACACCTTCTCGATATCGCACAGTATCATGCGCCATCGCTCGACAAATTTTGGTGGTACTGGGTCATCCCAACCTAACTGTAGCCTACAAAGCTCCTGTAGTAGTAGTTTGGCGTTCAGCATAACCGGAGCTAAGAATCCGAGGGGATCGTAGACGCTACTAACAACTGATAAGATGCCTCTTCGAGTCAGCGGCTGATCTTTAATCGCCAAGACAAAGCGAAATGTGTCTGTTTCCGCACACCAACTTAAACCCAACGCTCTGTCAATAGGTAAACTGTCTTGATCTAGGTCTAAATCCTTGGCAAGGGCAGCTCTTTCGGTAATTGGTATGGAATTCATTACATCTTTACTGTTGCTTATCCACTTGGAAATGTTGAAACCTCCACGACTCAACAGAACCTTCAAGTCATGCAGCAAAGAAACTGCTATTTTACTTGTTGAAACAGACTTCAGGCAGTCGTCAACATAGAAATTATTTAGAACAGTGTTTACAACATCTTCATTAAACTGTCCCCGACAGTCCGTGGCAGTTTTCTTCAGCGCGTAGTTCGCACAGCTCGGCGAAGAGGTTGAGCCAAATAAGTGTACGGTCATTTGATACTCAATAACAGGTTTACTTGTGTCCCCTTCTTCCCACCATAGAAATCTCAAAAAGCTTCTGTCTTCTACTGGAACAAGAACTTGATAGAACATGCTGTCTATGTCTCCCATTATGGCTATTTCTTCCTGTCGAAACTTAAGAAGCGTTCCTGCTAGTGTGTTTGTAAGATTTGGTCCCTGTAATAATTGGTCGTTTAATGACGTACCATGAAATCTTGCTGCGCAGTCGAATACTACTCTCAGCTTTTCCTTTTTAGGGTGGAATACACCATGATGGGGTAAATACCACACACGACCATCAGACTGTTTTAGATGTTCCTTTGGAACTCTTTCTGCATACCCTTCTTTAAATACTTTGCTCATGAAGTCTTGATATTGCGTACAAAATTTGGTGTCTCGCTTAAATCTTTTGGCTAGCAATATTAGTCTCTGTTCAGCTTGCTTTCGATTATTTGGCATAGCAACATCTGGATTCTTTAATGGTAAATTTACTGTATAGTGTCCATTTTCCAAACTAATAGACTCTGATACAAATTTGAGGAAGTGTTGGTCCTCCACCGAAGGTTCGAGTTTGTCGTCGATAGCACGTTCGTTAAAGTCATGATTGAACTGATTTAGTACTTGGTCTTCCAAACTTGTTCTAGAGTCAATTCTAATGAATTTTGCCGTCACCAACTCATCGTCCCTTTCTGACTTCGAGCCTAAAGGCCCATTAATCACCCAGCCGCATGCTGTTTTTACTGCGAATGGTCCGCCGTTAACACTTGGAATTACTTCCCATGGCTTCATCGCCTTTGGAACGTTGATACCGATTAATAGGTCGATGTCACTATTGATTCTCTGTAGGGGTAAGTCCTTCAAATGCGGCCATTCCTGCAAACTTGCAATTGGTACTATGTCCGTCTTTGACACTGGTAAAGTCCTTTGTGTAAATACTGGACCAAGCTCGATGGAGTGTTCCCCGTTTAACGCACTTATTTCTAGCCCAGCGATTTCATGTATATTTTGGACACTTTCCTGACCCATAGTTATCATGTTAATTCTTTTCCTTTTTCCTTCGATATTCAGTTTGTTGATCAACCTTTCTGTACAGAAGGATGCTGTACTTCCTGAATCCAGAAACGCATAAGTTTCAACATAATTGCTGCTGTTCTTTAGTTTTAGGCGAACCGGCACGATTGGCAGAGCTTGCTGTATTTCACTTCCAGCCCCCGTATGAGTTGCAGTTGATTTTGTGTTGATAGGGGAGTCCTGATGTGGTTCAACATGTAATATTGTTAAATGAACCTTGTTACAAATCTTACAGTTCGCTTTTCTTTTGCAATTTGATTTTTGATGTCCAGACCTCAAGCAGGCAAAACACAGACCTTTGTCTTTCAGAAAGGCATACCTCTCTTTCAGGGATAGGTTCGTAATGCCCTTGCAATTTTCTAACCCATGAGATTCTCCACAAAACAAACAAGGAGTGGTAAATGCTGAAACAGATCTATGCCGAACTTCTGCTTCACGTTTGATGTGATGACTTTCCGTAGCACCGCTGTCTGAAACATTTGTGATAAGTGTTTTGCTTATCCCATCTTGTCTGTTCACTCTTGTAGACGATGACAGTTTATCCCGTGAATTTGTACTTTTAGACGTGCTTAAAACTTCTTTGCCATAAATGGGATCTGTTGCCTTTTTTGCCTCCTTTCTGACAAAGTCAACCAAATTTTCAAATTTCACCACTTCTCGTTTGCTCTTAATGTCATAAACTATATTCCGCCACCTTTCATGTAAATAATACGGAAGTTTTTGTACTAGCAGCCTTAAGTTTTCGGAGTACTCTAAGACTCTAACTGAATCTAAACTTTCCACAGCGAACTGGCATTCCCTTAGAAATATCCCAAACTTATCCAAATCTTGCGCCTTATCCGGTTTGATAGGCGGCCACTCAAGTGCCCTTTTCACGTATGCTCTTGCAATAATGTCAGGGTCTCCATACCGTTCTTGAAATTCAACTAACGCTGCCTTGTATCCACATTCAGAGTTCATATGAGAGTATCCAAGAACAATTTTATGTGCTTCATCTTCTGTATATTGTAATAGAAAGTTGAGACGTTCCTCGTACGAATCCGTGTATGCACACACTCTAGCATTGAACTGTCTAAGAAAGGTATTGTAATCGATTGGATTGCCTTTGAAACTTTGAATTTCAGCCTTTGGTTTGTTCATTATTTTTGTTACAGAGTTCATGTCACAATTCACCATGCTTGATGTTTGTGGAACAGGTATTTCATTAATCTGAGATTGAACATTGACTAATCGTGAAGCAGTTGTTGTTTTATCTATCGTAACATTATTGTCTGTATTATGTTGATACAAGCCATGTCCATAGAATGATTCATCATTTTTTATTTCCCTTTGCGCAGTAGCAGAAGACATGTAACGTTTAGGAATCCACTCAGGAGAGCTTGGATTCAGCACATATTTATTTTGAATGACTCGAGATTCTGTAGGCGGTTCTTCCTTTATTTTGATGTCAGGTAACTTTATTGTCTCCTCGAGAATTTGATCATCCACCATGCTCCTTTCTAAGTCTTCTAAAATCTTAGCACGTGCATCGCTTACTTGTAATTCTGTTTTAATTTCAAGCTCCTTTTCTTTCATTTGAAGACTTAATTTAGCTTCTTCTAACTTCTGTTGCTCCTTAAGAGCAGATGCTCTGGCAAGCAATTCTGCCTTCCTTTGATTCTCTTTCAGTCTGGCAATTGATATGTTACTTGAAATAGTTGAATGTTTACTTGATAGTCTAGAGACGCCACTGCGGTGAGATTTTGTTTCTAACTGTTCATGTGTTTCACTTACAGTTACACTACAGTTATTCAGGAACCATTGTTCTGCCTCGTATTTTACATCTGCATAGTCACTGGTTTTATTTTCAAATTGACTACTATCATTATCCAATTCTGTTTCACTCAATAATTGTTGATACTGTTCATGTATTACCAGCAACTGTTCGTAATTGTTCAACCAGTCTGAATACACGTTTTTTACAGTTCCTTTGTCACTTGTCTCATGTTGCAATAACCCTTTCAACTCTTCGGTTTTAATATCAAGAGCCTTAATCCGTTGTACTCTTGCCTTTGATTTTATTTCTTTGTTGTACTCTAGCCCTTTCTTGGTCAAAGTTCTATTTCTCTCAGTCTCTTCCCCGAGATCTTCTTCCTTTGGATCTTTCCCGTCCATGGTTTCAAATTTGTTAATGATGTACTGACAACACAACTCGTTTGCTGATGCGTATCCCAGAGAAATTTATTGATACGATTAACAAATTTGAAGTATGACAAGTATTCTCAGTACAGAAAACGACAAAACCTCTGGGAATTCATTTTCCCCCTAGAAAATCAGACGTACTCTCCACACAAGGAGATTCGTTTTTTCGTACATAGATATTTTCGAATCTTACGCATATTCGCACCAGAGAATACTTAAACCTCAATAACCTGAATAATATAAACCGCTAGATGGCGGTTACAACTATTATTACTATTACTACTACTACTACTACTATTATTACTATTACTACTACTACTACTACTATTATTACTATTACTACTACTACTACTACTATTATTACTATTACTACTACTACTACTACTACTATTACTATTACTACTACTACTAAATAAAGAAGAACAATGATGATGATTATGATGTAACAAGACATTACACCTTAACTTAAAGAGGTAAACGCTGAACTTATTATTCCGTTTCTTCCAAATCACAGTAAATGTGAAAGATATTGAAGTAAATGATTTAAGTACAACAGATAAATTAGTCTTTATGTAGAGAGTTGGTTTGCTTTTGGTTTGGTTTGGTTTATTGGGGCTTAACGCCAGTTTTAACAGCTGAGGTCATATCCCGGCGGTCAGTCCACCCAACCAGTGTTCCTGGGCATCCAACCAGTTAACTAACCAATTTCTCCGCAACAGACTGACTACATCCTCACTTGCTTCAGAGGTGAGGGACAACTGACCTATAGACGCATTGATTGAGATCAATTATCACGGAGAAATTTCGCGGGACCTGGTGGGGATCGTACCAGGATCGTCAAATGTGACAGTCCGATGCTCTACCGATTGAGCTAGCTGGGCCGGCTATTCTCTTTGGCTGAAAGCCATTGATTCCATTATTATTATTATTATCTTAATGGCTTAAAGAGAAAATTTTAAACATAATTTTTACACATTCTTCTTTGAATGATCAAAAATATTCTATTTTATATCGAATTTGTAAGGTACGCACCTTAAAACATTTTCGGTTTTTGATAGCTTTCTATTGTTTATTTATATAATGATATTTAACTGTCCTAGTTTACGTTTTCAGAAAACATATCTTATCATATATAATCATTTGATGATACACGCGTGATATTAGCCCTGTTATCACGTAACTCGTTTTTTTTTTCGAAAAATAACAACATAAACAACTCACGACTGTCAAGAAAAAGGTAAGCTTTTTACAAAATATTTTAAAGTTATTTGATGGTATTGTCGTAAAATCGATACAGACAAAGAAAGAATAAACTACTTCAATAATGAAAAACAAAGAAAGAAAGTATGAGCGAAGAAATGTAGATACTTAAGAACTAAATTTTTATTTAAAAAAAAGACATTTAAAAAAAGTTTTGTCACTCGACAGCAATGGCGTCCATACCAAATATATATGACCAGCGTAACAAGGGTGTATGTGTCGAAGCAGTTAGACTTCTTTGTCAGGAGAAAGTGATTGCCCTCGATTCCAAAGGTGTTCAGCTTGGTCAAGTCGGGCCTCTCACATTGCTACAGATAGGTACTCTGGATGGACGTGTCTTCATATTTGACGTCATGAAAAATGAGCGAGACCAGGATAAAACCTTTTTCCAAGAAACCGGACTCGACAAACTTCTATCGTCCCCGGAGATAGTAAAGGTAAGAGAACCCACTTTCCTAAATTGTCTGGCGCAAATTGTGGAAGGTGTATTTGAATCTTAAACTGCCAATGAATAAGTAATACTGAGAAAAGAATGTTTTCCTTAGACACAGACAATTAATACAGATTGTTGGTGAGAAAAAGGGTAAAAGAAGTACTCTGCTTAAAAAACTCAGATCTGGAAAAGTGAAATGTGGAAAAAGGTATTAAATTGTTTTTATTCAAACTTCTTCTGGTAACGCATATTTGTTTTTAATACAATCTGTATTTTTTTATTCCTTTATTTATTTTTTTCACCTGTACCAGCTCATTTCTCGAAACATAAAAGAAACTGTATTGCCATTTCTTACACTTTTTTATGACCTTACATGGATTTACTTTGCAAACTTTCAAGATGTCACGCTAAATGTTTTATATTCCCTGTGAAACTGTTTACATATGTAAGTGTGTTGATGAAATGCGGCATTCATATTAGCAAGCATCCTGGAACATGTCATACATTTTAAAGACGTAATTATGGATGACTAAGTCCTTAATTTCTCAAATGGACTAATCCATCATTCAGTTTAAGCGAATCTATTGATTATTTATAGGGTATCATTTGAAAACCAGCTGGCAAAATATCGAACAGCGCATACGACAATCATGATCAGATGACATAATGGTGCAGACTGATCTGGCATCGTCAGCACTGTTTGCGCTGGCGAAAATTATTTCAGCAGGCAAGATCAACGATAAAAATATTTGCTTTTTCAGGTTATTCACTCGTGTAGTAACATTAGTTCGGCCCTTTTCCATCAGTTCGGTATTAAGTTGGAGAATGTCCAGGTAGGTGTTGGAATTCTGCCTCACCTTCATTTTTTTCTAAGTTTTGCATAGTATTCTCTATATACAATATGACACACTGAACCGTTTAGTAGCCAGGGAAAGCATGCACCCCATGATTTTCACCGGTCAGGCGGCATGTGTGTGTGTGTGTGTGTGAGAGAGAGAGAGAGAGAGAGAGCATACCATCTGTAAGAGGCTACACGAAATCAAGCTGTAATCGAGAAGCCAATGTTTTGCATCCCGTAAGCTAGAATCACCAACGGGCGCGAAACGAAAGGGCCATCGACACAGTTGGCTGAACCAGGGAGGATTTGTGGCCCATCCAGTTCACCGAAGGATCTTAGTTTTGTCTAGACTATACAGCCGAACCAGGATTTTGAGACAACCGGGAAGGCCTGATTTAGCATTAGTTTGGAGAAAAAAGCAATGTTTCCTTGACTGTTGTACCCGTACATAGATGACATGCTAGATGTCAGTGTGAGGTTTTATTCAGGCGCTGTTGGGTTCATTTTGATGGACGATAATATCTATTTCCATGTTGCCAGTTTGCGCTCTTGTCAGGGAGGGGATCGAGCATTTGGATTGACCGGCGAAGTCTCCGGACCTTTAATCAGTTGAACATCTCTGGAATTAGTGACAAGTGATTTCAACCCGTATAGCCAAGCCGATGACTGTTCAGGAGCTTGGTACCATGCTGATCCAAGAATGGAACAATATCCCACAACTCTCTATCAGGTTTCTGACTAGAAGCATGAGAAGACACTGTCAGCCTGTTATCAACAGTAATTGCTCACATACCCATCCTGTTTGTTCTGAATTTTTTCTCCTAAAAAGACCCTATCCAAATTACACTGGTATCACTATTCAGATTTGAAACAGCTTAAAACACAACCAAGTCTTAAATTATTTCTCCATGAAAATGATAAAATATAATATAAGTTAAAATATTCAAAACAGTTCAAAACGACAATGCAACAAAACCCTTGATTAGGAAGAATAATGTCCTTGGTCCTTAGCCAACTAAGAATAGTATAGTGATCAAGGACATAAAGGGAGAAAACTCCCTGTTATGACCCATGAAGGAAAAGACAACATCAGTGTTCGTGACAAGAAAGTCTAGAATCTTTTTTAAATAACGGAATTAAATAAAAGCATTATACCTTAGTCTTTAGCGGAAAAAGCCGACTTTAAAAAATACCCGTATAAAACTTTAATCTTTATTGATCAGGCAAGATTAAAATTTTAGTTAAAAGTCTCCTTATGTTCTAGAAACTTGTACAAAACCATTAAGGTATTATATATAGAATACTAATAAACATTCTGTCAGCCCTCACTGAATTGAACTGTTCTAAGAAATATTGTATCCCAGGACAAAAGATAGACCATATAAGACACTTTTACCATGGGAGTAAAATGACTAATTTTCACTTTAAACCTCGCCCGACTTAATGGGTTTATATGGTTTAGAAAAACACAATGTTTTTTTTCTAAGACTGACCTCAAAAACAACTGTTACTGGGTATGCAATCATTTATATTATGAAGACCTACTGACTGCTGACAAAAAGCAAACAAAATGAAAAGTCGGAAATGAGGAGAAACGAAATATGATTATAAACATGGCATGAATTTACCCCACCCACTTCATTATGAGGGGATGTTATCAATGTAAACCTCAACATTAATCTTCCGGGTTCAGATTAGCTACAATTATTTTTATTCGTGTACTATTTTGAACAAACTGGCAAAATACCAAATATTTTTACCATCTAGTTAGGAGAAATTAATACCTGATAAATGTTTTGAGCAGTGTATATTGTCCATATCCTAGTTTTGTTATCATTTGTACATTTATATTATCTTTATCAGCAGATTTTTTTTTCAGATTCGACATACATGGACTAATAGTATTCATGTACTTCATGGTTTATCAGACATATCATGTCAAAAAATTGACATTATTAATCTATCCATCCAGACACACACCAACACACACAGCCACCCCCTCCCTGCCCAAAAACACACCATTAGGACCAATAAAATCACTTTTTGTCCAGTTTTGTAAGTGGAACTTCACTGTACAGCAATTTGTTTTTCTTTCGAATAAATTGAAGGTCAGCATCGTTAGAAAGAATACCAAGTTTTGGACCAAAAGGCCGCTGACGCAAGAAATGATTGATTACTTAACCAGAGACGTCACTGTACTTCTACCGGAAGTTCACCAGCAGAGGTACGTTATGAAGTGTCTGTATGTTTGACTCAATGGGAACAAATCGTAAGTATCAAAAGTTCGATCCCCGTGCATCTCCACTAACATTATAATTGTCAACAGTTGATATATTCAACCAAGGTGCTATACATGTCCTCTGAACTTGTAAAAGAACCAATAGTACATTGTAGTTTAGGTTCTTTTTGTGTCTTGCACTATCGTCTACTACCAAAAAAATATTAGACTCCTCAAGGTGTGTCAGTCATTTGGGTGACCAGAACCGACGCTTAAAAATTCTCAGATGGATAGAAGTTTATTTATCGTTTGCATCGATTGTTCTTTCTGCCTTTACGCCAGCATGTGTTACATTATTTTAGGCTTTTGAAGCAAGTTTAAGTTTACCTTTTAATCTTAGGGTTATTCCAGGTTCTTTCTTTGCTAAGACAATAAACTTTCTTTTATCATTAAAGGGTTTTGTCAAAAAGACTTTACTACTTACCCCACCCCTTAAGACCCAGCTGAATTTAAGTATGAAAGTTATCAAGTATTACCATTTATGCAGATAAAAAGCTATAACATTGTTTCAGGTTAATATCTTATTTTTTGAGATGTAAAGCCTATGAAAACCTATGAAAAATTCACGATGATATTGCTTTTCATTCATTTATTAATTTTTATTGTCGTAGTATCTATCGAAATTTTTAAACATAATTTCGAAAGTAGTCTCGCATTATCAAACATTTTCAACGCAGACACAAACCAAAACCTGGGAATATTTTGAAAGTCAGTGTTATAAAAGTGTAGAGTTTACAACAGTGATTAGCTTTGAAAAGACTCTAACGTTTTGGTTTAAGGTTAAATAAAAAGATCATTATTATTGTCATGAAGTAACGGGGATCGAATCTTGCACGTTTATAATATTTACCAAATTAGTGCTAAAAATTAGATGTCGTGTCTACTTCTTAATCAAGTACACTTTCTTTGGCTTCGGACAATTGTTAACACATAGTATCACATTCATTTACACAGGATGATTATTTAGGCCTACGTTTCTTCATAAGGTAAATACAAAAACTTCTAGCTCTCTTGTATATTAAAGGGGATAAAACATGTTATAAAATGTGTTCTAAAACGAAATTACTACGAATTCTGGATTTTCGTTCTTCCTGATCATTATGTACCCATGAGCGCAATACAGTATTGATAGTTTATCTTTCGGGTGGGGTGGACGGCATAAAAGTGTTCCTGTGACTGAAGTGGCATTGTGATGGACATAAGGTTTCTTTTGCACAAAAATTCTAAACTTTCACGGGTAAGCATATCTCGCGGTCTCCTTAAACAAAGTTGTTTTTTTCACCTGTGGGTCGTCTGTGTATATTTATGAAAAAAACCCGAATAAGCTCGTGGAATATTGTTTCTTTGTGAAAATATTGAAAACAGAACGATCTTCTTGTTGTTTTCAGTGAACAAATAAAGGAAAAATCAAGATACAGGAATAACCCAGACTACAAGAAATGTTACAAAGAGAGGTTGAATGCGAGAAGAAAGGAAATTCTAAAATACATGGCTCAGAATTACCGGAGCGATACACGTCTGATCGAAATAGTCAATGAAGATGAGGTATTAATTTGGACTGACCATATGTTACTTCTCTTATCTGAATATTTCTTAAGATCAGCTCTTTCGGTATAGGACAATTCAATATGTCAATGCCTAAAGCTAAAATGACATATTTTTTTAGCCGTTTTTGTTTCAATAAGGAAGGTGGCAACCACTCCTTTTTGAACATTATTCACACGCAGTCGCATCTCTTCTTAGTTTTATATGAAAGAATTTAAAATTCTCAACTAAGTCTCTGGTTGCGGTAATGTGGCCTATTTAACTCTTGAATTTAAAGCGTAGAATGGAAAGAGTATGATCGGTATCTATGTTTCTTTATAATACAAACAAGAGCAGAATACTGGTAAAAATAATTTTTACAACACTGATGAAAATCTATTCAAAAACAAGTATACAGTATGGATTACCTAAAATGATTATAGTGATAGTATCGCTTATTAAAATCATGTGCTAAAATAACTTTGTTCTCAGAACAGACCAATATAGGCCTGTCCGAGAGAAGCGCCTGAGTGACGCTGATCGATGTATATCGGGGTCGTTGTGGTAAATCTGTTACGTTAAAACGTTAACGTTGTAAAACGTTGTATACTGTAGTTCCGTGATATTGTGCAACATGCCAACAAGCTGATGCGATTTTCTTTATATTTAAACATTTACTTATATGTATATTATTTTTCCATTTCTCAATTTCAGAGGAGAGCAATAGTCGAAACAACTCTAAACGAAATCAACAATACAAGTTACCCACAAATGATAAGAAATCTTAAACTAGAGTCACTTGATGAATTTTTGATGTCCCTGAAAATCGAAATAGCTGACCAGCAAAGATTTATTCCGACAGTAAGCAAATACGTAACTCTAGATGATGTAATTAAAGGCGGAACTGATGAAATGGAAACTGAGGGGAAAGAAATGAAAAAGAAGTTCGAACATATCGTTACTAATGGCATTGATCAGAAATACAATGTAGGAACACCGCTTTGTTTCCTATCATCAATTGAACTTCAGGTGCTAAGACGCCTACAACCTTTGAATAAGGACAACGAATACACAAAAACTGTGAACGATCTCTACTGGAATGTAGTTGAGAAAGATCTTGACGAACAATTGGCAAAACCTGAACCTGATCCAGAGTACATGGAGTGGAACTCGTTAAGACTGACGCGTTATGTGAACGACACACATGTGCCTGATAACATAAAATCCAAAGCCTTCAAACTTAAAAGCAATGAACGTGTAATGATAGACGCTCTCTCTACAAAATATACTTTGAAAACCAGCACAGATGAACTGAGCGAGGCAGAGAAAGTTGTCCTTGACAAACTGGATGTTAAGAATGGTGTCTACGATCCAGTAGTAGAGTACTTGCACTGGGAAGTTACGTATACTAACTTGTCGAAAGATCACGAAGAGTTTACAGCAGGAATTTTGAAAAAAAATGATATAAAAAGAAAGCTGAAGTTTCTCTCAACCTATGAAAAAGTGCCGGATAAAATTAAACAAAAAGCTAAGTTGTTTCAAAGAGACTTAATGCGGTAAAAAAGATAAATGAAATATTAGAGAGAACAGAAATAACTATTAACATATTGACGCGAAAAAAAATCGACCGAAATCTGATAACAAACATTTGTTTAATACAAAGGAAATATAACAGTACAACTTTAATTACAACGATGTGTTATATATTCATGTCAAAAATGTTTAATGTCTGTAATTTCATACATGTAAGAATAACAGAATACTTAGATGTGCTGTCAGATTTTCTGACAAACGAATAACAAAAATACAAATTGAAATCAATATTTAACAAAATTTGGAAAATGAAAAAAAAAATGTAAAAAAAAATGTAATTTGCGATCTTTTGTACATAAATAATGGATGTGTACATGTATTTTAAATTATCAAACCAATGATGATAGTGGGAAAATGATGTTGATGAAATAATGACGAAGAAGAAAGTGATGATGATGATGTTGTTGTTGTTGATGATGATGGTGATGATGTTAGTGAAGATAATAATGTTTCTGAATATGATTTTCAGTGTGTAAATACAAGGAATAAAGCATATTTAATTATTTGGTAAAGGTGACATTTTATAATAATAAAGGTCAACCATATTTAATTTAAGAAAGGTAAATGGTATGGTACGTGACGACAGTTTAAAAATCATATACATTTTGTATCTACATTTGCTTTATTTCATGAAAAAATCCAATTACACCTTTTTATACTATAATGACTATACCATTTCCAGCCTGACTCTTATGCTAAATAGAACATTGATACTTAAAGATATATTATGCTCAAGTTTCAGATACAAATAACTACTACACTTTTTCTATGTAAATATAAAATAAACATGTTTGAGTACACAGAGTAGATATGTTATGTTTAAAACTCTACACACTATAAGCAAACACAGTATAAATACATAGTGTCATTAAAAGAACTGGCAGTTTTTTAAGAAAGCACCAACATAACATGACTTGTAATAGGGTTTGCAGCTTCCCATACATAGTGTGTGTATTTTAGTAGCCTAATTAGACATATTCAGTAAGAATTTCCTTGATTTCAATTAATTTCTGTAATAAAAATATTTCATGCAAAGATGGGTGTAGTATATCTTTAATAAATTTACAATTATTTGATTTTGTTGTTCTTTTATTGCAATGATTATGAACTGAAATAAAAATGGTTTGAACAGCATCTGCGTGTCCACGATCTTTAAGTTCGCGTTTATTCATAGTTCCATTCGAAAGCCCAACATCTCCTCAGCATAACAACAGCCTTCGTGTTACCGTTGACTCGAGGATCTAGGCCAAATTATTATCAAATGATTCTCGAAAAGTGTTTGAGAAATGAAAGTGACTATGCCCATTATCACTTTAAATTATCTCATTAAACTTTCTATGTAATAGGCGAAGTTGTTCTCGATGTATTATTCGGACATCTTTAGCAGTGAAGTCCATTGCGACCTTGACATTGCGCAGTAGGAACATTCACTCATCCTGACAAATTTTCCTGTGAAGCTTGAGCGTCGTAGATCAAGTTGATATCGGTCCAACAACGATGATTGGTCAGAAGATGTCTCAAATGTCTCTGTCATTTTAACCTTTGAAGTACTGATCCCCATCTTGTATAGTTCTGCTTTCGTCGTGAATAAAGTCGATGCCAGAGCACAGATATAATTATATATAAAACTGAGTAGCTTCTATTTAACTGCTTCTTTTTTCTTCTTCCTTACGTTTCATTAATCAATGTCTCCTTAACTTGTTTTTCTCGATAATAAATTCACAACGATATCGAGTTTTGTTATCCTTCTGAAAAATAACTGATCACGTCAAGATGCTGATATCGACATCTCGTATATTGTGAAGGAAAGTCTTTGTGTGACTTGCCACGTTATTTTGTGCCTTGACTGGGAGAATTCGCTGCGAAACTGACGAACAAAGTCCAGGCAGTGGCCCCTACCTCCCAGTGCTAAGTAGGGAGATCACTTCAAAAGATATGGATAAAGTTTGCAGTGCTGAGGGAGCCAACTGCAAAGGAGATAGACATACTCCAAGCAGCGGCCACTACCTTTCAGTGATAAACAAAGGAGATCACTACCAAGGAGATGGACATTCTCCAAGCAGCAGTTACTACCTTTCAGTGATAAAGAAAGGAGATCACTACCAAGGAGAAGGACATTCTCCAAGCAGCGGTCACTACCTTTCAGGGATAAAGAAAGGCGATCACTACCAAGGACAAAGACATACTTCAAGCAGCGGTTACTACCTTTCAGTGATAAAGAAAGGAGATCACTACCAAGGAGATGGACATACTCCAAGCAGCGGTCACTACCTTTCAGTGATAAAGAAAGGAGATCACTACCAAGGAGATGGACATTCTCCAAGCAGCGGTCAATACCTTTCAGTGATAAAGAAAGGCGATCACTACCAAGGACAAAGACATACTTCAAGCAGCGGTCACTACCTTTCAGTGATAAAGAAAGGAGATCACTACCAAGGAGATGGACATACTCCAAGCAGCGGTCACTACCTTTCAGTGATAAAGAAAGGAGATCACTACCAAGGAAATGGACATTCTCCAAGCAGCGGTCACTACCTTTCAGTGTTAAAGAAAGGAGATCACTACCAAGGAGAAGGACATTCTCCAAGCAGCGGTCACTACCTTTCAGTGATAAAGAAAGGAGATCACTACCAAGGAGATGGACATTCTCCAAGCAGCGGTCACTACCTTTCAGTGATAAAGAAAGGAGATCACTACCAAGGAGAAGGACATACTCCAAGCAGCGGTCACTACCTTTCAGTGATGAAGAAAGGCGATCACTACCAAGGAGAAGGACATACTCCAAGCAGCGGCCACTACCTTTCAGTGATAAAGAAAGGAGATCACTACCATGGAGAAGGACATACTCCAACAAGCAAATACTACCTTTCAGTGATAAAGAAAGGAGATCACTACCAAGGAGAAGGACATACTCCAAGCAGCGGTCACTACCTTTCAGTGATAAAGGCGATCACTACCAAGGAGAAGGACATACTCCAAGCAGCGGTCACTACCTTTCAGTGATAAAGAAAGGAGATCACTACCATGGAGAAGGACATACTCCAACAAGCAAATACTACCTTTCAGTGATAAAGAAAGGAGATCACTATCAAGGAGAAGGACAGTCTCCAAGCAGCGGTTACTACCTTTTAGTGATAAAGAAAGGAGATCACTACCAAGGAGATGGACAGACTCTGTAAAATCAAGGGACATTCTTTATGCAGCAATCAAATTGATCAGACGTATATTTTAGATGTGAATGAAGAAAATAATTTGCATTACTGTAACAATTAAGGTTCTATTTGCGCAATATAGAAAGCTGCCTTCTTTGTTTTTAGTCTAATTTTGTTGAATATACAAACTACGTCTATGACGTTTTCTTAGTTCTTGGATTGACATTGCAGAAGTTTATATAAAATAAAAAAAATCAACTAATATTGAGATTAAAGTATAGTTTCGTGGATCTTTGAGAAGTAGTTAAACGTAACAATGGATTTACAATTTCCCGGCTCGTGTAAACATGAACAGCCATTTTTGACAAAAAAGATAGCCAATTTGTTCTCTTATTTGTATTTTAAACATTGTTCAGGCGAACACTTTTCCCCCTTAATTTGCGTTTTTAAACTAACAGTGCTGGACAAATTTAAAGTCATAAATCCTTGGCAGTAAAATTTTATTATAGTATTATCATCATTTAGAGAGTAATAAGACATCCTTTCTCAAAGCATAATTATTTACTTCTCGATTTCGTAACTTATATGTCCTGTAGAATAATACAACAAGTAAACAAAAACAACTTCATGTTGTTTGTAGACGATAATTTGTCGTTTTTGAGTCTCGTCTATTAAACAGTTTTTCGACGATTAAGTGTAAAATTGTTTATTTCCTTTTTTCTTCAGTTCAGATACTCTGCACTGATTCGTCGTTTAAGTTAATGTAGTTTGAACCTTTCTAGATTCCTTGAAATAGACCCAGCGTTACACCTCATCTTACATAAGGAGGTTTCGATAAAGACTGAGGACAAAACCGTACCTCTAACCAATCATCCTAGATGCATTTAAATCCGTAGTGGCCAAAGTCAAGTAGTACGTCTTTTGTTTAGAACAAAATCACAGAAAGAAAGAAAATAAAGAAAAGGGAAAGTAAAGCAACACATGTTCCTAATAAACATCCGGTTCGTGAAACAAGAAATAATTGATATTTCATGTTGAAGACGTGAAACTTAACTGTTATGAAATCATCTGATATTAAACTGAATGTGCAGTAAAAATGTAGCGCACATTTTCTGACTATTTGCGTCATCTTTTTTTCGTGACAGTATAACAACCAATTGCATAGTTCAGTGGTTCTGTTTAGCAAATCTATCTATAGTTAGATATTCATATCGCATTTTTATTTTATTTTTGAAAATAAAGACACGATACAATAGATCAAAATACTCGAAGTCCCCGCTTAATTTATTTCAAAATACCCCTTGTAAAGTCATATATTATTAGGTTATTATACATTTAACTGTACAATACGGGAATATATTTGGACGAGTACACAGCTTGAACAGTCATATTGGACGAGTCGAAAAAATTACTGCACAGTTAAATCCTTACTATTTTGTTTCGGTCTATTTAAAGGTAATTATCTATTACGCATGTCCATTTTTCGAAAATAAAGACAAGACGCAAATAGATAAACGTATTTGAAGCCCGGCCTAAACTCACTTAACACTTTACCAGGAGTAGCATGCAATCAGGTAAGTCATTTTCTTTTGAATCCTTAAAGATATATATCATATAAATTATCAGTTTTGTACACATTTAATTAATGTGAAACAAAAAGTATTTTGTTTACAGAAAAACAAAACTTCTCGCGTTTCTGATTTCCATTAATTTAATTCTGAAACAAGGTCGAATATCACAAGCTGACGAAAGATCAATATAAAAAGCTTGAGGCTGGATTCTGAGTACCTCAAGCCTACTTTCCGTATTTTAAATCAACATAGTAAAGTGTTATTTTAGGAAAAAGAAAAACTTATTATCAAGTTACACTTCATGTTAATTCTGTTTCTTTTCATGGTATATGGTATGAAAGCACAGAGGTGACTTGGGTGACTTTATTTTTAGAATGAGTTTATTGTTTGTCATCTGTAGGAACAACTTATTTGCCCGAAATTTTTTTTATTTCTGAAAACAGACTATTTCACTAAGTTATTTTAGTAATCGGTGGGAACAACTTATTTGCCTGAGTTATTTTTTTCTAAGATACTGAAAGCACCCCGTTCCTGAGACACCCCTGGTTCTTGTATGCTCATTGTACATAACTGATGCACGGGACTTTGGTTTAACGTCTCATCCGAAAGACATTTAGTAATGTTAGTGGAGGAGGGGGCATTGATCTCGGCCCCAGGGTTGCTAGTCCAGCAAGGTACCACTGGATCCGGTGATCGCTTAATATTGTTGTTTCCACAACTTATATATAAGTATGTTTAATTTACCAGCTCTGGGGATATTAGCTAAACATACTACAATATACTTTTCTTAAAACTATATACACGGAAAAGACACAAACCGAAGTTAAAATCAGAATTATACAGTCCAACCTCCCAAGAGCAAACACCATTCGGTTGAAAGTGTCGTAAACCTATTTTTCCGGTTCCTTTTGACCTATTCAGTGTTTTGTAACGTAAACTGATTAGGCCAAAAGGAACGGGATAATTAATGTTACATAAATGGCCTCTGATAATGTCCAAATTGCTCTATAAATCATGGGATATTTCTTCACAAAGTTTCTTGGTGTCTATGGGTTACTATTTCTTATTATTTGTTCTCTTGTCTCTGTCAGGTTTAATTAATAATCCACACTTTTCAGTTTTCACTATTTTTAATAATCATGTACATAGTTATTCTATTTTCCCTATAAACTAAGTCCTATGATGACCGTTTTCACAATTTGATTGTTACTTTCTTATTGTGTGGTACACACTTTAAGATTCCTTTTTCTTTTAATATAAATAAATCCACAGTTGTTTTTAATATATGTTTTGTAAAAAAGACTAGGTTTCCAAAAAGGGACAACCTGCTGATACAGTGAGTCAATAATATGTACAATACAAAACTCTTTCTCTGTTTTATATAATTACCTTTTAAACAAAGCTAGATTTCCAAAACTTGAACAACCTACTGATCTGTTGAGAAAACCTTTTTTAAACTATTTTCCACCAAAAACTCCCAAAGACTCGGGCTTAGTACAACCCATTTTTAATAAACCAAAGTCAAAATGTTTAATTTTGTCCTATCGTAGGTTAGATTTTTAGCGGGATTTCTAGAAACAACCCAGTCCTAAGGAAAGACATTACTAGCTATCATTTTAAGGTCAACTAAGCAAAACTATGTGCAATATTAGAAAGCTTTAGCGGTATGACTTCAGAGAAAAAATATTTAAAACTTTCGTTAAGTAAGTAAGTAAGTAGGTAAGTAAGTAAGTAAGTAAGTAAGTTAATTGTTTATTAAAGTGAAATGTGTTATACAATATACAATTACATATTAGATGATCATATACATAATACAAAAAATGATTATTAACACAATAAGAACACCCGGCCTAATGGACCAATGCATACTTTCATATATTAATATCACGTTATAGATGACAGATATATAAATGTTTAAAATAATTAAGTATATATTTTGTATATCTCTATGTGACACATGTGACCCCTTTGACGGGTCCAACAACGTTCTTAGGGGCGTAACTGTAGCTACTTTGTAGAGGTCAAAGGCATAACACTAAATCTGTAGAAAAGCTTCAAGAAAAGGACGGATATTAGATATCATTGTATTGAAGTTTAAAAACTCAGACAGTGCACGAATTTAAGCAGTCTTAGTAAGAGTCTTAAAGAAAAAACATAATTTCAAGACTCTAAGGTTTAAGGTTCCTGATAACATTTTTTTCATTAAAATTTCTTCTATAAATCTATGAAAAAGAGTAACAGTCCTGATTGGCTAAGATGTACCCGAGTGGTACAATTTTGGCATTATCGACAGAGATCTATTAGTCAGTGCCAAATACTTAAGATGAAACCTTTCTCTATGAAATTCATGGTACCTTGAGAGAGGGCAAAATAATAATGACCCAAGTGGACACAGTTTTTGCACCAGCAACCAATGCCACATACAATACTTTGGAGCTCCGGTGGTCGTAAATAAGATGTAACATTTTTATTTTCTAGTTTTATCAAGAAGTAAATACTTCAAGCAAGGTTGTTAAAGATGTAAAGGTGAAAAATTGTTTCAAACGAATAATGTCGGACAAGGTCTGATAACAAAAGCTGATCTTGAGAAGAAAAGCCGGGTTTATATCTTGTTAACGGTTACATGAACTCTTGAATTCAGTTTCTGAAATTTAAAACCAACCTTCATGTCTTGATATTTACTTTTGATTTGTAATATTTGAAAAAAAATAATACGTAATTTCTTCTTGACATATTACCATAATGAAGCACAATATTTGTTCCACAAACCTATTGCGTCAAAAATAACGATATAACATTATCGATATTGCGTGAAATACTATGAAATACAATACAGGCTTGATTGTAGTTATAAGTATGTATTGATGACAAGGCTCTATATTGTCTGTTATTTCATACATGTAAGATGAACATAATAATATTGTGTAATCAAACTTTCTAACAAATAAATGACAAAGTACAAATTAAAAAATGTATTTTACAAATTTTTGAAAATTTAATAATGCACGGAAACGTAGTATGCGATAATTTTGGAAAAAAAATAACGTGTGTACATGAATTATCAAACCGATGATGATAGTTCCTAAGAAACTGATGTTAATGATTATAATGGCCACGAAGATAAGGTTGAAGTTGATAATAACGAATGAAATAATGATAATGATAATTATTGTGGATGATGTTTCATGGTGTAAATCAATAAATAAAGTATATTCAATTATTTGGTAATGGTGGCGATGGTGATGATGACCTGTGACCTGTGCTGTTTATCAGAGAAAAGTTCCCATTTCATTTATTGTTAGAATCGAAAGCTCAAAGTTTCTATAAGACTTAACTATAGACTTCATGCTACCGTTGACACGAGTTTCTAGGCCAAATTATACTCGAATGATTGTCGCAAAGCGTTTGAGAAGTGAAGGTGATTATGCCCAATATCTTTGATACAGTGAACTCAGAATCCACAGTATTCATCATCTTACTGACTTTTTTTGTGAAATGGGTGAAGTAGCTCTCGAGTTATTGATCGGACCCCCTTTTGTAGTTAAGTCCACGGTGACTCCGAACTTAGGCTCAGAAACCGACAGGAAATCAATCATTCACTGTCATGATACATTTTTTTCATCAAGCGGGAACGTTCTAGTTCTTCTCAACTCAACAACAGTGATTGGTCAGAAAAAATATAAGAAGTTTTGGTAATTACGACGTAGTCTTTTGTACTTTTGATCCATAAGTAATTAGGGGATACTAGGCGGGCTGTCATAGAACTGATGAAAATCTGGTGTTGTAAATTTTGAGTCGTAAATAAAGTCAGTGCTAGAGCGGAAGTATAATTATACGAATAACTGAGTAGCTTTCGAGTTAATTGCCTTCGTCTAATCTTCTCTGGGCATTTCCTTTACACACGATTCAGCAGTGGCTCTTTCAGATATTTTTTTTTTGTAATAATAAATGCCCATTGATATCAAGCTTTACTTTTTAGAATCCTTATATACTGTGAACAATTAGCTATATGCTGATATGGGAATTAAGTATTTAGTCACTGGCTATATTACGGACAGCCTTAGTATGCCTCGCCACGTGCGGACGAGCCGTGCCATGAAGTAAAAGCACGTAAACCGCATAATGTTTTGAACTGGTTTTGTTCTAAATTTCGGTATTGTATGAATATAACCAAGGGCGGTTTAAGTGTGTCCTGTGCACTGCATAATCAAGGTTAAGATATGATAGAGATTTTGCAAAACTTACTCGGCTTGTGATATCGTTATAGATCATGGTTATCACCTTGAAAATGAATGCACTGGTGGTTTAAATAATAAAATACGTTTCGTATCGTTAATGGGTACTTGAATAGAGAATTCTAGTACGACTAGGACACCTATCGGCTTTTGTCTAGGAAAATATGCGAGTTTGTTCAAATCCTTCTACTTAAGTGCAGATTCTGCGTCAAGTTTGGATGAGCATGTTCCACCTATCCAACCTATCTACCTTTCCGTCAGAAAGGTTCAGATTTTATTTGCGTGGTACACTTTCAAACGCAATATTTATCAGTTACGGAAAGAGACATGATTATTTCTTATGTTATGGTCAAACATACGGACTCAGAAGGTGTTAAAAGTTTATATTTATTAAATTTGTGCACTTTTAAAGACATTTGATGGCAATCGTGCATTCAAATTTGATAAAACTTTGTCAAACACGATAAAAACATAAAAGTAGAAACTATAACATGATGCAATACCTCCGTGTCACGTTATAGACTAAACGTGTAACAGGTTTAAAACTGAACAATGCAATAATTTGAAAAAATAACCTACCTGTCAAATTTGTCCAAATTTAGACGAACCTCTTTGTTTCTTATTGTGCTGCGCTTACAGTTATATTTATTCGAGGCAGCAGTGACATGTAAAGTAGTAGGTAAAAACCAGAAAAATAATGAAAACGAGAAGTAGGATAAAACAACTTATTTTTCTTATAAATATTCGGTTCGTGAAACAGGAAATCGTCTATATTTCATATAAAACACGTGGAACTGCTCTCAAATCTTCTGATATAAGTAAAAAATTAATTGTGCTCACGTGAATATTTACTAAAGAAAATATTGTACATATTATTGACGTTTTGCTTATCAAGTCCTTCAAAAACTGTGCTAAACAAATAAACCAAGCGTTACTCATAGATAAGCATAAATTTATTACGCATTTCATTTTTCAAAAATGAAGATATGATGAAATAGAACAAACTACTTGAATGCCCAGCCTAAATTCTTTTCAGCAAATACATTGAAGAAAGTAGTTACCTTATTTTCTTTTGCAACCTCATATATGTTAAGTTTTATTTAATAGCTACACATGTTAAATGCATTCACAGCACTATCTCTCTTTCTAATTGTTGTAAGACAAGATCCGAAGACATGAAATAGGATAAAACGTTTACTTAAATCGGAGAATCTCCATAGCTCAATGTATCAGTCAGAAATCTGAGTTATATACGCAGTTGCAATTGTTTGCGCATAAACAATTGTTTTGCTTCATTTCTAATTATTTGGTTCTGTTTTTTTTTTTTACATTTTCAAATGTATACAATTTTATAACAACAAGCACATTGTTACTGAAATCAATTTTCGAAATAAATGAAAGAAGAAAGTGGGCCAGAACTCAAAAATGTAAAAGGTATTTGCAAAGCCAATAAATTACAAATAAAGTATATACGAATAAAAGAATATAATAAAAAAATAATTACTGAAGAAGATAACGATAAAAGTAATGTTGATTTGTGTTTACAAAACTTCAGATGTAGTACACTTTCATATTATGTACTTTAAGGTCAGTGGATCATAATAAAAGTAGGATGTAGGCAATTTTGAAAAATATGTTTTCCGACATTCACCTGTAGACATAGCCTAATAAATATATTAGTTGTTTCACGTTTCATAAAAATACATCGAGCATTCAGAAAAAAGAACTTTTTGCGTTCCTGATTTTTATTAATTCAAATTCTGTATTTTGAAACAAGATCTAATGTGACAAGCTGATCAGTGATCACTCTGACAAGCTGGAAGCTGGATTCTGATTACCTCAAGCCTACTCGTCGTATTTCAAATCAACAGAGTCAAATGTTATTTTAGGGAAAAACAAACCTTCTTATTAAGTAACATTTTATGTCAATTAATCATGTTTCTTCATGGTATGTGGTCATTGCATTTGAGTACACTGCTCCAAACGACTAGCACAATTACAGTGCATTTAATATTTTTTAATAAATTAACCAAAAAAAAGCGGCCAGACATTAATGAAATGGAAAAAAGGTGAACAGTGTTCATGATGGTAAATACATATTGATATCAAATCCTACTTTTTAAAATCCTTTCTAAAATACTTTGAACAATTAACTATAGACTGATACGGAAATTTAATGTTTCATCATCGATAATTTAACGAACAACCTACGAATGCCTTGCCTCGTCCGAGGTCGAGCCGTGCCATGAAGTAAAAACACGTAGACGGAATTTTGTTTCAATCGGTTTTCTTCTTAACTCCAGTATTGTATGAAAATCAAGAAAGGCTTAAGTGCCTTCTGAACTGTGCATTATCAAAGTTTATATATGATAGAGATTTTGCAAAATTTACTCGGCTTGTGATAACGTTATAGAACATGGTTATCACCTTGAAAATGAATGCTCTGATCGTTTCAATGATAATATTCGTTTGGTGTTGTCTTCTTAAAAAGTCTGAGAAAAAGCTTTAGGCTGAGGACACCTATTTGTTTTGTACAGGGAAATATGCTAGTTTGTTCATCTCAATCATACTTTAGTCAGATTTTGAGTGAAGTTTGGGAGTCCGAGTTGAACTTTTTCGTCCGACCAAACTTTATCTGTTTCTAAACTCCTGCGTCGGAAAAGTCCAGATATCAATTTTGTATTATACTTTAGCAGCCACGAACAGGGATCATTTCCTACGATTTTGGTCAAAATACGGACTCGAAACGTTTGGAATGTTCATTTTTTTTAAATCTGTGCACTTTTAATGACATTTGACGGTAATCGTATATTTAGATTTAATATGACTCTGTCAAACACACTAAAATGATAAATAAAATAGTTTAATTGAATTGAATAATTTGAAAATTTAACCTCCTGTCAAAATCTCCAAATACAGACGAACAACGTTGCTCCTTATAGTGTTGCGCTGAGATACAGTTGTGTAGATCTGTTTTCAGTGATATATATTTTCTAAGTCTTATATAAAATTTTATGGTTACAAATTGTTAGATGTTGGTTAAAACCTTATTCATCTCTCCAGGAACTTAAAGTCACCCTAGAGAATTCTAGCAGCCTGTCTGTCATCATCAGGTAATCAAATACAGATCCGGGCACTCATTCAGCCCCGGCCTGTTCAGAGTTAATGGTTATAAAATTATATCAGAGACATTAAAATTAAATGTTGGTCACATATGGAATTCATTCCTTAGGACTGGGATGTTTTTTTAGAAATTCCGCTAAAAATCTAACCTACGATTGGACAAAATTAAACATTTTGACTTTGGTTTATTACAAAATGGGTGGTACAATGCCCGAGTCTTTGAGAGTTTTTGGCGGAGAATAGTTAAAAAAAAGTTTTCTCAACAGATCAGCAGGTTTTCCAAGTTTTGGAAACCTAGCTTTGTTTAAAACATAATTACATAAAACAGAGAAAGAGTTTTCTCACTATATCAGCAGGTTGTCCACGTTTTGGAAACCTAGTTAATTAGCCCATCATTTTATGCCTAATCAGTACACGTTACAAAACACTGAATAGGCCAAAAGGAACCGGAAAATAGGTTTACGACACAGTTTAAACTTATTTGAGACAGCAGTGGCTTACAACAAAACAACACAAATAAAGAAAAGAAGAAAAAGGAAGAACAAAACAACACTCGATTCTTGTGAAACATGAAATTGTTGATATTTCATATCAAAGACTTTGGAAATCTTTTGATATTAAAGAGAAATTGAATGTGCTCACGTGAACGTTTACAAAAAAAGTTTACATTTCTTTGACGTTTGCTAATTTAGTTCCTCAAAACAGGGTTAAACCTAGCATTACTTAGAGTAAAATATTTATTACGCATCATATTTTGCGAAAATGAAGATATGATGAAACAGATAAAAATACTTAAATGCACATTGTTATCGAAATCAATTTTCGAAATGAATGAAAGAAGAAAGTAGGCTAGAAAGTAACAATGCAAAAGGTATCTGCAAATAAATTAGAAATAAAGTATATAAGAATAAAAGAATATAATAAAAAATTAATTACTGAAGAAGATAACGATAAAGGTAATGTTGAAATGTGTTTATAAAACTTCAGATGTTGTACACTTTTCATATATGTACCTTAAGATCAGTGGGTCATAATTAATAATTATAAGAAGAATTACTAAACTGTCAAACTCTGTTTAGAAAGATGTAGACAATTGTCAAAAATATGTTTTCCAACATCACATGTAGACATAGTCTAAAATTAAGAAAGCTTCTTAGTAAAGGTATTACAATTTGATACACTATCTCAAAGAGAAATCATCGTTTGACCTTCTTTACAATTCATTAAAGCGACACACCCTGAAAACGTTGATAGAAAAAAATTATTACATAATGAAGAAAATATGTTTTAAAAATCCTTAATGCATTTAGATATTAAGGAAGTACTCTTTTGTAATAGACAGCTATTCACCCAATTATTGTCTAAGAGCAACTAATTATATAACTCACACCTTTTGACTGACACTTTGATACAAGTTGTTCAGTATCATTAACATTCATAAAAAAGAACACAATCTTAATCTTAGTGTAACCACTTTCCGTCAAAATTCAATCTATCACGGTTCATAACTTGCAGATCATTCCAAAGCAATGGCTTCCCCATCACCAAAGCTATTTTCCCCAACGACTAAATCAGAGTGCAGACATGCCGTCAAACTCCTTCAAAAAGAGGCAGTGATTGCCCTCGATTCTGAAGGTGTTCAGCTTGGCAAGGACGGGCCTCTCACGTTGCTACAGATAGGTACTCAAGACGGGCGTGTCTACTTATTTGACGTCATGATAAATGAACGAGAACAGGATAAAACTTTTTTTAAAGACACAGGTCTGGATACAATTCTAGAATCAGCTGAAATTGTCAAGGTAATAGCAATATATATATATTTATATATGTATATACATTAGCTTAAAAAAGTACAGCATATTTCTCATTTCATCGTCGGAAACCCACATTCGATCCATTCCTTTTCACTCTATTCTTCGACCGTGGGACAATTGGTTGGTAAAATTTAGTACTCAGGAATAATTCATTACCTACTAATATTGGTTTCCGAAAGATTTGCAATCGCAATCTCAGCCAGTGAAATTACTCGTTACAATTTGCCTTTCGCGGCTAGGTTTAAATCCTGGGATATATGTCTATTTTAAGTAAGATGCCGTTATGCCTACTCTCCACATTGAATGATATCTATTTGTAATGCGGAATCTCATTGGACGAATAATTACTTTCCTTCCCTAATTAAAATCCATAAAAATGAATAATCTGCAGTCAATTGGCCCACGGTAGATAATATAGCTGTGCGGAATATGTACCGGGGGTAACTGACGATGTTCTCATTTATACTTTATCAATTTATTAGATATACACAAGATATTGATTGAGTTAAATTATAATATCCGATTGCTATAGGTGGACTTTAAAAACATTTATTTAATTTTACTCTTATTCTTCATTTTTAGGTGATTCAGTCCTGTTCAGGTGACAGTGCAGCACTGTACCACCAATTCAGTATACGGCTTCAACGTGTTTTTGACACACAGGTTATCCATTTTATTTTTACAGCGTGTTATTTGAACTATCCGATAAAATATACACACTATTGGAATGCATAAATAAACATTTCAAGATTTAAAAAAAAAATATAACACAGAACATACCTTTTGTAAAACAAACCCCACTTTTCAGTGTCTTACCGTTTTAATAAACAAAATGGAAATCAAGCTGTTTAAAAACACTATCGTGGAGATATTTCAACTTTTACCGTTAGCAGCTTCAAAATAGCAAATACGAGTTATTTCTAGGTTGCCCATCTTGTGATCGAAGAAGACAAAGGTAGAAGACATCCTTCACGGGTGAAACTTGCAGAAATCTGTGAACTGTATTCTGGTAAAGCCAACGTCTATCAAGGCAAGGAAGATGTTCAGGTAAGCAGTAATCACTCTTTTTATGAGTTTATTCAACTTCAGTCAATGTCGAGTAAAAACTAATTAAAACATGAGCAATGACAGAAACCTGAAGACCACAAAAAGTGTGCACTTTCCTCAGAGGATCGTAATAGCTCTTTTACCTTAATATAACACTGAGAAACCCCAGTGTATATGAATCTAATTCGGTGTATTAAAAAGGGCCAAAAAACGATTTAAAATATTTTTTTCACGAAATACTATGAGAGGAGTTTCACTGACAAAATATTCAAAAACCATAAAAAATGTCTTTCACTCATGAACACATCAGACTTGCTTCGTGATTAAGACAGATCAGATGTACGGTTGTTGTTACATCTCATTGTCTAAATCTGTATAATATTTGTGCCAAATTATTTTTAATTCTTTCTGCAAACCAATGAGTTTCAAAGGGAACAACAACATACAGTTAGGCAGTATTCTATATAATGTGATAGTACAAATGGACGTACGGACAGACAGATGAACGTTTTCTCTATATGGCCAACGCGTGAGCCATTTTTTAAATGCTGCGATGTAAATAGATTTACAGAGTGGACACAGACATTCAGGCTAGCATTATTCTGTAAAATTTAGAACATGTTTTGTAAGTTTGACATTTATCTTTTTTATTTGTTTACAATGTGATGAAAATATGTGGGAATATACATGTATATCAATATCCTATAAAAGTAGCAGCAGTAGCGGCAAAGAAGGAGACGTTAAATTAATTTTCTTTAACCAAATTAATGGGATGCACAGTAATGGTCTCCGTCCATGCGTCATTTTTATCGTTACTTTCAATTTTCATATTATTGATATATATTTATTTCATAAAATATTTAATAAAAGTGACAAAGTTAGAAACATCACGTTTGAAATTGAATACTTGAAGAAAAAGTATCAATGGTATCAATAAATGAAACGCTAGTATTGGTTAACTATTTCGGATTTCTTTTTAGATGGAGTGGAACAAACAGGTGGGGAACTTCTGGGCTAAAAGACCTTTAACGCAAGAAATGATTGAGTATGCAAGTGGAGATGTGACTGCGCTGATCCCAGAAGTCTATGAAAAACAGAAAAGGTATAAGTGTACAGAGCTTATTAGCTTTATAATGGAAACTACAAGTGCCATTGATTTGACGCAAATTCAACTGCAGCTGCAGAGGAAATTGCTAATCATACAGAGTTTCAATAATGTTTCAGGGTATCAAGTATGATTGTTAATCCGTACAAGTTTGGAATTTGATAAATTAAGTTTGTGTCGGAGTTTTCCCTAAAGCTTCACAGAAGTGGATCGTGGCAAGTAGCTTGACGACTGATTTTGATATCGTCATTTCGAAAATTCTCTCTGGTAACAAAACCGCAAAATTTGTTGTATATCACAGGACAAGAAAGCTTTTCCATTGTTGTTTACAGGAAATGAGGCCATGGCGTCGGGTTTAAGCAGATGTTATTTGGCGTCCAATTCATCATTTTTAACTATTTGATTAAGCTTTGAATATGAATACATACTTACTGTTTACATGATTCATGCTTCGCATGTCACTTCTGGTTGTCATGGAAACAGTAATAACTATACTGCTAGGCGATACATGGTCTTTTATTACAAATCACAAAGTAGAATATGATAAGTAGTTTGTCCATTCAAATTATCTTTCGGTTAACAAGAATTCAGCGTTATTAGTACAGTCTACATATCTTTGGGATAACTGTCATATACTCGTATGAACGATTATACGCCTGATGTGAAAGAAACATTGATGTGTTTAAGCTAATGAGTTTATGATTTAAAGACACATGCATCAATAAAATATTTCAGTGCTGTATTGCCGTACTTGGTTTATTGTTGACCATGACTGAAGAACAATTATTTATTCAACAGTTACCCTGCTTCAATGCAAATTAAAATGACAAGAAATCACTTTTGAAATTTCTACAGGTATATCGAGGAAAAAGGTCTCGGCGATTTATTCGATGAGAGGGTTCTAGAGGAAATCGAATACGAAATAGACCCAGCTGCAAAAGAAAGACGGAGAGAAAGAAATAACGCGATCAGTGATAAAATTCTACAGGAGATGTCTACTAAGTACAAGAAAGGAACAGATTTCACAACTATCACTGATGAGGATGAGGTTAGTGAAAAACAATAAGTAAATATTTTAAGGTAAACACCCTTTGCTTCACAATGGTAAAGTTTTGACTTCTTTAGTAATCTATGATATAAAAGCTTGAGGACAGGAGGTAAAACACGTTCCTACCTGTAATGCAAAATGGGCAATTTAGATAAAAAAAAATGATGCAATTAAATGACAAAATATATATGCTTAACACTTAAAGGCTCTCTTATTTGGTATATGACTATATAAAAACCACAGTAAAAAGTTACTGCTCTAATCATAACTACCAGCTTAAACTGAATAATGAATTATAAAAAGGCTTTATATAGCAGTTACATGCTACAACATTTTTAAATGGTTAGATAGGTCTGTCCTTTAGTTGTCTATCGGCAAGTGTCTTAGTTATGATTTTGAGATGTTAAGGTGTTCTTTGGTCCTCATAACAAGTATTTTTCTTTAAACAGAGCTTAAAGGATAAAAGTTGATCGCCTCTTTCTAAGCGCTGTAATTTAATGCGAGACCGAATGTTCCGTCGGAATTTCTTAAACGTATCCGTATTATATCGATATCTAAATAAACCAACGCGAGACGATGTGTTCCAATGGTAATGCTAACTAGACGTTATATCGATACTAATGTAAAAGAAACTCTTTAAGAAGAGACAAGCTCACCATTCTCATAGAAAAAAACGTGTACACGAGAAAATAAAACCTATTTTGCTTGTCATGAACATAGAACATTTTTACTGACGGTTCTTACGATAATTACACTCAATGGACTTGTCAAAACATAATCGTGTCGCTCTCTTTCTTACTAGATAATATCTATGTTAGATTTGGAAATTATTTTTATAAACAGGCAGTGGGCGTCCCATGGGAATTAATTGTGCACCCCTTGTTGATGATCTGTTTTAAAAGAGACTTTATGTTATCGATTTCTAGTTAATATCAATATTACATTATTACAGCCTTTAAAAACATCTTGAGGTATCTTGACGATTTGTTTAATATAGACAATAACCATTTTCCATATCTAGTCAATAAAATATATCCAGATGAACTCCAGCTTAATAAAGCAAACACTTCAGAAAAGCAAGCAAACTTTCTTGATCTAGATCTCTTTCAATTGAAAAAAAGGTTTTGTTACACTAAAATATACGATAAAAGAGATGATTTTGATTTTAATATTTTTAATATCCATTTTTAGATGGTGATATCTCACACGCTATATCTTATGAGGTTTATATTTCATAGGGCTTTTCTAGAGCTTTTAACAATAGTAAAAATATTTCAATGAACGCAATCTTTGCATAACAGAAAAAAAATCGAAACAGGGGTATCGGTACCATAAATTAAGAAAAACATTTTGCAAGTTTTATCGCAGATACCCAGATTTAGATTTTTAAAAATGCCGAGCTGATGGATGGGTTGGAGTTAAATCACCAATACAACTTGTTCTTGTTTGTCGGGGTAAGTGTGAGGTTCGTGCACCCTAGAAGTTGGTTCAACTCCCTTTCCCCAGTAGTAAATGTTTTGCCACTGACTGTTCCAATGTGATAATCCATCGGGTTTTCCTTTTCGTTAATTATTGGTGGTGTTTTTTTCTTAATTGGTCTATAAAGGAATTTATATATTTCCTCTTCTTTTTGACTGTGTAGGGAGATTTTGTTGTTGACTGTGTTTTTTCCTGATATGCATTTTTCACTATTTTTGTAACGCGATATTATCTGTTCTAAACGTCACATCAATATCTATTTTAAACAAACTCCTCAGTGAGACGATGATACAACATCGTCCGCATGATGATAAAACTTGTAACCAGTCAGACTGTGTCATTCTCACAATTTCGTTCGTTGAGAGTTATGAAAAAATAGTGTGCAGAAGTTCTGTCAATGTTTGATTCGCTACGTTTTTTTATCAAATCAAGTGAAACGTCATGAGAAAAATCCGTCATCTTGTCTGTATAATATCTGAAGTATTTTAAGTATGTAACTATATAAACTGTTCAAATTAATTAAAGGAGCGCCAATATAATCTATAAAATACCATAGGCGTTGAGTAGATTTATGAATATCTTTTACAGAAATAACAAAATCGTTCTTTTTACAAAAACAAATCGCCAACAGGCACATTCCTGAACAGAGACACTGTCCAGGATATGAACACTATCAAATTTACTTTGAAATGGTGGTCTTACAGGAGAACAACCAATGTCTGTAAAAGCAGACTCAGGCCTGGAAATGTTTCATAGTCAGTGTCAGTAATGAGTGTATTCCCTTCGGGCGTTTAGGCACTCTCTGCATCGTCTAGGCATGCTCCTGATGACACGTCTGATCATATCCTGTGGTATGGCATCCCATTTTGCTACAAAAGCACCAGAAATCTCACGGACGTTCTGCACAAGGTTCGGACGCAAAGAAAGCATGTATAGGGTTAAGATCGGGAGACCTCGCCGGCCAAACTATGACCTAAATACCTTCATCATCAAAGAAGTTCCAGACGATTCTTGCAGTGTGTGCTCAAGCATTATCTTGCACTAAACGAAAAGTTTCACCAGCATATGGCCTAACAATTGGTTCTAGGATCTCGTCCCGATATCTCAGGGCCCTCAGACTACCTCCTGGAATCACATAAAGGTCTGTGCGCCTGTCAATGGATATCCTTACCCACACCATAACCGACCCACCGCCAAACCTGTCAAATGGAATAATGTTACATTCCGCATACCTCTCACCTCGGCGACATGGTAGCGGCTGTCGTCTGCGAAGAGTACAGATCGCCAGTGGCGCAGTTGCCAAGTGACGTTTTCCTGGGCAAACTCTTAAGCGATCTCTCCGGTGAGCTACGGTCAGAATTGGTCCTCTGGCATGTCTTCAGGCATCCACACCATCTTCATGAAAACGATTTCGGACAGTTTCAGTGGACACACGAACCCCTGTTGCTTGCCGGACGTCAATTTTAATGCCAGTAGCAGTACCCTGACGATTTCTGAGGGCCAAAGTTCTCAGATATCGGTCCTGACGAACTGTTGTAATGTTGACCTTGCCCAGGTCTTCTTGTGAATTCTCCAATCTCTTGATAACGACTCCACAACCTGGCAACAACGCTACGAGAAACGTCTAGAACGGTTGCCACCTCACGTTGCGTCAATCCATTTTCGATCATCTGCACCGCCCGAGCAACATCAATAGTTGCTTAATGTTGTCGCACACCCTTGAGCGTTGTCAAAAAAGCAGATACAGTAAAAAGTTGCAATAAAACATTTATTTTGTCAAATGTGCTTTCGTGAACGAACTGTACACATGCAAAAGTCTAAGTCTTATTCGGGGGTTACATAACAAAAAGAAAAACAAAATACCCATGCTTTGTAAATTTATTGTAAAGCGCATGGGTTTCTCGAGGATATTGACCGTCGATACCTACAAACGAAATTTGGAGCAAATATCTGTAACATATTTGCGCTCCTTTAATTAATTTGAGCAGTGTATTAACATTGCATTTAAACACTGCAACAATTGAGACATGTATAACTTTACTGAAGATATTAAGGATAATTCTAACAACTTACCAGGCTAGCGATGAGGACATAATGGTTTAAAAAATTGTGAGTTAGAAGCGAATGAACTTCATAAACAAATAAATAAATAAATTGAAATCTACGTGTTGAGCTCATAAATTTGATTGGCCGGAATAATAAATTATTTACTTATCAACATATCAATACTTTCCGCGAAAACTTAATACTTGATTTGCTTATTCTTTACTGAATATTTTTCAAAGAAAATATTTTGGCAATTTATAGGAAATAATTTGTTACTGATTTAGTGACGTTTTTAGTTGTTCCTTATGTAGCATAAAACTTTGTGTGTGAATGTCGAAGGGGTCTTCTTGGCTCTTCTCACTTTGAATTGGCAATTTATTTTTATACACCGATATATTATCAGACTCTGTTGTTAATTCTTTTTAAGGTAAGACTTAAGACTGTAGGTTACACAACACTGCAAATTAATTCCAGTTCTACTTTACTTACGAAAATGTTAACATTTCTGCCACTGTCAAACTGAAATTTGGTAATTTTTAACTGACGGAAAGCTTGTAACTACAAGTATTAATTTTAATGTTCAAAATATAACAGCAAAACTAATTTGCTAGTAGTTCGGACTTATATATTCTCCAGTTTTAAAGACTGCTATAGTTGTTCTTGTTCTCAACAGATTAGAGCGCTGAAGGACACATCGATTAAAGAATTGGCAGACTACCCTGAAATTATAAAAGAATTAAAACTTCAGTGGATGAAATTCTATCTAAAATCGGTTGAAGAACAACTTGAAGATCCAAGCACTTTTATACAAGATCGTGGCCTGATGTCAAAATTGAACGATATAGCGTATTGTGGGTCCGACCTATTGCAGAATGAGGCAGCAAAACTTAAACGCCAGGTTGTTGAAATTGTAACCAAAGATATACAACAGAAGTACCATATCGACACCCCACTCGAACACATATCCCAGCAGGAGTACCTTTGGATAAGAGGATTAAAACCTATTTCTGACGACGAGCCAGAATATCCCCCAACAGTCACGGCCTTGCACTGGAAAATTGCTGAAAAGGAAATAAGGGAGGGAACCGAAAAATTAAAAGATAATCTTGAGGGCAACACGACGCTGTCGATTCCAAAAATGAACTTTTGGGCCAACAGCACGGATGTACCAAGAAAAGTAAAGGAACTGGCCCAATTATATCTGAAGAAATACGAATCAGCTATAGTTGAACAAATACCAAGGAAATATACAACAGCTACTAGACCAGACGAACTATCCGACGCTGAACGAAATGTCATAGAGAGGCTCAGATTGTCAACAAAGAGATACAACCCTGTTGTGGTATCGCTTCACTGGAAAATAATCTACGAAAAGGTTGGCAATGATCTGGAAAAATATCGGAACGGAAATTTGGTCATTAATGACGGCTCAAGAAGATGGCTGAATTTCTTGGCGAATAACGACTCCGTCCAAGACGACGTCGGGCGTAAAGCTAGGGAATTTCTTCGTGAATTGCCAAAAACATCCCAGTCCAGCAGAGGCCGTGGTAGAAGAAACTGAACGAAAAAGATTACTACACTCAGAAGGAACTGAACAGTGATTATATTACAGTGAGAAGTTGATACTTTATCAACTGTTGAAACGTAACAAAAATAAAATAAACGTTTTCATGGTGAGGTTAAAATTGTGACTTTCGTTTCCCGTTAAAACAACAAGTAATATAAAATATAATATAATAATAATATAAAATAGATGGTGTAAATTGTGTAATACTTTTGTTTGCAGATGACATTGTTTTGATATCAGACAATGCACAAAATTTGCAATGTTTATCATATGAGCTTGATACTTGGTCTAACGAGAACCACATGTGTATAAATGCCACAAAGTCTAATATTGTTCATTTTAGAAATATTTAATTTGATAGGTATGATTTTCAGGTTAGTTGTATAAAGGCACAGATTGATTATGTTTCTCAATATATCTTAGACTGGTTTTGTCTGAACTCCTGGATTATGCTGTAACAGCGAAATTTGTCACCCAGTCTGCCACTAGAGCTCTAGAGCTACTTATTGCAAGAGCAAAATCAATCGGCGGATTTCCATACCAGTCATTTACAAAAATGTATGAATCTACAATTGTTCTAATAATAACATATAAAGCAGGTATTCGGGCCAATGAGGAGTTCATTTGTATAAATGCAGTCCAACAAAAAGCTGCAAGATATTTTCTCAATGTTGGCAAGTACACGCCTAATGCAGTTGTTAAAGGTGATATTGGTTGTTGGAGTCCTATGATATCTAAGAATAAGTGATATGTTGTTATTTTCTGGTCCAGACTTGTTAATATGTCTTATGATAGATTAAATAGAAAAGTTTTTGTATGGGCACATAATGCCAGATGTAGAAATTGTAAGAATTGAAATTTTAAATTGGAGGAATTGTTTAGAAAGAATGACTTGAATGAATATTGTGATATTAGTCAATTTTCCAGTAAGTATGTTATCTGTCAATCTTTATTGCCAAAATTACATGATCAATATGTTGATGCATGGAGGGCTGAAATTAATAGAGTGAATGCACATAGAAGCAAAGGTAGAAGTAATCTTAGATTTTATAGATGTTTTAAAGCAAAACATGTTTTACTAGAACGTCCTTTGTACACTGAAATAAGAAACTCACTTTGGAGCAAAATAGAAAATCGTTTTAATGACTCTGGAAGTACGACCTGTATAGATAAAGTAAAGATCTTGTTACATGACGAAACAATTGTACGTACTACTGCCAAGACCTGCTATCAAATTCTAGATTAAAGAAATTACTGTATCTCACATACAAGTAGCTAGCTGTACACATTAGGCTTTATTGTATATGTTTTTGTTGTTGTTGTTTTGTTTTATTGTTTAGCTGTAATATGATGTTTGATAGTAAAGTTGCAAAGCTGTCAACCGGTACTAACTAGTGTTAATTTAGGTAGTATGTTGGTAATATTTTAGATTAATTATACTATTTGGTACAATTTGAATTGTTAAGTGAATAAATTTTCTTATTTCTCTAATCTCCAGTGACAAAATTACTACATGTTTCCTAGTTTAAACATGGCACTGAACATCCAAATTACTTGCGGTGGTTGCAAATATTGTGTAAAGTCACGTCATGCACATCTTTTTACTTCCAAGTAAGTTGACAGGTGTGCACTAATTACTGTTATACGTAGATAACCATTGCTAACCTGTTCTGTTCTGATCTGATCAGAGGGGATATATGATGTTTTTAAAAACATTTCTTATAATGCGCATTAGTACCACATTAATTCAAGTCAATTTTGTAATTCAAGACATTTTATTGCAGTTTTTAGTATAAGATCAGCAATGGCAATCTTTTTTGTATGATATAGATATTTGTGCAAAGTGATATAATAGTCTCTAATAATTCTATCCTAGAATGGTTGCATAAATATGTTTTAAAGTATATTGCCATTGGGTTATATATAAATTTGTCATGTATGTAAAGGAGACTCATATAAATAAATAAATAAATAAATAAATATAATCAGCAGTTACTGGTACAATTTATGAGGTTTTAAAACTAGTTTTTATGATAAGTATAGTCTTGAAAAAAGTGTTTTAATCTTATTGATTGTTCCCAAATAAATGTACTCTGTTTTGTTCACAGACTGGCTACTAATGAATTATAATTTTATCGTTATTGTAAAAAAACAATGTTCTACGTTTTTCTGCTGTTAATAAGCCAGACTGTTGTGTGTCATGTGTGTAGCTTTATTTTAAAATAATTTACCATGTTTGTGATTTTTATGATATCAATGAAACTATTTTTTCACTGTCTTTCGAATAAAGTTTATCTATTCTTTGATGTATGTAAGCTCAGATGAAGTTAAAGGAAAAAAGGAAAAAAAAAAGAGAAAATGTCTCTGTTACATGTAATAAGAATTTGTTTTTGGAATGACATAATAGTGTATTGCTCTCTATGAATAAAATGCTTTAGATTTTCATTCTTCTAGTACATTATATACCAGCTTAAGTACTTGTCATAGTGTCTCTACCTATAGGCTCTATTAATTATTCCGACAGTTTTTCTTTCGGATGGCGGCAAGAAAAAGTGTTTCCTGTAACATTTAATTTTGTAATGAACTTAAATATTTATGGGAGTGACGTGTGTATAATGCAACCAATACCTCCAGTGTTGCACTATGAGTTCTTAATATTTCCTGGTGAGCACGGGTCCTTTTTGATGTTCAATTGTTTTTCATTTGCATAGCTGTCACAAGTGAGAAATTAGATCTATTTGACATGTTAGAAAACCATAGCTGCCACAGCGTTGTGCTATATTGATCGAAAATAATTTTTGCATTCAAGTATCAAGTATCAGTACCTGCTCAATAAATTACGATACTGCTCTCGTACTACACTAATTTAAAGATAACATCTCAGTAGGTAACGTTTTAAACAAATGAATAAGTCACACTTAAATTGCTATTACGCATTGTGTAAACAATCTTAGATTCATTAAATAACCCAATGTGTTACTTTTATATCAAAGTTATGCCTAGGCCATTTCAAAATAAAGTTATACAAGAAAGTTGAAAAATCTGGTATTTTAGGTATTGTACCAACTTAAGTTACTTACGTACTATAAGACAATTGTCTTGGCTCCCTTTTTAGTACGGTGAACAAAGGAACTACTATTATCATGGCAATAACATGTGTTGTGCTACGTTTACAATGTACTATTAAAAGATTTAACACTTTCGGCAAAAAAACATGACAATATAAAGTTGAGAAGTAAAAGTCAAGCTAAATATTGGTGAAGTTATTTTCAGCTGTTATAGAGAAACATTCAACTTAGCGTTTAGAACTTTTCTTTCAAACGACAAATGTTACAAGAATTGAAACATGCAATAAAAGCCAAGCGGCATTGATAAACACTTGTGAAATTTACTTGTTGAAATTATAACTTACTTGGCTGAAATGAGGCAAGGTTCAACATTCGCAAAGTGTTCTATTAGTATCTCTATTACTCTGTTTTTACGAAAGTGTTAAACTTCAAAACTTAAAAATCATCTTAAACTACATTTACATTTAGCTGAAATTTAACATTTTTTGTAGTCTCATCCCGCCGGCAGTCTTGTGCAAAATATCATTGAATATCTGTGATACTGATATAAAATACTTTAAACGGTGTATAATAAAACATAACTTACCACAATTATTTCAGTATTACCTATTCATATGACACTGTTCAAATCCGTATTCTATCCTATACACGCTTTACAAACACGATAGACCATGTTTTGATACTCAGTTTTAACCACAAAGGCGGTGTATAATAAAACATAACTTACCACAATTATTTCAGTATTACCTATTCATATGACACTGTTCAAATCCGTATTCTATCCTATACACGCTTTACAAACACGATAGACCATGTTTTGATACTCAGTTTTAACTGCGGCTACATTTATTGCTATGTTAAGTGTTTTACAACTAGTTAAGTGAAACTAAATTTCGGAAATTAGAAATTTGACCCTTTTTTATATACAAAGCATTAATTTTGTAAGTAGCCGAGGGTCGCTTTTGGTCATCTAGTCCCGAAAGAACCGTTTTGAAACAGCCACCCAACTATTTAGTAATCTCAAAAATGCCTTTGTGGTCAAACTTTCTACGCATACCATCTGATCTTAAATCGAGAAGGTAATGTTTTTGCATCCCGTAAGCCTAGAATCACCACCAGGCTCGAAACGAAAGGGCCATCGATATCGTTGGCTGGACCAGGGAGGACTGGCGACCGATCATTTTCACCGACGGATCTTAGTTTTGTCTAGACTATACAGACAGCCAAGCAAGGATGTGGAGACGACCGGAAAGGCCTGATTCTGCATAACTTTGGAGAAACGCCAACCTCTGTAAGGTACCCATTATTTAAGGACATACTAGATGTCTATGTGAGATTACATTCAGAGGCTGTTGGCGATTAGTTAAATTTTGATAACGCCCCGTTCCAGGTTGCCAGCTTGGTATCGTGGCAGGGAGGGAATAGAGCGCCGCCTGGACTGGCCGGCGAAATCTCCGGACCTCAATCCAATAGAACATCACTTAATTAGTGACAGCTAGCGATTTTCAGCCTGTAAAGTCCAGCTGAGGGGTTTTCAGGAGCTTGGCGCCATGCTTATCAATGAATGGAACAATATCCCACAATTCTCCATCAGGTAACTGACTGTTAACATTAGAAGACAGACATGTATCAACAGTAATTGCTCACATACCCATCCTGAAGACAGAATGGTTTTACAAGTTTAAAGTTACAAGCAAATACTCTTTATAAACAAGTAGATAACATTGAAATCTACGTGTTGCGCCCTTCAATTCGATTGGGCAGAATAATACATTATTTACTTATCAGCATATCAATAAATTCCACGAAAACTTAGTACTTGATTGATTTGTGTATTCTTTTCTGAATATTTTTCAAGAAAGAAAATATTTTAGCATTATATGAGAAATAACTGGTTATGGATTTAGTGTCGTTTATAACTGTACAATGTGTCGCATAAGAAGTTGTGTGTGAATTAAAATGGGCTACTTCAGAATGTCAAAGGGGTCTTCTTGGCCCTACTCTCTTTGAATTGGAACTATTTATTTTATAAACTGACAAATAATCAGACTGTGTTGTTAATTCTTTACTCAGCTGAAACACAATAAGACCGTATGTTATCCAGAACTGCAAATTAATGCAAGTGCTACTTTACCTTACGATGACATTTCTGCCACTGTCAATCCTGCTGAAATTTAGTAAATACAAGTACTAATCTTAATGTGCAAAATAAAACTGCAAAATCAATTTGCGAGTAGCTCGGATTTATGAACAAAATCAATTTGCGAGTAGCTCGGATTTATGAACTCTCCAAGTTTAAAGACTGCTATAAGGACACATTGATTAAAGAATTGTCAGTCTTCCCTGAAATTATAAAAGAAAAGTGGATTAATTGTTATATAAAATCTGCTGAAGAACAACTTAAAGATCCAAGCACTTCTAATCCAGATCGTGGCCTGATGTCAAAATTAAACGATATAGCGTATTGTGGGTCCGACCTATTACAGAATAAGGCAGCAAAACTTAAACGTCATGTTGTTGAAACTGTAACCATAGATATATAATGGAAATACCAAATCGAACACATATCTCAACACGAGTACCTTTTGACAAAAGGATAAGGTATCTGTTTCTGACGAAGAGCCAGAATATCCCCCAACACTCACGGCCTTGCACTGGAAAATTGCTAAAAAGGAAATAATGGAGAGAACCGACAAATTAAAAGATAATCTTGAGGCAACATGACGTTGTCGATTCCAAAACGTTTTGGCCAACAGAAGGGTGTACCAAGAAAAGTGACTGAAGTGGCTCAAACATACCTGAAGAAATGCGAATCAGCTGTAATTGAACAAATACCAAGGAAATATTCAACAGATAATAGACCAGACGAACTATCCGACGCTGAACGAAATATCGTAAGGGGGTGGGGGCGTTTATAAAGTTCAAAAACAATGTTCTACCGCTGGAAATGTAGGAAAAAAGTCAACGGTCAAACATTTTACACAGTTACAGTTTGGCGGTACAATATCAGTGCAGAAAAGTATGATAAAGACAGTATAATATACATATTTCTCAGTGTATATACAATATTTCAAACAAAATTTATTAACTAGGTTCTGTTCTTAGTTGCATCGCTGAATATACAAATTTTGCTGAATTAACAATCAAATTTCCATTGGGAAAAATTATAATTTCAACGGAACTACTCATTGCTTCACATAGTTTAATTTAGAGCCTTAATAAAGCTACGTTTACCGGGAAATGTTTTGGACATAATCAAATTTTGTTTCAAATATGAAATATACCTATATCGTTCTGAGGAATCTTAGATCAAAGACTTTGATCTTAATTATTTCAAACTGACAAGGTATTTTTTCCAGAAAGTATAACATTTATTTCCTTTATCAAAATACATTTTATCTATACAATGTAATTTCTTTCTGTTCGTATTTGATTGTTTGTAAATATTCTAAGATTCATTTGAGTTTAGAGATGTAAATACGTCAACATGTAACCTTTATATCTGAATTATGCGATGACCATTTCAATATAAAGTAACAAAAGAAAGTTGAAATTTTGGTATCTTGTGTATTATGTCATCATAAGTTACGTACACACTACAAGTAAAATTGTCTTAATCCCCTTTCATATAGTGAACAAAGGGACTACTATTATCATGGCAATAGCGCGTGCCGTGTTATGTTTACTTTTAAAAGATTAATCACTTCCGAAAAAATGACAACAAAAAGTTTAGAAATAAAAGTGCTCGTGACAACAATAGGCTTAATATTGGTGAAGTTATTTCCAGCTATTTTAGAGAAACATTCTACTAAGTGTTTGGAACTTTTCTTTAAAATGACAGATGTTATAAAAACTGAAACATGCAATCAAACTCTAGCGGCATTGAAAAACACTTGTAAAATTTACTTGTAAAAAAATATGACACAACTGGCTGAAATGAGGCAAGATTCAACATTCGCAACGTGCTCTACTAGTTTCTCTTTAAGTCTAAATGTTTTACGAAATTGTTACTTAAGACTACTACTAAAACTTAAAAAATCGTCTTAGACTAGAATAACATTTGGTTGAAATCCAATTTAACAATTTACGTAGTCTCATTACGCGCACAGTCTTTTTCTACATAACTTGTACAAAATATCATTGAATGTCTGTGATACTGATATAAAACACTTTAAAACTGAATACAAGATCTTTGTTTAATGAATCATAAAATATTTCAGTATGGCTTATTGATATGATACTGTTCAAAACCGTACACTATCCTATCATACTAATAGTGACCTCTGATAGTTACTGCGACTGTATTTACGACTGTTTAGTGTTTAACAACAAGTTAAGCCAAACTGATACATGTATACAGAAATTAAAAATTTTGCTTTTTTATATACCAAGCACTTAACCGCCTTTCTACCTAATTTGCTACAGAAATTTGCTACAGAAATATCTATACTATTAAAAAGAATTTGCAGATTTGCGGAAAAAAAACTGCAGAGTTTTGAACAATTCTGTTGTAACGATACCTATTATTCTCTATATCAAGTTGACATCTTTTTTGAGAACAAAGCCTCCTGCAAAATGATCTCAGTGTTTTCTTCTAAAAATAGAATACTAAAACTTCGAAAACGTTTTATTCTTAAATCTTAATCGAATGCAACTCTTACTGTTCTGGTAGATCATGGGTCACCCAGAAAACTGCCTGTGTGCCTTAAAAATAAAAACCAAAAGTGTGGCCATTTATGTATTTTTGCTTACAAACATACCACAAAATATATTCACCAACACCCATTCGTGTATTTTTCTTTAAAAAAAAAAAAAAAAAAAAAAAAAAAAAAAAAAAAAAAAAAAAAAAAAAAAAAAAACCCTTAAAGTACTACCGCGTTCTTATATTTTTGGCACGTCCGTGTCATTTAGTTCTGAAAGAACCTTCGAGGTGTTAGCAGTCCCCAGTGAATGCTTCAGCGATCTAGAAGCTACATATAAATCACATAACTGAAAAGTGAAGAAATTGGTACTTTCTATGGAAATTACACCACGACAAAGTCACACTTCAAAATTTTTGAACAATATTAAAATTTTTGCACGCTGACCGCTGAAGATTGCACGCTGACCACGGTCAGAAGTTCTATGATATGAGAACATATTCTCAATGATACATATAACTGATCACTAACCTGGTCACACACCATGTCAAACAAATTCCAGTAAAAAAATCATAAAAACATGCAAGTTTGGAGTAACAATATTGAGAATTTTATTATATTTATCCCATACTTGTACTAGCGTCCATCTAGTATCTATGAAAACTTGATGGTATTATTCTCAATCATCGTTCTGTTATCTGCTATCTGCTATCTTGTTGTACATTATTATACATTGATACCGTTTATTTACTTCAGTGATGTAATATTCATGAACCTTGTTAGGTTTTTGCATTGATAAAGATCTTCTTTTTCCTGTTTGAAATCAACATAATAAATACCTTTAGCCAATCTTAAGTAATATTGACATAGATAGATAATGATATAAAAAAATTTTTAATACAGAATGGAACAATGAACAGGAGCCGTACGTAAGTCAACAGCCGCGACATTCTAGATCACATCGATAAACAAGATTGTGCCGTCTATTGAAAAGATTGCATTTGTTTAAATTTTAGACATTTAATACATCTATTTGATTTTCTACATTAATATCACGGGGTCATTCCACTTGGCATCCACTGCTTATCCTATGTACTGCTCCGAGAATAAGGAAGAGAGAAAAGAAGTACTTTAAAAACGATTTGACATTGTTTATTAAAAGATGACCGAATATTTACAGGTCATTTGCTTGTTCATATCGCAAAGAAAATATTGATCTTCTGACAAGATGTCATACATGTTTTGCTGTCTGTCATTAGACCAGTTTTTTTCATTGCCTTTTACACATGTTTAGGTAAATGAAAAAGTGAAATGAAAATTTTGTGCTGCATGCTGCATGCTCAGTTGTACTACATTGAGAGATATTTGTAAAACGATAGAATAATAGGTATCTATAGGTATGCATACACATGTCTAACTAACGTTTTGAAGTCCAAAAAAAGTCCATAATTAATACATATAAACGACGTCTAATCATACCTGGTTATCCCTTTTCAATATGTTGGATTGACCGGCCTCATAAAAAACTGCGGAAGCCCGGAAAACGGTTACTTCGGAAAAAATGTTTAGTTTAGTTTTCAAATCAGTTCTACATGATGTTTGCACCTCCAACTGCTAGCGAACATTGCTCGTCAAAATGAGAACTCTATTGTTGTTTGTTTCTTTAAAGGTCAGTGTTCAAGAGGTAAAACATTAGACTGGTAATCCAAGAGTCACGAGTTTGATTCCCTGTTCCTCCACTAACACAACTAATTGTCTTTCGTATGAGATATTTAACCGAGATTCCAATGAACCAATAAATAAACCAATGATTTTTGAGGTGGTTAACGAGTCGGACTAGTAGTCAAAGGATTGCTAGCCGCACTGGTTCAAACCCAGTCAGGGACAAGCCGTTGTTACTATACACTCATTGCTTAGTACTGGTTAGTTCCAGGAAAAGATTCGAGAGTGTTTCTATAAGCTAAAAGCTTCCTACACAAACGAACTAAAATAAATTTGGTATAAAACTAATGATCTTTGCTAAACAGGAAACTTGAACTGGATATCTCCCCAATTCAGCAGAAACAAAATGTTTTTGTGATTGAAGTCAGAACATGCTAACAGTTTCACAAAACCATGAAAATCAGGGGTGCTCACTCAACAAACTTAATTTAATCAAAAGGTCAAATAGAGTTTATTCAGGTGGCCCATCTCGTGATCGAAAGAACTGAAAAAAGGGAACACCCATCAAAAGTGCAACTGGGAGAAGTCTGTGCGATGTATTCTGAAAATGCTGTGTTTAATGATGCATGCAAATTTATAAGTATAGTTCAAATTTCCATATTGTAGTTGCAAAAACAAGACGTATGTCAGCAGGTGTAGGTCAGTGTCGGCTAAAGTCAAAGTTGTAGACTATATGCAGATTATAAGTACATAATAATGTATAGTTCAAATTTGATTACTGATGCTGCAGAAACAATAAAATAGTTCAGTACGTCAAGGTCAATGTCGGTTAAAGTCAAAGTTCAATTCTGCTAAGTCAAGGTCACATAAAGGTCAAGGATTAACGAATACGTGCACATGAAAATTCCTTTAAAATTATGAGCAAATTATGTACGACATAATTTACGAGCTATTTTTCTATAACATCTATACAAATTAAATGACCCCACAATGGGGTGAAGTTTAACCCTGTGGACATAATCTGATGTCAACTATACAATGTCACGTATCAAATATCATAGTTCTCGGTCTACGAATTCTGAAAAGAAGATTTTCAAAGACATTTTTTTTTACAAAAAATGTGACATCTAGGGCGGGGCCCTAAATTTGACCCTGGGACCAATAGGCCTGGTGGAGATCTGTCAAGCAGTAATACATAAAATTATCAAATCTCTAGGGCATACAGTTTCAGACAGGAAGATTTTTTCCTATACAACATTTTGTAAAGCAAGGGACACCGGGCGGGGTCAGTTTTGACCCTAGAAATAATCAATCTTTGAAATGGTCACCTATACAATGATACATACAAAATATATAAGGGTTCGGCCTTTGGTTTCTGAGAAGAAGTTTTTACATTTATAAAATTAAATAATAAAGGGAGATAATTGATAAACCTAAAACATTTGGGCAAGGTAGAGTAATAGGTCTTAGGTACTACACTTCCTCTAACAAGCGTAGTATCAACAAAATCCCCTGAATACTGTTGGCGTTGTGCTGCGGACAAGCATTTTAAAAATAATAATTAAGAGGGATGATTATGGCCGGTTAATGTTATGATCCTAAAACACTGCACTTTCAATCACTGCTTTGAAGATTCTTTATAAGTTATTCATTTTTGTTGCCATAGCAACCAGAGTTGTGCAAAGAATTCAAATCTTTGAACAACTTTGGTAGAAAACCTTTGCAGGATCATAGAAGTTCGATGTGTAAGACTTAAAATCAAGTCCGCAAACCTATTCAGTAAACATTTCATCGGTATAGTTTGAAAAATGAAAAGAAAAGGTCATAAAGACAATGTTTCTTGCCAGATATAAAGCTAACAACGTAATGCATTTATAGAAGATTCTGAAACAGACTTTTATGTAAAATATGTAACTCTTAAAGTTCGGAAAATACTTATCCCTCCGGCATTATCAGCTCCAGTAGACAATGAAAAACACCAATTTAAGATATGAGATCCTTGTTGTTTTAAGTAAGACACTATTGAATGTCATTTCTTGTAAAAGTCTATATAAGTTATGCGGTCTCCTGGGAAAAGCAAAAGGAGAAATTCAAGAATTTCGCACGATGACGGAAAATTGATGCGCTGTGATTGCTCAAGCACAATGAACTATATGTAGATTAACAACATGTACAAAAGGTCGAAATACATTTCATTTGCAGAGATTTTAAATATTTAGAACTACCTTTTATACCTTTAAAATGAAGTAGGTTAAACAAGTAGGCAGCTTCTGGGCGTAAACACCTATGGCGCCTGACATGAATGAGTAGACGATTGTTGATGTCACTGTGCTGAACAAAGAGGTTTATGAAACGCAGAGAAGGTATTAAAATTTGTCAGTACCCACGTGGATAACTGGCATCACGAAATGTCGGTACTGACTAACGGCTAAATTAAACAGACATAAATATGTATATAATCGCTAAACTGCTGTACTGTTGTACATATACATGGTTCTTGCACTTGTTACTTCTAATATTTTTGTTCTCAGCGATGTAAAAAATGTAATGGATACCTTGCAATAAATGCAGACTGTTGTAATCGTAACAACAACCTTATTGAACCGTGAGATTAAGAGTTCGGGTTCAGCAATCTGTAATCGTTACCATCTTTTGTAAAATTAGTTTTATTTTTATTAATCATACATGAACTGACATAACTTTTACATCCTGCCTTATTAATAAAAAATAACGAGGGATCAACAATAAGAAGTCAATTTATGTAGGATTTATAAAAGGTTGATTCAAACACGGGGACTATCATTTTAAAATGTTTTTTAATATGTAACTTCGATAATCTGTTGCATAAAATGTACACATATTCGTCACAATAGCGAGAATCAGTTCATTTTCCGTTGGTCAATCTGTCTATTCTCACTTTAACTTCGAGTGAGAATGCCGCAATCTCTGTCAATGCTTGTCTAAGTTTTAATAATCCTAGAAGAAACATTTTACCTATTCTTCTAGCAATAACCCCTCTACTGGAAAACGCGCACCTTGAATCGAAGTGGCAATCGGACTTGAACTACCTTTTATACCTTTAAAATGAAGTAATTCAAACAATTGGGCAGCTTCTGGGCGTAAAGACCTATGAGAAACGGAGCGACACGAAATGGAGCATGGACAGACGGTAGAATGATTCGATTCTATATGGCTCCTTTCGAGTAAATATGAAAAATCTAAATGTCAGTAAAAGTTCCATTAACATTAAAACTTCTGACATTTTATTAAATTGTGTCACAAGAGTTGAAACACCTTAATGAAAAGTGTCTCAACCGCCGACAGTATATACTTGTAGGTCAAATTTGTTATTCGGAATATCAGACGACGTAGAACTGTTTTGTAACATTTATTGGTACCAACGTGTCAAGCAGTATCAGAAGTAACTTTTTAATTAAAACTTACAGACTGTTGCCCCGCTTTATATTGCCAGCAAACAGTTAAACACAGACGAGAGAGACATCTTATACCACTAAATCATCAAAATGTGGAAAACAAAAGACGCTCTATATTGTATATAGGTTTATACAGATGTATAAAGCAGGGGAAGGTTTATACAGATGTATAAAGCAGGGGCGGATCCAGGATTTCAGGTTGGGGGTGGGGGAGCAAAATGTTCGGCCCAATTTGTGTCCGTTTTCTACCTCATTTCAACGATTGTGGTAATGCTACGGTATACTGATTTGGCAATATCACATGGGCCTCTGATTATTCAATTCAATGTTGAACAATTAAGTATACATTATTTACAGACATATTCAAAATAGACCTACACTAACACCTATGGTGCGGGAATTTAAGGTGGGGCGCCGGGTGCGCCCCCCTCTGGATCTGCTAGTGTAAAGTACTAGCAGAAGATCGATAATAACTTGTAATTAAAGGTATCGGAGAGGTGATAATTTCAGATTTAGAGATGTTGGAAAGACGAGAATTCCGGACGAAAGATTTCGAAGAGGTGATAATTTGAGATTTCGAAATATTGTAGAAATGATCATGTGTTTGCTCCTCTATGAATAATTCGTGTGAAACTCAAACGCATAAAGTTTTTCTGACGGCTGAGCACATCATTTGATCGTCATTTAACAGTTTCATTAAAGTCTGGTTTCAGGCCAGCAGTTCGGTATTAACTTTAAAGAAATAAACGTCCCATAGAACGTTTCTTCACTTTCCAGCAACCATTTTTGAAACGTACGATGTGGTTATTACGCAGAGAGTGGTACAATTTATTACTACTCGTCAGTGAAAAATCTTTGAGCAAGGTTTAGAGACAAAGAATGACAATCGTTTCCACTATCAACACAACGTCACAACAAAAATATTTGATAACAGGTAGGCCACAAAGTTATTAGGGAAAACACAACAAACACATTAAAAAACTCTTGTGAACGATTGAAAAAATAACTACTAGAAACTACATGTATCAAGATGACTGTATAAAATTGCTAACAGAATCCATTTAGGATAGAATAGGGATGGAGATATATGCCTTATTGACATTTTTATATGTCTGAGACATTTACCACTAAAGGAAGGTGTGAATGGTATCGCCAGCCATTTGTCTTTAGGGATTGTTGATTTATCATAAGTATTTTACAAAAGCACTTGTTGTGTGCGATGCTGAAATTTAAACAAATGTTATTTCTTCATTATTATTTTTTCTATTTTGTAAACAACTCTCTGCAAAAGAGTTCATATAAAAACAGGTATTTTGTTGAATTTGTCCTCTAAATCTTTAGAAGATTTATCATAACTTAGACGATTTTTTAACTCTAAGAGCATTTTCACAAGCATTTTGTTTTTTCCGAGGCCACCCACATTTTCTGGAAAGGCGAAACCTTGCAAGTGTCACTCATGTGCAACTTTGACAACTATCAATTGTTAGATTGGCGTCCTTTATAGCTCTATAATTGCACCATCACCTTCAGGCGGATATTGATGCAGCTCTGTAAGCGTATAAATGGAATTCGTCCTCCACGCCATACCAGTAACAGCATTGGACGTTGGTAAGGACTGTATTGCTTCGCAAGGAAACATTGGACAAGCTTTGTTTATACTTTGTTTGGTGATACTCAACACCTCTTTTGGGGAAATACACACAAGGTTTGTTGTTTCTATACAATATACGTTTTGTAAGTTTCTTTGTATCCTTTTTAAAATGAAAAGACACATTAATTCGTTGAATTTTTATCACTTCTCTGTTGAACATTGAATAGCAATATACCAATTTTAAGATTTAAAGGGAAATTGCAGGGGAAAAAAATACTAAACACTAACAAGTATCGCAAAATTTTAAGAACATATTTCATCGCTAAATTCAAATTTAATTTGAAACATTATTTGAAATGCAAAATTGCATTTTCAGGGGGAAACCGAATAACGAAACCTTGTAAATAAAAAAATGTACAGCTAAAACAAAAATCTCCAGATGTACATAGATGACTGTAAAACAAATTATAACTTCGATTGGGACTTTAGGTGAAATGTGAAATTACTTACTAGCATGTTTGATTTTTTGTCGTTATTTTATTAAAGGTGTAATGTGCATTTTTTAATCATTAAAAGGTTTCCCGAATTAAGTTTTAGTTGTCTTTAAAGGAGTCGTAAACGCTTCCTTTTAAACTTGATGAAACATGCTTATTTCAGAGAGAGATATTTTATTCTTTTCTTTTTCTTTTCCTATATTTTTTTTCTTTAAATTGCATTAAAATTTAATATTCCTTCGTATAGATTTAATAGGTAGATTTACAAAAAGGGCAGACACTCTATCGCACCTTTAGAAGATTTAACAGTATTTATTTACGGTTTACGTTGCATTCAAGTTTCAAGAAGTTAATAGTACAATCAAAGTGTTTCAATCTTTATAATCCCATGCAATTTTATTTGGGAACGGCTTTAGATTTATAGGACAACAAAGTCTCGCTTTTCGCTTTGACTAATTTAACTAACAATTTAGTCTCCTCGGTGAACTGATATCGAATAATTTTATGAGACAGTGATGTTAAAAATCAGTTACCTGTAGGACTTTGTTCAGCTTGCAAATTATAAGAAACATAGATTGTTGGTGGGGTATAAGGTATTGTTGTTTTTTAGCCTTAAGCTGAGAATAACATTAGAAAGGATGCAGTAAAGAACTAAATCAAGATGCACAGTTTATTAAGAAATCGGAACGTATTTTATATCAAAACTGTATCGCTGGCTAATAAAAGTGAAATTTCAAACTATGGTTTCTATTGTCCACACGTTGATCACAATGTTCTTGACATGATTACCTCCTTATAAATGAGTAAACAAGGACTTACAAGATATTTTGAAGAAATGCGCGTGCGAAATCTTGACTTAAGTTTGTCTTAACATGCTTATATCACAAATGACGTCATGGACAAGACCTATTAATTCGCCGATCATCTGCCTATGTCGTTAAAAAATACTCATTTGAATATTTTGTTAAAAGCTAACATGCTACTGATAAAAACAACCATTGTTTCCCAGTGTGTTTCAGATCAAACACATAAAAGGCCTTCTGTGTTGTCATGACAAAAACTGTAATCATGGCAAAATAAATCATTTCGAGTACATTTTTCAGTCAGTATAACGTTTCGATAAATAATATTGTTTGAAATAATATTTCATATAGACGTAAAGTCAATTACTAGGCTGGTTCCAATGCTTGAACAAAGAAAAACAACATTTCATTAATCTACATACCATTAGGTGTATCATTGTCATCGCTTTATCACAGCATTATGCGTCTGTTCCGATATATTAACCTAATTTTAAATTCTCTCATATTTTCTTTGTAACTTCACATTTATATAAATGTGAAATCGCAATTTATATTTGATAATAACCATTGTGGGTGATATCATATTGTATGACAGAAATAAATTATTTTCCTTTCTGTTCGAATTAATATCATAACGAACTGTTACATTGTATTTCAATGTTCGTATGTGTGAAAGTAAACTGAATTACTGAGACAGAAATTACCTAAAACTAAAGGTGCACAGAAATCCAAAAGCTTGTAGTATAACTGACGAACGTTAAACTGTTACGTGAGAGTGAAGCTTTTAAAGATAATATTGATACCATATTAAAAATGATGATGATGATGATGATGATGTTTATCATTCATCATTAATGTCATTGATTATATTCTCGGCATTACAAAGTAAACTATCGTTAATCAGTTGCTGTTATTTCAAAAATGAACTTTTGCATCTGTAAACCATACAAAATGCACATTTATTAGGAAGATATAAAAAGTCTGAATCTATCATCAAGCACTGTAATTTTCATTTGTTCTGACTTACTTAATTAACTTAAAAGACAGTATGATCTAGAAATTTATTGGTTGGTTTAACTTAACCAGACACCTACTTTTCCTGCTTTTGAACGATCAAGGTATTTATTCTCATAGCCTAAGATCCCATAAATATCACGCAAACAGTTTGCAGCAGAACACATTACAGCATCCGTTTTCATTGCCACGGCATTGACAAAAAGAAAGAAAGGAAGAAAGAAAGAAAGAAAGAAAGAAAGAAAGAAAGAAAGAAAGAAAAGAAAAAAGTAAAACAGAAAAAACAAACATAAAGCAAAGCATAAATCTACGCTTAGCAGTGACCTCTATCCATCAAATAATTTAGATTCAATAAACTTTTCACCCGATATCCCTGTCAAACAGTCTTTTTTACACAGCAGTAACTCATCTTAGAAGAACAGCTAAAAATGCCGCAGCTATGGTCATCCCAAAGGCGGTAGAGTTATGGTCATTCCAAATGCGGTAGAGATATGGTCATTCCAAATTCCAAATGCGGTAGAGTTATTGACATTCCAAATGCTGTAGAGTTATGGTCATTCCAAATGCGGTAGAGTTGTGGTCATTCCAGATTCCAAATGCAGTAGAGTTATGGACATTCCAAATGCGGTAGAGTTATGGTCATTCCAAATGTGGTAGAGTTATGGTCATACCAAATGCGGCAGAGTTTTTATCATTTCAAATGTGGCAAAGTTTTAGTAATTTCAAATGTGGCAAAGTTTAAATCATTCCAAAATTTGTTTAAAATATGTAAACGATAAGTCAGGAAGCGCATTTTTCCATTCGAATGAAATTGCTTTAGATCAATTTATACATTTGTATAAATAATTGCATATCAGGAGTATGTATCTAGTTTTATGGATGTAGTTTATTTTGATTTATATTTCATGTAACTACTTAAAATGCCACATTTGGAATAACTCTACAAGCTACGTTGAACGCTAGAATAACTTTACTAGCTACGTTGAACGCTAGAATAGCTTTACTAGCTACGTTGAACGCTAGTGTAACTTTACTCGCTACGTTGAACGCTAGTATAACTTTACTAGCTACGTTGAACGCTATGTTGAACGCTAGTGTAACTTTATTTTGTGTTTTGAACGGGCCAAATCAAGTTGTCTGGAAAATAGTTAACAATTAAGTAAATAATAGCGTTCAACATAGCTAGAAAAGTGACTAGCGTTGAAGTGATGAAGATGCATGACGTCCATGACAGATGATGAAAAAACAGCAAAAGTTTAGAAATTATGTAAATTTTAAGTTACTTAGAGTTCTGTAACCCCTTAGAATGACATAAATTAAAATATAAGTCTTCCAATACAACCGTAAATTTAATGAATGACTGGACCAGTCTTAAAACTTTTTCTCAGTATTCAACTGTTTTCAGTCAGTACAAGAAGAGTTTTGGTCAGCCTAAACTGAACAAGCGCGGAGAGAACAGTTTGTCTAAATATTCTGAATGTCATCTCGACATAAGACATTTGACGTTCTAATTGATACAAACTGTATATTCTGTCAGTACGACATACTACTTTCATTCAATTAAATCTAATCTGAAGCGCTTACGCATGCCATTTAGCATAAGGAGTTTCCTCGTCGCCCGAGCGCATGTTGAATTGCATGCCATTTTTTACCTTCTTATTGTGTAAACAAGATTTTCTCAAGACAGTTTTTTAATAATTGTATGATTATAATTAAAAAAAAATTAATGAAGAAGTTTGTCCGTGATATATATTTTTTTAAATACCAAAATTATATTAAGGTTGTATGAACACATGTTCCCGCCGTATATTTCTAGAATATGAGTAATTTGTAAAAATAGTGAACAAGCGTTTCAGATATTGTCGCGCTAGTTCAAGATGGCACTGAGATTCAAGGCCACTATAGGGCGGGGTCACGTGTACTTCCGTTGAAGCTGAAGTATAACAACTGATCGTATAAATTATGATTTTTAATCGATTCGAAAGGATTTGATAAAGCCAGTCGAAAAGCCTTATTTTCTGTATTTTCTCTCTGTTATTCTGCCCACGGCAGTGTCCGAAAAACACAAGATAACTTTCAGTTATTTGCAGCAATGTCGTTGAACAAGAATGTTCATCAATAAATATTTTATTGCAAGGAGGGAGATCAAGGTTTGAACCTGCCAAACTCACAGAGTCGAAGGTCAAACTTTATAAACATTTGTCACACTGTTATTTTTTGTTCCGCTGTAGTTTATTGGCGATCTTTAAACAATAACTATTATTAGTTTAATTTATTGAAGTAGATTCTTCTTTATCGACTTACTAATAAGCAGGTTTGGGAACTTTATGTTAGCTTTTCACATAAATTCAATTTCGGATGGCCTAACTGGGAAAAATACAGTTTTATCATAAATTATGCACGGCGCTTCAACGGTTTCGTCTCCGTAAAAATGAACATGAAAATTACATTTCAAGAATTGTATAGGGAAAAAAGAAGACTTAAAGAAAATAAAAACAAACAAGACCAGACAACCGATTACTGATTCTCATTCTTAGCTATTTCTGTTTCTAGTTTTCGCTTTACCGGTTCGGTCAAGTTTCGCTTTTTTTCTTGAAAATATGTATAAATATTCTTGTTTCTTGTTTATATAGTATTCACATGATATCATGACGTGAATTTGCTGAATTCCATGATATTTTCAACAATATTTATATTAGCGTTCTACCTACTTTATGCTCTCTAAAAGAGACGCCAAATTCTGAAAGACGCTGTACATAATTGTTTACCACCGGAAGTAAGTGTAATATTGCGTTGAAACGTCATATGGCGTCACGAGGAAAACTCTGGAGTCTTACAGCTAAAATGCTGAAATTAACTTAAAATTATATATGTCGTGCTGGAACATCTTTCATTTTTTTCTAATGTTTATAAAACAGTTTGTTATGTCAAAATGCGAAGGTCGCGTGGCTTGCTTGCACAACATTCAATCTTTTCAAGTTAGTAATAATTCAAATTTTGAATGACGTATTTTTTACGACATTTAAAATGCGACTTTCGTATGTCGTACGTTATTCTTGCACGACATTCTGTTTAACATGATTGTAAGAAGTTGAACATCTTATCTCGCATGTCAGGACGACATTCAAAATTGGTGCGAATGTCGTGCTAGCTACTTATGTCGAATGTCGTACAGTTGAGATACAGGACATTCATACCAGCCTGTTTGCAATGGCGTAGATAGAGATCTTCACACTATTCTTAGATAGTTTTTTTTAAGTTTAATGCCCTTTTCCCTATTTTGATATAACGTAATTATGTTGTAAGGAAATCTGAACGCCATGTCTCAGTGAATCAACTTTCTGTAAAATTTAATTGAATAACATTGCCTGTTAACTCAATATACTTTACACAAAAAGTAAATCCTATGACGTGATAACTCTTAAGTAGCAAAAAACGGAAAGCTGAAAGTGTAATATGTTATGTTATTTTCAACTCGAAAATTTGAAACCTTTATTTTTTTTTTTTTTACATTTATCGGGTGTTAGGCAACGTACGGTGTGTCGGACTACTTTAATGTAATTTGTAGAGTTTTGTTGTTGCTGGCAATCTTTTTGAAACACTAATATTAAACCGTATTGTTTTCTTTGTTATTGTTTTTTATACAATAATAGCGTATCAAAATTCAGTTGAATGCGCCGAGGTATATTTATCTGTGCTATGGCATATATCTCAGTACAAAGTACTAAGTACATAAACACATAAGCAAACACTTTCACTAGAAACGATATATATTTCCAGCTGAAAATTTCCTAATAAGTCACCTAGCGGCTACTTAAATCTGATTTTTCTTCAGATCTGCGTTTCTTCAGTTCGTCATAATACGCCTCCGTATTGTAGATAACACTGTAATTTTACCTATAAGAAAAAAATCAACTAATATTGATGACGGAATGTATATAATGTTATTATAAAGTCTGTTAAATATTACCCTGAGGCACAATGTAAGAATTGTGTAAAAGTCATCCTAAAAACTTGGTTATTATCAGAGGAGAGTCCTTGTAGGCAAGTGTTTTATTAAAAGTTACGACGTATGTCGTCAATATTTATTTAGTCTTTAGTCTTGCAACCTTATTAAACAGTCTTTGACTTAAGATATTGGCATTCTATTGTCCAGAATAAGTGTTAACTACAAATTGGTCTGAAGGAGGATTTTAAAAAAACGTTAGCGTAAACGTGTTTATTTCATTATATATACATTATATTCCATGGCGTTGTACAACACTTAAACATATATGCTAAAACGTGGTTTACATTTAAATATAAAATATAGAGGAAAAAATAGAGAATAGTGAAAATCAGTAGAACAGTGCACAGTTAAAGCTTAAAACATAAAACTGCTCAAAGATAAATAAAGTGTTATAATAGTAAAAGTAAGTCCTTAATCGAAGTCATAATTGATCAAATGCAAACAAATCATAAAACTGTGTAAAATAATAAGTTTTGAGTTATTTTTTTTCTTAAAAGTATCTATTGACATCGACTGCTTAATATAAGAAGGCAGATTGTTCCATAACTTTGACCCAACTGTGCAAAAACTTCTACCATTATATCTAGTTTTCCTGTTAAATGGTACATCACAAGTGATACCAGAGTCAATGGCTGATCTTAATCCTGGTCTACGACTAACACTTTTAGATAATATTTCAGTCAAATAAACAGGAGCCCGATCAGTACTGCAGTTGAATACTGTTTCTAGCCTTATTTGGGAGACAGTGTAGATCAAACAGTGCTTGTTCAGAGCAGACATATTTACCAGGATTTTTCACTAATTTTGCACACATATTTTGAATGGGCTGCATTTTGCGCAACTCTGTCTAAGAAATATCATACAATATAACGTTACAGTAGTCTAAGTGGGAAACGAGTGAACGTATTTGAATTTCAGTCGCATCTCTCGCTAATATTTTTTTGAAAATAAAAATCAACATTGCAGAGCAACATTTACGCTTCGCGTGTTCTTTAAAAGATAAAGTTTTAGAAGATACTGATCAATTCTTTACGGTAGCACTCGGATACAATTTACGTAAATCTTCATGATTATTATTTTTCAATTTACAATTTGAGTATAGACAAAATTAAAATTATTATCTGGGCAAACACTGAACTTCGGGTTTATCAAATAACTTCAGCCAGGAATACCAGCATTTTGCGCGTTTTTAGAAATCACGTGGCATGTCGTCTGCTAAGCTGACTATTGATCCGAAAATATTTCTATAGTATTTCGTAAATACAGTTAGTGTCTCTAATTCTGCAAATATAACGTTAAGAATCCCACTAGCGTACTTTTCATGTCGGTATTACGAAAAAAATCCACGTTGAACCAATTTAACAATGGAAATAAGTCCCAATACGGACATAAGCGTGTCAGTCTCGTGTTTCTACGGACAAAAACTAAGTCCATCTTGAAGCAGACGACAGAATGATTTAGTGGTCAATCATCATTAAATAAATTCTCAATTTATATGGATAAACCGAAAAGTCCTATAATCAGTGTGTAATGAATGCTACTGGCAGGTTCTGTGATAATGACATGACTGCTTGCAGATTTGCACGATAAGTCAGAAACTGACCGTGCAAATACTAGTAATGTGTAGAGTTGGTTCTAAAAAGGAAGAAAAAAACCCTGATCAAACCACAAAAAATAATTGTAAACACATTTGACCAAGGCTGTTGTTGGGGGCCTTATGCAAATAATTTGTAGAGTTGGTTCTAAAAAGGAAGAAAAAACCCTGATCAAACCACAAAAAATATTATGTAAACACATTTGACCAAGGCTGTTGTTGAGGGCCTTGTTATGTAAGATATCCATGTTTTCAATATTTTAAGGAGGGAACCAATTTTCTACATTTGTTATTAATAAACTTATCTTGTGATCTACCTTCTCAACACTTGTCCTAAACACGTAATAAGAAAAGAAGCATGAGAAAATACGATTTTAATGCAAAAGGTTCGAAAAGAGTCGAAATGAATCTTGATCATGCTGAAACTCATTAATGTCCGGCCCATCTAAAATGGAAATCACGGTCGAATGCAAAATAGCAACCCCAAGAAATCGATTAATATTTGTATTCTTTATTTTCAGGATTATTGACAGAAATGAAGGTCTCGGGTCAAAAGCCGTTTTCAAATTTAATGACTGTCTTCCTGGTTGCCATGGTGACGTTGCTAGGTTACGTATCATCATACAGAGTGGTTTCTAAAAGTGGGTCAGGAATACCGTGTGCAAAATGTGACTTGCAAGCGATTCATCCATTCCTGATAGAAAAACTTGCCCCTGTATGTGCGGCATGTGGGGATGTGTTTGGAAATGGTTACGAACATTGTTGTATGTGCCACGAATATTTCTTCGAAAAATGTATATCTGCTTTCAAGAAATAGGACAATTTCCGAGAATATATGTTTTCACGATTATTTTGTGAAACATTTTTGCTGTGCAACTGCATTCTCTTCCATATATTTTGTCAGGATATAAATTCATATATCGTTTGAACCGAACATATCAATTTATCATTAAATAAATTCCCTGTCCATATAGTTAATAATTTTCGTGAAGGTTTATAACTTTATCTTCTTTACATATATAATTATACACACCATGCTGAACTTTATAGACAAATTGACAAAAATAATTGCTAACAGCCAACATTTCAAGAACAAAGGCATTAACGTGCGTATAAAGTAAACCTACTGAAAAATAAAAACAAGTAAATTGGCTTTTTTTCTCTCTTTTTACTTCTGTTGACTATAAACTGCTGTAAAAGTATTTATGATATCGGAATCATTGCATTAGTCCAATAATATTCCAGCACCTTTTGGGAATATAGCTCAGAGGGAATGAGCCCAAACAATCAAGCTATATTCAATTACCATATATACAGCTGTAATACAGTACATTGTTGAATAAATATGAGTTTGCCTGACGGAGGACAAATGAGTAATTAATAGCATTCAAATGGCCGGAGTGTTTACATTGATGTAATTAATCCAATTACCAAAATCAGACGACATTCGTGGATATGCCAGTGCAATGCTATTCTCTATACAGTTCGTGTTACCGTTCTAACGAATTCTGTTCCGAAATCCCTACATACATAACACAAGCTGAAACAAGAAATATCCCAGAAAATTACTACGCAAAGATTTCTAAGCGCCACGAGTATTATTCTTCGAATCTAGGTTGAAGTTGCATTATCATTTTGAATCTTTTCTTTTTTCTAGAAATGGCTGTCTACTCACATGTTTTCATGGTTTCCATTTGGTCAGTGCTTCTCGCTGTGTGTATCGCTTATGGTTTTTTATTCATTTTGTAATAGTCTTCACTGTACTATACATTGAATTTCATTTTACCGTCCGTTTTACCAGAAGCCCTGTAGAATGACCAGTGTATGTAACATTGAATAATTATTTCGGTTTGGCATGAAGTAAACATCTGTGTATTGAATGTCGCACTAGGCTTTGTATACAAACCAAAGAAGATATTCATTGCATTGTTACCAATATATTTTACCTGCGCTTTTATCGCAAATTTCGAATACAAATTAAAACATTTAAAGCTGGCAAGCAGTCTGCTCGGGATGCTGCCTGTCAACTATGGAAAACATCGCTACCGAAATGAGTGTTCAACAGTTACGATTTTTTAAAGTTTGAATTCCTTACAACTTAGTCTATGAAACGGGAGCAAATGAGCCATTAAGTTGCAAAGTACCAAAGAAATATATGTAGCATCCCACTGTATTTAATACCAGTTATTACGGAAGCCTAATAGTGCCATTTTAACGTACAACTTTGATATTAGAACTTGGAACTTAGGAATTAGAAATTAGGACTTCGATATTAGAACTTAGGAATTGGAACAAATGACTTAGGAGCTACGACTTGTATAACTGCATTTTGGCGGGACATTTGCCTTCTCGCTATCGTCCTCCATGACACTTGTCCCGCCAAAATGCAGGTATACAAGTCGTAGCTCCTAAGTCATTTGTTCCAATTCCTAAGTTCTATTACACAGATACAAAAAAAAAACCAGAATGAGTATCACAGCGTCTCTCGTCTAATATCGAAGTCCTAATTTCTAATTCATAAGTTCCAAGTTCTAATATCAAAGTTGTAAGTTAAAATGGCACTATTATGCTTCCGTAAGTTATCCATTTCAAATGCCTTTTCTATCAGGTACAGTCACCGAAGGTTTCGACAAAACATTAACTTTGAAGAAAGTCATTAAGGTTCATGATAAAGAGGGTTCCAGCAAAGTTGATCCGGTTTGTATTTTATTTATGACAGTGTTTTGTCTAACGAGTCAGAAGATGTTTTGGGCATTCTTTGCTTTTGGTTACGTCAATGTCGTGGAACATCAGCTAAATCTCAAGATCTTAAACCATTCTTTGTACATGTTACGTCTTCCTATTTTCAAAACTAAAAGAAATCCCATCTGGTCGTACTGTTTATGTGTGTCTCCAACAATGTGTCCGGGTATTATTGCAACAGTTAGGTATAAACACACTAAACAATAGAAAAAAATATTTAAAAGAATAACTGTTTTGAACAAAGTATGGTAAAAAATTATTACGGTCTTAAGTTTCGTGTTTAGTTATGACCGGCATTCAGATGCCAATATGACTAACACACTCTTGACGTTAAGTACATTAAGTTGACGTTTAGTATTTAAGGTTGTTGGGGATAGTGCCACACCCTGACGTTTAGTATTTTAGGTTGTTGGGGATAGTGCCACACGCCTGACGTTTAGTATTTTAGGTTGTTGGGGATAGTGTAACACGCCTGACGTTTAATACTTTAGGTTGTGGGGGATAGTGTCACACCCTTGACGTTTAGTACTTTAAGTTGTGGGGGATAGTGCAACACCCTTGACGTTTAGTACTTTAGGTTGTTGGGTATAGTGCAACACCCCTGACGTTTAGTACATTAGGTTGTGGGGGATAGTGCCACACTCTTGACGTTTAGTACATTAGGTTGTGGGGGATAGTGCAACACCCTTGACGTTTAGTACTTTAGTTTGTGGGGGGTAGTACCACACCCCTTACGTTTAGTACTTAAGGGAGTGGGGAATAGTACCAGATAAGAAAACATCCTTGGTTCTTTTTTTAAAAAAGTCAGTGTATATTACTGATACATTGGTCCTTGCGTTCTATCGTCTTATCCGAAAGACAATCAGTAGTGTTAGTGCAGAAGCTGGAATCGAACCCGTAACCGCTGGGTAACAAGTCCTGCGCGTAACCCATTGAACCATTGATCTACTCCATTCCGTGCTTTTGCTATTACCCTCAAATACTTATACGTGGTATTCGAGAGCTCGTCTATACGTCACGTGATTTTGGCGAGACTAAGACTGGATGTCAGTCTTCACCTAAATTTTAGCCTACACTAAAAGAGGAACGCCAGAACAAATGATAACCTACACAATTTACTAGATCACTATCCTAATTTACGATTAATGGCAGATGATTCTTGTGTGTTGCTCTCTTTCTTTTTTTGGCGTGTTTGTGGACAATAACACCGTCTTATGACTGAATTTCAATTACAACTTTCCGCCTTTTATTATCTAATTTACAGATTTACTGCTTAATTCGCATTATAGTCGGTTTTATAACAATACAGAAAACGAGTCAAAAAACGAGGTGACTTTCGTGTCAAATCTGTTTTCTGTCGCTGACATTTAATTTTAACAACGCTAGTAAAGCGAGAAGTACTTGCTGCATAACTTACAGAAGATAATTATGATAGGTATTATTTTCTATCTTATAGTCTGGAAACAACACATTTCATGACGTTCAAGTCTGGTTTTATCTAGGGATAGGAGACTATGTGGGCTTTTAAGACACCTGTATCAAATAGATCTACAAAATATTAACAGCTGTATTTCCTCTTAGAATTCTAAAATAGAAAATACGCTAAAACTTAAATTAATAAAAAAAAAGATCTATTATTTTAGATATGTCTACTGTACTTCTATGAAAATACAAGAACTGTTTGTTGACATTTTGGTTTTGCACCTCTGATGCCCTTTATCATTGATTTAGGCAAATCATTGTTCCATGTAAGAATCACTAATAAACTTAATAGACATAAGGAGAAAATCGGCGGCAGGGTTTGAACCCATGACCATCAGTCAGGGAGGGCTTACAATAGTTGCGAGTTGCATTAGGTCTTAACCATTCCACAATCAAAATGGTCGATAATTCTTTATGGTCGAAATTGAAACAATCAACCTTTCTACTGAGACATTCACCGACAAAGAGATAGAAACTTTCAAAGGCACAAGTGATAACGACAGCTGTAACAAATATGTGAAATCTACCAACCCCTGCATAGCATTTTTTCTTTCTTATTGGCAGTTTTCTTATTATGAATAAATAAATAATAGTCTCATGGCTTGTAATCGGTTAGTAACAATCTTCAAGACAACTTTTAGTTACATCGACAGGCATTTTACCTAACCACCGACTGTTTGATGAATAAACAATAAACCTCCTATTCTCTGTAGAAGACTTCCTTCTTTCTCACTGTCAGTGGGTGGGCAATATAATAAACGTTACCAGTTAACCCATAACGTGTTGGTGGCAATTGTGTTTGCCTTTGCGACCAGTGCATGCACATCCGTGCAGTCTGATCATGGTCTGCACTATTCGCCATTCAGTCGGTAAATTTTCAATAAGCACCCCTGTAAACAATTAATAGATCTGTCCAAATTAAAAGATGGCTAGCTAAGGGTTAAACAATTGTCTTACTTTATTAAAGGGACACTCCCTACTATTAAGCAATGATATACTGCAAATCTATTCTTAATCTAAAAAAGAAACTTTCGCTAGGTTTTGATTCTAGTATTCTATTTCTTTTCAAAATTAATATTGCAATATCGAATGTAATTGGTGTAATCATCTATTGTCAATACAGTACAAGTGTAAAATTGTTGAAACATTATCAGTTTCAATGTTAAATAAGTTTTCATATTGGTGAAGGTGTAATTTCAGAAATCAGCAATCAGTAGCGCGTGTGTCTATCGGCTGAGTCGATGACTGGTAAACAGCGACGTGCGGCCTAGCGTTATCTTGCTGTAGTGTAGAAAAGATCCCATCATTTTGCAGAACGGGAACAACATGGGACGCCAGAATAAGTTCTCCGTAACTGCAGGCATTTGGTTTGCCGTCAATAATAACTTGGGGTTTGCAGTATCCGTATCCAATGCCCGCCTAAACCATCACAAAACCTCCACCCCAAAACGATCCCACTGCAGTATGCAACAATCGGTGTAAGGTTCATTCCCACGCCGGTATATACGCACGCGGCCATTGCCTCTGGCCAGTGCAAATCTGGACTCATCTGAGAAGAGGATCGTCCGTCAGTTCTGCTTTTCCAGTCACTGAGTCCGTGGGCCCACTGAACTCTTTGTTGGCAATGACGGTCTGTTAGAACGGGTCGGACGTAAGGGCGACGTGCGTAAAAACCGTTTGCCGCTAAACGTGTCGTCATGCGCGTTCTACCACGGCAAGTCGTCGAAAGTTCCACTCTGCGCAAATCGACGTCATAAACTGCCTGTTCATGCCCCAACTTGTGCTGCAACATCTGCAGTAGAAGCGACAGCCTCCAACATCCCAGTATCCTTTGCATTGAAATTAAGCTGGCAAACCCTCAGTTTCAAACGATTTTGGTATTTCATTAGAAAACACTTCGTGTAACAAATAGCGATTGGAAACTTACATCCGGTTATACTGGTCCAAAGAAAGCACGTGCAAAACACTTTTAGGTAAATCAACGACCTACGTGTTACAATGGATTTAGTTGGTCAATTTACCGAAGGAGAACGTTGCACAAGTAACGGCATGTAGATTTATACTCATCAACTATAACATTTAAACCTGTTCACGTGCTTTACGAAAGTTTCTTTTTTGGTCGTGTATTTTATCGGCTCATTCACTATAGAATGCAAAATAATTTATAGTTTAAAGAACATACGTTTATTTCCATTCCTTTAAGCATTTAGACACTTAGAAAGTGTTCATCTGGAATAAATGGTTATCCACTCACAGTATAACTCACTATATGAAGACTCATACATATGTACTCAGTTTACCTGCGATTATTTACCAATTTCTCAGCACCATTTAAATTTACGATTTTGAAGAAAATGAAATGCTCTAGTCTGATTTAAGAGTATGTCTCTTAAAGGTACAAACTTTTTAACAGACATCCTCAACTATCTGTCTGCACTAACCACCTCTCTTTAGTAATCTACCCTTTCTCGTCCCAAGTACATTTTTTTCTTGTTTTGGGTTTTATTTGGTTTAAACCCCAGTTTCAACCCTTTTTTTCCTTTTGGTCATATCGCAGTGGTCAGTCGACAAGTGGAACAAAATTTCCTGGGTATCCAATCAATTTACTAACCAATTTCTCTGCAAGGGACATACAAAAACAACACAGGTAAGTTTTCAAAAACATTCTTTTGATTAAAACATGAATGAAAATGCATATTTCACTTCTTGTGTATTTTGTTTTATATCAAAGTAAGTTCAAAGGTTAAACAAGTCTGAACGAAGTCCTCAATGGAAACACAAAACACAAAATAACTCAACGGAAAATAATGTCATTTGATACATTTCTTGAACTTTCTCCTTTTCAAGATTATAAAGATTTAACTAACAATATAAAAAAAGAAATGGTAATACATGTAATGTAATCTTTCAAAATATACAAATAAATTTAAAACCTCAGACATCAGTACACTGATAGGTGAAGGCAAAAATTTTCCAAGTCCTTTTTCACCTCATTTACGATTCATGTTACAATGTACTCAATATACATAATGAATACAGGAACAAATTTTTTTTTTCAGAGAAGAATTTAAAAGTTGAATGACTAATTTCTTTCTTGTTTGTTTATTGTAACTATTATAACTATTTATCCAATATTTTCAGTTAACAATGAAGAGCTATAACGACTATTAAAGTCTAAGAATAGATCTAGCTATTACTAGCTATTTCAATACACCACAAGTACTAGGGTGGAGATATTTTTCAACGCCCACCACCAAATTCTACAGTAATGTGATCTAGCAAAAATAACATCACAGTTACATGTGAAAAATGGTTGTCAATTCTTTTTTCTGTACAGAACATAAAACAAGCAACATTTTGGCCATTTTCAGCAAGTACAACTTAAAACAGAAATTCAAAATGGTATAAATCACAGATTCCACAAAAAAGTACATACCCTTGTTGTAACAGATCAAAGCTTGAGAAGTTCTGACTGAATCAAAATTTGTCTATACCAAAAGCTGAACATGATAAAGGGTAGCTGTGAATTTCCATTTTCTTTTCCATTATTAATACAATTATTAAACAGAATATTTCAGTATTTAATGCTTCTTACTCAGAATAATTCAGTCAGATACTAATTACTGCATATTACTTAAAACTGTATAGCATCAGAAATCAAAGCCATCCATCTTACTATTAAACAAAATAATTGATAGATCTCAACCTCTGGGTTTTTATACTATGTCTGAAATGATTTCTTTAAAACTAATTTTTGCAGTAACAGATCCTGTTTCTTCATTTACCTATCCCTGCAACATTTCTAAAATGGGCTAGTCCATCTTTCAGAATGGAAAGCACCTCTATCAGTTATTAATCGCCTATTATAGCCTATAATGGCTTCTGTGCTTTTCAATAATTTTCATAGTAATAGGAACAAATTAATAGCAACAATCAAACAATTAAGGATATATAGACACTATGTAACAAGTTAACAAAACAGCCTACATACATGAACTTTTAAGCAGATCTCCATAAAATCATGGCATTCAGACATATCTTTAAAGATTCTATTCCATCAAGGAAGTTACCTCTTACTCTGTAACTTCTTTTCTGCCAAACTTTTAAAAAAGCAACTAAGTTACAATGTAATACCTTGTTACAAAAAAAAGAAAAAACAAATCTAAATGCCCCCCCACCCCCCAGAGTGGGGGCATAAAAAAGGCAAGTATTGCTTTAATCACTCATTAAATGATTCATGCATATTTTAAACAGTGCCTCTTTAAGACCTGAACAAAGAAAATAATACTCAACAGAAACAAATGAGGAAAGATATATATATCTGTGGCTAAGTTCTGTTCTTTTCCATGGTAACAGCGCTCTGTTTTTCGTGTGTAGCAAACTACACACCATTTTGGTTATCTACAGTTTTTTGGTGTACTTGAGATGCTACGGTGGCTTCGACTGGACGTGTCAGCACTGCTGCAAGATGAAGAACGTTTGCCTCGTCGCTGGTTGCTGCCATTTGGGGTTACTGACCTTGACCTTGAACCTGATTCTGACCTTGACCCTGATGCTGACCTTGGCTTTGATCCAGATCTTGATACTCTTCTCCTAAAATTGAATAATTTGTACTTCTCTTTAATAAACATAATACTAAGTCTTAACAAGAATAAAGTACAAAAAATTCTGGCAGCTTTCCACAGATTTTAATATGCCAATGGGTATATCGGTCTTATCATTTGTCTTTGTATAAGAGAATTGGTTTTAGCTTTTGATAGAAATGAATTCAGTTTCATTGAAGCACACATTTCAACAAATCACAGCTAAACTAAGAAACAATTCTATTAATACATAATTATCAAGGGTTCTAAAAATAACCTCTGATATGAGATAGGAAAAATTGTACCTGTCAGACTTACAACTTTTCCTGCCCAATGACATTTACTCGAAACAGTTCCTAAGGCCAAAGCTTATTTTAGCAAACACTCTGCACTTTAAAACAAGATGAAAACTGTATGAATGTAACTCACCTTACAGAATAGCACAAAGAATAACCTATAGACAAACATGTTTGTTACTTCTGCTGCACTATAAACATCAGAATGTTATAAACAAAATATTACATAGCAGCTTAAGTGATCAATAAGTAAATCAATAAGAAATCTACTTGTCTGCACTGGGTTTTACCTCTTACTCCTAGATGCACGTCCTGACTCACTCTCTGACTCGGAGTCGCTTGAACTTGAAGAACCCGAACTGCTACTGTCAGAGTTAAATCCGGTGGGTTTCTGCAAGTCTACTTTTTCTGCCATGGCTGCTACTTCAGGACGCTCCTCCTGAATTTAAGATTGCACTTTCAAGTGATGATTAAATGACAAAATGGCCCAATTCTGGTAAGTGAATGACTTTAGTAAAGTATTGAGTCAGTTATAATTTTAAGCTATATGGGCCATGTCATGAGATAATCAACCATGTGGTCAAAATTTACATTTTCAGTTTTTTTCAATTTCAGATAATAGACTGCTTCAAAATTACCTTTGTTTACTTTTTAAATCACATTCAGACTACCTGCAAGCATAATGGAATAAACAATGCATGTGTAACATTTCTATTAATCATTTTCACCTCATGAACATCATACCACGAAACATGCAACATGCGATAGCTGCAAGGTTGTTGCATAATCCATGTTTCAGTAACCTTTGAAGTTACTTAACTAATATTTTCAAAGACAGCACTTTATGATAATAGAGAGATGGCGAGAAACATTTTGTTTTGGCAGAGACTGTTACTTAGTTTATGACGTTAAACTCCGACGGCATTTTTTTAATGATGTCAAATTGACCAGATTGCCGATTTTCTCACGTCACATCACATATAAAATGATATAAGTCAATACTTGCAGCATAATTCATTCCTCACAGGTCACGTTTCGAACAAAATTTTTGCTCTGTGATCATATCTGTTACATGTAAGCCTATCAAAATCTGATGATTAATCTGAGATAAGCATCACTCTTAAACATGAGGACCATGATGGCCCTTTATTGCTCACCTGAGAACTATAATAGATATTGTTCAGGATTTCTACACTAACTTTCAAAAATAGAAGACAGATATGTATGTCAAGTTTCAAATAAGTTTGCAAAATTGACCAGGTGTTTCTTTTAAACGAAGTAACTCAATCAAATATGAAAAAAAAATTATATGATAAAGGCGCATGAAAGGAAAATTTCTGTGCAGTAACTTTGAACGTTGGTCAGGGATTTCTTACAAAATTATTTCAAAAGTTTTCCATAAAGTCATATAGTGAAAACTTGCCCAACTGCTGTCAATTCTTTTAATGAACCAAACTGGTTTCAAGGAAATTATTAAAAAGTGTCCACAGTAACATTTCTGTCACATCATTTTGAAACTGGGCCAGGGTTCCTGAGCAGATTTTTCTATATATTTGTGTACTGAAAAGTTGCACCAAATAATCCAAGCATTTGTCAGATGGAGGTTTTCTACGTTAACTTAAAGTTGTATACTGAAAAGCTGCGAAGCCCCCTGTCAACAAAGTTTTTCTTCAAACAACAAGATTTGAAGGAATTCAACTGAAGGCCACATAAGAAACATTTCAGTACAATCATTCTAAAATTGTGCTGGTGGTTTCTCAGGAGGAGATTTTTGAAGATATAATGAAAGTGGTCCTTGCACTCTGTAGGCCATATCTTTTAAGAGACCCAAATGGCGTGGAGGAATTTTTTCCTTACTGTTGCCTTGGCAACCAGAGTCCTCAATCTGATTAAGATCATATCCTAAACATAGCTATGCTATTAGGATCTGAGGATGACCAATAGAAGGTCACCTTCTTGTGACTTATCCATCAGCCAATCAGAGCAACGCTTCCACCCTCATGGAAGTAAATGTTCAACTTGTGAAAATCTATTTATATAGCTGGGATCCCAAACAATAATCTGCCCTTTATAAACTGTCACTGAACTCAGGTAAATTTATTTGTCAAGATCTTCCAAAATAATGAAATTAATGTTTGTGCAGAATATTATTTTTTAGAAATATCTAAGCATTTTCCATTTCTGATAACAAACATTGTTATGCTAGATAAGTTTACAAGCTGTCTGAACAGGCTGTGTGTACATGTAAGCTATCGAGACGCGTCATAAGCTACAGTGTCATTGGCTTGGATATAAATAACAATAGTGGAAATTCTAGGTTATCGAGAAGACAGAAATAAATGCGTCATCTTCAGATCTAACCATAGGGAGATCGTGAACTTCAGTCAGATTGCCAGAGTCCTGAACGGAACAATTCAATTTTAAGGCATCTGAAAAACCAATTGAGGAACATTTCTAAGAAGTTTGGTTTAAGTTAGCCTAGTGGTTTAGGAGGATATGTTGTTTGAATGAAAATGTAAACAATCGACAATCACCTATCTTAACAGCTCACCCTTGAGCATTTCATGTTCAGCTGAGCTAAAAAGTTTTTTTCAAAAACAGGCTGTTTGGTGTTACAGTAAAATAATAAATTCTTACCTTTAAAATTCTAAGCCATCTTTTGGACAGTTTGGGTCTGCCACGGACGGTTTTATGCCAGACTATCGGAAAGTTTACGACACTACAAAAGTTCTGTGTTACAGCAACAGAATTACTTAGATTTAACACAACATGCCACCAACCCCCTGGTATAAACACAGTCTCTCCTGGTTTCTGCAAAATCTCCAACTGAAATATAGATCAATTATTGCTTACATTCCAATGATTTATACTCTTAAAAGCTAATATTTCTTCTGAGCTAGTATTTCACTGACACTGACCTTCTGAGCTTGTATCTCACTGACCTTTAACCCTTCTGAGCTAGTATTTCACTGTCCTTTGATTTTCCAAGCTAGTATTTCACTTTCCTTTGACCTCCTTAGTCAGTATTTCACTGACCTTTGACATTCTGAGCTAGTATTACACTTACCTTTGACCTTCTGTGCATGTATTTCACTGACCTTTGACTTTCTTACCTAGTACTTCACTGATCTTTGACCTTGAGCTAGTATTTCACTAGCTTTGCCTTCCAGTGTTAGTATTTTACTGACCTTTGACCTTCTCAGCTAGTATTTCACTGACCTTTGTCCTTCTAAGCCAGTATTTCACTAACTTTTGACCTTCTGAGCTAGAATTTCACTGGCTTTGACCTTTAATGTTAGAATTTCACTGACCTCTGACCTTCTGAGCCAGTATTTCACTGCCTTTGACTTCCAGAGCTAGTATTTAACTGGCTTTGACTTTCAGTGTTATCATTTAACTGGCTTTGACCTTCTGAGCTGGTATTTCTAAGCATTATTCAATGAGATTACCAAACTCAAGAGCAGCACAAGTGTTTTACATAAATCTGACTAAACACTAAATGCACAGTATTTTAATTTCTTACATTAACTGATAAATGACCTTTCTAAATGAGACTGACTTTATGTCTAAGGCGGTTTCTTTAGAAAAAAAAACAACATAGAAGGTATTTTTGTTTTCATTGTAGCCACACTTGATTTCTTTACTAAAAATATCACATAAACTAATGTTTGCATTATTAGTTCTTGTCATTCTTTGGACTAATGCATATAGAAAGAAGTAATGTGCTTACAGGTTTACAGTCCTTTGGCCATGTAGGTAGTTGTGTTCTAGGGTATATGACCTTGAACCAGGTCACAGCTTCATCTCTCTGTTTACCGCCCTCCACAGACTTCACTTTGAGTAACTCCTTAGACATATGTGTAGGTAACAAACACCATCTGAAAAAAATGTTAAGTTTTAATCATATGTGAGAAAAAAAGTACCATAATATAGCAGAATGCCATAATAACAGATTTTTCGTTTCTCATGAGTAAAATTATTATAGGCCAACACTGTTTTAATGCAAGCTTTTTCTTTTATCTTTTATTTTTATTTATTACCATCAAGTGCCCTTCTTAAAATTAGTGGACTAGTATCCCAAAAACTAGTATTGAACTCTAAGTTACCTCAAAGCCTCCAAACTAAATACTTAGTATAAACTTTCCCAAACCTACACTAAAATTCACCCAGACAATCCATCTTTACAAAAGGTTGTCTGCATGAATATATCTTTCCAAAGCAAAAAGACAGTTATTGAGGTTTTTTTAAACAAGGGAAAAGAAAAAAACATTACACACATCAAAAACATAATCAAATTCATATGGTTAACAGTTAACAAGAAATGCTACCATTTTACAGTATATAATGTGCAAGGAAGTAGAGCAAACTTACAGTCTTCACTGGTGATAGTGATACTAAAGAAGGGGACTAATTGATGAGAAAAAATACAGTCATTACCTTTTGTATCCAGAGATTAATGCATTCCAGGCACTTGTTCCCAGAGGATCTATATGTATACCCGTCCCTGACCTTGCAGAGCCCATAACAAACCACCTGAAAACATAATATGCAATTTCAGTTTATATGGAAGACAGTTTACCAAACAGCTGTTCCAAGGAAATGTTTGACTTAGACATCTATATTTTCTTCAAAATCTCCAGTTTTTCAATTGTACAATCAGTTCGGCAGTATGATTTTTAGTCAAAGAAAATTTATACAAGTTCCCCGTGATTCAAATACCTTCTATATGGGAAGTATTTCTCTCCCAAATGGTCCTTTTCATTCTAAGTTTTGAGAACTTAGATAACCCTCGACAATAATGGCACTGAAAATGACAATACTGCAAGCAATAATGGTTCAAAAGAAGGCAACCCGAGCAAATGGCCCAAAGTGTTTCAAGACAACAACTATATGTCCACATCAGATGAAAGGAAAATTCTTTCTTTCATCATTTTATTTGCTTTAATAATTCAATTATGTTTCATCCTTTTATCCACATTTTATTGAACTACCTGTATGGTGGCCTCTTGTCCTCCCCTGCATATCTAAACAGATCATCCTGAAAGAACTTTGGCACTATGTAATCTTCTAACAAACGCTTCTTCTTTGCATGCTGAAATCAGAAAATGCAAACAGTTCTATATCTCCATTTATTCAATGGTAAATGTCAAGAGTCTCATAACAATTAATTTGTAATTGTGGAGAACATATCTGAACTAAGTTACTGAAACATTTTTTGTGACTGTATATACAGAAACACATCATAATACAAAATTTTACAGACTTTTATCGGTAAATAATTTACCCTGTTAGTCACTTCAATTATATTATTAATTCTGACAAATAAAAGCAAGTAACCTATGTGGTTCAGTAGTATAGATCGTTCCTCTTCATTTTTACTGACTAAAAGAGCATGGTTACAATCCTGGTGAAATCAAAATTCCCTTTTTTTCAGTTTTCATGGTGTACTGAAGCATAATATTATGTTTTCTCCATAATATATTAACTTCTCTTAAATTTTAAAAAAAAAAATTCCGCTAAATTCTGTGAGTCAATTGCTTTAAATTTCAACAGACTTGTGGGTATTTTACATAACTTATAATGATGAGGTTTATTCTTGTTGAGGCTAAAAGAGATATAAATGTTCTTTATCTTCTAATTAAGCAAATGCCAAAATTCTAATATTGTTTGCCTTTCAAATGATAACTGGAATTCTACAACACCACCTGTCCACTTAACTGCACTCTATCTTCAACATGATATATCTTTTTGTAATGACAGTTGTCTGAAAACTTGTACCATACCTCTCCATAACTGCTGTCAAATATATATAATGGACTGTCATCTTTATTATGTTCCATATATTCTGTGAAATATTTCATCTTCAACTTAACCGAATACCCCTCGTCATCCTCACCACACTTAAACTTCTGATTACGATATTTCTTGGAAAGACGCTGAAAATTATACCATACCCATCAATGCTTTAATCCTGCTTCAATTGTGAACATTGTAAAGAATTTTCCTGTACAAAATCTACTACAAAACAAATTGTTGCAGAAAATTACAGTAACAGCCTCTGATTTAAACCTTTATGATTCCCCTATATTTATTCTTTATACGGACCAGGGGTACTGTGAAACAGAATCCTTTTAAAAAGAACCATAATGTCTGACTGAAAAAAGTGAAGTCTGATTCTAACATTAATTTGACTTGATAAAAGCATCGTGTTAAAAACAAACACAAAAGCCTTCACATCTTTTTTTTTTTGTCAGACATACCTCTAGTGTCCATTTTTGTTCTGCCTGCCAGTCATCCTGTACATGTGTGAGGACCACAGGTGTGTATGTGCGCTCATACTTCTCTTGAAACTCCTCTATTGTAGTATTTCTTACATCCAAACGTTCAACATTATCCTTCACCAATGCATTCGACAAGTCAAAATTTTCATGATAAGCATTTTTGTACCAGCCATCTGGGTCTGAGCTCAACTCTAAAAAAGTAAAGAAAAAATAACTGCAAAACTGTTTGATAAAATCAAGCTTATTTCAATCAGTAGTCAGTCCATGTATGGTTTTGGTTAGCCTAATAAAGTTGGAATCGACAGCTGACCTGTCATGCCTTTGTTCTGTTAGAAAAATTAAATTCTGAGTAGTATACAGTTATAAATTTATTATGTCTGCTTATGCTGAATTAGTCAGAGAACACATGAATGTCAGACTATATGCGCCAGATTCTTTATGCACCTGGACTTTAGGCGCCACTTTACGTGACATTATGCGCCATTATTATGATCGCATATTTTGCTTAATTTTACATTTAATTGAAAAAATGAGTGATAATATGACTTCAGATAATCACTTATTAGATTGGATTTCCACTTACAGAGGTTGGATGTGTAGTGGACACTGGGTATTTAAGGCACTTGCTGTTGGGCTAGCTCTTTATTGACATGGTTGGAGTGTCTGGAACGATTGCTAAGTTAAGCAACATTATCCATGGTTAGTCCTTGGATGGATGTCCCAAACTGAGCTCATAGGCCAGGTCGCAAGCAAGTCAAATCAGCCCCAAGTCAGATCGGCCCGAAGTCGAATCGGACTCAAAATAAGTCAAATTCGGCCCCAAAATAAGTCAGATCGGCCCCAATTTGTTAAAAGAAGATTAATAAGATATAATTGTGTTTAAATATTCAACGTGAAAAAACGAAAACAACGTATCGTTAGATAAAAATAAGCTTAAATGTTAATAATAATAATTTGTTATTAACATAATTTTACAATTTTATACACGTGCAATAATTGCAGTTTGATTATCAATGGACAAACAAAAACAAACTATTGTAAAATTAAATTAGCTTTAATTGTAATGATAATTGTCATTAACATAATTTTGCACATGTGCGATAATTGCTGTTTGTTAACCTTCTTTTTCTTCTTTTTATAAATACAATTAAATCTATATCGGTCAGCGTTTTTTAAATAAAAGGTATCCGAGACACAAACATTTATTATACGTTTTTTTTTTTTTAAATCATTGTCAGAAATTATCATGAAATGAATTCAGTCCTTGGTAACAGCAATTATTGGTGAAGCGATGCCATTCTGCCGTTTATGCACAAACTTAATTTCAAAATAAAGAAAACAGTATCATTTTAATAAAAATGATACTATTTTTATTTGACGGGATTAGCGGAGTTAATCAAATAATCTTGTCATTTATATAGGTGTAGATTGGTATTGTATTTTACAGTACTTTACCTTTATTACTCGTGAAATATCACAACAGAATTGCCCACTAGGGTGTTTAATCCACGACGTAAGATTAGAGTGCAGCTATATAATCATGTCTTATAGGTGTTGATTGGATATTGTTTATTTAATTTGTCATGAAACAGTACCAGTGCCTGGAAGGTGATTTAATCCACGACATAAGATCAAAGTGATTAATTATAAATAATCAATAGTGGTTTATCATTGTCTTGATGATGAAACAAATTTGTAAATATCCTGTGATAGGGCAAACATTAATTCAAGCTTCAACACTTCAACACCTAAGTCTATATTTAAAACTGTAAATACTTCAACTAATAGGAAAAGAAAATTAATTTTTTTAGACAAATTTTTCAACATCTGTGTATTTGTTGTCGACATTAAATTTGCAAATTTATAAACTGTTGGCCAACGGCAATCATATGGTTTCAGATATTTTCAACGTAAAGCATAACTTTTTAAGATAAAAAAAATTGAGGCCGACTTGACTTGGGGCTGATTTGACTTTTTTGAGGCCGTTTTGACTTGGGGCAGACTTGACTGTAATTCACCAGGTCACTACAGATTTTGTGCCGTTTATTCAAGAGTGTTATTTAATGTCAATTTCTTACAAGGTCGAGTTTTCACACCTGCTTTCGGTACTGACTACAGCTATTCACGCACCTATTCAATATCAATAAGTACCGGTTACACTGAACACCGAAATCTACTTTGGACCAAAATCTACCAAATTCTACTTTGCAGGACCGAAATCTACTCAGTACAGCCAAGATATGGCATTATTTATTACTTTTTTTGGATATTATTAATTAGTTAATATATATGAATATACAATCAAAATTTCAATATTGTAAGTTTTGTATTTTTTGAGTTTGAACCAATTTTATATTTTTATGTTACAGGCGGTGTCGAAGTGAGCGTGAGAAAAATGAATGTATGGGAAATCACAACGACTTATTCTGGCGACTACATAGATCTAGTTGTAAAGTTTGATTTTGAAAATAAAATCTTATGGAAAAAGAGCTTGTTCTTTTTTATTTTGTCTTTAATGAACATATTTATAAATTTTATGAAGATATTTATAAATAGCTATAAAACTGACAAATTATAACCAAAATGGATTCAGTGATGTGTACATTAAACAAATAATAATTACGTTATAATGAACAGTTATAGCTATCAAATTAAATTGTCACGAAATCAAAGATTAAAGAAATGCATTTAAAAAAGGAACATTGCGATAAGCAAAATTATAATGTTTTCGCACGTTTATCCTTTTGATCAAACTGAAGCCGCCATGCACTATGTCCCGCGTTTTGCACGTGCATCTTACCTGCTGGTGTTACAGTTTAGTTTTCTTTTATCATACAGTTTTGTAATTTGATAATGATGAGTAGGCAAATATTTGTAATTTGATAATTTCCTTCTTCTTTTCAAAGTTGTTTTGATGTATTAAGACGTGATGCAAACCCTTTTTTAAATTTACCCCTAAATCGCGAATAATATCCCAAAAACGTATTTAAATTCGTTCTTCTAACCCTCAGTATGCATAGGTTCATCGCAATCATAGAGTTTCCTTGTGTTGTTTGTTTTAAAGAATGTCTAAATGGCAGCATACATTGCTCAAATTGTAAAAACTGGGTTCATGCCGAATGTGCAAATTTAAATGAAGAAGACTTTAAGTCTTGATCTGACTTCGTTGTAATTTATACTGCTGAAGTAGAAAAATATTCTCAAAAAAGTATTTGATATGTTAAATACATATTAAAATGTATAAAAAACATATGATTTTATGATATGATTTTAATTAATGATTACATGAAAGCTATCTAAGTGTCCTACTGGTATACGTTCTAAGTCTAAGTCACGTGACAACAGTGCACGTGAAAGTCACTCCTGGTGCGTTTTCAGTAAGGACCGATATTAAGTTAATAAAATATATCAAACATTTCGTTGAATTTTGAACACTGTAGGTTTTTCATTAAAAGGTTTGTGCTGTAGCTTGTGGCATTTATCTTTCAGGCTCCATTCTGCTATGTTGTCAAATCGGCGTAATGCTTTAACCAGTCAGGTAAAGTCGGAACAAAAACTTCTTGAAACATACAGTGTCGAATGGACTGTTCACAATTGTAATGAGACTTTTGATAGGACTTTTGATAGGGATGAAGAGGCTTTGAAAATATTGGACATGTTTCAGCCTTATATGAGTGTTGCGTATGATCCGATACTTACTGTTGGTGATGGGAACTGTCTATTCAGAGCTGCTTCTTTGGCACTCACTGGTAGTGAAAGACACCATCTTTTAATGAGATTATTAACAGCGTTAGAGTTAATTACACACAGAAAGTGTTATGACACTGAAAAAACGTATAGTATGTATATATAAATACTGAAACACTTATATTTAATGAATTTATGTCTTCTACACACACGCACTAACTTAGTAAAATATAAACTATGAATTTTATATTTTCTACAATCTGTATTTTTATTCTAGCTCTAAATTTGTTTACTTTTTGTGTGTATATTTCTTGACTTCTTATTTGTTGTTTCATTCTGTACATTTTAGATAAATTAATTCTTAAAGATTTACCATCCTGCCTTTTATTTGATGTACTATTGCTCTGTATTGATGCCCACCATGTGTATTGATCAAGATTACTTTTTAGGAATTGCTTTTTGTGTGTACTTATCTTCTGTGTATGTATGTATGTATGTATGTATGTATGCTTTTACAAATTTTTATCTCCATACGTGTCCTACATGTAAACTTATTTTGGCAATATGCTCAAAATGTTAAATCTATTAGTCTGTTTTTTATTCATAAACTGTACTTATATTTCTTAATCTGATGCTTTACATTATATGACTTATATTGCGTTTATTATATTTAATATTTTTAGCATTTGTATTTTGATTTGTTTTTAACTTAACAAGTATTTTCCTTTTGCCTATACCTTTAAATTGTTTTAATCAATGTTTGTTTTATCAATTTCTTATGTCTTTCTTTTTGCAAAGCTTCATGTCTTTCGATAATAACAGTTATATTTTAGGCATTCTATCTTTTTGATGTATTGAGCATTTCGTATTGTTATTTTGTACACTCTGATGTTTAATGTTTTAAATCTGTAAAAATAATCGAAATCGGGTTCATTCCTTATCTATTTATCTGAATTAAATTTATTTTTGATCATTTTCGTAGATTTTTTTTAAATTAAAAAAAATAATGGGCCATGTTCCTCCTCGTGGTGTGGGCTGGATATTACATTTCGTGTATCCGTAAAAAATTATATTTACTTGATATGTTAGTTTTATTTATAAATTTTACATGGATCTGCACTGTGTACTTCAAAACTACCTTTTTATAGTGATAGTCACAATGTAATATTTTCACGCTCACCGATTTCAATAATTTTTACATTTATTAACATAACTATTTTATTAAGTAAACTTTTCAATTAAAATTTGGAATATAAGTTGTTTATAATGTAATCTATCATAAGATACTCAAACATTAAGAAATAATGCCATATCTTGGCTGTACTGAGTAGATTTCAGTCCTGCAAAGTAGAATTCGGTAGATTTCGGTCCAAAGTAGATTTCGGTGTCCAGTGTAACCCAATAAGTACTATACAATCAACAGAGATGCATAACGTCTAGAAAGTGGCAATTGAACATAAAAGTGCTGCACTCGAACATACAAGTCCACCTCCTCTTCATGAATCAAACACTTCCAGTAAAATGAAAGGGGTTCGACGTTGATGGAAGATAGATAAATAGATAAATGCATTTAATCCCTTGTTTCAGTCATGAATCTTTATCTTCTCCGATTATGTTATTTGTAATCAACAATCTAATTAATACGGTATTTTCAAGAACTTAGAAAATTGAAGAACGTAATGCCTCGGGAGACTGTTTTCATTACCGTTATTTTAAGGTTGTTCTTACCTGGTCGAGCTTTTAATTTCGCTTCTCTGACACGTTTTCTAGTTCTTCGGTCCATTCATAGGCGCAGGAGGCTTTGGATACTAGCGTTTTTTCGAAGAAACACTTTATAACCAATTTCTACGCAAATGTGTTTCGCACGTACGCTCATATCCGGTGTATTTGATTCTTTTCTTTATTAAAAAATAGTCATAATTAATCGAACTAGACTAACATAACAAAGCGTACGCATGAACATTCGATCGGAAAAGGCCGGGTTGCTACGATTGACGCAAGAACTGTATTGTATATTTGCAAAATAATATTTTCAGTGAGCTATGACCATTTTTTCATGATCTTTGTGTTTCTATTAAAGACAGAGAGCCTGTTCATTGGTATATTTTTTGGAACCTTGTTAGTTTGAATACCAAACAAATACCTATGTCAATAATAAAATGGGTTTGACATAAAATAACATGATTGAGGAATACTATGAAAGCTTTTAAATCAGAAGATGACAGTGACATGCAAGACAAAAATTAAACTAAACCGACTTGCAGGAAAATGATGATTGAAAATTGCACTTCTTGATTCAGTCACAGTATAAAAACAAAAGGAATATTATAAGCTTTGAGTTTGTATGTATCTAGCTGTTGTCAAAATAATTTAAGTGACGTCTTGAGCATATTCTGAGATACTTTTGTTTTGGGTCAGAATCTCGTTGTATATGGACCAAAGACCTTAGCTTTGACTGGAAAAGGAAGTGGAAGGTAGTGTCTCTTTAACTTAATTTTCATGGTTGATAACAGGTTTTTAGGCAGCTCAGATAATTTAAGTAGCAATGACATTGACATTCATGGCAGTATGTGGATATGTCAGCACTGAGCACATTTTTCACTTAGATTTAGCAGCTTCAACCGGATAAACCAAGAATGAAAAGTGACTTGTACCAAGACCACAGCGACACTAGTCTGTTGCAAGTGAGCAAGTGGGACTTGCAGCAAGAACTCTGGGGCACTAGTCTGTTCCAAGTGAGCTAGCCGGACTTGTCCCAAGACCCCAGTGACAATAGTCTGTTGCAAGTGAGCAAGTAGGATTGTACTAAAACCTCTGGGGCTCTAGTCTGTTCCAAGTGAGCTAGCCGGATTTGTACCAAGACCCCAGGAGCACTAGTCTGTTCCAACTGAGGTAGCAAGACTTGTACCAAGACCCTAGGAGCACTAGTCTGTTCCAACTGAGGTAGCAAGACTTGTACCAAGACCCTAGGAGCACTAGTCTGTTCCAACTGAGGTACATGTAGCAAGATTTGTACCCCAGGGGCGCTAGTCTGTTCCAACTGAGCTAGTCAGACTTGTACCAAGACCCCAGCGGCACTTGTCTGTACCAAGTGAACTAGCTGTTTGCTAGATATGGTTCTACCCAAGTTTTTTCTCTTTTACCTGTAAAAGCCAAACCAGGCACTCCAGTCTTTAACTTCTGACACTAGTAAACCAAGGGAGACAAGTTCGCCTTAAATGCCACTGGAACCCAATAGGCTAGTCAGTAGTTCTACCAACTGAGCAAGATGGTTGCTTGCAGTGGTTCTACCTGATAATGCCACTACAGGAGTACAAGGCAAGCACTTGGTTAAGTTGGTTGAGCTCGGGTACGAGTAGTCCAACACTCACAGATTAGGGATAACTTTTGACATAGGCAGTATACTGTGAAAGTGCTAGGGCTATAAAAGTGGCACTATCAAACAAGGTTTAAATCAGAAGGGAACAAATAATTTTGATTTGCTTAACTGGTATAATACATGTACATGTTTGGAAAAATAAATGATAAATCCTTTGATCCATGTAATTTTGATTAAGATATATTCATTGGTTGCAAAGTCATCATCTCATCAATGAAGTGACATAAATATTTGTTTGAGTTTCAGTTTTTAATTACATGCCTTTCTACCTGTAAAGTGCTGATCCTCCAAGGGCTTAGAGATGGAACTGCAATGGTCCAAAGTATGTGTGAAAATTGGAGGAAAAGAGATATTACACAATGTTACTGGTTCAGTGTTACCAGGTGAACTGCTAGCCATCATGGGACCTAGTGGTATGTTTGAATAGTGCAGAGTTTTCAGCCAGCTAGAATTAATGTAAAAGAAGCATCTTTGAGATTAAATCTTTAATTCTTTCTTAAATGCAGCATAATGGCTGTCTGGAGTTCAAACCTTCAGACATCAGCTTACAGAGGAAAATTGCAGTCAAACATCTTTCAATAAAATAAAGTGATTTTGTAATAGGGAAAACATTTCTTTCTCCCTTCAGTACTTAATGCTAGGAGCAAATCAAGGGTGAGTGCAAAAAGTGCTGTCTGGGTTTTTTTTACACTTAGAACCTTTTTCATTCACCCCTCAAAATATGTGATACAAGGAGAAGTATGATTCTTTAAAAAAGAAACTTATAAGGGTAGCTGTATTTTAAATGTTTGATTAATCAGGTGCTGGTAAAACTACATTGTTAAATGCACTAAATGGACGACTGCCGTACCAGGGTGAGATTCGAGCAGGAGATACTACACTTAATAAATCTATGCAGAGAAAAATGTGCTATGTTCTTCAACAAGAGTTCTTTTTTGCAAATCTGACATTGAAGGAAACATTAGAGGTAAGAGAAAAGATGTGGATTTTTACCTTTTCTTTCAGTTAAGTCATTGAAAAAGTCAACACTTGCGTAATTTTGTTGTTATATTTAGTAATGTTTAAGATGTTACAAACATCTGCCAAAGACAGTACTTTGACCTCACCTTAAAGTAGTTTCAAGTTGATATCTCAAACACTTTTTGAGTTATTTTACAAACAAAAATTAAGCATGAAAAATAACCAAAGGCAATAACTAAAAATTATGAAAGGTAGAGTTATCATTCTTGTGTTCTGCACTCCTCCTTAATGAGATATATCCAGTTTATCCACCAAGAAGTTTCAAGATGATATCTCAAACACTTCTCCAGTTCTGCTCTTGAAAAAAATTAAGCATGAAAAATAAAGAACAATTACTAAAAAATTATGAAAGGTAGAGTTACCGTTCTTGTGTGATGCACTCCTCAATGAGATCTATCAGTCTATGAAGTTTCAAGTTGATACCACAAATACTTTTCCAGTTATGTTCCGGACAAAAATTAAGCAAGAAAAATTACAAGGGCCTATAAATAAATAATTATGACAGGTGAAGTTATCACTCTTGTGCACTACTTTCCTCCTTACTCCTTATTAACCTATGAAGTTTCAAGTTGATATCTCAAAAACTTTTCGAGATATGCTCCGGACAAAAGTATATATACATGTGTCGCTTGTAATTCAAAAGTATAACTGCTAGAGCCAAGAAACTTTGTAAAAAAATAGTTGTCAGCATTTGGACTTATGCACCTGGGTATTTTGACGCAAATTTATAGGAGATTGGCAGATTTATGCCCCCTGATTATGCAAAAATATAGCATTTTTAGACTTAATGTCAGGTGCAGCTCAAAAAATAGCTGTCAGCATAAATTATGAGCTTATGCACCTGGGTATTTTGACGCAAATTAATTGGAGATCGGAAGACATATTCCCCCTGATTAAGCAATAAAATAGCATTTTTAGACTTTTGTAATGTGTAACTTAAAACATATAACTGCTAGAGGCATGAAACTTTCTAAGAATAGTTGTCAGCATTTGAACTTATCCACCTGGGTATTTTGATGCAAATTAATTGGAGATCAGCAGAGTTATGCAATGATTAAGCAAAAAACAACATTTTTTAGACTTGTGACGCATGTAACTCCAAACTTTTAACTGCTAGAGCCATGAGCCTTTCTAAGAATATTTTTCAGCATGTGAACTTATGCATCTAGGTATTACAGTGCAAATTTATTGGAGATGAGCAGAGTTATGCTCCCTCATTAAGCAAAAAATAGCATTTTTAGACTCCTTAATGTTAAAGACAATGTTTATATGCACCTGTAATTGTACAGGATTTTTTGTGATGATACAGCAGAATTTGGGGGCATTCTTGTCTTACGGAAACATCTCTAGTTTTGTGCGTTTTATTGATACAAAGTCTTTAGTTTATTATGAACTTTTAACAGTTTGATTCTCACATGCCAAAGAAATCAGATTAACATGTGTTCTTTGAATGGCACATATATGACTTCAGTTAATATTTGTAATTTGTTTTTCAGTTCACAGCCATGATCAGGTTACCAGACACAATGTCTAAACAAAAGAAGATGTCACACCTACAGACTGTGGTCGACACCCTTGATTTGAACAAGTGCCTTGAGACAAGTTACATCTGAGTTCACTTGCTACTTATATATCTGCTATAATTACTTTGACTTAAACTATTTATCGTAAATTATATTAACTGTAATCTTTGTGTATGTTTAATTCAGAACTACATCTAACATGCCTACACAAAAATTAACCCTGAACCTGCTGAATTTTTGTAATGGATTTGCCCAGCTTTGAATTTGGAACAGTCCATTCAAAATTTAAGGGATTTCAATATCAAAATACAAAAATTGAGCTGCCAACAGTATGGTTAGCCTACATAGATGTGCAGGCTGGGCTGGTTTATACTGGTGGCAAAGTCTAATCACTTACGGTTCCAGCAGGTTAAGGGTTAAGACTAGGGAATATATTTGATAAAAAGACTAACATGTAGCCTCACAATTTTCTGAACTTACATATGTGTGCCATGTAATTTGTACAATGACTTTTTTTTACACATGAATAGATATGGGAGATTTGTTTACACCTGGGCTGTCAGGCGGGGAGAAGAAAAGGGCCAGTATTGCATGTGAACTGATATGTGACCCTGGTATTATTTTCCTTGATGTAAGTGGCATTGCGTTTTTTGTTTGATTTTAATGTTGTTCATAGATTGAAAAGCTGTTTTTCAGTTTGAAAAGCAAAAGAAGGTTACAGTGTATCATTAATAAAATACTTAAAAAGTTTTAAATTTAAATCAAATTGTGTGAAAGATCTAATAACTATAGTATTTTCTAAGTGTGTGCCCTTAACTATCTCAGAAATGAGAATTATAAGAACAAGTTCTCAAAACCAAATTAACTAGTCAGTAATAACTTATTTTCAACTGGTCAGATGATAAACAAATAAACCAAACTCTTTTCGAGAGATTCATTCATAGAAGATACTAGACTTGTTTAAAAGAAGAATGCAGATTTAAATGAAAAATGACCTTGAAGAAAAAAAGGAATTGTCTACCAAAGCAGTTCTTGATGTGAAATATTTTCGTTTTATGTGCGATACAACTTTTTCAGGAGCCAACCACAGGTTTAGACTCAAGCACTGCTACCAGTTTAATATCTCTGTTGAAAACATATGTGTCAGAGTCGGGCAAATCAGTTATAGCATCGATACACCAGCCATCTTCACAGAATTTCTTCCAGTTTGATAAGCTGCAGTTACTTACTGGTGGGCAGGTTGTTAAGTTTTTAGGTTTATCTGTTAATATTGGCCAACAAACTGTAGAATCTTGTTTAGGTACTAGTAGTTTTTCATGGCATCCAGATGGGGAAATACAGGGCTTTTTTTCCCCTTATATATTGAGACCGATAATGGGTGGCTATCCAATTGAAGAAAACCTCTTTTTTCCCAGTTTTAGTATCAGCTATCTTGCAAAATATTAATCTCTTGTGTACTTCCTTGAGAATTTCACCAACCACTCAACAATTTGATGTTCTAATGAAGGTCAGTGCCTACACACTCCAGGATGAATTTATGTAAAATATAGGCAGTAGCATTTGTAATAAATGTGACACTGTAGTACTGAATGAACTGAATATAGTTCTTAATATGTACTTTTTGTTTGTTGTTTAAACATCATTCAGCTTTTTCACAATTTGATAAAATATTATACTTGAATTTCCCAAAATGAAAGGCTAAGGCCTCTTCCTAGATAACTGGAAAAAAAGGTCTGAAAGCTTTGTCTATGTGCCACTCATCTATCTGTCATCACATCTGTCATATCTGCTTACCTGTCCAGGCTTTTTCTCCACAACTACGTCCTAGATTTCAATAAAAGAGAAAGCTTCAGTACCCAGGGGAGATTATCACAAGCATGAAGGATTCTGTAACTTGCAACAGCTATAAGTATAATGTTTGTAAGATTTCAAGAAACTTTGTCAACTATGACTGTAGAATAGTACATATGAATGTTATATTTACCTTGTAAAGAAAAAATATTTACAATTATTTTTCTTCAGGTGGCATACTTTGGAGAAACAAACAAGGTTGTGGAGTACTTCCAATCTGTAGGAATAGACATTGAAGAAAACTACAACCCTGCTGACTTCATTTGTAAGTTTCTGTTGACATAATTTACCCTTTCATAGCCACTGGAAAAATGTTTGTCACTTGTGTGATATAATTACCAAGCCAGTATAAGTTCTAACTGCATTAAAAAACCCCTAAATCTGGCAACATGTCAGTCTTCAAGTATTTTTGCCATAAATTGTAAAAAAGTGTGTCATTTTCAGATTGTTAAGTAGCCAGCGGTTAATTTGGCTATACTGATAAAGCTGTCACAGCTTAAAAAACTGTTCCATATGATGTGAACTTGAACTTCTGTTGTGACCTTGCTCTCAGTAATGTGATCTTGAACTCATGTGACCTTTTTGTCAAAAATGTGATCTTGAACACACATTATGACCTCAGACTCCCATTGTACCTCAAACTCATATTGTGACCTTGAACTCATAATGTGACCCTGAACTCAAAAATTTTACCTTGAACTCAAAATTTCACCTTGAACTCATGCTACATTAAAGTATGATTTTTTTGCAGTGGAGGCATTGTCAGAGAGTGAAGATATGAAAACAAAACTACTGGAAGCCACACATGTGAGAACGTAAGTTAAAAGCATTTCGAAGTGATATTTTTTACAAAAAACATCATTTTAAGTATAGATCAAAAGGGTGGTTCTAATGACTGCTGTTAACAAAATATTTCCAGAAACTTTCCACAATGTTCACTGGTGAAAGTACTGGTATGAAGTAAGAATCAGCCAGAGAAGAGGATTAGTCTAAATTTCACAACTTTGAAGTAAACAAAATATTTTTTATTAGAAATGCCATTAGTCAAATATTCCAAATAATTTTAAACCAGATGTTGGGTAATGATGATGATAAAGATGTTCTAAGCATGCAGTTAAATGAAACAAAAGGGGGCATTTTTTAAAATTCAGCAGGTGATGTAAAGAACCATATTTAATTTCAAATATTTTGTCAAATATATGGATGTATATCATTTCATCTTTCTATTTGTACACAGGTCTTTGCTTCAGAAAGAAAGAATGCTCTTGGAAGATAAAATTGGCAAAATCACTGATACGGATGCTAGTTACAGTGACATGGGTATGTCAAATTATTGCAAATTTGGTTGATTGAATAGAAGAGAGGTTGTGAACTGGTAGGATAATCCAGGAATCTGTAGTTGGAATCTCGTGAACATGATTTGACCAAAACATCCCTATTCTTCCTTGTGGCACAAATACTGCTTCAAACTCTTGGAAGCTGTCATTGAGTGTAGTTCACATTGTTTGCAAGGTCTTTCTCTGCAGTCCTTTTGAAATAAATAAGTGCAATATAGCATAAATATGGTCACAGTATCATTTGTAAGATCAATGTCACACGTATTTCACACTAGATTTCAGTATTACTTATATTAATGACTAATAAAATTTGTACTATGAAAACACTTCATTTGTTAATCAGACAGCAAAATATAGCAATGGTTTCTCTCAGTTTAATGATAACTGATTTAGCAGAGACCTTGCAAATTGGAATTTATCGAAATAATTTATAGAGTAGGGAGCATGTGATATTTAAACAAGCCTGACACAGCTTCAGAAAAAGAGATGGGTTAAAATTAAAGTTGCCGTGTGGTAAAGGAATAGTGTAAGTGAGTGGTGAAAGGGTCTCAGTGTGGAAATTTAGATTGCTTAGAACAAATTGTGTCCCCTTATAGTAAAGGGGTAATTGATTCAAATCTTTTCATGATGGTAGATTTAAATGTTGGTTAATCTGCTAGAAGAGCCTTTCTTGTAAGTTAATACAGTTACCATGATTGTATAAACAGATTATACAAGTGTGTTACAGTAAAATGCAATAATTGTCTGGGTTTTTTGAGGGTATGTGGGTACATTTCTCTGCAGCCTTATTGTTTGTAACTGATGTTAAGAAAAATATCAATTAAAGCTATGTTTACACCTTGGCAATCTGAATAAAGGGTATAGTATTTCTGTCAACAGAAAAGTGTTTCCGGTAGGATTAATTATTTAATTACATAATTAATTTTCACCCTGTTTATTGGACTTTTCTGTCTTAGCTACAGTATTAATGCAATCCAGTTTGCCATTTGAGCAACACTCCAGGGAGAGTTTAGTTATTCAGTGTTGTAGGGGATAGTGCAAAATACGGAAACAAACCCATTGAAGACACTGTTGGCTTTTTCACATGTGCTTTCAGCCTGATCAGTAGTTTCAGGTCCTGTTTGTAACCTTGACTACTGATCCACTTCAGGCTTTCAGTTAATACAATATTGCTATGAATGATAAATTGTAGACAAGTCTGTTGTAGAGAGTTGGCAAAAAGTTCACTTTGTGATTTATTACAGATCCTAGCAGTGTACGTATGAGTCTTCTGGATTTAGAAAACATTGAGAACAACCATGGAACTGAGCAGAAATGGCCGACAGGTTTCTGCACTCAATACACCCAACTCACATTGAGGACTTTCCGAGAATCTCGTAGAAGAATATTGGACAAAACAAAACTGCTGGAGAATCTACTCATCTGTGGTTTTGTCAGCTTGATATTTTTTCAGCTGCCTCGAAATGAGGAGACCCTAAGGGATAGAATGGGAGCCTTGTTTTTCATTGCAGCTCATTGGGGTTTTATACCCTTGTTTGATGCAGTCACTTCTTGTAAGTAAAAATTTAGAAGAAACTATATTTTTGTTTGTTTTTGGTCTGCAGTCACATTGATCTTTAAGTCAATCATAGCTGAAAAGAATAGAGACTAAGCATGATCCTTAAGTGCAAAATTTAAATAAAAAAAATTTGGTGTAAATGGAGTCAATATTACACCACATTGAAACATGATCAAACAAATCACGATAATACGAATATGAGATAACAGTGTATTGTGATAGAATAAGGTTGTAGTGTATTATGATGATATGAGATAACAGTGTATCACGATTATAGAAGATGATGGTGTTTCATGATAATAGGAGATAACAGTGTTTCATGATAATAGGAGATAACAGTGTTTCATGATAATAGGAGATAACAGTGTTTCATGATAATAGGAGATAACAGTGTTTCATGATAATAGGAGATAACAGTGTTTCATGATAATAGGAGATAACAGTGTTTCATGATTATACAAGATAAGACTGATTAAGTCAGTTGCCAGTTTGAAAAGATTATATCTTATATGTAACTGTTATTTGTATATTGTTACAGATATTTATTTTGTTCTACAATTGTCATTTTCTTATTTTATAAATATGTTCATGTACTTTTGTTTGTTTCTTGTAGTCCCTTTAGAAAGAATGGTTATCAACAAGGAGAGATCAGCACATTGGTATAGATTATCTGCATATTATCTTGCCAAGATGACCAGTGAACTAGTTCTTATTATCGTACAACCAACTGTGTTTGTGATTATAGCATATTGGGTTATTGGTCTGAATGGAATAGAGGCTTTCTTTTCTACTCTCGGAACTGTGTATATAGATTCCATTGCTGGGCAGGTGAGATTGTTGCCTTTGAGATAATGAAAGTCAACTAAAACTTTTTCTTTTTGCCGATTGTATCTCTTATATGTGATGGATTGTCTTCTAGAGTGCAATGCAAATTTTGCAGAATTTAAAACTTTGTCTCTTTATGTTAGATGTAGCCAAAAATGAAACATGAAGTATTTGGTAATCTCTTTAAGTAATGTGATCAGTTTTGGCCAACTAAATTCTTTTCTTATGTTAAAATGCAGTTGTTTAAAAAAAAGGTAGTTAGTTTTAAATATTTTGTGTTGGATGTGAAATAAGTATATATATATATATTTATATATAAGTGTGATGACACTTAAATGTATTTCTGCTTCTGTCTGGAGGTTTTCTTTTGAAAGTTTTCATTTTTTCCCCATAATGCATGTACAATGTATGATGATGTTCTATCATTTTATGTTTTTCTTACTTATTTTAGAGTTTTGGACTGTTTGTTGGGATAGCTTGTATGCAGGTCAACCAGGCTATGACAGTTTCCATCACGTTACAGATGGCAATTATGTTACTTGGTTCGTCTTTAGTCAAGTTTTCTCTTTTTTGCAATACAGTTACAAGTCTACAAATAATACAATCTTTCAGTTTTCATGCATTTGTATTTTTTATGATATATTATCAGTTGACAATGAAAATTTGAACTGAAAAGAGAAATAATACATTTAGATAAAGTGCATTTCTTTTAGTGTAATACAAAGTAATTGGTTAGTGTACTGGTTGAATACCCAGGAACACTTGTTAGGTAGACTAAGTCACTAACATCCGGGATACGACCAAAAAGAGCTTGAAACTGGCATTAAACCACAATAAAAGAATAAAACAAACAAGTTCTGTATGTATGACACATGACATAAAGTATTCATTGAATTACTACCACATAGAGACAGTTGACCACCAGTTTGATCACAATATATAATCCTCTTACGCATGAAAAATACTTAAAATCTCTACCTTACATATCCAGGATAACCCAGAACCATCCTTGTAATGAAAACAAGAAAGTAAGGCAACACACTGCTTGATTTTCTCCAAAAAAACACCCAAAAGTAAATTTAAAATATAACTTGAATTAAAGCCTTTTAGCAGTACTGTTGAAATGTATGGATGGTTTCACACTAAATCGTACATTTACCTCAGCCTTTACCATTCTTTATATTCTCCAGGTGGACTGTTCACAAGAAACATTCCAGTATGGTTGGACTGGATGAAATATTTGTCTTTTCTACAATACACCTTCCATTCTTTGATGGTGCTTGAGTTTAAGAATGGCAAGCCTTTAAAGTAAGTTGTCAGATTTATGTCCCCTGAAAACCCCTTTATATGTATCATGTGATATACATGTCTATCTGTAAATGGGATTCACAGAGGTCTATGTGAATCCAGTTTTTATTCACAACTTTACTTTTCATCTAATTGCAATTCTACTTTCATTTTATAGTAGTTAAGAGGTCACTGATAGTTAATCATTGCAATCTCATTTGATTGAATGTGCAAATGTTTGTTTTCTATTAACCAGTCTGTGTGTGAAAAAAAATGTCAGATACTGAGGAAGTTTGGAACAGCCTAATGCATCTGTTGGTCATCATGGTGACCTTGACCTTTATGTTCCAATGCGGAGGTTCATAATAATATCCCAAAATATGAACCATGTTTACTGTAAAGGTCTTGTTGGAGGATGTTTTATTACTTTATTAAACCTAAAGTAAAAACAAATTACAGTTCATTTTTTGCACTTTTGATTTTTTCACAGGAAAAAGGTAGTAGACACATTTTCCATATTGCAGTTTTTTACAACATGTACTGTAACAGGATAAATCAGATAAACTTTTTTTATATGTACATGTATATGACAGACAGTTTTTTTCAACAGAATATCATTTCCATTCCTAAAAATACATGATATTTGATTGTATTACAAATTGTATGAAATTTCTCACCCTTTCTGTGTAAATCAAAAAACATGTTTTAGGATAAAATCTCTTTGATATTGTTTAGTGAAATAAGAACATGTTTGTGGTAAATTCCTTCAGCCTTTACAAAATAATGGTTATCTTCTGTTGTTGCAAACTGAAGATTTCATTTAGTGATGGTGAATTTTAATTTTTGCTTTCTTTTTTTCTTCAGATGTCTGTCACCCAAAGAGAGTTCAGCCTTCACAGTATGCCAGACACCAAACACTACAGAAATTCCATCCAATCAGATTCTAGAATATTATGACATTGGCTGGCCGTACTGGGAATATATTCTACCCCTTGTTTTCTTTGCCTTTCTTTTCCGTACCCTAGGTTACTTGACACTGAGATATTATCGCAAACCTTTTTAATGTTTTGAATAGTATTACATGTATAACGTTAACCAGACACAATTGGAATAAACTTTTATTAAACATAAAGTATAACCACATTACTTTATGATAATCCAGTATCTAATTTTGACTTACCACATAATAAACATAAACAGGAAAGAACATGCTACCCCTCAAAATGGTTGTAATGTTTTTGCATGCTTGATAACTGCTTAGATATTCCAGACTTCTTTTTGATATTAAACATTTAAGAATGCAAACATACACATACAGAGAGTATATCCAATGTCTTGTTTAGTGCTTGTTTAGTGCTTAGCAACCTTGAATATTTTTGACGTTATAATGATTACTTAGATAACACATTATTAATTAATTGATTGATTGATTGATCGAATATATTGAGAAAGGGACAATGAAACCTTTTAGAGGTAAATTCACCTGTATGATGAAGATGAAAAATCGTTTCCTTGTGACTGATGATTTGTGTGGATTTTGTTCTTTATATGGGAACTTGTTTACCATAACTTCTCATGTTGTTGATGTAACATCCTTGATTGATGTATTATATGTAATACTCAGGTAAATTTTTCATATATCTAAACTTTATTTATGTAACTTACCATGTTGTTGGGGTTTCATACAGAATAAACATATCATATATAATACTCAGGTAATTTTACATTGTACATTTGCTGTATATTTTACATATTTTTTTGTTCAGCTGAGTACATGGTGCTCAGGGTGAGCTTTTGTGATTGGCCTTTGGCTATAACCTGCCATTCATAATGTGTTACTCTAGCTTGTGAAAATCTAGAAGCCACATAGTGATCCAGTCTTAAAATAGAATATTTGCTCAAAATATTTGCCGTGGTTAAATACTTGGTTTTTAAAGCAGATCAGTGGAAAATCATTTTTCATCATATCTTAATGAAACTTGGTGAGAATGTTTGTTTCAATAATTAATAAGACATGTTTCAAACTTGGTCACATTTGGTTATAAACCAGGCTACCAGATAATTTATGTTAAAAACCATCTGAACATGCAGAAAGAGGTCACATTCTTGGCCCAGGCTTCATGATATTTTTGTTAGAACGGGAGTTATAATGTTTCTCAGAGTGATAGTTAGACAGACACACCCTAGAAGTTACCCATGGTATACTGCATATCTATTCTATTTTTCATTCTCTGTAGAAAAGAAAAGAAACTGGAATTGTAAGGAAAAAATATGTTCAAAAATGTCTCTTTAGGACACATAGAACCTAAGAACGTGTTTATTTATGATAAATAGCTATCCAAGGAACATCTACAACCCACTGTTTAAATACTAGTTTTCATGCATTCATTTCACCAGTTGTACATTGAATTTATGACCAAAACCTTGTCTTTAGGACATGGTTCATTTGATAGCATTCAGTTTTACATGGTTTTGAAGGAAATGGAATGCTTTAGAAAGTTTTAGGGTATACTGCTTTAAGCAGGATTATGTGGGGTCAAAATCTAGGCAAACAGATCGGATCAGTGAAAACATCTTGACCACTCTTGACGAGGTAACATTTTAGGCCCAATCTCTTGAAACTGAAGTTTGAATGAAAAACTAGGCTATCTGACCAAAAACATCTAATTTCTGTATCACATCTGTTTAATGCTGTCAGTAATACCAAGTGTTCTCAGATGAGCAATATAGGGTTATCATGGCCCTCATTTTTTAGCTCACCTGAGCATGCTCATGTGAGCTTTTAGGATCCTTGATTGTCCGGCGTCCGTCCGTCCGTCCGTCCGTCCGTCGTCCACAATTCATTCAAACGACATCTCCTCTGAAACCACTGGGCAAAATTTAATATAGCTTGCCTAGAATGTTCCTTGCATGAAGCTCTACCAAGTTTGTTCAAATGGTTCCGGTTCATTGCATTTCTGGGTCACAGGAGCTAAAAACAGATTTGAAAAGTTGGATCTTTAAAAATCTTCTTGTCAGAAACCACAAGGCCTGGAGCTTTGATATTTGGTATAAAGCATCATCTAGTGGACCTCTACCAAGTTTGTTCAAATTATGATCCTGGGGTCAAAAATGGCCCCACCCCAGGGGTAACTTGTTTTACATAGAGTTATATAGGAAAAACTTTAAAAATCTTCTTGTCAGAAACCGTAAGGCATAGAGCTAAGATATTTGGTGTGCAGCATTGTCTAGTTGACATCTACCAAGTTTGTTCAAATCATGGCCTCTGGGTCAAAAATGGCCCCGCCCCAGGGGTAACTTGTTTTACATAGAGTTATATAGGAAAAACTTTAAAAATCTTCTTGTCAGAAACCGTAAGGCATAGAGCTAAGATATTTGGTGTGCAGCATTGTCTAGTGGACATCTACCAAATTTGTTCAAATCATGGCCTCTGGGTCAAAAATGGCCCCGCCCCAGGGGTAACTTGTTTTACATAGAGTTATATAGGAAAAACTTTAAAAATCTTCTTGTCAGAAACCGTAAGGCATAGAGCTTAGATATTTGGTGTGCAGCATTGTCTAGTGGACCTCTACCAAGTTTGTTCAAGTCATGGCCTCTGGGTCAAAAATGGCCCCGCCCCAGGGGTAACTTGTTTTACATAGAGTTATATAGGAAAAACTTTAAAAATCTTCTTGTCTGAAACCACAAGGCCCTGAGCCTTAAGATTTAGTATGTAGCATTGTCTAGTGGACCTCTACCAAGTTTGTTCCAATTATACCCCAGGAGTCAAATTTGGCCCCACCCCGGGGTCATTGGTTTTACATAGGCTTATATAGTGAAAACTTTGAAAATCTTCTTGTAGAAGGAGAAGTAACATTTTCAGTCCAAATAATCTGGAAATTTGTCAGACAGGTTGTTTCTATGATTTCTAGCTCAAGTTCGAATATTGGTCATCTGGGTTCAAAAACTAGGTCACAGAGCCCAAAAATAGAAAAAACCTTGTTAACACTCTAGAGGTTACATTTTCAGTCCAAATATCCTGGAAATTTGTCAGAAAGGTTGTTTTGATGATTTTTAGCTCAAGCTCAAAATTGGGTCATCTGGGGTCAAAAACTAGGTCACAGAGCCCAAATATGGAAAAACCTTGTTAACACTCTAGAGGTAACATTTTCAGTCCAAATAACCTGGAATCTGTCAGAAAGGTTGTTTCAATGATTTCTAGGTTAAATTTGAATATGTGTCATCTGAAATCAAAAACTAGGTCACAGAGCCCAAAAATAGCAAAAAACTTGTTAACACTCTAGAAGCTACTTTTCAGTCCAAATATTCTCGAAATTTGTCAGAAAAAATGTTTTAATGATTTCTAGCTCAGATTCGAATAAAGGTCATCTGGGGTCAAAAACTAGGTCACAGACCCCAAATATGGAAAAACCTTGTAAACACGCATTGAGGTAACATTTTTAGTTCAAATAACCTTGAAATTTGTCAGAAAGATTGTTTTAATGATTTCTAGCTCAGTTTTGAATATGGGTTATGTGGGGTCAAAAACTAGGACACATGGCCAAAAAGTAGAAAATCCTTGTTAATGCTCTAGAGGTTACATTTTCAGTCCAGATGTCCTTGAAATTTGTCAGAAAGGTTGTTTCAATGATTTCTAGCCCGGACTAGGATATGGGTCATCTGGGATCAAAAACTAGGTCACAGAGCCCTAAAAGGTAAAAACCACTTTAACACTCCAGAGGTTACATTTTCAGTGCAAATATCCTGGAAATTTGTCAGACAGGTTGTTTTGATGATTTCTAGCTCAAATACTAATATGGGTCATCTTTGGTCAAAAACTAGGTCACATTGACCAAATATGGAAAAACCTTGTTAACACTCTAGAGTTAAGATTTTAATTCCAAATAACCTGAAAATTTGTCAGAAAGGTTGCTTCTATGATTTCCAGCTCAGCTTTGAATATGGGTCATCTGGATTAAAAAACTAGGTCACAGAGCCTAAATATCAAAAAACTTTGTAAACACTCTAGAGGCTACATTTTCAGTCCAAATGTCCTGGAAATTTGTCAGAAAGGTTGTTTTGATGATTTCTAGCTCAGGTTTGGATATGGATTATCTGGATTAAAAAACTAGGTCACAGAGCCCAAATATCGAAAAACCTTGTTAACACTAGAGGCTACACTTTCAGTCCAAATAACCTTGAAATTTGTCAGAAAGATTCTTTCAATAATTTCTAGGCCAAGTTTGAATATGGGTTCAATTAACCAGGTCCATAGCAACTTTGTTAAAAGCAGTCATATTCAGGTGAGCGATATAGGGCCATCATGGCCCTCTTGTTTAATAAAAGAATAAACTTAAAATGTTCTAGGCTTTCTTATTGTTTGTTGTCCTTTGTAATTTAAATACTTTAATACTTGTTACTTAAATTACTGTTACTCTTAACTTTATTATCTAACGTTGAATGGTTAGGGGTGTTATTTTGGCATTGTCAGTTGTTAAGTGTATCCAGCAGGAGCTAGAACTAAGTGTTTCCATGGATTTAGTTATAATTTGGTTGAATTATAAGTAAAAATAAAGGAATGAAGCATGTCAACTGCTGTTATAATTAACAAACTTATTGCTGAGTTATAGCTCTTTGTTTTACAAATGCAGGCAGTATGTACGTCCGGAGCCATACCTCAGTAAGCAGTGGACGGAAGTTTATGAAACTCAACACAAATAGTATCACCAGTACTGGATGGTGCTGGCACAAAATTTGTTCAGATCAGATTAGTTACACCAGAAATATGGCCCTTTGATTAATTTACTATACAGCATACAGCAGACTTGCAGAAAACTTTGAAAAGACTCTTTTGCTATTCATATAGCATTAAAACTTCCCAGGAATATTCTTTGCATGAACCTCTACTAAACTGGGTTGTTCAAGCAATTCCATTCTGTTTAGAACTCTGATGGCAATGGCAACCAAAATTGAAAAATGTGCACTCTTGAAAATATTCCATATCTAAAACCATAAGGCCTACAGCAATTATATTTCGAATGTGGCAGCCCCTTTTGCCCATGTACCAAGAAGTCAATAATTATGCCTGCTGGTTGAAAATTTTACAAACTGGTTCCTGATGGGGATATCACTAGCAAACAGATCTACAGTTCCAAAAATGCAAAGGCAAAAAAACCCTATACTTTTGAAATGTAAAAAATACGACTTTACGATAAAAATGTTTTTGTTTTATTTTTGTAATTGTGAAGTTGTAACAAGGAAATACATGTAAACAAGAGCTGTTTGTAAAATAAATACAACAAAACAAGAGCTGTTTGTAAAATAAATACAACAAAACAAGAGCTGTTTGTAAAATAAATACAACAAAACGAGAGCTGTTTGTAAAATAAATACAACAAAACAAGAGCTGTTTGTAAAATAAATACAACAAAACAAGAGCTGTTTGTAAAATAAATACAACAAAACAAGAGCTGTTTGTAAAATAAATACAACAAAACAAGAGCTGTTTGTAAAATAAATACAACAAAACAAGAGCTGTTTGTAAAATAAATACAACAAAACAAGAGCTGTTTGTAAAATAAATACAACAAAACAAGAGCTGTTTGTAAAATAAATACAACAAAACGAGAGCTGTTTGTAAAATAAATACAACAAAACAAGAGCTGTTTGTAAAATAAATACAACAAAACGAGAGCTGTTTGTAAAATAAATACAACAAAACAAGAGCTGTTTGTAAAATAAATACAACAAAACAAGAGCTGTTTGTAAAATAAATACAACAAAACAAGAGCTGTTTGTAAAATAAATACCAGTATCATAAAACTATATGAAGGCAGAAGGAGGACAGAGACTTGTGTCATTACATTTAAGGGAGGATGACAGGGGCTTCTGATATCATGGCAAGTAGATAAATGAGAGGAACTGTAGATTATGTCAATGACGCTTTGGTAATAAAATGTGTAAAGTTAATTACTGGAGAACATGTAAAGAGTACAGAGACTGCATGAGTGGGTAGGTAGTAATGTTGGAGGGTGGGTAGGTAGGAAGTTTTGAGGCAGCATGGCCCAAGGGTTCTTTAGTTATCAATCAGAAGCTGTTTTCATTTTTAGCTCAACTGACACAAAGTGCCAGAGTGAGCTTTTGTCGTACCTCAATGTCTGGTGTGCGTCATGAGGCGTCAACAATTTCATTCAAACAACATCTCCTCTGAAACCAGTTGGCCAAATTCAATGAAACTTGCATGGGATGTTCCTTGCATGAAGCTCTTCCAAAGTTGTTCAAAGAATTTAATTCCATGAAGAACTCTGGTTGCTATGGCAACTTAAAGGAAAAACTTTGAAAATCTTCTTGTCTGAAACCACAAGGCCTGGAGCTTAAAAATTTGGTATGAGGCATCATCTAGTGAACCTCTACCAAGATTATTCAAATTATGACCCTGGGGTCAGAACTGGCCCCGCCCTGGGGTTCACTTTATTTACATAGAGTTATATCAGGAAAACTTTAAAAATCTTCTTGTAAGAAACCACAAGGCATGGAGCTTAGATATTTGGTGTTGAGCATTGTCTAGTAGACCTCTACCAAGATTGTTCAAATCATGGCCCTTGGGTCAAGATTCGCTCCACCCTAGGGGTCACATGTTTTACATAGAGTTATATAGTAAATTCTTTAAAAATCTTCTTGTCAGAAACTGCAAGGCCTGAAGCTTAGATATTTGGTATGAGGCATCATCTAGTGGACCTCTACAAAGATTGTTCAAATTATGACCCTGGGGTCAGAACTGACCCCGCCCAGGGCTTACTTGATTTACATAGAGTTATATCGGGAAAACTTTAAAAATCTTCTTGTTAGAAACTACAAGGCATGGAGCTTAGATATTTGGTGTTGACCATTGTCTAGTAGACCTCTACCAAGATTGTTCAAATCATGGCCCCTGGGTCAAAACTGGCCCCGCCCAAGGGGTCACATGTTTTACGTAGAGTTATATAGCAAAAAACTTTAAAAAATCTTCCACAGTGGGGTCATCCCCCCTCCCCTGGGGGTCACTCCGCCACCCCCCCCCCCCCGCCCCTCCCCCAACGCCAAAAATTTTTTTTCTTATCTTTTAAGTTTTTCGCTATGGGAATAAAATTTGGACCATTTGTACAGTTTTTCAAGACGATTTCAAAAACATTATTCCTTGACCTATATTTTTGACCTACTGACCTACTTTTTTGTTTTTTAGCTATGAAATTTGGACCATGTGGACAGTTTTTCGTTTTGATTTAAAAAATGTCATCGCATTACCTATATTTTTGACCTACTGACATACTTTTTTTTTTTTTTTTTAGCTAAAGCAATGAAATTTGGACCATGTGCACAGTTTTTCGTTTCGATTTCAAAAATGTCATCGCATTGCCTATATTTTTGACCTACTGACATACTTTTTTGTTTATTTGGCTAAAGCAATGAAATTTGGACCATGTGCACAGTTTTTCGTTTCGATTTTAAAAATGTTATCACATGACCTATATTTTTGACCTACTGACGTACTTTTTTGTTTTTGGAGCTATGTCAATGAAATTTGGACCATGTGTACAGTTTTTTGTTCCGATTTCAAAAACGTCATATCATGACCTATATTTTTGACCTACTGACCTACTTTTTTGTTTTAAAGCTATGGCAATGAAATTTGGACTGTGTGTACAGCATTTTGTTCCGATTTCAAAAATGTCGTCTCATGACCTATTTTTTGACCTACTGACCTACATTTGTTTTTGGAGCTATGACAATGAAATTGCATTGGTCCATTTCTGTGATATGCATCATTACATTCATAAAAATTTCTTTCATCTTTGAACCCAAGTGAGCGCTTTAGGGTCATTGGCCCTCTTGTTATGGTGTAAGGCCACCATGACCTAGTGACCTCAAAGAAAATTTTGGGTCATCTCCTGAATAGACCCATGCTTGGGTCCAGGTACTACAAAACTTCTCAAGGTCACTGTGACATTGGCCTTTGACCTAATAACCCGAAAAATTATAGGGGTCATCTACTGGCTATGACCAACCTGCCTATGAAGTTTTGTGGAGATAGACCCAAGCATTTTATAGTTATTGATTGGAAACCGTTTTGCTATTAAGGTCACTCTGACCTTTGACCTAGTGACTTGAAAAACAATAGGGATCATCTACTGCTCACGACCAACCTACAAACCAAGTTTGAGGTACCTGGACCCAAGCATTCTCTTTCTATGTATATTCAAAAGTTTTACTTTTAAAGGGCCATCATGACCATAACCATTGACCTAGTGACCTGAAGGAAAATAGGGCTTATCTTCTGAACAGACCAACCTGCATAGCAAGTCTGAGGAGCCAATGCCCGAGGGTTCTCTAGTTATTGATTAGAAACCATTTTTCTGTTAATGGTAACTGACCCGAAAAGCAATATAACTCTAATAAGCAATAAATCTGTGATTTGAAATAGAAAACGAAAGTAGCCTGCAGACAGTGATAAAAAATTTGAGAAATCTCCCGAGTGACTCAGTACTCGATCGGAAAAATGACAGAGTAGTCGAGTAATGATATCGGTACTCTTTGCGATCCCTAAATATAAGTCATATACGGGCCATTATCAACCTGCTTTGCAAGCCCAAGGACCCTGGGCCCAGGCAATGTTTAGTTATTCACCAGAAACAATTTTTCAGTTAGTGATCAATATGACCTAGACCTTTGATCTAGTGACGCTAAAAACTATAGGGGTCATGTACTGGCCATGACCAACCTGTCTATGAAGTTGCAGGAAGCCAGATCCCGAGCGTTCTATTGGGCATTTATTTGATTGATCGGAAACCGTTTTGCGTTTCAAGGTCACTGTCACCGTTGCCTTTGGCCCGGTAAGCTGAAAAGCTATAGGAGTCATCTACTTGTCTACTAAGTTTAAGGAACCTGGACCGAAGCATTCTATAGTTACTGATGGGAAACCGTTTTGCTTTCAAGGTCACTGTGACCTTGGCCTTTCAACTTCTTACGGACATGAAAGTCAGTAACAGAAAGATGCTATGTATACCCAACCCAAAGCAAGATTCGTACTCCTTAGCGCATCGAAGGCCAACACTGTATCTAACCTCTGAGCCAAAGAATCGATTTCCTGACGCAATTGTCAGAGGTTTTATTTTTACAATTATAGGAAGGGTATGCACTAGAACGTAAAACATCCCCTCTAGACAAAGTCATCACTTATGATGACGAATGGTGTTGTGTATTTTTAGATCACAGACCTTCTAAAAAAATCAAGATTTTGACTTACGATAATTCACAAAACCAATCGTAAGTTAAATTTTTTATCTTATGATAATGCTTATTCAAGATAAAAACTTATGATACATTTTTACTTGTAAATGTAACATTTTACAGTTATACGAACGGGTAACATCTATCGTTAGGTTAAGACAGATTTTACACTTAAGATTATCTTACAATTTTTTGTGAAAAGCATATTTATCGTAAGATTTCTCTTACGAAAAAAAATTGTCATAAGATTTTTTGTGAAAAGGTCTGCAGAAGATCAGACAGAAATCTTCAAAAATTCTTTTTTATTTAATTTTATAACTAAGTCCTGGAGAGGTCATTCCGGACGAGCCTTCATCTTACGAACATGAAAGTCCGTAACAGAAATTTAAAGATGCAATGCATCTTAGAATACACAACCCAGAGCGGAATTCGAACTCCTATCTTAGCGCATCGAAGGCCAACACTCTAACCACTGAGCCAAAGAATTCCCTGACGCAATTGTCAGAGGTTTTATTTATACAATTATAGGAAGGTGTGCATTAGACTAAGGCAAGAGAAAAATGTTTACGTTAAGCTTTCATGTATTATATTTTGATCTGATGTCATAAAATGCAAGCACTTGTCTAAAGACTAACAAGTATTTCACATTTTTGCCTCACTGTTATTTGCAGAATTTTTTATTCTAATAAAATGAGGCAAAAATGTGAAATGGTTTTACAAAAGTATTTCCTTTTATTTGAAATGAGGCGGCTTTAGGTTGTGACAAAGACCAAAAGTGGTGCAGATCTTGGTTTGCTTTCGTTTTGATTTCAGTTCTAGGAATATTAAGCGATATTTTAGAAAAAGTTTAGGTAAAAATATCACAGAAAAGCATTGATGTAAACATCAAAGGACGCCGTGTTGCCACTTTTGGTAGAAAAGAAAAGTACTTTCAGAAGGACAGCACAGTGACAAGTACCGTCCATGGATTAGTATCGATAGCAATTTAGAGAGAGAGAGAAAAAAGCCGCAGAGGGACAAAGTTGCTCACACTAAAAACTGCTTTTATAAACAAATAGTCATACTGAAAAACATGTGCACACATAGTGCTTACAAAGATGTGACTATGGTGGCTGATATCTGCCATTTTGTTCTATCGTGATGGCAGGCGACATTCTAAGGGCGCCCACACAACATTTCCATACCCGCCAATGCGACCTTCAAATGTCTTCCTGACTGTCTTGATGACGCGTTTATTGGATTTAACCCTGCCAGTACGACAGGCTTGGGCGCCAACGTACAGGACAAGGGCCCAAACTTGTCTTGCTGGCGAGTTTTAAGAATTTAACCCCGCCAGAATGACAAGTTGGGGTGCCAACACGACATTTAAGGGTCGCCTGAACTACAAATGCAATCTTGTGTCGTGTTGTCGAATATGGCAATGTGACTGACAGATGTTTACTTATTTTAGATAAGAGGACAATAATTATAAAGGCCCTGGATCGCTCACCTGAATACTTTTGCTTTTGGTCTGCTGTTAAGCAAACATCAGAAGCAAATTTACAATTTCTGAATTACATATTTTCAAAGATCTTATATTTCATTACAAATAGGATACCTGTGGCATAGTTAATTTTGACCCCCGGGACATTTTTTGAACTATAAAATTCTACATAAAAATATCTAAGCTCATGGGCATACAACGAGGCATAAAGTAGATCTGCAACGTTTTTCCTACACATACTTAAAGAAAAACAAGTGACACCTGGGCAGAGTCAATTTTCGCCATAGTGAAATAATTAAAACAATCTTTGTACAGGTTAACTATAAAATGCTACTTACCAAATATCTAAGGACTAACAGTTTCTCACAAGAAGATTTTTCAAAGATTCAATATTTTACACAAATAGGACCCCCATGGCAGGGCCAATTTTGAACCCAGCGAGAAAATTTTAACAAATTTGATTGAGGTGCACTAGACAATGCAACATAAAAATATCTAAGCTTTAAGGGATACCGATTTTTAAATCTTCCGTATATAAGTCTTTGTTAAGTAAAGATACATCTCGGGGCAGTACCATTAATGAACCAACGGGACATAATTTGAACAATTTTGGTAGAGGATCTCTAAATGGTGCTCCATGCACAAGATCTTAGGTATCAAGCTTATGGTATCTCACAAGAAGATTTTCAAAGATTTAATATTTAACACAAATAGGACCTCAGGGCGAGGCCAATTTGACCCAAGAGACATAATTTGAACAAACTTGATAGAGGACATCTAGCTGATGCTCAATGCAAAATATCTAAGCCCTAGGTCTAGAAGATGCTTTAAGTCTACCGTATATAAGGCTATGTAAAATCAAGTGACCCTGGGTCAGGGCCAATTTTGTACCACTTAGAGTACTTAGAGCTTTATTCATTGAATATCCAAAGCAAGTTTTTTTCAAAGCTGACATAGAGGTATAGGAGGAACTGTCGTTTAACGCACGCACGACACACACCACCGCACAACGCACGACAACAAAAGCCACACAATCACAAAAGTTCATTCTTGAGAACTTCGTGCTAAGGTAAGCCAAAAAAGCTCACCTTTGAGCACTTTGTGCTCAGGTGAGCTAAAAAAGCTAAAGACGAGTCCTCTTTTACCTTTATACAGTAGTTCAACCGCGACAGGCCTATTACAATTTCATAATGTACACTGTTCAAAAAAGTAGAGGATATTGTAGAAAATATTGTTATTGCGAGTAATAAAGAAAACCCTTAACTTTTCGTGTTTATTTAATCAATTAAACAAATTCATTTACACATGTTAATCGAAAATTTAACTTCTTCATGGCATCTTTAGGCACTTTAAAAAGCGTCCAAAGTCATTACATTATCATTTTCACACGCCCTCAATAGTGTGTTGGACCACCTCTGTTGTCGCAACAAGCTATGCAAAGACGTCTCATACATGATGGTACGCTGACTTTTCCTTCAGCGCCGCACCGAGCTCACGTAATGTTCTGGGTGGAATATCACGTCCTCGGACAAGAATGTCCCACACATGTTCAGTAGGTGATAGTCCGGGCTCATCGCTGGCCACGGTAAAGTACGGATATATTGCTCTTTCAGGAACTCAGTGACAACTCATGCCCTATGGACCCTAGCATTACCATCCTTGGAGATCAATTCTTGGCCATGACGTTGAGCAAATGGGACAACAAACGGAACCAACATGTTGTCACAGTAGTACTTGCTAGTCACACTGCCATGGCACACATGTAGCTGTGTTCTGGCAGTCATAGTAATACCAACCCATACCATAACGGATATGTCTATATGAGTAAGCGGTACTGACGATAACTAAACTCATATAGAGAGATGTGAGCTATTATGTGAGCTTTCCGTCGTCCGTCGACCACAATTACTTCGAAGGACATCTCCTCTAAAACCATCAGGCTTTGCCTGGAATGCTCCTTGCGTGAAGCTCTATCACTGTTATTCAAAAGATCCCAGTCTTTAGCAGATCAGTGCCACAGTTTTAAAAGTGAAAAAACAAATCTTCTCCGAAAACGCCAGGTCTAGTGCTTAACACAGTCTAACCAATACCAAGTCTATTCAAATCATGGCCATGGAGTCAAAATTAGCCACGCCTTAGCTGCAAAATGATTTTAACTAGACTTATAAAGGGAAAATTAAAAAAAAAATGTCTGAAACTACTTATTCTTAGAGTATGATATTTGGCATACAGGTTCACGTAGAGGTCCCCTAGATCTTTCAAATTATTCCCTTGGGGCTATAATGGCTCTACCTCAGGGGTCACTTGATTTAATATAGGTTTACACAGGGAAAACTTTGCAAAATCTTCGACTATAATACCCTAAGGCCTAGCACATAGATATTTTGCATGGAGCATCGTCTAGTGGTTCTCTACAAAGATTGCTCAAATTATTCCCCTTGCGCCAAAACTGACCCCGCCCCTAAGGTCAAAAATGGCCCTGCCCAAGGGGTCACCCAGGCTAAAAATAGACTTTTCAACTTTTTGTCATAGAACTTTTATTTATTGATCAATATCTTAGATATTTGATAAATTGGCACCTTGCATGAATCTCTGACATTCATTGGGGCCAAGTTCACCGAAGTAAAGAACAGTTTTTGTACTTTTTATGTCTCCCCCCCCCCCCCCACCCCTCTGGGGGAGACGTATTGTTTTTGCCTTGTCTGTCTGTCCTTCTGTCCGTCTGTCACACTTCGTTTCCGCTCAATAACTATACTACCGTTTGACCAAGAGCCTTCAAACTTCATAGGGTGATTGCCCTTATTTAGTAAAAGAACCCTTTTGATTTTGTGGTCAGTAGGTCAAAGGTCAAGGTCACAGGGGCCCGAAGAGTGTAAACCGTTTCCGCTCAATAACTGGAGTTCAATTTCACATAGAGCCTGCAAACTTCACAGAGTGATTGCCCTAATTGAGTAAAAGAACCCTTTTGATTTTGGGGTCAGTAGCTCAAAGGTCAAGGTAATCGGGGCCCGAAGAGTGAAAACCGTTACCGCGCAATAACTTAAGTTCTATTTTATCTAGAGCCTTCAAACTACATAGGGTGATTGCCCTTATTTAGTAAAAAAATCCTATTGCTTTTGGGGTCAGTAGGTCAAAGGTAAAAGTCACAGGGGCCCGAAAAGTGTAAACCGTTTCTGCTTAATAACTGGAGTTCTATTTCACCCAGAGCCTCAACTTTCATAGTGTGATTGCCTTTATTGAGTAGAAAAACCCTACTGATTCTGGGGTCAGTAGATCAAAGGTCAAGGTCGCTGCTGGAAGGACACTTCTCGACCATATATATGTTAAAACATGGACTGCATTAAAGCTGGTGTTACTCCAATACATTACAGCTACCACGATGTAACATATGCTGTCTTTCACACTGCCGTTGATACAAACAGTTCCACTGTGATGTCAGGTGACGTCAACTGTGCCTAGAATAAGGTGTGAAACTATCATAACAATACATATGTTAATATATATACATATAATTTTGCAATTTCATAACATAATCGCGTCTATTTACCGCCGGCGGCATATCCCTTGATTGGTTTATTGATAAAGCGTCTATCTGTCGCACGTCATTTAATGTGTTTATTCGTCTTGCAAACTGCTGGGACCTAACGCGACATCCCATTGTGTAGCAATTACTTTAATCCATGGTGTTTATATAACATATACCAGAGTATCTTGCCTCTTTGTTAATCAATTAGCAGTGCCAAACATGCCAATTAAGGGTTTCACGGTAACTTCCGCAAATGATTCTATGATAGTTTTAACGCAAGACCAATAAAAGAATGTACTATCAAAATGAGATTACTCAAATGATGTATCCAATCAACGATTTGCTAAAACAGGCATTATGATTTTAATATGTCAAACAACCATTCTTTGCTAAAGCATTCGCATTAAAAACTTTGAACCATTCAAAAATATTAAACATATTTAAAACTTCTGACACATTTGAAATCATTGTTTTTTTTGTTATTTTGTTGGCGCTCACTTAGTCACGTAAGCTGCATAAATACATGTTCCGGGGTATACAAAAACGATAATGTGACATAGACTCGAGGATACTTTAATACATAGTTTATTTTTTAAAAACAAAGACAGACCATGCCAAAAAAGAAAAAAAAACGGACGGTAATCGTTTTCGTTAGACACTTAGACTTAACGCATGTGCGTATTGGCGGGAAAATATACTTCAAGAGACACGACGGCGACGGTGTTTCTAGGAGGAATAAACAACTGTTTACAACGTCCGGTTTGGTAAATATAACTTGGAAAATCCAGTTTTTCTAACAAGTTCAAGGTCGGAAGTTTGTTTTGATTCCACGCAGGAAAGGTAATATCAACTCTTATGTATTTGTCTTGCTACTGAGCCTGTGTAATGACCAAGAATTGAATAGATTAATGTGAATGATAAATCTTTATCGTATTTGTCAGTATGAGACGCAGTAAAAGACTGTCTGTAAAAGCAAAACAAAAATACGGTGCATATACAAAAACTGTTGATTCACCGGACCTACAATCAAATTGCACAAATAACCAAACCCCTGATAATAAAGACACTGCTTCACTCAAGATGCGTAAAAATACCCCCAGTAAATTTATAACAGATACCTGTCAGCAAGCCCATAGAAAATCCTTGGCCACAAGCACAGAAGAAATTAAACCTGATCAAGACATTAGCAAAGTTACTCCCAAATCCCACATCAAGTCAGAAGCAGACGTATGTTGTGCAGGCTGCCTGTTGAAAGATCTTCCCTTTGTCAAGTACAGTGAAGCTACCTGGCTGAAATGTGATTTTTGTTGAAAGTGGTGGCACCTTGAAATGCGCCTCGTTGGATCCTGATAGTGCAAGGGTGTTTTCCTGTATAAAATACCCTTGTGTTTTCTGTGTTATTCAACATTCACCTTGGTTAACTGAGAGAATTTTGCCCAACATAGAGGAAGGGAAGTCTCACACAAAACCAGCTGTAAGCATACAAAATCAGATATCTAATACAATTGTTATACCATCTGCAAACAAGCCCAGTACAACAGCAGATCAGAAATTAGAGACTAAAAGTACAAACCAAACCAGTAAAAAACGTCCTCCAGTTAAGGAGTATGCTCTGTCTGACAACCAGTCTGACAACTCAGACAGTATCCTTATTGTAGACAACATTGACAAGTCACCAGAATATCGATCTTCAAAATCAAAACAAAACAAAATTAAAGAAAGAGGGACCCCGGGTGTAGAGTTTGCATACAGCCTTCCCAGGGGTGGAGTAGTGTTGCATTTTCATAATAAGGAAAGAAGAGAAGAAGTCCAGAAATATTGGCCAGGCCCAGTATTTGGTGTAAATGAGGCGATCCACCAGCCAGTTAAAAAAAGTGAGAAAAGGATTGGTTTCCTCAGGAATATAGACCCACGTTTCTCAGAAAGAAAAATCAAAAACATTCTTTTGGAAAATGAACTACACACAAATTCAGTGAAAAGATGTTACCACAGGAATAGTGGAAAACCAATGCCAGTTGCCAAGATAATTTTTAGTAGTACATATATTCTTGAAGTAGCTATTATTACGGACTTGGGGCTCAAATTTAACAATAAGAAGACCATAGTAGAGACGGAAAAGGAAAGCAAGATTATAAGGTGTTTCAAGTGTATGAAATTTGGCCACATAGCCAAAAACCGTTTGGCAGAACCTAAGTGTGAAAATTGTGGGAAAGAAGGCCACAAACTAGAAGAGTGTACTAACACAACCTTGTGTGTAAATTGCGCAGGAAATCATAGAGCCTCCTCTGAGCTCTGAGTGTCAAGTATACCATCAGAAAAAAAGGACACTCAGCTTACAAAAAATCATCTAATTTTTTTTTAATCCAAAACAGATCAGCATGAAAATCGTTGCACTGAATTGTCAATCTTTTAATACAGCAAGAAATGATCTCTACAAACTGGTGAATGATTATCAAATAGACATTTTGTTTCTAACAGAAACAAGGGAAACTTCAAAAGACAAAGTACAGTGTTTGAATTGGAAGACCTTCTCCAAACCAAGATCAACTGAAAACTATGGAGGTGCCATTTTAGTAAGACCAACTGAGCATATTTATATGGAGAGGAAAAATGATCTGGAAATTTAAAATTTAGAGGCCATCTGTACCTAATTCAAGCTTAGCAAAAAGGAAGATTTATTATTAGTGAATGGTTCTGTGCCTCCAGAAAAATTGGATCAAATCAGGCTACTTACAGAACTCATTAAGAAGTGCAACCAGATGTATACACATGTAATTATTTTTGGTGACTTTAATGCAAAAAGCAAACTTTGGAGCAACAGAGTGGACAACAGTGCAGGTGAGATCCTAGAAAATTGTATGTGGTATGAAAATCTGATTTGTATTAATGATGGAAATCCCACAAGGAGGAACAGTGAAAGTGTTATTGATTTGTTTTTAATTACACCCTAACTTAATAAGGATGTGAAGTTATGTTCACCTTTAGTACAGGAGAGCGTACGTTCGGACCACATAGCTGTCCTTCTAGATCTTGAAGATAATTTGGAACAAAATAGAACTGAGGAAGAGAAATTCTTTATAAAGGGCACTGACTTCGAGCAGTGGAAACAAACCACACAGATAGAGTTCCAGAAATGGATGGATCATAACATAAATGATAGTGATATTGAAATAGTATACCAGTCCTTTCTGGAGGTGTTTCAAAGGTGTATGCATGACTGTGTGCCAAAAAGAAAAGTAACTATCAACAACAGAAGGACAAGACAGCCTTGGATGAATGATGAGGTTAAAAAAGCAGTTTTAAATTAATCCGAAAAGATCTTCAAACAGAGAAGAACACCAATGAATCTTCAAAAGATAAAGGAATGTGAAAAGAAGTATGACTAAGCGGTGGACAAGGCTAAGGATGAATGAGTGAGCTCACTATGTGAAAAGATTGATCGGAGTTCTAATTCAGAAGAAAAGTGGAGATCATTTAAGCAGCTAACCTCCTATTAAATAGAAGATTCCAGTGATATCCTCCCGCTGGTTGACAGCGCTGGATTAGTAGTTTTTGAAAACAAAGATAAAGCCAGTATCCTTCAACAAAACTTCTTTGGTGGTAAACACTTGGAAAATACTGCTTTTGATGAGACATTTAAAAGGTAAATAGAAGAGGAACTACAGAACTTTATATCAACAGCTGTGGAAAGTTCAGAAGAAGAAGATTTTTTTGAGTAGAAGCATAATGTACAATGTAGTTGAGGCAGTCTTACAATCCCTGAAAAGAGGCAAGGCACCCGGGCCTGATAATATTTATACAGACCTCCTTTCGAATGCCAGCCCAACACTTATTGAGGCTATTGTACAACTCTTCCAGATGTCATAGATTAAAGGCACACTGCAGCAGCTGTGGAAAACTGCAAATGTCAAATTCCTAAAATAGCATGGAAAAGACTCATACCACAAACCCGGTTCATGTCGACCAATAAGTCTCACAAGCGTCTTGGGAAAATGTATGGAAAAAAAAATTCAGTCTTGATTGTATCCCTACGTTGAGCACCACAACATCATTGATCCAGAACAAGGTTTTGGGAAAACTAGAAACACTACCCATGCCCTCTTTAGGATAGAACAAAATACTGTTGATGGTTTTAACAACAATGAAGATACATTGGCAGTTTTCTTAGATATGGAGAAGGCCTTTGATACGGTGTGGAGGAATGGTCTTTTGGTCAAACTGTACAGACTGGGAATCAAAGGAAGAATATGGAGATGGATTGCCAGTTTCCTATCAGATAGGACAGCTAGATGCTACATCAATGGAACATTGACTGATACATTCTCTACTGACATAGGATTACCACAAGGCTCAGTACTCTCACCTTTACTCTTTAACCTTTACCTGACTGATATGTTCAAAAACACCAACTGCAACAATGTCAAATTCGCGGACGATGGCACCATTTGGAAAACAGGAAAAGACAGTAATCAACTTGTAACAGGTATTAATAAAGGTCTTGAAAATATACATGAATGGACTAGGAAGTGGAGAATGAAGCTAAACAAAGATAAAACAGAGTACTGCTTTTTTACCTAGAAAAAAGGTCCATCAGAGAATATTGATATTAAACTGGACAACGAAGCTGTCAGTAATTCTGAAACTCCTAAAATCCTTGAGTAATTTTAGACAGACATCTCATCTTTAAGAAACACATGGAAAGTATAGAAAAGAAATGCAGTAGAAACCTATCATCCTTAGTGTCAGTTAGTAAATCCGAGAAAATTAGTCTAAAACACTTAGTCAGCCTATACAGAAGTATGGTCCTGGCACAACTGGAATATGCTGCACCTGTATGGCAAATTGCAAACTGCCAACCTTTAGAACAGATTCAAGGGAAAGGTCTTTCAGCATGTCTTGGACAACCAAGCACCATTAGTAAAGATGCAGCTGAGGTATTGAATGGGGTTCTGCCACTAGAACTAAGGACAGAAGAGTTGAGCATAAGAGAATGTGGAAAGATTCTTGCCAAGATCAGAAGTCAAAACATTGCCTCATGCATGGCCAAATACAGAGAGGAACACATAGATCTTCATTAAAAAATCAGTCCCCTTTAGTGTACACACGTTGCTAAGGATTTTACACATTTTGTTTCATTGCCCTGTTGATAAAAGAAACCAGTTGGCAATTACATATTCAAAAACCCATGTGATGCTTTTATTTTTTCATATTTAATTATTTGCCCGGCACACAGTTTTAAACTTTTGTACACACACACACACACACACACACACACACACACATATATATATATATATATATATATATATATATATATATATATATATATATATATATATATATATATATATACAATGTTCTTTATACCATAATAAATGACAGAGGCTTCTGTTTCAGAAAGGTGATATCTCTTCCTTGACCTTTCTTCCATCGGTTGCAGGGGGGAGACATGCGTTTTTCACAAAAAATAGCTAGTCCCCCATTGTCTACATTTATTGACCGATATCTCATACATTTGAAAGTACCTTACAAGGACCTCTACCAGGGGGTAAGGTTCGAGGTAAAGGTCACTGAGGATAATAATAGATTTTTAGCTCACCTGAGCTGGCTCAGGGTGAGCTATTAGGATCGATGAATGTCCGTCGTCCGTCGTCTGTCGTCCGTCGTCAGTTCACACTAATTAGTTAACACTCTACTGGTCACATTTTTGCTCCAATTGTCACGAAACTTGGTCAGGATGTTTGTCCCAGTAATTACTCGGACGAGTTCGAATATGGGTCATCTGGGGTCAAAAACTAGGTCACATGACCTAAAAATAGAAAATCTTGTTAAGGCTCTAGAGGCTACTGTTTCAGTCCAAATGTCCTAACAATTTGTCAGAAAGGTTGTTTGGTTGATTTCTAGCCCAAGTTTGAATATGGGTCATCTGGGTTCAAAAACTAGGTTATACAGCCCAAATATGGAAAAATCTTGTTAACACTCTAGAGGTAACATTTTCAGCCCAAATATCCTGGAAATATGTCAGATAGGTTGTTTCGATGATTTCTAGCTCAAGTTCGAATATGGGTCATCTGGGGTCAAAAACTAGGTCACAGAGCCCAAATATGGAAAAACCTTGCTAACACTTTAAAGGTCACATTTTCAGTCCAAATTTCCTTGTAATATGTCAGAAAGGTTATTTCGGTTATTTCTAGCCCAAGTTTGAATATGGGTCATGTGGGGTCAAAAACTAGGTCACAGAGCCCAAATATAGAAAAACCTTGTTAACACTTTAGATGTAACATTTTCAGCCCAAATATCCTTGTAATATATCAGAAAGGTTATTAGGATGATTTCTAGCCCAGGTTCGAATATGGGTCATCTGGGGTCAAAAAACAAGGTCACTGAGACCAAATATGAAAAAACCTTTTTATCACTCTAGAGGTAACATTTTCAGCTCAAATATCCTGGAAATATGTCAGAAAGGTTGTTTTGATGATTTCTAGCTCAAGTTTGAATATTGGTCATGTGGGTAAAAAAACTAGGTCACATAGCCCAAATATGGTAAAACCTTGTTAACACTCTAGAGGTATCATTTTTAGCAAATTTCCTGAAAAACTGTCAGAAAGCTTGTTAAGATGATTTCTAGCTCAAGTTGAAATATGAGTCATGTGGGGTCTAAAACTAGGTCACACAGCCTGTATATGGAAAAACCTTGTTTACACTCTAGAGGTAACATTTTCAGCCCAAATATCCTGAAAATATGTCAGAAAGGTTGTATCCATGATTTCTAGCCAAAGTTCGAATATGGGTAATCTGGGATCAAAAAGTAGGTCACAGAGCTTAAATTTGGAAAAACCTTGTTTACACTCTACAGGTAACATTTTCAGCCCAAATATTCTGGAAATATGTCAGAAAGGTTATTTCGATGGTTTATAGGTCAAGCTCGAATATGGGTCATCTGGGGTCAAAAACTAGGTCACAGAGCCCAAAAATAGAAATATCTTGTTAAGGCTCAAGAGGCTACAGTTTCAGTCCAAATATCCTGGCATTTTGTCAGAAAGGTTGTTTGGTTGTTCAAATTATTAGATTAGGTTAAAGGTCACGGAGGCTAAAAATAGATTTATCTACTGTACCTCATAAAGCCTTCATTTATAGACCAATATCTTTGATATTCAATATATAGGTTCTTTGCATGGACCTCTACCCATGGGTAGGGTTTGAGGTCACTGGGTCAAGGTCAAGGTCACCATAGCTTATGATAGATATTTCTACTTTCTGCCATAGAGCCTTTATTTATTGACTGATATTTTACATATTTGGTTTGTAGACACTTACATATTTTCAATTAAAAAATGAAATACTGCTTAACAGCAAACCTACAGTCAAAGTACTCAAGTGAGCGATCTAGGGCCATCATGGCCCTTTTGTTTAACTTTTTTTTTTCAAAGAACCTTTAATCAAAATTCATTGATTGATATTTTAGATATTTGTTTTAAAGCATCTTTCGGGCAACCTGTACCATTCATTGGGGTTAAGTACAAAGTAACCAAATGTAAAAATATACTTTTCGTTATGGAGCATTTAATTGTCGACTGATATCTTAGATATCTGGTATCTTGCATGGACCGCTACCACTGGATGGGGTTTAAGGTCGCTGGGGTCGAAGACATGGTCACAGAGGTTTAAAATAAATTTCTGTCGTAGTGTTATGCTCGCTATCGATTTAATTTCAAGCAAACTTTCACAAAACAATGGATCTTTTTTCGTGAGCCAACCTAATTCCTCAATGGTTCCTGAGGTATGGGGGCCAAAAAGGCATATTTTGCAATGTCTGCATGTAAGTGGTTTCACACTTTTGACAGTCTTACAAACCACTCTAGTATAAAAAGATAAAATACAAATATTAACACAAACTGAGGTCTTACTATGAAGCTTGAGCAATGTGATTCAGGAGACTTCAAACAAAACAACATACTTTATGAACTACAGCACGGGCTTAGGGGGAAAAAAAGGTCTTGCGAAACTCAACTTCTAGAACTTGTTGAGGATCTTTCTAGAAACTTAATTCAAGGTCAACAAACAGACTTCGTACTCCTGGATTTCTCGAAAGCTTTCGATAAGGCCAACCATCTGCAACTCCTTTTCAAACTTCATCAAAATGGTATACAGGACAGTACTCTCCAACGTTTCAATAATTTCTTATAGGTAGATGTCCATCTGTCCTTGTTGAGGGTGTGTCCTCTGATGAAGTCCCTGTCACGTCAGGAGTACCCTAAGGCTCAGTTCTCGGCCCTCTTCTCTTCCTTCTATACATAAATGACCTGTATGAAAAGGTAACTTCACAGGTCCTGTTATTTGCTGACGACACTGCTGTCTACATAACGGTTAACAACAGTTCCCAGAAAACATTATACAACGGGACTTAGATAGGCTACAGGCATGGGAAGCCACTTGGGATATGGAGTTCAATCCCTCCAGGTGCACAGTTATGAATATTACCAGGTCAAAAAGCTCATTTAATCCAATGTATACCCTCCATGGTCAATTCTTAGAAACAGTAAAAGATGCAAAATATCTTGGTGTCACTCTCACATCAGATATCAGCTGGAATAAACATATTTATCAAATCTCTTCTAAAGCTAGTCAAACTCTCAACTTTCTGAAAAGGAATATTACTTCCAAAAATAAGAAAGTAAGAGAATTTGCCTGGAGTCCAGTCTGGAGTCCGTTTAGTCAACAAAATATACATAAGCTAGAAATGGTGCAACGTCGTGCAGCAAGATGGGTTACAAATGACTTTTCTCCTTACAGCAGTTTCAGCTCCATGTTAAGTACTCTTGGGTGTCGTTTGTTTGAACAGGAGGTTGGATGCAAGAGCAATCACGTTCTACAAAATTGTTAATGGACTGGTTGCGGTGTCAATGCCTCCTAACCATCGTCCCACATCCAGATACACCAGAAACCAACATCCCAAGTTATCATTCAGACCAATTTATACTGCCTGTAGCTATTACAAGTTTTTATTCTATCCTGCCACTATATTATCCTGTTATATTTCTATTCTCACCAATACAGTTGTAATACTTGTAGTCGCCTATACATTTCTACTTTACACTTGTAGCACTGACGCGCAACTGCACATAATGCTCTGACGAGTGTGATGTATGAATAGATAGATAGACAGAGAGCGATTAAGGGCCATCATGGTCTCATTTATTTCTATTTTTTAGAAACAGCCAATTCGCCATATTATAGTAGAATCGCTGAATGAATTCAGTGGAGATAAACGGCGTCAAAATTTAAAATCTATGAATGTTGATTAGCTGGTAAGCACAAGGGTGAAGTGCTTTGAACCCTAAAGTATGGAGCGGATCAGTGGTCCAATGGTAACGTGCTGGACTGGTAACCCAGGGGTCTCGAGATCGATTCCCCGCTCCTCCACTAACATTACTAATTGTCTTTCGGATAAGACATTAAACTGAGGTTCCGTGTATCAGTGCTGTGACTGAGCATGCAAAAGAACCAGGGGTGTCTCTGGAACGTGATGCTTTCTGTATCTTGCACTATCTCCCACAACATAAATTAACTAATCTCTGCAGGGGGCGTCGGTCATATGGGCAACTGGTACCGACGATAAATATACTCAAATAGATAGATAGGCAACCTTCCACATTAAATAAACAATGCCAGCTAATAATAAGTTGCGAATATGCCCTGCATATGACCAGTTTAAATCCTTGAAAAATACACACCTTAAAAAAGGTCGTATCTCAATTCCAGTTTGAATCTTGCAGTTTAGTAAAGTTTTCTAAATAATCTCAATTTTCTGTTTGATTAGCTTTTATTGTTATTATTATTTCGTTTTGCTTAATTACTGAGTAAAATTCCCGAAGCAAGAGATTAAGGCAGTCTCTATGACGGGAAATCGTGATGTCTTGTGCACGTGATTTATAACGACGTCATCAATTTGATTTACGTCATCAAGTTTAAGCGTTCCAGAATTCAAATAATTTCATCGCCCGAGATAGACGGTTGGAATTTTCCAGAGAAAATTTGCACGTTGACTGCAGAAAATGAAAAAAGTGAGTTTGTTTAGTTGATCTGATGTTTATTTTATTTTTTTTTACTTTTTTTATTTTTTATTATTTATTTTTGCTTTTGAATTAATGAATAGCCACACAAATTAAGTTTTTAACAGATGCATGCATGCGCCATGATGCGGTGAGCACATTTGGCTGCAAGAAAACAAATGAATTTCTTTGCACGCCTAGTCGTACTCGTAGCACAGTCACATTACTTTTTTCACATCTAACTTAATTTTTGTCGAGCCCGCTTGCGGTGAGCTCGACTTAGTCGCCACTTTTGGCGTATTGTTTGGTGTATGTGCGTCCGTGCGTCCGTCCGGATTTGTCCGGTCTATATCTTGCTCATTCTTTGAAGTATTACAAAATAATTTGGTACAAATGTTCACCATGATGGGGTTGTATGTCGCACACAAAACACAGGTCCGCCGCTCAAAGGTCAAGGTCACACTTTGGGGTCAGTGCAAAACCCGTGTCCGGAGCGTAACTTCTACATGCATAGAGGGATTTGAATTTACTTGGGTCAAATATTCTCCATGGCGAGACGGAGTGTCGCGCGAAAAATTCAGATGTCTGTGGCAAATATCAAGGTCACAGGGGTCAAAAGTCATATAACAAAATAAATCATTAATTTGTGAGTTTAACTTCTATATACATGGATGGATTTTAATATAACTTAGCACAAATGTTCCCCATGTTGAGTTGAGTTGCCTCGCGCAAATTGAAGGTCAAGGTCACAAGAGGTCAAAGGTCAAATAAAAATATTAAAATTTGTTTGCGCCGTATCTTGCTTATGCTTTGAAGTATTATGCTTAGTGGTCAGATGATTTGAAAAATTGAAGTGTCTGTGGCAAAGGTCAAGGTCACATTTAGGGGTCAAAGGTCAAATAACAAAATAAATCATTAATTTGAGAGTATAACTTCTATATACATGGATGGATTTTAATACAACTTAGCACAAATGTTCTCCATGTTGAGTTGAGTTGTCTCGTGCAAAAATGAAGGTCAAGGTCACAAGAGGTCAAAGGTCAAATAAAAATATTAAAATTTGTTTGTTGGCGCTGTATCTTGCTTATGCTTTAAAGAATTATGCTTAGTGGTCAGAGGATTTGAAATTGATGAGCCACCTTGTGGCGAGGTCGACTTAGTTGCTGCATTTCACTTTTTGTGGTTTGGTGTATGTGCGTCTGTCAGTCTGTGTGTCTGTCTAGATTTTTCCGGTCTATATCTTGTTCATTCTTTGAAAGATTACAAAATAGTTTGATACCAATGTTCACCATGATGGGGTGGTGTGTCACACAAAAAACCCAGGTCTGCCGCTCAAAGGTCAAGGTCACACTTGGAGGGTCAGCTCAATACCCATGTCAGGAGCTTAACTTCTACATGCGTGGCGGGATTTTTATACAAAATGTTCTCCATAGTGAGGCGGAGTGTTGAGCAAAAAATTCAGGTGTCTGTGGTAAAGGTCAAGGTCTTACTTCAGGGTCAAAGGTCAAATAAAAAATTAAAACATTCATTTGTGAGTATATTTCTTTATACATGGGTGGATTTTTATATAAGTTATAACAAATGTTCTCCATAGTGAGTTGAGTTGTCTTGCGCAAAATGAAGGTCAAGGTCACAAGAGGTCAAAGATCAAATTAAAATATCAAAATGTTCAAATAACATGAATTGAGTTGTTTAGGCACAAATGTTCATCATGAGACTTCGTGTCATGCACATGAACCAGGTCACCAGGTCAGAGGTCAAGGTCACCTAAGATGATGCAATGTCAAGATTTTGCCTCGGGTATAAAGAGGATATGCTGCGCATCTTTCTCCTTGATCTGAAGCTTATAGGTTAAGGTTTGAATTAAGATGAGCGGGCTTGACATTCTGCCCGTGGGCATGTCTTGTTATATTTTGTGTTTCATTTTTGATGTTTAGCTCAGCTAAGCTTATGCAATATTTTACCAATTTTTTCCTTGATCTAATCTCTAGACTGGCGAGCTATTAATTTTCAGAAAATGATTGATTGTGATAACATTGAGTCAAGAATGAAGATACAATCTTTATCAAAATGGGCTAAGTCTGTAACTCAAACTTTGTAACAAGGTTGCCTTTTGTTAGTTTGTTTCAGTCTGGTGGGTAACATATACATCTAATTTTTTTTTTAACAAATACTTTTGACAACCCTGCTTTCAAAGTATTGGCGTCAGCTCACAGCTCAAGCACATGATCATGATGTTAAAAAAACCACGAATCTTAAAAACTTTTGATTTTATCCTTATTAACTCATATTGGTCTGTTTCTATTGCAGGTAACTTTCCTGACAATTGGTGTTGCCATTTTTTTGTTTGCTTCAATTAGAAAAGGTAATTGTTGCATTTTTATTAAAAGCTATTATTCATCAAAATCCAGTTAAATTGAGCAAAACATGGAGAATTTTGTCACATGATATTTATGTTCTGCAATACCACTAGAATGCCTGTAATTTGCATATATGTTTATGGGATTCTGTTTTGACATTTTTTCTAAAACAAATTCATTACTTTAAACATGTGTACAAATGCATTAAAATTTATCTGTGATTTACGTTACATGCATGTAACCTTTTGTCAACCAATGTTTTCAGTCCAGCAGACATTTAAACAAACACTTTTCATCTTTCAGAACTTTTAATTAAACACAGAACTATCAAGAAAAAACTGGCCCTCTGAACAGATACATGGCAAAATTGCATATGACAATATCTTAACAACATATTTTTAGCTCGCCTTTGGCTCATGGTGGGCTATTGCAACCGGTCTTTGTCCGTCGTCCGTCAACAATTTCATTCATTGAAAATCTTCTTGTCTGAAACCACTAGGTTCTGAGCCTTAAGATTTGGGATGTAGCATTGTCCAGTAGACCTCTATCAAGTTTGTTCAAATTACGCCTCTGGGGTCAAATTTGGCCCCTACCCAGGGGTCAATGGATTTTACATATATAGTGGCTTATATAGTGAAACTTTAAAAATCTTCTTGTCTGAAACCACAAGACCCTGAGCCTTAAGATTTGGTATGTAGCATTGTCTTGTGGACCTCTACCAAGTTTGTTCAAATTATGCCCCTGGGTTCAAATTTGGCCCCGCCCCGGGGGTCAATGGATTTTACATAGGGAAAGCTTTGAAAATCTTTTTGTCTGAAACCACAAGGACCTGAGCCTTAAGATTTGGTATGTAGCATTGTCTTGTGGACCTCTACCAAGTTTGTTCAAATTATACACCCGGGGTCAAATTTGGCCCCTACCCGGGGCTCAATGGATTTTACATAGGCTTATATAGTGAAGCTTTGAAAATCTTTTTGTCTGAAACCACAAGGACCTGAGCCTTAAGATTTGGTATGTAGCATTGTCTTGTGGACCTCTACCAAGTTTGTTCAAATTACGCCTCTGGGGTCAAATTTGGCCCCTACCAAGGGGTCATTTGATTTTACATAGGCTTATACAGTAAAACTTTAAAAATCTTCTCGTCTGAAACCACAAGGTCCTGAGATCTAAGATTTGGTTTGAAACAAGCTTTATCAAGCTTTTTCGAATTATTAGATTAGGTTAAAGGTCACCATTGCTAAAAAAAACTTTATACACTGTACCTCATAGAGCCTTCATTTAAAGACCAATATCTTTGATATTTAGTATATAGGATCCTTGCATGGACCTCTACCCCATGGGTAGGGTTTTAGGCATACCTGCCATAATTTTTCTGGCCATTTCCGGGATTTTGATATCGAATTTCTGGGATTTGAGCCGATTTTCCGGGACATACAACTATTCATATACTTTCAATGCCCTACCGTTGGCAGTACACAAAATTGGACGGGATTCCGTTTTTGGCGGGAAAAGCCGTGCACGTTTTTCAAATACACATCAGTACCATCAGTTTCATACCTTTTATTTTAGTTGCAAGAGCATAGTAATTGTCAGGGTTGCAGAAATGTTCAAGCTCAATCGGTCCGACCACCCGACAATTAGTCTCCCACCCCTTTCAACCACTTCAGAAAAAAAAAACGTTCGCTTGTATTTACTAGTGGAGAAGGTAGGAGGACGAGTATAATTTTCTGATCGATCATCCTGCAGAACGAGTGCAAAAACCGCAAGAAATATACCGATGGATGTGTATATCATAACGTCACAGTTTACCGACAGTAAATTGTGCATGTAATAAGCTGTTAAAACGAAACCGGAAGCGTGAGTAAGGGGGGGCACTGCGCCTTTTTTAATTCAGTAAACTGCACAGTACCATTGATCTTTTTTCTCCTAGGTCTCCAGGACTGGTGGTGGTGATGCAGGACGAGTAGAATTTTTTGTCACAATTACTAATTGTGTAAAATAAAAAAATAAAAAACTGTGTACCATTAAATAATTAACATCATAAATTCGCATTCAAGTTGAATCACGGGCGATTGATGACAGCGTCGTCTATGCTTCGTTTTACAAGTATCGGCGCGATTTGATCGAACATTACAATATTCCCCACGAGTTTTATGCGCGTTTGCATTAAATTTTATTTTAAGTAGCATCTCTATTAACACCAATTACTGCGGCGACAGTCTTTGAAAGGGGCAGATATCTTACAAATTAATTAATGCACCGCAAGTCAATAACTCGATAGCCGATAGCGGTCATTTGTTAATTGGTTATCGATGACACGCGGTGTATTCACCGAATCGGAACATATTATCATAACGAATAATTAAAGAATTAGCGGCGTGTCAAAAATTTGACTGGCCTGATCAAAGGTATGAGCGTTTTTCATGTTTTCCGGGACATCGGGTGTCTTTCCGGGACTCCGGGACGGGCCCTCGATTTCCGGGACAATCCCGGACGATCCGGGACGTATGGCAGGTATGGTTTTAGGTCACTGGGTCAAGGTCAAGGTCACCATAGCTTATGATAGATATTTCTACTTTCTGTCATAGAGCCTTTATTTATTGACTGATATTTTACATATTTACATATTTATATTTACATTACTTACATATTTTCAATTAAAACATGAAATAAATACTGCTTAACTGCAAACTTACAACCAAAATACTCAGGTGAGCGATCTAGGGCCATTATGGCCCTCTTGTTAAAATTCTCTTTAATGGTTTTGCAAGAAAAAAACATTGTACTTCCATTTACTATGATTATAGATCTTCTCTGGATTGAAAAAACAATATTCCTTGTATAAAATCATATACTTCAACCAGTCCCTAAAACATAATAAGTATTTGGAAGTATATTATATAATTAAATATTCAATGTTTTTAAACAGGTTAGAGTAACATAATTCACATTTGGATGACTAAATACGTTCATAGAACTTGGAGTCTTCATATAAACATAATTATTGAAATTTTTTGCTATTATATGATCTGACCGACTATCCTAAAATATGGAGCTAGATTTTGAGAAGAAGATAAAATGTGTTTCTTGAAATAAGATAATTCCATATATCATTGAGTAATTGAATAATTTTGTGTCGATTTCATAAATTATTTTCATATTTCTTTTCAACTGTTATTTGCTAACATACTACAGATCATGGTTTCACAATGACTTATTTTATCTAATAAACATATGTTATGAACATGATGCATGTATGGTAATATAATTCACAATCAACTATGATTCATTCATACTGATTAATGAAAAATCAGGAGACAGTGTCTTTATAGTGTAAACGAAATAAGGAAATCTCGAAAAACTAGTCAAACAACAAATATGAAATAACACATTAATATCTAAACACTTTAAACACTAAAACGGTGAATTAAACTTGATTCAAAACAAACTCATTATAGCTCATAACATTTCCAAAATGATATAATGATATAATGAAATAATTATATGATGACAAACAATTTTGTAAACTTGAGTCATCAAATTGCGTTTGAGTCATCATACTGGTAGGATGTCGCGAATGACAAAGACAAAAATGTAATCAATTGATCAGACATAACCTGCAGAGCATTTTTTCCTTCTATAACAGGGGCCGATGTTCCGCCCCTTCACAATTCAAAATTGCACTTTTTTTTCACAAAGCTGCAAAAAAACAATCACAATTTCAAAAGAGATTTCACAAAATATCGGGGACTTCGAAATTCATTGTTTTACCTTCCAGTAAAATTTGATTTTTCGCCAGTTGCAAACACGTAAATAGTTTTAATCGAGTTAAATGGTATTCGCATGTTTAATGGGTTAAAGTACCGACTCAAAGCAGAATTTACACAGGTCAGAAATTATAATCAAGTGTTCATAGCACACCGTTTCCGGTTTCAATATGTCAAAAAATGGCATCATTTGCGCATCAGTTTTTCACAGTTTCATGACATATCGTGCTTTTTTTCCACAAAATCAACAGGCCCAGGCCCCTTCACAATTTTGACAAAAAATGCCCTGACCTGCACATTTTTTCAAGCAGTACTGTAGTAACGTAATCCAATAACACTGACGACAAATGCCAATAATGTTTTGCAAAGCTGTTTGTAATCACCTTGACGTCAGAATCTAGAATTCTATATATTTTTCTAGTACCTTAAGGGGCAGGCTCACTAATAGCACATAAAAAATCTGCTCTTTCAAGCCTGATGCTATCTCCTCTTTTTGGCCATTTAACACTATAACACCTCTTCCATTTTCCATGTTCAGTGAAAGAAATTTAATAAGGCAAACTCTCATCCTGTCATAGTCAGTGATCTTGCCTATAGCAGTCACTGTTGTAAACTGCTGCGACATAATTGTTGATCGGTATAAATTCAGTTTCCTGTGAGCGAGATCACTCATTTTTGTGGAGCCCGCTTGAAGATAGCTCAACATAGTCGTCACATTTGGTACTGCAGTTTGGCATATGTGCTGGTGTGTGTACGTGCATCTGTCTAGATTGCCATTTTGCGGGCTATAACTTCTCTGTGCATGGAAGAATTTTGAAATACTTTGGCACATTTGTTCACCTTGATGAGAGGTGCGTCTTGTGCAAAACCCAAATTTCCAGCTCAAAGGTCAAGGTCACAGTGCTAGGTCAAAGGTCCAAAATTTTGATGATAGACCTTGTCCAGGCCATTGTTGTTTTTGTTGTTTTTTGGGGTTTAACGCCGATTTCAACATCTAGGATATATCTCGGCGGTCAGTCCACCTTACTGGTTTACCTGGATAACGAACCAGTAATTACCAATTTCTCCACAGGTGTTGTCTGGGCCGTAACTTCTCCCTGCATGGAAGAATTTTAAAATTACTTGGCACATTTATTCATCTTGATGAGATTGTGTGTCACATGCAAGACCCAGATTACTAGCTCCGAGGTCAAGGTCACAGTGACAGCTCAAAAGTCAAAAATGTTGATAATAGACCTTGTCTGGGCCATTACTTCTCCATGCATGGAAAATTTTGAAAATACCATGATACATTTGATATGTTCACTGAAAGAGACATCATATATTCCATCATGTCAATTTGTCTAGTGTGGGGAAGAACTCCATAACTTAAAAAATGTAATTTTTGCCTTGTCCGGGCCATAACTTCTCTGTGCATGGAAGGATTTTGAAATACCTTGGCACATTTGTTCACCTTGATGAGACGGTGTGTCACGTGCAAGACCCAGGTTCCAAGCTCAAAGGTCAGTGTCACAGTGCCAGGTCAAAGGTACAAATTTTTGATGATAGACATTTTCCTGGCTGTAATTTCTCCCTGCATGGAAGGATTTTAAAATACCTTGGCACATTTGTTAACCTTGATGAGATGGTGTGTTGCGTGCAAGACCCAGATTCCTAGCTCAGAGGTCAAGGTCGCAGTGACAGCTCAAAGGTTCAAAATGTTGATGATAGACCTTGTTAGGACCATTACTTCGCCATGCATGGAAGAATTTGAAAATACTGTGATGCATTTGTTACGCTCCCTGAAAGAGACATCATATAGGCCTGCCTTGTCCTTCATTCAATATGTCATTTTATCTAGTGTGGGGAAGTACTCCATGACTAAAATGGGTCACTGACTTCAAACTTGGTATGTGAATAGATCTCCATGGTCCTTAAATGTCCTTGAATTTGATCCTTAGTCCTTGAAAAGTCCTTGAATTTTGCTTTTAAAAAATCCCCTGGAAAAGTCCTTGAATTTTCAAAAAAAGCTGGAAAAGTATTTGAATTTGGAAAAAAAGGGTGTAATCACAATTGTAGCAGTAAGAAGTACAGAAAATATAACAGAAAATATAAATGACATCAAAACAAGTGAAAAATGTACATGCACCCACTACGAATGTGAACGCTAGTTAAAAGCGGTTTTGGTACGGGTAAATACGGGTTTTAGGTACAAATTAGCGATTCTCACAACATGAATAATTTCTAGTGTGGTCACGCATGACACGACAAAAACAAGATTAGTGGTCCTAAAAATAAGTGTGTTTTCGCCAGTAAATGGCTAACAGACGATGAATATTCACTGTGGCTTAAGGAGTTTAAGTCTGACAAACATAAGTGTTTATGTACGTTGTGCAATAAACTATTGACATTTAATTTTTAAAGTGACTGGAAACTGTTTTGTTTGTATACAGGCAGATAAATCTATTGACATTTAAAGTGACTGGAAACTGTTTTGTTCGTATACAGGTAGATAAATCAATTGACATTTAAAGTGACTGGAAACTCTTTTGTTCTATGTAAATGCAAATGAATCTTGTTAAAGGTAGTTTTTCAGAAATAAAACTGTTTTATTACTTTTGTTCCATCATTATGCCTTATGAAGAGCCTGAATGGTCAAAAAGATTTAAGCCTCAAGCCACTTGAATAGTCCTTGAAAATTGATAAAAAGTCCTTGAAAAGTCCTTGAATTATTTTGGTCAAGTCCTGTATGAACCATGATCTCTAGTTTCACTGTCCCATCCCCATAGACGGCTTTCCATTTGCAGGCTCGACATGCTGCCCATGGGCATTCTAGTCATGTGAAAAAGATTCAAAGTCATCATTGTGAGGTGCTTGAACGCTATTAATATGTGCAGGGCACGTGGGGAATTAGCCCTTTTACTTGATGTTGTTGGGAACTAGCTTGGCACCGAGTCTTTATTGTAGAATTGAAGTCCACACTGTAGAAGTCACTAATAATTTCATTATTTAATAACAACTTGTATTTAAAATAGTGTTCCACAAAGTAAATGTCACAAAGATAATTATAAGTTATTTTAAAAAGTCCACAAGTTTCACAAAGATTTTACTTAGAATTAATTTAAAGTCTTAAAGAGTCACTAAGAATCACAAAGATATCAAGTAGTAAGTCACATCAAGAAGGTAGAATTTTCTACATTATTATTATCTTAAGCCAAGAAAACAAACTGTTTATATACAAGAAGAAACAAAGCCAAAGGAATTTGAAATACTGAGAAGTGTAACTTAACATAAGAATTTTGGCAACAGGTAATCAGATAATAAAAACAGTCAATCACACATTTCCTTTGAACTTTGAAATACTAATTTCTAGTTGATTGTTTAAGAAAACACTGAAAGGTAACAATTAAGTTTTTGAGACATGTAGGTGCTGCTAAGTATTATAACTGACAATTGAGGTGACATAATTTTCTCACCAAGCCATCTGCTTATGATTTAAATTCTTAACAACTTCTGATTTAAAGTGTAAGATTTTAACATGTTTGAAAAAAAAACAGAATTTATAAGTCAAAAATAACAAAAGAAGCAAAAGATTACTCATTTACCATTCTCAGGTTTAAGCAACGTGAATATTTCTAAAAATCTACTTTTGTGATGTCTGTGAGGAAAACTAAAATATTGAAAAAACTGCTGCATAATACTATCATTTGGAGAATTCTCATTTGCATCATTCATACATGCCTGGTTACTGGTCATTGTATCACCCAACCATCGCAATGTGCCTAAAATATTCAGGGGTAAAAGTTTTCCGGATTGTGCCGGATTTTCGGCCTCTGTCTGGGCTCTTTTTCCAATTCATGTAAATCTGGGTCGAAATTTTGGGGGGTGGGGTGGGGGTCAGGTCGATCTGAAACTTCATTTCGGCGAAAGCTTCGCCGCGTCGTAAGAGTACTGTTGTGGACCGGGAAACGGCTTTTACTCTTCCCGATTCTATCGCGCATTTTGATTGGATGACTTATTGTTAGAATAATCCAATGAGTATCGCCAATTCATTCTGAAGTTTACATGCAGAGGTGGCCGCTTTTGTTTTATGATTTGAATTTATAAAATTTACGATGAAATTTTTACCAGCTGGCTACAACGTGAGCGAAATTGATAAGGGAGCGAAGAACAAATGGAGGTATTTAACTTTAAGGAAATGAGATTTTTGATATGCCAAACAGCTAAAATCCAAGAGCTTCCGGGGGCCTCAGGCCCCCTGGACCCCCAGCCAGGGCTTTGCTCTGGACCCACCGGGGGCCCTAGCGGCCCCCTGGCCCCCAGCTTGGATTTCAGGATTTTCTAAATGCAACTTTTACCCCTGAATATTCTGTTATTGAAACAATTATTGCGAACGGCAATCTTACCAAATTCAATTTTGTACATGTACAACACCGTGAATTTCCATTGTGCTTTTAATAGGTTTGATGTTGAAAGATGAAAGCTCTGCGTGCGAGATCTCAGATTCTTTATTACAGGGTTCGCACAGGACTAGAAAAGTCATTGAATTTGATTCCTTCCTTGAAAAGTACTTGAATTCAATGTTTCCTTGAAAAACACCCCAAAAGGTACTTGAATTTAGCGTTTTGTCCTGGAATTCTGCAAATCTATCCTTGAAAATACAAAAACATTCTAAAATATATAAATAATACATTTTTTGAAAATGTTATTGACAGTATTTTACCTTTTTTTTGTACAATCGCGATTTTCGGCAGACCTCCACACCCCGAGATAAATTTATTGACAGGACACCAGTTTCCGACTATTAAACTTTTAGTGACGTCATCAACAATGGCTGCGCCTGTATAGAAATCAATATTATTTTATCATTTGTGAGCATGCTTTAAAATGGGTAAAATGGGTAAGAAATGCTCGTTTCAACAACGTTGGCTGACGAAGTACAATTGGATAAAATCGACAAGGGACCCACACAAAGCTTTGTGCCATGTTTGTATGAAGGAAATTGATTTAACATCGATGGGAGAAAGTGCAAAGTGAAAAGTGAGAAGTTGCTAGAAAAGGCAGAAATGACTAAGAAAATAGAGTTTGTAACTCAAGCCAATGCCTTAAGAAAAGGATGTAAAGAGAAAACGGAGCAAATTAAAGAACTTGAATGTGAAATTCAAAAGAGAAAAGATCAAATGAAATAAACTTCTTCTAGTCTCATACCATGTCTAGTCATCAGCTTGTTAAGTACAGTTGGTACTTCAAGCATTGTTTAACAGTTAACAGTAACATAGATGTAATTAATTAAAATCTCATAATGCACTTTTCACAAAAACAAATTTGTTTTATTGAAATAGTATGGTGTTAAGTTTTCTAATAGTAAATGAATATTAAAATGTGTTTTTTTACTGATTTATACACATTTGTGCATTTTAAATGTTTTCCAGAGCTTATAATTCATATCAAATGAGTCCTTGAAAAACAATATTTTTCCTTGAAATTCCTGGAAAACACCTTGAATTTTTAGATGAAATTTCTGTATGAACCATGTATTAGATACAAAAACATATGTTATTTGACCTTTTTTACCCGTTCGCTCTCTTTCTTCAAATATTTTGCACCTTCCTTAGCCTTTTTATGCTCCCTATATGCCCTTTGTGTATCAGTGCAACTTTTCCTCGTTGTTCTGAAAAAAAATAACAATGCATGAATTACTGCATGATGGTTATTACGAGTTAGTAAAGAAAAGCAATTTATGTAAGAAACAATTTTAACCAAAAAAAATGAAAATGAAATCAGCACAGTGTGAGGACAATATTGTGAGATTTTCCTCCATGATTGCAACATGTTACCTTGGCACCTGTGTTTTGTAAATGCAGTAAGTGAGGTACTCAAAAGTGTAATTATTTAGATGTCTTTGGCTAACACTGTATGTGAGTTAGAAGTTCAGTGAAAGCAGAGTAGTTCTAATTTTAGAATAGTTTTAGAGCCAGAAAATTTAGGTGACAGTTTGTCCTGTGTTTCAATGAATTTTACCAGACCTTCTAATTTTTTACTGAACATTTCTGTCAGTCTGATAGTTTCGGGATGACTGTGTACCAAAATATGAACCTGAAACTTGTTGAAATTACCCTGAAGCTCAAATCTCCACCAAAAATGCAGAATTCCGCAACTTCTCAGCAATAAATTTGGAATTATTGCACAGTACTCGGGGAATCGGCAGCAAGAAACTAGATGTGGAGAAATTGTGGAAATGCAGAGTATCCAGAGTCCCAGAACTTTTTTCTCTGCATCTATTGCAGAAATTTGTATTTCCAAAGAAGTTCATTATCTGAGGAAAAATATGAGTTTGTTTTTTTCCACAGGTAGAAATAATCAGCCTTTCTCTGCTTTCATTTTCCAGCTATTCTTTAAGCTTGGTATATCAAACAGAAATGTATGAAAGGTATACATATATATATATATGTGTGACATGACATGACAAAATCAACAATCTGGTCAATTTGATGTCATTGAGTAAATGACGTCAATTTGACATCATATGCTAATGAACGATTTATGCAAACACACGATGGTTTCTGCCTTCTCTGAATAACCATAACATTTTGTCTTTAAAAAATGCTCGTCTTCGAAGGTTACTGCAACTTGGGTATGGATAATACAACAACTTAGCAGCTGTAACAAAGTAACATAGTCTTTCATCTGAATGTCCAACCTAACAAAAGCCGGCCTGGCTAGCTCAATCGGTAGAGCATGATGCAAGTAGAAATGTCAACATTGTTATTTTTTAAAGTATCGCTTCTCTGCATCTGAAATAGAATTTCCGCAACTGAACAATTTGTGTTGTTATATGTGTTCTCCACATATAAGAAATTTTTCTGCAGAGAATTTTTGTTTGCAGTGAATTTACAGAAACTGATGCTTTCTGCAATTTTTCCACAACTTTCCCACAATTTTAACTGCATTTTCTCCACGTCTTGAAATGCAATGTGGAAATTTGAGCTAAGGGATTAATAGACTGTGTTTCAAAATTTAGGATACTTCAACTTGAGAAACTTCTAGGTTAATCAAGTTATAGCACAAGTAATCCTCATTGCTAGACAAAATCATGACACCCCTTATATAAAGATTTTAAGTCACTAAGGCAAATAGTAAAATTAACTTTGTTTCATGATTTCACTTCCACGTATGATGCCTGTATGCAAAACAGGGTAATAAACATCCTTTCTTTCTATTTGGTAAACAATATTTGTAAGATCTTTCCATGTGGTTTGTAAAATGACAATTGCAAGTCTAACGAGATTGACTTGTTATTATAAATGTACATAAATAACTTTGAAAACAACTGTTTCTTCAAATTATGTTTGTATTAACAGTGGCTGCAGGTGAATTAGGAGGCAGCTGTACAAGTGCTACAGATTGTACAGATACCAATGCTGACTGTACTGGAGGTGTATGTGCCTGTAAGTCTGGATATTCTGATGTAGAAGGAACATGCACTGAGGGTAAGAGTTTTTTTTGTTTTTTTTTCACTTTTGTTTGAAATAGATCTAATCAATATTGATACAAACTGAAGACTTACTTTGTGTTTCTGGTGCAGTGTACCTGTATAACTTCATAGTGAACATATTAACAGAAATATTGTACACTTCCCCAATTACTTTCTTATGATGAATGCTTGCAAAATAAGTGTGAACTCTATTTGTTTTTGGTCAACAATGTTAGCAGAGTCATTACATACTGTTTAAGGAATGATCATTTAGAGTGTAAAGAGAATCTTCAAATTATGTTTGTATTAACAGTGGCTGCAGGTGAATTAGGAGGCAGCTGTACAAGTGCTACAGATTGTACAGATACCAATGCTGAGTGTCCTGGAAGTGTATGTGTCTGTAAGTCTGGATATACTGATGTAGGAGGAACATGCACTGCTGACGGTAAGCTATTATTTCACCTTCATTTTGAATATTGGTACCAACTTGAGACTGACTTTCAAAGTAGATAATACACTCTGATACAACTGTTTCTTCAAATTTTGTTTATATTTACAATGGCTGCAGTGTGGGGTATTAGTCACCATCTGTGACGAAATTCTAGTTTTGCGACCTTTTTTAGTCCCCTACCAGTTTTTTAGTCCCCTACGGTAATGAAAATAACAAATATATTTTACACTACCCCACTTTTTTATATGATATATGCATGCAAAACAAGGAACTTAATGTCCTCTTTATCTGTTTTTGGTCAACAGTCTTTGCAGGATCCCTGCATGTTGTTTTAGGAATGAACATTTCAAGTGTAAAAAGATTGACTGTGTTACAAAGTAGATAATACTCTCTGAAAATTACTGTTTTTTCAAATTATGTGTATATTTACATTGGCTGCAGGTGCATTAGGAGGCAGCTGTACAACTGCTACAGATTGTTCTGATACCAATGCTGACTGTCCTGGAAATGTATGTGTCTGTAAGTCCGGATATTCTAATGTAGGAGGAACATGCACTGAGGGTAAGCATTTTTTTTTTCACTTTTGTTTGGAATAATCAATATTGATAAAAACTGAAGACTTACTTTGGGTTTCTGGTGCAAGTAACCTGTATAACTTCATAGTGAACAAATTAACAGAAATATTGTACACTTCCCCAATTACTTTCTTATGATGAATGCTTGCAGAGAAAGTGTCTTCTCTATTTGTTTTTGGTAAACAGTGTTAGCAGGATCATTACATGTTGTTTAAGGAATGATCATTTAGAGTGTAAAGAAAATCAAAGTAGATAATACACCTGAAACAACTGTTTCTTCAAATTATGTTTATATTAACAGTGGCTGCAGGTGAATTAGGAGCCAGCTGTACAAGTGCTACAGATTGTACAGATACCAATGCTGAGTGTCCTGGAAATGTATGTGTCTGTAAGTCTGGATATTCTAATGTAGGAGGAACATGCACTGCTGACGGTAAGCTATTATTTTACCTTCATTTTTGATATTGGTACCAACTTGAGACTGACTTTGTGTTTCTGGTGCAGAACACCTTCTTTTTCATAATGAACGTAACAGAAATATTGTACACTTCCCCACTTTCTTTGTTATGATTCATGCATGCAAAACTAGGAACTTCATGTCCTCTTTATCTGGTTTTGGTCAACAGTGTTTGCAGGATCCCTGCATGTTGTTTTAGGAATGACCATTTCAAATGTAAAGAGATTGACTGTGTTACAAAGTAGATAATACTCTCTGAAAATAACTGTTTTTTCAAATTATGTGTATATTTACAGCTGCTTACTTTGGTTTGTGTTTCTGGTGTAGGTAACATGTATTATTTTGTAATGAAAATAACAAATATATTTTACACTTCCCCACTTTTTTATATGATATATGCATGCAAAACAAGGAACTTTATGTCCTCTTTATCTGTTTTTGGTCAACAGTGTTTGCAGGATCCCTGCATGTTGTTTTAGGAATGATCTTTTCAAATGTAAAGAGAATGACTGTGTTACAAAGTACAGCGCCGGATCATATTATTATAAACAAAATGGCGACCGCGCTGTGTGCTGTAAAAGTTGTTCACCTTTGACCTTTGATACAAATAAACTTGCTTTTAATAATTAAAAATGTGTGATGACATAGGCAATGTGATTGAATTGAAATGACATAATCGATAATTTCTTGGAAAATTTGTTTGTTTTTGTTAATTTTTAGCTCGACTTTTTTTGAATAAAAAAAAATGAGTTATTGTCATAGTCATGGTGTCATTGCCGTTGCCGTAGCTGTCCCAAAACTTTAACATTGATCATAATTTTTTTATTCCTTGGTGGATTATCTTCATACTTGGACACAACAACCCTTTGGACAAGACCTTCAAGATGACCAGACTAAACTTGACCTTGACTCTTAAATGACCTTCAAGTTCAAGGTCAAAATATTGAATTTTGCTAAAATTGACCATAACTTTATCATTAGTAGGTGGATTCTCTTCATGCTTGGACACAACAACCCTTTGGACAAGACCTTCAAGTAGACCAGACTAAACTTGACCTTGACTCATAAATGACCTTCACCTTCAAGGTCAAATTATTGAATTTTTCTAAAATTTGCCATAACTTAATTATTAATAGTGGATTGTCTTCATACTTGGACACAACAACCCTTTGGACAAGATCTTCAAGTGAACCAGACACAACTTGACCTTGACTCATAAATAACCTTCACCTTCAAAGTCAAATTATTAAATTTTGCTAAAATTGTCCATAACTTTAGTATTTATAGTTGGATTTGATTTATACTTGGACAAAACAACACTTATGACAAAAATAACATGTTGAATAATTCAGATATGACAATGACCTTAAAATGACCTTGACCGTCAAGGTCAGATCATTGAATTTTGCTTAAATTGTCATAACTTTCTCATTTATCTATAGATTTGATTCATATTTGGACTAAACAACACTTATGACAAATCCGACATTATGATTATTTCAAGTTTGACCTTGACTTTTAAATGACCTTAACAGTCAAGGTCTAATCATTGAATTTTGTTAAAACTGGCCATAATTTTGTTATTTATGGTTGGATTTGAAGCAGACTTCGACTAAACAACACTTAGTCGACTAGATAAATTATTCAAGTTTGACCTTAACCTTAAAATTACAATGACCTTCAAGGTCAGATGATTGAATTTTGCTTAAATTGTCATAACTTTCTCTTTTATTTATAGATTTGATTCATATTTGGACTAAACAACACTTGTGACAAATCTGACATTATGATTCTTTTAGGTTTGACCTTGACCTATAAAGGACCTTGACAGTCAAGGTCAAATTATTGAATTTTGCTTCAATTTGCCATAACTTTGTCATTTAATATAGGAATTGATTCAAACAACACTTGTGACAAAACTGACATGTTGAATAACTCAAGTGTGACCATGACCTAAAAATGACCTTGACCGTTAAGGTCAGATGTTTGAATTTTGCTTAAATTGTCATAACTTTGTCATTTATTGATGGATTTGATTTATACTTGGACAAAACAATACTTTTGACAAATCTGACATTTTGATTCCAGTTTGACCTTGACCGAAAAAATGACATTGACTAGCAAGATCAAATTATTGAATTTTGCTAAGATTGGTCATAACTGTGAAATTTATGGTTAGACTTGATTCATACCTGGACAAAACAACACTTTTGACAAAACTTACATGTTGAATAATTCAGGTATGACCTTTACTGTAAAAAGACCTTGACAGTCAAAGCCCCATTATTGTATTTTGCTTGAATTGTCCCAACTGTTGTTTATTTATGGATTTGATTTATACTTTGATAAAACAACAAAACCGACATTTTGATTTATTTTAAGTATGACCTTGACGTTTAGATGACCTTGACATTTAAGCTGAAGTTATTGAATTTTGCTTAAATAGCCAAATATTTGTTATTTATGGTTTGATTTGATTTATACTGGGACAAAACAACACTTATGACAAAACTGACACATTGAATTATTCAGCTGTGACCTTGACCTTCAAATGACCCTGACTATCAAGGTCAAATTATTGAATTTTGCTAATATTGGCCATACCTCATTTTTAGTTCTTTTTTATTAATACTTGGACAAAACAATGCTCATGACAAAACCTACATGATATTATTATTCAAGTATGACCTCAACCTTTAAATGACCTTTACAGTCAAGTTCGAATTATTGCATTTTGCTAAAATAGCCAAACTTTTGTTATTTATGGACAGATTTGATCTATACAGGGACAAAACAACACTGAGAATAAAACAAACCTGTTGATCAATTCAAGCATTACCTTGACCTTTAAATGACCTTGACATTACTAATAACTTGGCTATATCTTTGTTGTTAATGGATGTAGTGTCTTCATGCTTGGACATAACTACCTTTTAGACAATACCTCCAAAGAAGGTTAAGGGGGTCCACTGGTGAAATTCAAAGTAACACCATTTTTTTCTGATTGTGATTTTTATAAAGATTAACTTATTGGGAGTTGATTTCTGCAAAAAAAATCATAGGTTGCCGAATGAACTTTTTCACCAATTTAACTGGCAGCTAGGCAGTCTAAATTAGGCTTTTTGACTCTGAAACTGGCTGAAATTTTGCATTAACTGACAAAAATTCAAATATTTTAATAACAGGGAGTATTCAATTTATAAAATTTCAATAGAAATTATCAGTATAGACCCTATTAACAAAAAATAGTTTTAAAAATAATAAAAAATAAACATTGGCACTTGATGTCAAATTTCAATTTACTATCCAATTAAGTCCAGAATTAAGAAAAAATCACTTTTTTCAACAAATTTCACCAGAAAAAATAGTAGTGGCATAATAACAACAAATTCATAATAAACTGATATTTTGTAGATATTTGTATGGTCATTCTAAAAATGTAATAAAAAGTATATGTCACCGTTCATCTTTAAGAGCTATCAAATAAAAATTCCTATGACCCATCAGGCTGTAACAGACAAAAAATTGTATGTATAACTTTGGATTAATTTATTATATTTGATGCATCAGATTATGTAAAATAGGTACAATTGATACATAAACAACAAATTTATGTATAAAAAACTCTTCAGATGAATATCATATATCTCAGTAAGCCAGATATGTTGAAAATGGGGAGCAATTTACCCCACCCACTATGTTTTGCACAGCAAAAATAAATATAAGATTTTTTTTTTCAAATATTATACCTGCATTGCTTAAACATGTCTTGTTGAAGAAAAATAAAAGAATGAGATATACAATTACCCAGAATTCACATGCATATTTACAACTTTCATATTGATGATAGGTCTTTTGGAAGTACTAAAACATGCTTAATTACCAGATAAAGATTTTTGCGTTTGTCATGTCTAATACCTTATGAACTGACCAGCCAAACACATTCATCAATTCATACATATTTCAACAAATAATATTTTGCAAACAGAGGTGAGAAATAGCCTAAGCAGTCTAAGAAAGCTTTTGACAACAAATTGTCATCACTAGCGGATTCAGAAGGGGGGGGGGGGGCGCACCGCACACCCCAAAAAAATTCCCGGACCATAGGTGTTATTGTAGGTCTATTTTGAATTTGTCTTGAAATGTATACTTTATTGTTCAACACTGAATTGAATAATCAGAGGCCCATGTAATATTGCCAAATCAATAAACTCCAGCATAACCACAACCATTGAAATGAGGTAGAAAACGGACACAAATTGGTCAAAACATTTTGCACACCCCCCACCCAACCTGAAATCCTGGATCCGGCCCTGGTCATGAAGGCTGCAGAGGTGAGAAATAGCCTAAGCAGTCTAAAAAAGTTTTTGACAACAAATTGTCATGAAGGCTGCCAAAAACATTTCAAATCTTGGAGCTATATAAAGTTGAAGTCTATAGACTATATTCTGTTTTACAGAATCAGTATTCATTGTCCTGGATAACAGGTAACCATATAGCAAGAAGAATGCTAATTCTTTAGTTTCTCTTGCTAAGAATTTTTATCTTGTGTCATCTGTGCACTAAACATGATTACACATTATTGTGTACAAGTTAAATACTTATAAAGTATTCTATTTATCCTCTTATCAGACCTTAATGCTCATCAAGAAGTGACCTCACTACAGATGCTCCAGTAAAAGGTATTCAGATCAACTTGTCTAAGCCATTTTCATCTCCATTTTATTTATTCCCATTGTAAAAGTACAAGAAAGTACTTATAGTAATGACAGTCAAAAGTTCTTATATTGTCACCTATATAAATAAGCTTTTATTTTTGAAAGGTTTCACACTTTTAAGTCTAATTTTCATTTATCCCTTAGATTTCCAGTTCATAGTATGCCAGAATTCCTGTCTGGAAGGACAGGAAATGCATGAAATGCAAATTCTTGATCAAACTGAGCACTAACAGCAGTCATCTGGACACTTGAAAAACCACTTCCTCACGGTAAACAAAAGACAAACTAAATTACATATATCTAGATAGGGTTATCAAAACTGTACCAAGTTCTTCTGTTTTATGGCACTGCAACACTTTTCTTATAAATAATGTAACACTTTGACTATTTATCAAGGGTTTGATTAAAAAACAAAACAAGAAAATTGCTGAAGTAATATCTACTACATATTTATGCACATAAAAATTCTGTGAAAAAAAATGCAGTATGTCCACAAGTCAAGAGTCCTATTTTCAAAGCTTATTTTCTGTATTCCTTTGCTCAATTTTTCCTCATGATTTTTTTGGTTAAAAGTACTGTTTTGATAGTTTGAATCATTCACATAAAAAATCAGAATTTTAAAAGATGACCTACACTGAGTTCCTGGTTATAACCCCAGCTGAATGTATTCAAGTCAAGTAGAAAGTAATATACATTTATACATCCCATGGAATTTTCTAAGGAAAAGACTCAAGAAGGGTAAAACTAACAGTCCCTTACTACTGAAATAAATCTACAAGCAAGGTATATCAAAACTTCAGAAGCTTGATGAAAATGAGAAAAAATTGCTCTTGTAAAGATAATATTTTTTAAAAAAGTACTCACCACAGCAGTTAAAAGGCAGTTATCCAACATAATCAAAAGGTTTATCTCTATGGTCATAACATTGCAATTTGTTTGGTTAATTCCACACACACTTGATGTTTTTTCACTTATATATCTGAATACCTGGTACCAATTAATCTAAAAAGTAAAGAGAAAGTGGTAAGATAATGTTTGATTTCTCATTGCCTTTAACTATTAACAGATTAATCTGCAAACTTTTATGTTAATTTATTTATCTTAGGGGAACAGGGGTATCAGTTTAAATTTTTCTTTCTGCTGTCCTACATTTTAAAATGACTCAAATTAACTTTTACACAAACTATGTAATTTGTAGTATTTAAACTTTGTTTAACAAAAATCTCTACAAGTGTGTGTTTTATCAGGATTATGTGGAAGTCACTGAACAATTAAAGTAACTCTTCACGGGTCAAAGTCAGTTAAAAATATGTTAAAAATATGTTTTTGAATTCAGCATTTTTCAGTTTTAACTAAACAGGATGCTATCATATACAGAAACACAAACTGTTGAAGCATAATTCATAATTTTTACAAATCAACCACTCATCTGTAAAAATATATGCATCCATCATTAAAACAAAAACTACAGCATGCACTGTGTAATTGACTCGTGTGGTACATGGGCCAAATATGAGTAAACAAACAGACCTTTGCAACTGAAAATAAGTTGCCTTTCTTACTACTTCTTGAAAGTTGTTAGCATAAATTGACAGATGGGGCATTTCCTTTGACTACCAAACAGAAAACTAGTTTGTATGCAGTTAAACCCATTAATGTTAACTCATATCTGGATAAAAATGAAAAAAAGTAAATAACAAAAATAAACTTCAAAACATGACACATTATTTAGGCCTACAAGTCTCTACTTTCGTTTTCAGAAAAAGCTCTACAACTCACGGAAATTAAAAAAACTGATAAAGTTTATACGTACATGTATTGCTGATTGTTGTTTACATCTTTTTCTTCTCACATAGCAAAATTTCCACGTCTTTTTCTTTTGTTTTACTTGCAAACGTATTTTAATGTTTACATTTTTCGGATAAAACATAAAGCAGTCTTGATTTAAGGGAGGTAACTCTCGTTGTCGTACAAAAATTAGAAGACGTTTCTGTCCAATATTTTGCAAAATAAAAGCGATAACACAGAAAAACTTTTTGAATTAAAATTTCTTTTATCCTTTCTAATCAAAATTAATACGTTAAGAGTAAGTTTCAATTTTACAACATCCATGCGCGAAACCTGCGCAGAAGACTCAAATTCGTCACCAGTGGACCACCTTAAACTGAACTTGACCTTGACCTTTAAGGTCAAACTTCTGAATGTTGCTAAAATTGGCCATAACTTTGTTATGTATAATTATATTTCCAAATGATGTTTCATTTGAAATCCCTTCACCACAATGTGCTTCCTCTGATGTGTTTGCCTTTGGAAATGGGAAAAAGTCAAGCGTGGCCCCCGCTTGCGGTGACTCTTGTTTGTGTTTGTTTTAGTGATTGGAAAATCTAAAGATTTAAGTTCTAGTATTAAAAATTTAATTGTGGATAAATATCTTAGTGGTAAGAAATATTCAGAAATTGCTCAACAGTTAAACCTAAATAGGTGTTCAGTTTTTGCTGTGTTAAAACGTTTTGAACAAAGGGGAAATACTGAAAACAACCAAAGAACAGGAAGGAAGAAAAAACTTGATGCTCGTGATGTGAGGAACTTTTAAGGTTAGTTAAGGAAAATCGTAGTTAACCCTTATCTAAAATTACTGCTATATTTAATCAACATAGTCTGAGTGTACTGTTCCTGCAGTGACAGTGAAAAGTGTTTTGTATAGGAATAAATATCATAGAAGGGTTGTTCGTAAAAATATACGCATAAGAAAGGCAAATTTGAAAAATTGTTTGGCATGGGCAAGAAGGAAACGACACTGGAATGTTGATAGAGACTGGAGTAAAGTGATATTTTCTGATGAATGCAAGGTTATCATTGGGGAGAACAGTCGTGCGTATGTATGGCAACAGTCTGGTGAAGAGTGGCGACCTGACTGTTTGACCCCGGCTGCCCACCAAAGGTCAGTCTTATGATTTGGGGTTGCATTGCCTGGGTGGGCATAGGAACAATTTCTGTTGTTCGTGGGAATATCAATGTACAATCATATATAGATATCGTTGATAATCATATTTGGCCAGTTGTTGCCAGACATTTCTCGTCCAGACCTTACATCTTCCAAGACGACAATGCGCCAGTACACAGGGCACGTATCGTGACACAATATAAGCAAAGAAATGGCATTCCCAGAATTTTATGGCCTGCCCAATCCCCAGATGTTAATATCATTGAAAACTGTAAGTGGTAGTTAAAAACACTACTTAGGAAACGTGTACACAAAATGCAAAGTGAACAGGACCTTGAACTTGAGATCAGGAATATCTGGACTAAGATTCCTCTTCACTATATCAGGAGCTTGTACCAATCACTTCCTAGGCGAATGATGAAGATAATAAGGGCAAATTTTTACATCACTAAATAGTAAGGTAAAAAAAATGGTTTGACTTTGTTGTTATGGTGTTTTAAACTTTAAACCAATACGTTATTTCTTATGACGTTACGTCAATGTTGCCATTTTGTTTATAATAATATGATCCGGCGCTGTAGATAATACTCTCTGAAAATAATTGTTTTTAGCTCACCTGAGCCTTTGGCTCATGGTGAGCTATTGTGACCAGTCTTTGTCTGGCGTCCGGCGTCCGTCAACAATTTCATTCAAACGACATTTCCTCTGAAACCTTTGGGCCAAATTTGATGAAACTTGCCTTGGATGTTCCTTGCATGAAGCTCTACCAAAGTTGTTCAAAGAATTCAATTCCATCAAGAACTTTAGTTGCTATGGCAACTTAAAGGAAAACATTTGAAAATCTTCTTGTCCGAAACCACAAGGCCCAGAGCCTTAAGAATTGGTATGTAGCATTTTCTAGTGGACCTCTATCAAATTTGTTCAAATTTGGCCCCACCCCGGGGGTTAATAGATTTTACATAGGCTTATATAGTGAAACTTTAAAAATATTCTTCTCTGAAACCACATTAGGCCCTGAGCCTTAAGATTTGGTATGGGACATTGTCTAGTGAACCTCTACTAAGTTTGTTCAAATTATGCCCCTTGGGTCAAATTTGGCCCCGCCCAGAGGGTCAACTGATTTAAAACCCCAATTACACAGAGGCATCGGTTATTGATCGGTAGTTTTTTTAGCCAGATTGTGGAGTGAACTGATGACAACGTATTTAACACCGATATCACCTATTGGTCACCTGTTTTCCACCTATCAACTGCTATTGGGGAAAGATAAGTTTTATCAGTGAAAAATTACCGATTGGGATTTTTAAACATGTTTAAAATTCTCGATCGGTGAAAATATAAAACAAATAACCGATTGACAACCTGTCGACAACCGATATCACCGATGGGCCACCGATAAGCAACCGATCAACTAATACTTACCACCGACAGAAAAAAGATGAGAATTAAAATGTGGGATTTCGTCGGTTTTGATCGGTGGTTAATAGGGATTCAATCTGTTATCAATCGATTGCCGCCATCGTGTCATCGGTGGGTTTAAATTTGTAAGTGGCCAATCGGTATTCATTAGTACTCATCCGCTGTTGATCGCTTGCCGGACGCGTTTGATCGGTGACCAGTCTGATTTCGTGATTGGTCAATCGGTGGCTAGTCGGAGACAGGGCGGCGTTCAATTGGTGATGTCGGGTGCTGCTCAGTATTATATAGGTCTTCGCCAGTAGTTTTGCTCCAGTTTCTGCAGTAGTTTAATCCACGTCACATTAGACTGAGATTCTCTGACAATTCTGTGAGACGTTTTGTTGTTTTACCGATGGCCGTTTACACAGAAAACCAGATATAAAATCACGCATGGCAACCGATCATAACAGCGAGTAAATTCAAAATTAAATGACCGATTGGGGACCGACCTTCTGTGTAACTGGCCCATAACATAGGGCAAAAAAAAAAATAATAATGTGGTTCTGGTAACATGCTGAAAAAAAATAGGGTAGGTAGGTAGGAAAAATATTTTATTTTTTAAAAATATTTTATTTCGGCTAAAACTGGACATCTATTAAATATGAATAGATGAATAGGATACCACTAACATACATTAAATTAATTGTTACACCAGAACACAGAAAAATCTGAAAATATTAAACATGTTCGCTGCAATAAAAAGACTGTCACAAATGAATGATTTTAATCTCACTATGAAAAAAACTAAGTAGTTCCTGATATTAAGATAAAAATGCAGTTCTCGCTAGGGTCAAAATTTTGGGAGAAGTGACTTCTCCCCAAGGCAAGATTTGGGAGAAGTCAGAAGACTCCTGGGAGAAGTTGCACTGGCAGTTCCAGTTCCATTTGTGAATGACAATGACAGACAGCAAATATGCGGAATGATTTTTATTCAACTGACTTAGTATTAAAGACTTATGTATCTGTGGCATCTAAATTCAGTAACTTTTTTGTGTAAAGTCTAGGATGTGTTTCCAGTTTAATCAGAATTTTTTTTTTTAACAAAATTACAGTTTTAAAATGTACAATTTTAAGATGTAAATTGTGTTGATTCAGTTTAACTGTTGCTTTCAAAAGTAACCTCGACAGAAATATTCAAGTCTTAGAGAAAAAGAATTTTTTAAAATGAAAAACAGGTACTTATAATCAAATCAAGACCACTTATCTTAATCAGTCAATTGAATGTTGTGAATTTGCCGTATAAAGAGTCTCCAAAACACTGTTTTCTACAAATTCTAAAATACGTCGGGGTAGCGGAAATATATGATAAACGGAATTTATCCGAGATTTTTATTCGCTGCTTCATGAATTATGAACTAAATGTTTGCAGGAATTAGTTTCCTTCAATTTGTTAAGCTTGTCTTAAATCTGCTTGATTTTTTCTTATAAATAAATCAGAGAATTAAAACAAAAATACCAAAAAGTATTTTTGCCATTTTCGTACAGTTTCAAAGACTAGAATAACAGTGGTAAAGCATTGATGTTTAACCCTTTGCCTTTAAAATTAAACATTCAATTAATTTGTTAGGACGTAGTTTGCTTGACTTTTAAGATTTGTAGAGTCTGTTGTACAAAACAGTTTTCTACTCGGTGTACATCGAGTTACATTATTGACCCAATTCAACACCTGTTGATGGCTGACTGTGTTAATTGTGTATCGAGTGTCAACACACAAGATTAAATAAATGAAAGTAGTAAACTGCGCTCTGATTGGCCAATGCTTTGAAGGTAGTATGTATTGATGCCGTTTCCTCGAAAATTGTTTTGCTAGCGGCGATCGTAAGAACTATACATTCATGAAATTACTATATGCTGATGCGCGTACCGTTCCGTACCGTACACGGGAAAATAGTCAATTTCGGCCGATGACGCAGGAAATGCCATAAAATAATTTAGGGTCAGGGCCAAAACGATAGGGTCGGTCGGGTTACCGGAACCACAGTATTATTTTGTTTTGGCCTAGTGAAACTTTAAAAATCTTCTTGCCTGAAACCACAAGGCCCTGAGCCTTAAGATTTGGTATGTAGCAATGTTGTTTGGACCTCTACCAAGTTTATTCAAATTAAGCCCCTTGGGTCAAATTTGGCCCCTACCTGGGGGTCAATGGATTTAACATAGGCTTATATAGTAAAACTTTAAAAATCTTCTTGTCTGAAACCACAGGGCCCCAAGATCTAAGATTTGGTATGTAGCATTGTCTTGTGGACCTCTACAAAGTTTGATTATATTATGCCCCTGGGGTCAAATTTGGCCCTGCCCCGAGGGTCAACTTATTTACATAGGGAAAACTTTTAAAATCTTCTTGTTTGTATAAAATATGAGATCTTTGAATATCTTCAGTTAGAAAATGTAATGTTGCATCTGATGTTTGCTTAACGGTAGATCCTCAGGCAAAGTACTCAGGTGAGCAATCCAGGGCCAGCCCTCTTGTTTCAAATTATGTGTTTATTTACATTGGCTGCAGGTGCATTAGGAGGCAGCTGTACAACTGCTACAGATTGTTCTGATACCAATGCTGACTGTACTGAAGCTGTATGTGTCTGTAAGTCCGGATATTCTGCTGTAGGAGGAACATGCACTGCTGATGGTAAGTCTATTTTTCACTTTTGTTTTGAATATTGGTACAAACTTGGCACTTACTTTGGTTTGTGTTTCTGGTGCAGGTAACATGTATTATTTTGTGATGAACATAACAAATATATTTTTCACTTCCCCACTTTTTTGCTTTTCTCATCAGTCTTTGTCATCGTCCATCCGTCCGTCGTCAACTTTTCATTCAAGTGACATCTCTTCTGAAACAAAAGGGCCAAATTGAATGAAACTTGTCTGGGATGTTCCTTGCATGAAGCTCTACCAAGATTGTTCAAATGGTTCTGGTTAATTGCATTTCTGGTTCACTGGAGCTAAAATTAGATTTTAAAAGTTGGATCTTTAAAAATCTTCTTCACCGAAACCTCAAGGTCTGGAGCTTAGATATTTGGTGTGTAGCATTGTCCAGTGGACCTATACTAAGTTTGTTCAAATCATAGCCACTGGGTCAAAATAGGCCCTGTCCCGGGGGTCACTTGTTTACAAAGAGTTATATAGGAAAAAGTTTAAGAAGTCTTCACATCAGAAACCAAAAGGCATAGAGCTTAAATACTTTGTATGTAGCATTGTCAAGAGGCCCTCTACCAAGTTTGTTCAAATCATTGCCCCTGGGTCAAAAATGGCCCCGTCCCAGTGGTCACATGTTTTACATAGAGTTATATAGGAAAAACTTCAAAAATCTTCTTTTCAGAGACCACAAGGCCTAGAGTTAAGATATTTTGTGTACAGCATTGTCTACTGGACCTCTACCAAGTTTGTTCAAATCCTAGCCCCTGGGTAAATAAAGGCCCTGCCCCAGTGGTCACATGTTTTACATATAGTTATATTGGCAAAGTTTTAAAAATCTTCTTGTCAGAAACCACAAGGCCTAGAGTTAAGATATTTGGTGTGCAGCATTGTCTAGTGGATCTCTACCAAGTTTGTTCAAATCATGACCCTGGGGTCAAAACTGGCCCAACCTGGGAGGGTCATTTGATTTTACACAAGGATTTATATAGGGAAAACTTAAAAAATCTGCTGCTCTGAAACACCTTCAATTGTTTGTTGTTATGTCTCCCCCCAACCCTGCCCTTCTGATGGAGATATTTTGTTTTTGCCTTGTCCATGGGTGTCTGTTTGCCTGTCTGTCTTTCACACTTCGTTTCCTTTCAATAACTTGAGTACCAGTTGACCCAAAGCCATCAAACTTCACAGGGTTATTGCCCTTATTGAGTACAAAAAAAATCCCTTTTATGTTTTGGGTCAGTAGGTCAAAGATCAAGGTCAGAAGGACCTAAGAGTGACAACCGTTTTCACTCAATAACAGGATTACCATTTCACCCAGAGCCTCCAAACTTGACAGGATGGTTGCTTTTACTAAATAGAAGAACCATATTGTTTTTGGGGCTAGTATGTCAAAGGTCAGGGTCACAGGGACCTGTAGAGTGAAAACTATTTCTGCAAAGTAACTGTAGTACCATTACACCCAGAGCCTTCAAACTTTAAAGGATAATTGTTATAGAAGAACCCTATTGTTTTTAGGGTCCATAGGTCAAAGGTTAAGTTCAGTGAAAACTGTTTCTGCTCAGTAACTGGAGTACCATTTTACCCAGGGCCTTCAAACTGCATAGGATGATTGTCTTTACTCAGTAAAAGAACCAAATCATTTTTGAGGTCAGTAGGTCAAAACTCAAGGTCACAGGGACCTGTAGAGTGAAAACTATTTCTTCTCAGTAACTGGAGTATCATTATACCCAGAACCTTCAAACTTTATAGAGTAATTATATTAGAAGAACCCTATTGTTTTTGGGGTCTGTAGGTCAAAGGTCAAAGTCACTGGGACCTGTAGAGTAAAACTATTTCTGCTAAAAAATTTGAGTACCATTACACCGTCAAAACTCAAGGTCACAGGGACCTGTAGAGTGAAAACTATTTCTTCTCAGTAACTGGAGTATCATTATACCCAGAACCTTCAAACTTTATAGAGTAATTATATTAGAAGAACCCTATTGTTTTTGGGGTCTGTAGGTCAAAGGTCAAAGTCACTGGGACCTGTAGAGTAGAACTATTTCTGCTAAAAAATTTGAGTACCATTACACCCAGAGTCTTTTAACTTATTGCAAACTTATTCAAACTTGCACCCATTTGTAACATGAGCAATGAGACTCAGGTGAGTGATTTAGGGCCATCATGGCCCTCTTGTTTATATGATATATATGTCGTTTGGACCTCTACCAAGTTTGTTCAAATTAAGCCCCTGGGGTCAAATTTGGCCCCTACCCGGGGGTCAATGGATTGAACATAGGCTTATATAGTAAAACTTTAAAAATCTTCTTGTCTGAAACCACAGGGCCCCGAGATCTAAGATTTTGTATGTAGCATTGTCTTGTGGACCTACACAAAGTTTGTTCATATTATGCCCCTGGGGTCAAATTTGGCCTTGCCCTGGGGGTCAACTTTTTTACATAGAGAAAACTTTGAAAATCTTCTTGTTTGTATAAAATATGAGATCTTTGAATATCTTCAGTTAGAAAATGTAATGTTGCATCTGATGTTTGCTTAACGGTAGATCCTCAGGCAAAGTACTCAGGTGAGCGATCCAGGGCCATCATGGCTGCCTCTTGTTTCAAATTATGTGTTTATTTACATCGGCTGCAGGTGCATTAGGAGGCAGCTGTACAACTGCTACAGATTGTTCTGATACCAATGCTGACTGTACTGGAAGTAAATGTGTCTGTAAGTCCGGATATTCTGCTGTAGGAGGAACATGCACTGCTGATGGTAAGTCTATTTTTCACTTTTGTTTTGAATATTGGTACAAACTTGGCACTTACTTTGGTTTGTGTTTCTGGTGCAGGTAACATGTATTATTTTGTGATGAACATAACAAATATATTTTTCACTTCCCCACTTTTTTGCTTTTCTCATCAGTCTTTGTCATCGTCCATCCGTCCGTCGTCAACTTTTCATTCAAGTGACATCTCTTCTGAAACAAAAGGGCCAAATTGAATGAAACTTGTCTGGGATGTTCCTTGCATGAAGCTCTACCAAGATTGTTCAAATGGTTCTGGTTAATTGCATTTCTGGTTCACTGGAGCTAAAATTAGATTTTAAAAGTTGGATCTTTAAAAATCTTCTTCACCGAAACCTCAAGGTCTGGAGCTTAGATATTTGGTGTGTAGCATTGTCCAGTGGACCTATACTAAGTTTGTTCAAATCATAGCCACTGGGTCAAAATAGGCCCTGTCCCGGGGGTCACTTGTTTACAAAGAGTTATATAGGAAAAAGTTTAAGAAGTCTTCACATCAGAAACCAAAAGGCATAGAGCTTAAATACTTTGTATGTAGCATTGTCAAGAGGCCCTCTACCAAGTTTGTTCAAATCATTGCCCCTGGGTCAAAAATGGCCCCGTCCCAGTGGTCACATGTTTTACATAGAGTTATATAGGAAAAACTTCAAAAATCTTCTTTTCAGAGACCACAAGGCCTAGAGTTAAGATATTTTGTGTACAGCATTGTCTACTGGACCTCTACCAAGTTTGTTCAAATCCTAGCCCCTGGGTAAATAAAGGCCCTGCCCCAGTGGTCACATGTTTTACATATAGTTATATTGGCAAAGTTTTAAAAATCTTCTTGTCAGAAACCACAAGGCCTAGAGTTAAGATATTTGGTGTGCAGCATTGTCTAGTGGATCTCTACCAAGTTTGTTCAAATCATGACCCTGGGGTCAAAACTGGCCCAACCTGGGAGGGTCATTTGATTTTACACAAGGATTTATATAGGGAAAACTTAAAAAATCTGCTGCTCTGAAACACCTTCAATTGTTTGTTGTTATGTCTCCCCCCAACCCTGCCCTTCTGATGGAGATATTTTGTTTTTGCCTTGTCCATGGGTGTCTGTTTGCCTGTCTGTCTTTCACACTTCGTTTCCTTTCAATAACTTGAGTACCAGTTGACCCAAAGCCATCAAACTTCACAGGGTTATTGCCCTTATTGAGTACAAAAAAATCCCTTTTATGTTTTGGGTCAGTAGGTCAAAGATCAAGGTCAGAAGGACCTAAGAGTGACAACCGTTTTCACTCAATAACAGGATTACCATTTCACCCAGAGCCTCCAAACTTGACAGGATGGTTGCTTTTACTAAATAGAAGAACCATATTGTTTTTGGGGCTAGTATGTCAAAGGTCAGGGTCACAGGGACCTGTAGAGTGAAAACTATTTCTGCAAAGTAACTGTAGTACCATTACACCCAGAGCCTTCAAACTTTAAAGGATAATTGTTATAGAAGAACCCTATTGTTTTTAGGGTCCATAGGTCAAAGGTTAAGTTCAGTGAAAACTGTTTCTGCTCAGTAACTGGAGTACCATTTTACCCAGGGCCTTCAAACTGCATAGGATGATTGTCTTTACTCAGTAAAAGAACCAAATCATTTTTGAGGTCAGTAGGTCAAAACTCAAGGTCACAGGGACCTGTAGAGTGAAAACTATTTCTTCTCAGTAACTGGAGTATCATTATACCCAGAACCTTCAAACTTTATAGAGTAATTATATTAGAAGAACCCTATTGTTTTTGGGGTCTGTAGGTCAAAGGTCAAAGTCACTGGGACCTGTAGAGTAGAACTATTTCTGCTAAAAAATTTGAGTACCATTACACCCAGAGTCTTTTAACTTATTGCAAACTTATTCAAACTTGCACCCATTTGTAACATGAGCAGTGAGACTCAGGTGAGTGATTTAGGGCCATCATGGCCCTCTTGTTTATATGATATATATGTCGTTTGGACCTCTACCAAGTTTGTTCAAATTAAGCCCCTGGGGTCAAATTTGGCCCCTACCCGGGGGTCAATGGATTGAACATAGGCTTATATAGTAAAACTTTAAAAATCTTCTTGTCTGAAACCACAGGGCCCCGAGATCTAAGATTTTGTATGTAGCATTGTCTTGTGGACCTACACAAAGTTTGTTCATATTATGCCCCTGGGGTCAAATTTGGCCTTGCCCTGGGGGTCAACTTTTTTACATAGAGAAAACTTTGAAAATCTTCTTGTTTGTATAAAATATGAGATCTTTGAATATCTTCAGTTAGAAAATGTAATGTTGCATCTGATGTTTGCTTAACGGTAGATCCTCAGGCAAAGTACTCAGGTGAGCGATCCAGGGCCATCATGGCTGCCTCTTGTTTCAAATTATGTGTTTATTTACATCAGCTGCAGGTGCATTAGGAGGCAGCTGTACAACTGCTACAGATTGTTCTGATACCAATGCTGACTGTACTGAAGCTGTATGTGTCTGTAAGTCCGGATATTCTGCTGTAGGAGGAACATGCACTGCTGATGGTAAGTCTATTTTTCACTTTTGTTTTGAATATTGGTACAAACTTGGCACTTACTTTGGTTTGTGTTTCTGGTGCAGGTAACATGTATTATTTTGTGATGAACATAACAAATATATTTTTCACTTCCCCACTTTTTTGCTTTTCTCATCAGTCTTTGTCATCGTCCATCCGTCCGTCGTCAACTTTTCATTCAAGTGACATCTCTTCTGAAACAAAAGGGCCAAATTGAATGAAACTTGTCTGGGATGTTCCTTGCATGAAGCTCTACCAAGATTGTTCAAATGGTTCTGGTTAATTGCATTTCTGGTTCACTGGAGCTAAAATTAGATTTTAAAAGTTGGATCTTTAAAAATCTTCTTCACCGAAACCTCAAGGTCTGGAGCTTAGATATTTGGTGTGTAGCATTGTCCAGTGGACCTATACTAAGTTTGTTCAAATCATAGCCACTGGGTCAAAATAGGCCCTGTCCCGGGGGTCACTTGTTTACAAAGAGTTATATAGGAAAAAGTTTAAGAAGTCTTCACATCAGAAACCAAAAGGCATAGAGCTTAAATACTTTGTATGTAGCATTGTCAAGAGGCCCTCTACCAAGTTTGTTCAAATCATTGCCCCTGGGTCAAAAATGGCCCCGTCCCAGTGGTCACATGTTTTACATAGAGTTATATAGGAAAAACTTCAAAAATCTTCTTTTCAGAGACCACAAGGCCTAGAGTTAAGATATTTTGTGTACAGCATTGTCTACTGGACCTCTACCAAGTTTGTTCAAATCCTAGCCCCTGGGTAAATAAAGGCCCTGCCCCAGTGGTCACATGTTTTACATATAGTTATATTGGCAAAGTTTTAAAAATCTTCTTGTCAGAAACCACAAGGCCTAGAGTTAAGATATTTGGTGTGCAGCATTGTCTAGTGGATCTCTACCAAGTTTGTTCAAATCATGACCCTGGGGTCAAAACTGGCCCAACCTGGGAGGGTCATTTGATTTTACACAAGGATTTATATAGGGAAAACTTAAAAAATCTGCTGCTCTGAAACACCTTCAATTGTTTGTTGTTATGTCTCCCCCCAACCCTGCCCTTCTGATGGAGATATTTTGTTTTTGCCTTGTCCATGGGTGTCTGTTTGCCTGTCTGTCTTTCACACTTCGTTTCCTTTCAATAACTTGAGTACCAGTTGACCCAAAGCCATCAAACTTCACAGGGTTATTGCCCTTATTGAGTACAAAAAAATCCCTTTTATGTTTTGGGTCAGTAGGTCAAAGATCAAGGTCAGAAGGACCTAAGAGTGACAACCGTTTTCACTCAATAACAGGATTACCATTTCACCCAGAGCCTCCAAACTTGACAGGATGGTTGCTTTTACTAAATAGAAGAACCATATTGTTTTTGGGGCTAGTATGTCAAAGGTCAGGGTCACAGGGACCTGTAGAGTGAAAACTATTTCTGCAAAGTAACTGTAGTACCATTACACCCAGAGCCTTCAAACTTTAAAGGATAATTGTTATAGAAGAACCCTATTGTTTTTAGGGTCCATAGGTCAAAGGTTAAGTTCAGTGAAAACTGTTTCTGCTCAGTAACTGGAGTACCATTTTACCCAGGGCCTTCAAACTGCATAGGATGATTGTCTTTACTCAGTAAAAGAACCAAATCATTTTGAGGTCAGTAGGTCAAAACTCAAGGTCACAGGGACCTGTAGAGTGAAAACTATTTCTTCTCAGTAACTGGAGTATCATTATACCCAGAACCTTCAAACTTTATAGAGTAATTATATTAGAAGAACCCTATTGTTTTTGGGGTCTGTAGGTCAAAGGTCAAAGTCACTGGGACCTGTAGAGTAAAACTATTTCTGCTAAAAAATTTGAGTACCATTACACCGTCAAAACTCAAGGTCACAGGGACCTGTAGAGTGAAAACTATTTCTTCTCAGTAACTGGAGTATCATTATACCCAGAACCTTCAAACTTTATAGAGTAATTATATTAGAAGAACCCTATTGTTTTTGGGGTCTGTAGGTCAAAGGTCAAAGTCACTGGGACCTGTAGAGTAAAACTATTTCTGCTAAAAAATTTGAGTACCATTACACCCAGAGTCTTTTAACTTATTGCAAACTTATTCAAACTTGCACCCATTTGTAACATGAGCAATGAGACTCAGGTGAGTGATTTAGGGCCATCATGGCCCTCTTGTTTATATGATATATATGTCGTTTGGACCTCTACCAAGTTTGTTCAAATTAAGCCCCTGGGGTCAAATTTGGCCCCTACCCGGGGGTCAATGGATTGAACATAGGCTTATATAGTAAAACTTTAAAAATCTTCTTGTCTGAAACCACAGGGCCCCGAGATCTAAGATTTTGTATGTAGCATTGTCTTGTGGACCTACACAAAGTTTGTTCATATTATGCCCCTGGGGTCAAATTTGGCCTTGCCCTGGGGGTCAACTTATTTACATAGAGAAAACTTTGAAAATCTTCTTGTTTGTATAAAATATGAGATCTTTGAATATCTTCAGTTAGAAAATGTAATGTTGCATCTGATGTTTGCTTAACGGTAGATCCTCAGGCAAAGTACTCTGGTGAGCGATCCAGGGCCATCATGGCTGCCTCTTGTTTCAAATTATGTGTTTATTTACATCAGCTGCAGGTGCATTAGGAGGCAGCTGTACAACTGCTACAGATTGTTCTGATACCAATGCTGACTGTACTGAAGCTGTATGTGTCTGTAAGTCCGGATATTCTGCTGTAGGAGGAACATGCACTGCTGATGGTAAGTCTATTTTTCACTTTTGTTTTGAATATTGGTACAAACTTGGCACTTACTTTGGTTTGTGTTTCTGGTGCAGGTAACATGTATTATTTTGTGATGAACATAACAAATATATTTTTCACTTCCCCACTTTTTTGCTTTTCTCATCAGTCTTTGTCATCGTCCATCCGTCCGTCGTCAACTTTTCATTCAAGTGACATCTCTTCTGAAACAAAAGGGCCAAATTGAATGAAACTTGTCTGGGATGTTCCTTGCATGAAGCTCTACCAAGATTGTTCAAATGGTTCTGGTTAATTGCATTTCTGGTTCACTGGAGCTAAAATTAGATTTTAAAAGTTGGATCTTTAAAAATCTTCTTCACCGAAACCTCAAGGTCTGGAGCTTAGATATTTGGTGTGTAGCATTGTCCAGTGGACCTATACTAAGTTTGTTCAAATCATAGCCACTGGGTCAAAATAGGCCCTGTCCCGGGGGTCACTTGTTTACAAAGAGTTATATAGGAAAAAGTTTAAGAAGTCTTCACATCAGAAACCAAAAGGCATAGAGCTTAAATACTTTGTATGTAGCATTGTCAAGAGGCCCTCTACCAAGTTTGTTCAAATCATTGCCCCTGGGTCAAAAATGGCCCCGTCCCAGTGGTCACATGTTTTACATAGAGTTATATAGGAAAAACTTCAAAAATCTTCTTTTCAGAGACCACAAGGCCTAGAGTTAAGATATTTTGTGTACAGCATTGTCTACTGGACCTCTACCAAGTTTGTTCAAATCCTAGCCCCTGGGTAAATAAAGGCCCTGCCCCAGTGGTCACATGTTTTACATATAGTTATATTGGCAAAGTTTTAAAAATCTTCTTGTCAGAAACCACAAGGCCTAGAGTTAAGATATTTGGTGTGCAGCATTGTCTAGTGGATCTCTACCAAGTTTGTTCAAATCATGACCCTGGGGTCAAAACTGGCCCAACCTGGGAGGGTCATTTGATTTTACACAAGGATTTATATAGGGAAAACTTAAAAAATCTGCTGCTCTGAAACACCTTCAATTGTTTGTTGTTATGTCTCCCCCCAACCCTGCCCTTCTGATGGAGATATTTTGTTTTTGCCTTGTCCATGGGTGTCTGTTTGCCTGTCTGTCTTTCACACTTCGTTTCCTTTCAATAACTTGAGTACCAGTTGACCCAAAGCCATCAAACTTCACAGGGTTATTGCCCTTATTGAGTACAAAAAAATCCCTTTTATGTTTTGGGTCAGTAGGTCAAAGATCAAGGTCAGAAGGACCTAAGAGTGACAACCGTTTTCACTCAATAACAGGATTACCATTTCACCCAGAGCCTCCAAACTTGACAGGATGGTTGCTTTTACTAAATAGAAGAACCATATTGTTTTTGGGGCTAGTATGTCAAAGGTCAGGGTCACAGGGACCTGTAGAGTGAAAACTATTTCTGCAAAGTAACTGTAGTACCATTACACCCAGAGCCTTCAAACTTTAAAGGATAATTGTTATAGAAGAACCCTATTGTTTTTAGGGTCCATAGGTCAAAGGTTAAGTTCAGTGAAAACTGTTTCTGCTCAGTAACTGGAGTACCATTTTACCCAGGGCCTTCAAACTGCATAGGATGATTGTCTTTACTCAGTAAAAGAACCAAATCATTTTTGAGGTCAGTAGGTCAAAACTCAAGGTCACAGGGACCTGTAGAGTGAAAACTATTTCTTCTCAGTAACTGGAGTATCATTATACCCAGAACCTTCAAACTTTATAGAGTAATTATATTAGAAGAACCCTATTGTTTTTGGGGTCTGTAGGTCAAAGGTCAAAGTCACTGGGACCTGTAGAGTAAAACTATTTCTGCTAAAAAATTTGAGTACCATTACACCCAGAGTCTTTTAACTTATTGCAAACTTATTCAAACTTGCACCCATTTGTAACATGAGCAATGAGACTCAGGTGAGTGATTTAGGGCCATCATGGCCCTCTTGTTTATATGATATATATGTCGTTTGGACCTCTACCAAGTTTGTTCAAATTAAGCCCCTGGGGTCAAATTTGGCCCCTACCCGGGGGTCAATGGATTGAACATAGGCTTATATAGTAAAACTTTAAAAATCTTCTTGTCTGAAACCACAGGGCCCCGAGATCTAAGATTTTGTATGTAGCATTGTCTTGTGGACCTACACAAAGTTTGTTCATATTATGCCCCTGGGGTCAAATTTGGCCTTGCCCTGGGGTCAACTTATTTACATAGAGAAAACTTTGAAAATCTTCTTGTTTGTATAAAATATGAGATCTTTGAATATCTTCAGTTAGAAAATGTAATGTTGCATCTGATGTTTGCTTAACGGTAGATCCTCAGGCAAAGTACTCATGTGAGCGATCCAGGGCCATCATGGCTGCCTCTTGTTTCAAATTATGTGTTTATTTACATCAGCTGCAGGTGCATTAGGAGGCAGCTGTACAACTGCTACAGATTGTTCTGATACCAATGCTGACTGTACTGAAGCTGTATGTGTCTGTAAGTCCGGATATTCTGCTGTAGGAGGAACATGCACTGCTGATGGTAAGTCTATTTTTCACTTTTGTTTTGAATATTGGTACAAACTTGGCACTTACTTTGGTTTGTGTTTCTGGTGCAGGTAACATGTATTATTTTGTGATGAACATAACAAATATATTTTTCACTTCCCCACATTTTTGCTTTTCTCATCAGTCTTTGTCATCGTCCATCCGTCCGTCGTCAACTTTTCATTCAAGTGACATCTCTTCTGAAACAAAAGGGCCAAATTGAATGAAACTTGTCTGGGATGTTCCTTGCATGAAGCTCTACCAAGATTGTTCAAATGGTTCTGGTTAATTGCATTTCTGGTTCACTGGAGCTAAAATTAGATTTTAAAAGTTGGATCTTTAAAAATCTTCTTCACCGAAACCTCAAGGTCTGGAGCTTAGATATTTGGTGTGTAGCATTGTCCAGTGGACCTATACTAAGTTTGTTCAAATCATAGCCACTGGGTCAAAATAGGCCCTGTCCCGGGGGTCACTTGTTTACAAAGAGTTATATAGGAAAAAGTTTAAGAAGTCTTCACATCAGAAACCAAAAGGCATAGAGCTTAAATACTTTGTATGTAGCATTGTCAAGAGGCCCTCTACCAAGTTTGTTCAAATCATTGCCCCTGGGTCAAAAATGGCCCCGTCCCAGTGGTCACATGTTTTACATAGAGTTATATAGGAAAAACTTCAAAAATCTTCTTTTCAGAGACCACAAGGCCTAGAGTTAAGATATTTTGTGTACAGCATTGTCTACTGGACCTCTACCAAGTTTGTTCAAATCCTAGCCCCTGGGTAAATAAAGGCCCTGCCCCAGTGGTCACATGTTTTACATATAGTTATATTGGCAAAGTTTTAAAAATCTTCTTGTCAGAAACCACAAGGCCTAGAGTTAAGATATTTGGTGTGCAGCATTGTCTAGTGGATCTCTACCAAGTTTGTTCAAATCATGACCCTGGGGTCAAAACTGGCCCAACCTGGGAGGGTCATTTGATTTTACACAAGGATTTATATAGGGAAAACTTAAAAAATCTGCTGCTCTGAAACACCTTCAATTGTTTGTTGTTATGTCTCCCCCCAACCCTGCCCTTCTGATGGAGATATTTTGTTTTTGCCTTGTCCATGGGTGTCTGTTTGCCTGTCTGTCTTTCACACTTCGTTTCCTTTCAATAACTTGAGTACCAGTTGACCCAAAGCCATCAAACTTCACAGGGTTATTGCCCTTATTGAGTACAAAAAAATCCCTTTTATGTTTTGGGTCAGTAGGTCAAAGATCAAGGTCAGAAGGACCTAAGAGTGACAACCGTTTTCACTCAATAACAGGATTACCATTTCACCCAGAGCCTCCAAACTTGACAGGATGGTTGCTTTTACTAAATAGAAGAACCATATTGTTTTTGGGGCTAGTATGTCAAAGGTCAGGGTCACAGGGACCTGTAGAGTGAAAACTATTTCTGCAAAGTAACTGTAGTACCATTACACCCAGAGCCTTCAAACTTTAAAGGATAATTGTTATAGAAGAACCCTATTGTTTTTAGGGTCCATAGGTCAAAGGTTAAGTTCAGTGAAAACTGTTTCTGCTCAGTAACTGGAGTACCATTTTACCCAGGGCCTTCAAACTGCATAGGATGATTGTCTTTACTCAGTAAAAGAACCAAATCATTTTTGAGGTCAGTAGGTCAAAACTCAAGGTCACAGGGACCTGTAGAGTGAAAACTATTTCTTCTCAGTAACTGGAGTATCATTATACCCAGAACCTTCAAACTTTATAGAGTAATTATATTAGAAGAACCCTATTGTTTTTGGGGTCTGTAGGTCAAAGGTCAAAGTCACTGGGACCTGTAGAGTAAAACTATTTCTGCTAAAAAATTTGAGTACCATTACACCGTCAAAACTCAAGGTCACAGGGACCTGTAGAGTGAAAACTATTTCTTCTCAGTAACTGGAGTATCATTATACCCAGAACCTTCAAACTTTATAGAGTAATTATATTAGAAGAACCCTATTGTTTTTGGGGTCTGTAGGTCAAAGGTCAAAGTCACTGGGACCTGTAGAGTAGAACTATTTCTGCTAAAAAATTTGAGTACCATTACACCCAGAGTCTTTTAACTTATTGCAAACTTATTCAAACTTGCACCCATTTGTAACATGAGCAATGAGACTCAGGTGAGTGATTTAGGGCCATCATGGCCCTCTTGTTTATATGATATATATGTCGTTTGGACCTCTACCAAGTTTGTTCAAATTAAGCCCCTGGGGTCAAATTTGGCCCCTACCCGGGGGTCAATGGATTGAACATAGGCTTATATAGTAAAACTTTAAAAATCTTCTTGTCTGAAACCACAGGGCCCCGAGATCTAAGATTTTGTATGTAGCATTGTCTTGTGGACCTACACAAAGTTTGTTCATATTATGCCCCTGGGGTCAAATTTGGCCTTGCCCTGGGGGTCAACTTTTTTACATAGAGAAAACTTTGAAAATCTTCTTGTTTGTATAAAATATGAGATCTTTGAATATCTTCAGTTAGAAAATGTAATGTTGCATCTGATGTTTGCTTAACGGTAGATCCTCAGGCAAAGTACTCAGGTGAGCGATCCAGGGCCATCATGGCTGCCTCTTGTTTCAAATTATGTGTTTATTTACATCAGCTGCAGGTGCATTAGGAGGCAGCTGTACAACTGCTACAGATTGTTCTGATACCAATGCTGACTGTACTGAAGCTGTATGTGTCTGTAAGTCTGGATTTACTGAGGTGGGAGCAATGTGCACTGTTATTGGTGAGCTTTTTGTTCTTGTTGTTTGGACTAGGATTGATACTAAGTTAATCCTGAATTTCATTTGGTGTTGATGATTCCAATATTGGTACTGAACATAGCAGAAATATTATATACTACACCTACTTGAATTAACTCACAAAAAATCATTTCCTAGTTCTTGAGTGATACAAGTACAGTACGCGCCAGGAGGAACTCACATTTTCCGCTCTATTTCGCGGCCGCGGAAAAAAAATATCCGCCGCGACATCGAGGAAAAAAGCGGATTACCTCGATGTCTAGACATCGCGAAATATCTCGGCGATATTTGACGAACAGCGCGAAAATAATTAGAGTCATAACTCACCTGGATAAGCTGAACATTTAATGAAATGACCGTAATAAAACTATGCATTTTACGTCTGCCAATTATGTGACATTTGGTAAAATTAAAACCAAATTTCTAATACATTTGCTGTGTATTCCGTCGTTGAAAACGCTCGTTATTGTACAGCAAAATCGATCAATAATTTTGTCAAGCGCATAGACGATACAGATGTCGCAGTAGGGTTTACATGTTGTATGTTTTCTTTAAATATAGGAAAGCAGTTTTAACACGTGTAAATAGAAAACCAGTCAATTTATTTTCTGAAAATAAGGTCAGCTGTTCCGAGAAGCAATTACTTTCGGTTTTGAATTGCCATTCCTTCCGTTAACAAATACGAGCATTCGTAAGCAAATGCATCAGAATGAGAGTTTTATACATTAAATGATATTTTAAAGCGTAAAATTCGCCGAAATGCGTGTAATCAGCAATGTGTACACCGGTCAGTAAGACCTGTGTGAAACCACTCTAAGCATGATGGGAAACGCACTACTTTTTCAACTTAACGGCTTGAACACTGAAGTGATTTAACAATACAATTGTAAAGCGAAAAACAATCAAATTTAAACGCCGTTTGTGGGATCTACTACAGATAATGATATAATTTAATTTATTTAACTGTTCGTTTATTGTATTTGTTGAAATAGATATAATATTTGTATACATCATTGGTAAGAATGTATTTTACTGTTGAAATTGGGATATGAAACGAGTGTGTCAGGGCAGTGGCAGTGGCGAACGTGATTTGAGCACCAGACTCTCTAGGTAATTAAATAGATTACTTAAAACATGCACCAGACACTCCCTCTGACAGTCTTTCAGTGGTTTTACAAACCCAGTTTCCTTCGACACTCGTGTTATTATTTCAACCATTGTTAGTTAAAACCGAAAGTGAAAGTACATAGTTTTAAATATTTGAATAAATAGTAACACGGTCGAACTATCAATTCTATTTTCAATTTTAAGACCACTGCTAAATTAGTAAACCATTTTAATCACTCAAAAAGATATAACGTGTTTTATAAAAACAATCGCCATCCCTACGCGGACTACTTTATGTCGGAGTCTTTTTTACCCCAAATGGGGGTGAGTAACGCGTCGTACGACACAGGTCGATTTGAGAGACCGGTGTATATACATTGTGTAATCAGGAACTTTGTGACCCTCGATACGTCAGTTCTTACCTGTGAAAAAGTTCGCGGAACCATTTAGCGGACGTCCGCCGCGATATTTGGTGACCATGTCCGCGGCGGTGATCCTCGAAATGCGGCGGATTTGTTCGCGTTTTAAGGAATGGGTAGTCCGCGACGACCTCGAGGAAAACGAGAGTTCCTCCTGGCGCGTACTGTATCTCTTCGGATATAATTTCTTTAAAAAGCAATATGATATATATTGTTGTCATCATACAAAACTTTATGTGGTTGATAACTCATAAACCATAAGGCTCAGAGTTTAGGTATTTGGTGTGTAGCATTGTCTAGTGGACCTCTAGCATGTTGGATGAAATAATGATTAGGATATAGAAAAAGAGTATGATGCACATAAAATGCTATCAAAATCCACCTGTGTTTTGTAGCGTTACGGTCCTTCTTTATTTCTAAATAGACAGTTTGTGTAGGAAATTTCTCTCCTAAGCCATATCTAAGCACTGGTTGGTTAGATTTTAATGACACTTGGCAGTAATATATATATCAAAGAGGGCATGATGAGTATTAAATGCCATCAAAATCCCCTCTTGTGTAATGGAGTTATGGCCGTGTATTACCTTTAAAGACCACATTTTAGACCAAAATTTGCCATTGTTTTGCTGCTTTTTGAAAATCAATGAAATAGTGAAAAGGCTAAAAAGCATTTTGTTTTCACTCCCTGTTTTTGTATTTATTTATATTATACCCCCACCAAACATAGTTGTCAGGGGGGGGGGGGGGGGGGGGGGGGAGTAATATAAGAATCACTTTGTTCTGTCCAATCTCAGGAACCAGTAGAGATATTTACTTGAAACTTGAAATATCAATGCACTATCACATTGCAACTGTGTGCGTGCCAAGTTTGATAACTCTGATAGTTTGACATAATTAAGCCCCTTTTTAACTGAGGAAATATCCCAAAATTTTCATTTTTCTGGAATATCTCTGGAACCAGTATTGATTATTATGAGCCTGAAGCTTAAAATATTAATGCAGCATCACAGTGCAGCTCCAGGTGTCAAGATGGATAACTCTGATATTTAATTTGACATAAATAAGCCCCTTTTTCACTAAGAAAATATCCTAAAATTTGCATTTTTCTGGAATATCCCTGGAACCAGTATTGATACGAACTTGAAGCTTAAAATATTAATGCATCATCACAGTGCAGCTCCATGTGTCAAGATCAATAATTTTGGTATTCAATTTGACATGATTAAGCCCCCTTTTCACCTAGAAAATATCCTAAAATTTACATTTTTCTGGAATGTCTTTGGAAGCAATATGGATAATAACTTGAAACTTTAAATATATATGAAAGAAGATAGGCAATCTATTTGTGCCAAGTTATAATGCTCCTTTTTCACTGAAACCAGTACTTATTTTAACTTAAATATTATTTACTTTAAGAAAATCTTTAAATTTACATTTACTAAAATATCTCTGAAACCTAAACAGGTATTAACTTGAAGCTTAAAATGTGTATGGAGGGTCACAGGCCAACACAGCAGGACAAGTTCTACAACTCTTCATTGCATATTGACAAAGTTATATCCCTTTTTTACTTAGAAAATGTTCTGAAATTTTACATTAAAACTTGAATAGTTGACATTTTATCCTAGAAACTTTCGCAGATGCGTTCATACAACGGTGATCATGGAACCTTCAATGTGACATGTTCATGTCATTCTAGGAAAAACAACATAATGGTCCCCAAGTAAAAGAATACATGTGCACTAATTGAGACAACAATGTGGGGAACAAAATAAAATAGAGTTTAAAAAAAGGGATCAGAGGTTATGAAGCCTGAATATTACAGACAACTGTAAAGAAGACCACATATTACTAACATGTCCTTTTATATGCCCAAAGGGGTCATATTATGTTATGGTCCAGGGAGTCTGTCCATCCGTTAGCAATTGGGTTTCTGGAGGATAACTTGAGTACTCTTTGGCCTACAGTCTTTTACCCTCATGTGATTCTGGCCCACATTGAATGGATTACCCCTATTCAGGTTTTGGAGTCATAAGCTCAAAGGTCAAGGTGTAGTAGTTATTTTACCTGAAACTTGAGCATAATTTATCTTTAACATCAGATTGAATTATTCATGATTTACCTTTCATGATTATTTTTGTGAATGAAGGGGGTGTTTTTATTGTGTTGCTTTTTAATAGAAAACACCTTTTTAAGGGTGGAATAATGGTATTTTTGTTTATTTCTTTCAATTTTTAAAAATTATTTTGTTGTTACCAAATAAATCAATAAATTTGATAATTTAGCATTAATTGCAAGCCTCATTTTACTAAAAACAGATAATTGTAATTCTGATTATGTACTTTAAACAAATGATGCATCCTCATTACAAAACATTTTAGTAATGTTTTGACATCATTTCTCTCAAAACGATGTCATTTGCATGGGTACTTGCTTAAAATCTAGTAATATACCCCAGTTTCCAACAAATAACAGCTAAACATTGGTGCTGCTGTGCGGTTTTCTTTTTTTAGAAGAAAACAGCTTGATCATTTTGTTGATTTTTTTTCTCAAATAATATCAAGAGGCTTTGTCTTAAAAAAATACCAACTTGATATGCCCATCTGTAGGTGCTTCCATGACACACAACAACATTGTTTAAACTTTGCAGTTTTTCCATAATTCAGGAAATTCATTTTTGTAATAGTATATATAAAGCATTCTGAAAACAACTGTTTCATCTAAAAATGTTTTATATCAACAGCAGCTGCAGTTGAAATAGGAGGCACATGTACAGCTGCCACAGATTGTACTGATACCAATGCTGACTGTACTGGAGGTTTATGTGTCTGTAAATCTGGATATTCTAATGTAGGAGAAACATGCACTGCTGATGGTAAGCTGGGTTTTTTTCTCACTTTTGTTTGGAATAATCAATATTGATACAAATTTAGGCTTACTTTGTGTTTCTGGTGCAAGTAACTTGTATTACTTCATAATGAACGTAACTGAAATATTGTACACTTCCTTATTATACATGCTCACAAAAAGGTGTCATCTTTATCTGTTTTTGGTCAACAGTGTTAGCAGGATCATTACATATTATCTTAGGAATGAACATTTCAAGTGTAAAACAGATTGTAACAAAGTAGATAATACTCTCTGAAAATAACTGTTTTTTCAAATTATGTGTATATTTACAGTGGCTTACTTTGGTTTGTGTTTCAGGTGCAGGTAACATGTATTATTAGTCCCCTCCATCCGTCCGTCTGTCTGTCAGTCTGCCCGTCCATCACAAAAACTGGATCCCGTGATAATGCTAAAAGTACTAAAAATATTTTAATGAAACTTGAAATATGGATAGATGGCAGTCTGAAGATTATGCACGTCTTTTTTTTTCTTCATATGTTGAAAATTTTGGTGGCTATAGCAACAAATATACTTAAAATATGGCAAATATAACAATATATGTGATAACTCAAAAAGTTCTAAGAATAATTAAATATGGATAGGTGATAGTATGGAAATAATGCACCTCAAGGTTCACAACTCTAGCACCAAAATTATTAGATTTATCCCCCCTTGAACTTAGAATTTTCATGAAAAAATGGGATTTTTAACCAGGTTTTCAACGAAAACTGGTTATTGAAATGCTGAAGTCGGCGGGCGGGTGGGCGTCAACTTTTGGTTTCCGCTCAATAACTTGAGTTAACTTTGGCCTATTGATGCCAAACTTGGTATATGGGTAGCTTATATTAAGAGGCAGCTTGGGATTGCTACCCAGGTGTCTGTGATCAAGGTCACTTGCTTACAATAGAATTTTCAGCTTCTACTCAATAACTTCAGCACACTTTGACCTATTGATACTCAACTTGGCATGTGTGTAGCTTACATGAAAATACAGCCTGGCATTGCTACTCAGGTATCTGATTTATTTTTATTTTGAACTATTGAAACCAACTTTCTGTGTTGGTACCAAAATAACAGCACCATTTTTACTTCACTGCCATATTTCTTCCTAATTCCTGTCACATCAATACTTGATCGTTGAAAACCTGGTTTTCGTCGCATTGCAGCGCTTCTTGTTTGTATATAACTTCATTATTTCTTAATGTATCTACTTCAAACTTTAAATATTGGTTACTTATTATCACCCACATCATATGTGACAAGGTTCATAATTCTAGCACCTAAATTGTCAAAATTATCATCCTTGAACTTTGCATTTTTTCTTCCTATGTTGAAAAATTTGGTACATTTGTCCTTCACTAAAAACAGTATCCAGAGATCAATTTTGAAGTACTTGGAACTTTTCCAAAAAATTTACTGAGAATAAAGTAAAGTTGAAACATAAGTTAAACATAGTGATCCTGAGAAAATTTAAACATTAGGAACTAGTTTTTCACGGATTTTCAACAGAGGTCAAGGTCAGATGATAGTTGGAACTTAGTACTTAAGATTATGTGCAACTTGTTCCAACTGGGCTACCATCCTGTGACAAGGCAGTGTGGGGTATTAGTCACCATCTGTGACGAAATTCTAGTATTCTAGTTTTTTAGTCCCCTACCAGTTTTTTAGTCCCCTACGGTAATGAAAATAACAAATATATTTTACACTACCCCACTTTTTTATATGATATATGCATGCAAAACAAGGAACTTAATGTCCTCTTTATCTGTTTTTGGTCAACAGTCTTTGCAGGATCCCTGCATGTTGTTTTAGGAATGAACATTTCAAGTGTAAAAAGATTGACTGTGTTACAAAGTAGATAATACTCTCTGAAAATTACTGTTTTTTCAAATTATGTGTATATTTACATTGGCTTCAGGTGCATTAGGAGGCAGGTGTACAACTGCTACAGATTGTTTTGATGCCAATGCTGACTGTCCTGGAAGTATATGTGTCTGTAAGTCCGGATATTCTAATGTAGGAGGAACATGCACTGAGGGTAAGCATTTTTTTTAACCAGGTTTTCAATTTTGAAAATCCTGGTTATTAGATTGGGGTATGGCGGGCGGATGGGCGGATGGGCGGATGGGCGGATGGGCGTCAAACGAAATTGTGTCCGCTCTGTAACTCTTCAACCCTTTGAAGAATTTTGATGAAACTTCAGACAAATGTTTACCACATCAAGATGACGTGCAGAACGCATGTTCCGCATGGCTGGCTCCAAGGTCAAGGTCACAGTGACATTAACATTGAAAATCCTGTCCGCTCTGTAACTCTTCAACCCTTTGAAGAATTTTGATGAAACTTCAGACAAATGTTTACCACATCAAGATGACGTGCAGAACGCATGTTCCGCATGGCTGGCTCCAAGGTCAAGGTCACAGTGACATTAACATTGAAAATCCTGTCCGCTCTGTAACTCTTCAACCCTTTGAAGAATTTTGATGAAACTTCAGACAAATGTTTACCACATCAAGATGACGTGCAGAACGCATGTTCCGCATGGCTGGCTCCAAGGTCAAGGTCACAGTGACATTAACATTGAAAATCCTGTCCGCTCTGTAACTCTTCAACCCTTTGAAGAATTTTGATGAAACTTCAGACAAATGTTTACCACATCAAGATGACGTGCAGAACGCATGTTCCGCATGGCTGGCTCCAAGGTCAAGGTCACAGTGACATTAACATTGAAAATCCTGTCCGCTCTGTAACTCTTCAACCCTTTGAAGAATTTTGATGAAACTTCAGACAAATGTTTACCACATCAAGATGACGTGCAGAACGCATGTTCCGCATGGCTGGCTCCAAGGTCAAGGTCACAGTGACATTAACATTGAAAATCCTGTCCGCTCTGTAACTCTTCAACCCTTTGAAGAATTTTGATGAAACTTCAGACAAATGTTTACCACATCAAGATGACGTGCAGAACGCATGTTCATTCCAAAATTCATACTATAGTATAGAATCAGAACAACATTTTTGAAAACCTGGTTTCGTGGCATTGCCATGTTTCTTGTTTTCACTTTTGTTTGGAATAATCAATATTGATAAAAACTGAAGACTTACTTTATGTACTTATGTTGTTTAAGAAATGATCATTTCAGGTGTAAAGAGAGTGACAGTGTTACAAATCAAAGTAGATAATACACCTGAAACAACTGTTTCTTCAAATTATGTTTATATTAACAGTGGCTGCAGGTGAATTAGGAGCCAGCTGTACAAGTGCTACAGATTGTACAGATACCAATGCTGAGTGTCCTGGAAATGTGTGTGCCTGTAAGTCTGGATATTCTGATGTAGGAGGAACATGCACTGCTGACGGTAAGCTATTATTTTACCTTCATTTTGAATATTGGTACCAACATGAGACTGACTTTGTGTTTCTGGTGCAGAACACCTTCTTTTTCATAATGAACGTAACAGAAATATTGTACACTTCCGCACTTTCTTTGTTATGATTCATGCATGCAAAACTAGGAACTTCATGTCCTCTTTATCTGTTTTTGGTCAACAGTGTTTGCAGGATCCCTGCATGTTGTTTTAGGAATGACCATTTCAAATGTTAAGAGATTGACTGTGTTACAAAGTAGATAATACTCTCTGAAAATAACTGGTTTTTTCAAATTATGTGTATATTTACAGCTGCTTACTTTGGTTTTTGTTTATGGTGTAGGTAACATGTATTATTTTGTAATGAAAATAACAAATATATTTTACACTTCCCCACTTTGTTATATGATATATGCATGCAAAACAAGGAACTTTATGTCCTCTTTATCTGTTTTTGGTCAACAGTGTTTGCAGGATCCCTGCATGTTGTTTTAGGAATGTTCTTTTCAAATGTAAAGAGAATGACTGTGTTACAAAGTACAGCGCCGGATCATATTATTATAAACAAAATGGCGACCGCGCTGTGCGCTGTAAAAGTTGTTCACCTTTGACCTTTGATACAAATAAACTTGCTTTTAATAATTAAAAATGTGTGATGACATAGGCAATGTGATTGAATTGAAATGACATAATCGATAATTTCTTGGAAAATTTGTTTGTTTTTGTTAATTTTTAGCTCGACTTTTTTTGAATAAAAAAAATGAGTTATTGTCATAGTCATGGTGTCATTGCCGTTGCCGTAGCTGTCCCAAAACTTTAACATTGATCATAATTTTTTTATTCCTTGGTGGATTATCTTCATACTTGGACACAACAACCCTTTGGACAAGACCTTCAAGATGACCAGACTAAACTTGACCTTGACTCTTAAATGACCTTCAAATTCAAGGTCAAAATATTGAATTTTGCTAAAATTGACCATAACTTTATCATTAGTTGGTGGATTCTCTTCATGCTTGGACACAACAACCCTTTGGACAAGACCTTCAAGTAACCAGACTAAACTTCACCTTGACTCATAAATGATTTTCACCTTCAAGGTCAAATTATTGAATTTTTCTAAAATTTGCCATAACTTAATTATTAATAGTGGATTGTCTTCATACTTGGACACAACAACCCTTTGGACAAGACCTTCAAGATGACCAGACTAAACTTGACCTTGACTCTTAAATGACCTTCAAATTCAAGGTCAAAATATTGAATTTTGCTAAAATTGACCATAACTTTATCATTAGTAGGTGGATTCTCTTCATGCTTGGACACAACAACCCTTTGGACAAGACCTTCAAGTAACCAGACTAAACTTGACCTTGACTCATAAATGACCTTCACCTTCAAGATCAAATTATTGAATTTTTCTAAAATTTGCCATAACTTAATTATTAATAGTGGATTGTCTTCATACTTGGACACAACAACCCTTTGGACAAGATCTTCAAGTGAACCAGACTCAACTTGACCTTGACTCATAAATAACCTTCACCTTCAAAGTCAAATTATTAAATTTTGCTAAAATTGTCCATAACTTTAGTATTTATAGTTGGATTTGATTTATACTTGGACAAAACAACACTTATGACAAAACTAACATGGTGAATAATTCAGATATGACAATGACCTTAAAATGACCTTGACCGTCAAGGTCAGATCATTGAATTTTGCTTTAATTGTCATAACTTTCTCATTTATTTATAGATTTGATTCATATTTGGACTAAACAATACTTATGACAAATCTGACATTATGATTATTTCAAGTTTGACCTTGACTTTTAAATGACCTTAACAGTCAAGGTCTAATCATTGAATTTTGTTAAAACTGGCCATAATTTTGTTATTTATGGTTGGATTTGAAGCAGACTTCGACTAAACAACACTTAGTCGACTAGATAAATTATTCAAGTTTGACCTTAACCTTAAAATTACAATGACCTTCAAGGTCAGATGATTGAATTTTGCTTAAATTGTCATAACTTTCTCTTTTATTTATAGATTTGATTCATATTTGGACTAAACAACACTTGTGACAAATCTGACATTATGATTCTTTTAGGTTTGACCTTGACCTATAAAGGACCTTGACAGTCAAGGTCAAATTATTGAATTTTGCTTCAATTTGCCATAACTTTGTCATTTAATATAGGAATTGATTCAAACAACACTTGTGACAAAACTGACATGTTGAATAACTCAAGTGTGACCATGACCTAAAAATGACCTTGACCGTCAAGGTCAGATGTTTGAATTTTGCTTAAATTGTCATAACTTTGTCATTTATTGATGGATTTGATTTATACTTGGACAAAACAATACTTTTGACAAATCTGACATTTTGATTCCAGTTTGACCTTGACCGAAAAAATGACATTGACTAGCAAGATCAAATTATTGAATTTTGCTAAGATTGGTCATAACTGTGAAATTTATGGTTAGACTTGATTCATACCTGGACAAAACAACACTTTTGACAAAACTTACATGTTGAATAATTCAGGTATGACCTTTACTGTAAAAAGACCTTGACAGTCAAAGCCCCATTATTGTATTTTGCTTGAATTGTCCCAACTGTTGTTTATTTATGGATTTGATTTATACTTTGATAAAACAACAAAACCGACATTTTGATTTATTTTAAGTATGACCTTGACGTTTAGATGACCTTGACATTTAAGCTGAAGTTATTGAATTTTGCTTAAATAGCCAAATATTTGTTATTTATGGTTTGATTTGATTTATACTGGGACAAAACAACACTTATGACAAAACTGACACATTGAATTATTCAGCTGTGACCTTGACCTTCAAATGACCCTGACTATCAAGGTCAAATTATTGAATTTTGCTAATATTGGCCATACCTCATTTTTAGTTCTTTTTTATTAATACTTGGACAAAACAATGCTCATGACAAAACCTACATGATATTATTATTCAAGTATGACCTCAACCTTTAAATGACCTTTACAGTCAAGTTCGAATTATTGCATTTTGCTAAAATAGCCAAACTTTTGTTATTTATGGACAGATTTGATCTATACAGGGACAAAACAACACTGAGAATAAAACAAACCTGTTGATCAATTCAAGCATTACCTTGACCTTTAAATGACCTTGACATTACTAATAACTTGGCTATATCTTTGTTGTTAATGGATGTAGTGTCTTCATGCTTGGACATAACTACCTTTTAGACAATACCTCCAAAGAAGGTTAAACTGAACTTGACCTTGACCTTTAAGGTCAAACTTCTGAATGTTGCTAAAATTGGCCATAACTTTGTTATGTATAATTATATTTCCAAATGATGTTTCATTTGAAATCCCTTCACCACAATGTGCTTCCTCTGATGTGTTTGCCTTTGGAAATGGGAAAAAGTCAAGCGTGGCCCCCGCTTGCGGTGACTCTTGTTTGTGTTTGTTTTAGTGATTGGAAAATCTAAAGATTTAAGTTCTAGTATTAAAAATTTAATTGTGGATAAATATCTTAGTGGTAAGAAATATTCAGAAATTGCTCAACAGTTAAACCTAAATAGGTGTTCAGTTTTTGCTGTGTTAAAACGTTTTGAACAAAGGGGAAATACTGAAAACAACCAAAGAACAGGAAGGAAGAAAAAACTTGATGCTCGTGATGTGAGGAAACTTTTAAGGTTAGTTAAGGAAAATCGTAGTTAACCCTTATCTAAAATTACTGCTATATTTAATCAACATAGTCTGAGTGTACTGTTCCTGCAGTGACAGTGAAAAGTGTTTTGTATAGGAATAAATATCATAGAAGGGTTGTTCGTAAAAATATACGCATAAGAAAGGCAAATTTGAAAAATTGATTGGCATGGGCAAGAAGGAAACGACACTGGAATGTTGATAGAGACTGGAGTAAAGTGATATTTTCTGATGAATGCAAGGTTATCATTGGGGAGAACAGTCGTGCGTATGTATGGCAACAGTCTGGTGAAGAGTGGCGACCTGACTGTTTGACCCCGGCTGCCCACCAAAGGTCAGTCTTATGATTTGGGGTTGCATTGCCTGGGTGGGCATAGGAACAATTTCTGTTGTTCGTGGGAATATCAATGTACAATCATATATAGATATCGTTGATAATCATATTTGGCCAGTTGTTGCCAGACATTTCTCGTCCAGACCTTACATCTTCCAAGACGACAATGCGCCAGTACACAGGGCACGTATCGTGACACAATATAAACAAAGAAATGGCATTCCCAGAATTTTATGGCCTGCCCAATCCCCAGATGTTAATATCATTGAAAACTGTAAGTGGTAGTTAAAAACACTACTTAGGAAACGTGTACACAAAATGCAAAGTGAACAGGACCTTGAACTTGAGATCAGGAATATCTGGACTAAGATTCCTCTTCACTATATCAGGAGCTTGTACCAATCACTTCCTAGGCGAATGATGAAGATAATAAGGGCAAATTTTTACATCACTAAATAGTAAGGTAAAAAAAATGGTTTGACTTTGTTGTTATGGTGTTTTAAACTTTAAACCAATACGTTATTTCTTATGACGTTACGTCAATGTTGCCATTTTGTTTATAATAATATGATCCGGCGCTGTAGATAATACTCTCTGAAAATAATTGTTTTTAGCTCACCTGAGCCTTTGGCTCATGGTGAGCTATTGTGACCAGTCTTTGTCTGGCGTCCAGCGTCCGTCAACAATTTCATTCAAACGACATTTCCTCTGAAACCTTTGGGCCAAATTTGATGAAACTTGCCTGGGATGTTCCTTGCATGAAGCTCTACCAAAGTTGTTCAAAGAATTCAATTCCATCAAGAACTTTAGTTGCTATGGCAACTTAAAGGAAAACATTTGAAAATCTTCTTGTCCGAAACCACAAGGCCCAGAGCCTTAAGAATTGGTATGTAGCATTTTCTAGTGGACCTCTATCAAATTTGTTCAAATTTGGCCCCACCCCGAGGGTTAATAGATTTTACATAGGCTTATATAGTGAAACTTTAAAAATATTCTTCTCTGAAACCACATTAGGCCCTGAGCCTTAAGATTTGGTATGGGACATTGTCTAGTGAACCTCTACTAAGTTTGTTCAAATTATGCCCCTTGGGTCAAATTTGGCCCCGCCCAGAGGGTCAACTGATTTAAAACCCCAATTACACAGAGGCATCGGTTATTGATCGGTAGTTTTTTTAGCCAGATTGTGGAGTGAACCGATGACAACGTATTTAACACCGATATCACCTATTGGTCACCTGTTTTCCACCTATCAACTGCTATTGGGGAAAGATAAGTTTTATCAGTGAAAAATTACCGATTGGGATTTTTAAACATGTTTAAAATTCTCGATCGGTGAAAATATAAAACAAATAACCGATTGACAACCTGTCGACAACCGATATCACCGATGGGCCACCGATAAGCAACTGATCAACTAATACTTACCACCGACAGAAAAAGGATGAGAATTAAAATGTGGGATTTCGTCGGTTTTGATCGGTGGTTAATAGGGATTCAATCTGTTATCAATCGATTGCCGCCATCGTGTCATCGGTGGGTTTAAATTTGTAAGTGGCCAATCGGTATTCATTAGTACTCATCGGCTGTTGATCGCTTGCCGGACGCGTTTGATCGGTGACCAGTCTGATTTCGTGATTGGTCAATCGGTGGCTAGTCGGAGACAGGGCGGCGTTCGATTGGTGATGTCGGGTGCTGCTCAGTATTATATAGGTCTTCGCCAGTAGTTTTGCTCCAGTTTCTGCAATAGTTTAATCCACGTCACATTAGACTGAGATTCTCTGACAATTCTGTGAGACGTTTTGTTGTTTTACCGATGGCCGTTTACACAGAAAACCAGATATAAAATCACGCATGACAACCGATCATAACAGCGAGTAAATTCAAAATTAAATGACCGATTGGGGACCGACCTTCTGTGTAACTGGCCCATAACTTAGTGAAACTTTAAAAATCTTCTTGCCTGAAACCACAAGGCCCTGAGCCTTAAGATTTGGTATGTAGCAATGTTGTTTGGACCTCTACCAAGTTTATTCAAATTAAGCCCCTCGGGTCAAATTTGGCCCCTACCCGGGGGTCAATGGATTGAACATAGGCTTATATAGTAAAACTTTAAAAATCTTCTTGTCTGAAACCACAGGGCCCCAAGATCTAAGATTTGGTATGTAGCATTGTCTTGTGGACCTCTACAAAGTTTGATTATATTATGCCCCTGGGGTCAAATTTGGCCCTGCCCCGGGGGTCAACTTATTTACATAGGGAAAACTTTGAAAATCTTCTTGTTTGTATAAAATATGAGATCTTTGAATATCTTCAGTTAGAAAATGTAATGTTGCATCTGATGTTTGCTTAACGGTAGATCCTCAGGCAAAGTACTCAGGTGAGCAATCCAGGGCCAGCCCTCTTGTTTCAAATTATGTGTTTATTTACATCGGCTGCAGGTGCATTAGGAAGCAGCTGTACAACTGCTACAGATTGTTCTGATACCAATGCTGACTGTACTGGTGCTGTATGTGTCTGTAAGTCCGGATATTCTGCTGTAGGAGGAACATGCACTGCTGATGGTAAGTCTATTTTTCACTTTTGTTTTGAATATTGGTACAAACTTGGCACTTACTTTGGTTTGTGTTTCTGGTGCAGGTAACATGTATTATTTTGTGATGAACATAACAAATATATTTTTCACTTCCCCACTTTTTTGCTTTTCTCATCAGTCTTTGTCATCGTCCATCCGTCCGTCGTCAACTTTTCATTCAAGTGACATCTCTTCTGAAACAAAAGGGCCAAATTGAATGAAACTTGTCTGGGATGTTCCTTGCATGAAGCTCTACCAAGATTGTTCAATTGGTTCTGGTTAATTGCATTTCTGGTTCACTGGAGCTAAAATTAGATTTTAAAAGTTGGATCTTTAAAAATCTTCTTCACCGAAACCTCAAGGTCTGGAGCTTAGATATTTGGTGTGTAGCATTGTCCAGTGGACCTATACTAAATTTGTTCAAATCATAGCCACTGGGTCAAAATAGGCCCTGTCCTGGGGGTCACTTGTTTACAAAGAGTTATATAGGAAAAAGTTTAAGAAGTCTTCACATCAGAAACCAAAAGGCATAGAGCTTAAATACTTTGTATGTAGCATTGTCAAGAGGCCCTCTACCAAGTTTGTTCAAATCATTGCCCCTGGGTCAAAAATGGCCCCGTCCCAGTGGTCACATGTTTTACATAGAGTTATATAGGAAAAACTTCAAAAATCTTCTTTTCAGAGACCACAAGGCCTAGAGTTAAGATATTTTGTGTACAGCATTGTCTACTGGACCTCTACCAAGTTTGTTCAAATCCTAGCCCCTGGGTAAATAAAGGCCCTGCCCCAGTGGTCACATGTTTTACATATAGTTATATTGGCAAAGTTTTAAAAATCTTCTTGTCAGAAACCACAAGGCCTAGAGTTAAGATATTTGGTGTGCAGCATTGTCTAGTGGATCTCTACCAAGTTTGTTCAAATCATGAACCTGGGGTCAAAACAGGCCCAACCTGGGAGGGTCATTTGATTTTACACAAGGATTTATAAAGGGAAAACTTAAAAAATCTGCTGCTCTGAAACACCTTCAATTGTTTGTTGTTATGTCTCCCCCCAACCCTGCCCTTCTGATGGAGATATTTTGTTTTTGCCTTGTCCATGGGTGTCTGTTTGCCTGTCTGTCTTTCACACTTCGTTTCCTTTCAATAACTTGAGTACCAGTTGACCCAAAGCCATCAAACTTCACAGGGTTATTGCCCTTATTGAGTACAAAAAAATCCCTTTTATGTTTTGGGTCAGTAGGTCAAAGATCAAGGTCAGAAGGACCTAAGAGTGACAACCGTTTTCACTCAATAACAGGATTACCATTTCACCTAGAGCCTCCAAACTTCACAGGATGGTTGCTTTTACTAAATAGAAGAACCATATTGTTTTTGGGGCTAGTATGTCAAAGGTCAGGGTCACAGGGACCTGTAGAGTGAAAACTATTTCTGCAAAGTAACTGTAGTACCATTACACCCAGAGCCTTCAAACTTTAAAGGATAATTGTTATAGAAGAACCCTATTGTTTTTAGGGTCCATAGGTCAAAGGTTAAGTTCAGTGAAAACTGTTTCTGCTCAGTAACTGGAGTACCATTTTACCCAGGGCCTTCAAACTGCATAGGATGATTGTCTTTACTCAGTAAAAGAACCAAATCATTTTTGAGGTCAGTAGGTCAAAACTCAAGGTCACAGGGACCTGTAGAGTGAAAACTATTTCTTCTCAGTAACTGGAGTATCATTATACCCAGAACCTTCAAACTTTATAGAGTAATTATATTAGAAGAACCCTATTGTTTTTGGGGTCTGTAGGTCAAAGGTCAAAGTCACTGGGACCTGTAGAGTAAAACTATTTCTGCTAAAAAATTTGAGTACCATTACACCGTCAAAACTCAAGGTCACAGGGACCTGTAGAGTGAAAACTATTTCTTCTCAGTAACTGGAGTATCATTATACCCAAAACCTTCAAACTTTATAGAGTAATTATATTAGAAGAACCCTATTGTTTTTGGGGTCTGTAGGTCAAAGGTCAAAGTCACTGGGACCTGTAGAGTAAAACTATTTCTGCTAAAAAATTTGAGTACCATTACACCCAGAGTCTTTTAACTTATTGCAAACTTATTCAAACTTGCACCCATTTGTAACATGAGCAATGAGACTCAGGTGAGTGATTTAGGGCCATCATGGCCCTCTTGTTTATATGATATATATGTCGTTTGGACCTCTACCAAGTTTGTTCAAATTAAGCCCCTGGGGTCAAATTTGGCCCCTACCCGGGGGTCAATGGATTGAACATAGGCTTATATAGTAAAACTTTAAAAATCTTCTTGTCTGAAACCACAGGGCCCCGAGATCTAAGATTTTGTATGTAGCATTGTCTTGTGGACCTCTACAAAGTTTGTTCATATTATGCCCCTGGGGTCAAATTTGGCCCTGCCCCGGGGGTCAACTTTTTTACATAGAGAAAACTTTGAAAATCTTCTTGTTTGTATAAAATATGAGATCTTTGAATATCTTCAGTTAGAAAATGTAATGTTGCATCTGATGTTTGCTTAACGGTAGATCCTCAGGCAAAGTACTCAGGTGAGCGATCCAGGGCCATCATGGCTGCCTCTTGTTTCAAATTATGTGTTTATTTACATCAGCTGCAGGTGCATTAGGAGGCAGCTGTACAACTGCTACAGATTGTTCTGATACCAATGCTGACTGTACTGAAGCTGTATGTGTCTGTAAGTCCGGATATTCTGCTGTAGGAGGAACATGCACTGCTGATGGTAAGTTTATTTTTCACTTTTGTTTTGAATATTGGTACAAACTTCGCACTTACTTACCTGTAGAATGAAAACTATTTCTGCAAAGTAACTGTAGTACCATTACACCCAGAGCCTTCAAACTTTAAAGGATAATTGTTATAGAAGAACCCTATTGTTTTTAGGGTCCATAGGTCAAAGGTTAAGTTCAGTGAAAACTGTTTCTGCTCAGTAACAGGAGTATCATTTTACCCAGGGCCTTCAAACTTCATAGGATGATTGTCTTTACTCAGTAAAAGAACCAAATCATTTTTGGGGTCAGTAGGTCAAAAGTCAAGGTCACAGAGACCTGTAGAGTGAAAACTAGTGATTTCCCCCCATGTAATGCATAAAAAGATTTTTCTCCATTGTTTTTGTTTATTTTTTTGTTTTAGGCAAGTAACGGTCTAAAATGTCAGCTTTACATCAGTTATTACATTCCAAAGCATGCATCGCAATCTTTGCTTGTTAATTGAATAAAAATAACAATATTTACATTGAATACCAAAAATGCAAAAAGTGCGCCAAACGTTATAACAACGTAATATACGTCACATTGGTAAAATGACGTCATGAGCTATCTCGAGTGGTCATTCTTTGTATATATGTTTAATATATAGCATTTTTGACGCAATATTTTGTTCTAAGTTGTGATTTCAAAGAGTATGAGTCTAGAAAATTGTTATCGATGCAGTGGTAACTGTGATGCTAAACTAAACAAAAACGGAAACCGCATTATTAGCCAAATACCCTCACTTTCGCATGTGGTGTGTAAATTGTAACGGCAAAGAACCGAATGTCCACAACTAAAGGATGATGAACACAAAATATAGTTCTAATTTCTTTCGTGATTAGAACCAAAATAATAAATACGTTTCTATATTTTATCGGTGAATAAAAAATGGGCCGTTGTTCGGATGCTGAGAATTAAACCACTCGTGCTTCACACTCGTGATATAATTTCCTACACATCCGAACTCCGCCCATATTTTATTCACCGATAAAATATAGGAACTTATTTATTATTTCTTAAATGAAAATAACAAATATATTTTACCAGGGATTTCCCCAGGAATTTTTTTAAGCGCTAATTATCCGGACAGGTGTGGGTGCTGAAGGGGGTATCCCTGTTCTGCATGTTGAAAATTTTTGCAATTTTGGGTCAAAAATGCAGCTCTGTGGGTTGTTTTTAAGATATTTTAAAACAAATAAGTCTCTCACAGGAGAACAATTTCTTAACTTTAAAATATTAAAGCAATATGTATCATAGTTTGCAACATCTGTCCCCTGCTTTGACAGTGCACAGAAGATGGCTGGATCACATTCCTAGAACTACTCACAACAAAAAAATATTCTTTACTTTCACTCACACATCGATATCAATATGGGCCTCTTTTTTTCTCTCATTTTGGTTAAACATCACGCAGAGTTTAGACTTGGTATGATAACCCAAGCAAAACAGAACTGCCTATTTAAGCAGTTCTGAAGCAGTTTCTAAGCAGTTATGTCTTTTTTTAGTAGTTTTTAAGCAGTCCTTAGCAGTAAGGCCTCTGGCAGTTTTTGAAAACTGTTTAAATGCTTAATGAACTGCCTGACAACTGCTAAGAAAACTGCTTGCTTAACCTTATACAGTTGTGCTATTAGCAGTTCAGCCATTACTTCTATTTCTTAGCAGTCTCAGTAAAAAAGTCTAGTAGTTTCCAGTAGCAGTTCCCAACATTACTTACAGTTTATGGAGAAGAGTCAGAAATGTTTGCAGTTTAATTGATTGTATGGTTATGTCAAAATGTACATTTAAATAAAAATAATATAACGTTTATTAATTAATTAATTTAATTGTGTCCTGTCAGACTTCAAGGGTTTTGATTCTCATAAAAACAGACAATATACAGAGATATCCTACTAAGTATACAATATAAAACCATGGCATCACATGCAATGATAAACTTTTTAAATAATTTGCTATCAAAGTAAATAAATGTTTTCTAAGTGAAGAATTAAGCCAAACAAGAATGGTATGAAGTGTATAGAATCTGCAAATGACAGAAAATTATGGTCTGTTACCCTGGCTAAGTTCCTTCAAGCTTAATTGCATCAGGGTCATTCAAATAAACGTCTTGATTGCAAAATGCTGATAAGCCTTCCCAGTTGCAGGGGCCCTCTGCAGGTCATGTCTGATATTGAGGCTTATCTGTAACTAGTGTTTATCAATAATTTTCAATAGTTGATCCTACTGCAGCCCCCTAACTTCAGCTAAGATCATACCAATAAATCTTAAGCCCAGCTGTAACTGCCATTTCCTAGTTTCAAATTAAAAAGGAGTTTCAACATGCCTGTATTGTTTAGAATGTGTATGAGTGTGTAACAGATAGTGAGTATTTTATCTGCAAGAAAAAGGAGTTAACTGGATTTAAAAATGCTGAATTTAGTTTTGCTGAAGACAGATCGCTGAAATAAGAGAATTGCAGCTGAAACTTTGAAAAGAAAACTATTCATGGAGCCATCATTAATGGAAGAGGTAAATACATGAATATTTATTGTTATAAATGTTCTTTAAGTAAGATTGTACTTTGAGAAAAATGTTGAAATATCTGTGAGCTAACTATAAGTTAATCATCACCATAAACAATGATAAAATCTGAAAAATAAATTAATGATTTTTTCATTATTATATTACTTTTTTGCAGAAAATTGAAATGTGAAAACTTTAGATCAGAAAGAGAAAAATTAAGAAACACTTTTAAAGCAGTCTGGCCTTTTTTTCAGAAAACATAGGCATCAGATTAAAGGAGACCATATATGAATGAACACTGGCCATAACCAAACTTTTCAACTAAAGGAGAGGTTCCTGAGGGTGAGGCCAAGGGTTGGAAGGGTTTGTGAAAAAGTACACAAACCAGCTATATAGACCACTTGGATAAAATTACAGTTCTGAGAAGTATGTATATTACTATTGGGATCAGCAATGCATTAATACTGAAGAAGCAGTTTTAAGGATTATACACTGTCTGAACTGTATTTCTTAGCTTTCTCAAATTTGCTGTGATTAAGATTATATCATTGCAAGGGTCGAGTTTGAAACTGGAATAAAAGATAAAGACTGTGAGACAAAAGTTTTATGCTGAAATTTAGAAATTTGGTTATTATAAAGGCTGCAAATAAGCTAACAAATATATTTCTGGACTCAGTATCATTCATTTCTGACCATAAGTATCTACAGTAAATTGTCATGGTATATTACATATACAGATGTAGAACTGTCTGAAATATATATCAGCAGTTAACTGTCACTGGCTACTGGTTTCCTTCTTGCAAGACAATAACTTGAACTGCATTTATAAATGCAAAAGTGTTTCTTAGTAATAAAATGATACTTAAAATTATACTTTTTTTTCAGAATATGTGACAGTTTGTAAGAAGAACAATCATGAAGAATGACATTTCCAGGAAATATTCATAGTGCTGTGAATGAAAAATTTGTGAATGCAAAGAATGTAGAAAAGAACTAAAAGCATGATTTAATGGATAGTAAACGTGAAAATGAACATGACTAAAATTTGTATAAACTGTAAAAAGTTATTTTTAGTGATTTATGTTTCCGTTTAGCATGTGAAAAGTGAACACTTGGTGATTGTTATGTTATGTTAAGGTGAATTTGCTGCAAACTAAACCTAACCGAAATCACCAGCTCACTCTGTGTTTACCACAGCCATTAACCTCAAGGTGAATTTTTTCTGTATCTTATATGTATGTATAAGAATATTTGCTTATTCACATTAGGAATAAATTTCTGAATGTATTTACTAGTATATTGTTTCATATTCTGGTTTAGCAGTTTTTAAACAGTTTCTTAACAGTTCATTAAAACTGCCAATTGATCATGTGACATTTCTGGGTGTGTCTTTGACCATATACAGAGACAGCCAAGCAGTTCCTAGGCAGTTATTTGGAACTAATTTGCATTTTTCGGCAAAATAACTGCCTATGAACTGCTGGAAAACTGCCTACGAACTGCTCAATTACTGCTTAGAAACTGCTTTCAAACTGTGATGGCTAAAAAATGCCCTTATATCCACTATGCTACCTGCTTGCTCTCGAAGGCTAGTGAACTGCTAAGAATAAGAACTGTGAAGGCTTAAAAACTGCTATGATACTGCCTTACATTTTGACTTGGGAATGTTTACATAGATGCAAACTGGTACTTATAATCAAATCATGACCACTTATCTTAGTAAATGAACTGAATGTTGTAAGTTTGCCTTGTAAGGAGTTTCCAAGACACCGTTTTCTATAAATATTAAAATACGACGGGGTCGCGGAAATATATGACAAAGGGAATCTCGCTGTTTCATGTTTAATGAAATTAGTATTTGCTGGAATTGGTTGCTATTATTTTGTTAAGCTTGTCATAAATCTTCTTGACTTTTTCTTATAAAAAATCCGATTATTAAAACAAAAATACCGTAAAGGATTTTGGCCATTTGTTTTTTTTTTTTAATTTTTATTTTTTTTTATTTTTTTTATTTTTTTATTTTTTTTGGTACCTTGTTTGAAAGGTAATAATAACATTGATTTGTGTTTAACCTTTTACCTTTGGAATAAAGCATTAAATTATTTTGTCAAGACATTTATTTACTTGACTTATTTCAAATTCACGTGATACCGACACAAATGTACAAAATGTAATCAATTTCTATAGTAAAATGTAACCAGAGTCGTGATTGGTTGGTGTTTTCTGTTCACTTGCTGCCAGTTCTCTTCTAGGGCGGAACTTCGCGTATAATATGTGTATTTTTATGTCGGCTATCAAAAGATGTTACGGCATCATAAAACAGCAGTGTATTCGCCGGGGGCGATAATCTCCACGGGCAATACATGTGGACTAGCTTAATCCGGCTAATTGGGATGGAATTACAGGCAAGTGAAAGGGACATCCTGGCGAGTTTTTAAGTGCTACCGGAATTTTAAGCGCATCGGGTTTTTAGATTCTGAAATGTAAGTGCATCGGCACCGAGCGCCTGGGAAAATCCCTGATTTTACACTACCCCTTTTTTTTAATATGATATATGCATGCAAAACAAGGAATTTTATGTCCTCTTTATCTGTTTTTGGTCAACAGTGTTTGTAGGATCCCTGCATGTTGTTTTAGGAATGAACATTTCAAGCGTAAAAAGACTGACTGTGTTACAAAGTAGATAATACTCTCTGAAAATAACTGGTTTTTCAAATTATGTGTATATTTACATTGGCTTCAGGTGCATTAGGAGGCAGCTGTACAACTGCTACAGATTGTTCTGATACCAATGCTGACTGTACTGGAAGTAAATGTGTCTGTAAGTCCGGATATTCTAATGTAGGAGGAACATGCACTGCTGATCGTAAGTTTTTTTTTTCACTTTTGTTTTGAATATTGGTACAAACTTGGCACTTACTTTGGTTTGTGTTTCTGGTGCAGGTAACATGTATTATTTTGTAATGAAAAAAACAAATATATTTTACATTACCCCACTTTTTTTATATGATATATACATGCAAAACAAGGAACTTTATGTCCTCCTTATCTGTTTTTGGTGGAACATGCACTGCTATTGGTAAGTTTTTTTTTTTTAACCTTTGTTTGGAATATTGATTCAAACTTGACACTGACTGCCTTATATTTTGGGTGCAGATTATTCAGAGCATCCATTCAAAATAACAAAGTAGCTTTTATATGGCCTAGCTAGGCTGAAGTAACAGTAATTGGCAATCAGGTAGTAGGTGTTTGAATATCATTTATGTTTTTCTGTACATGTATATGTTACAAATTTTAGAATATTACCATTCTTTATGAATAAGATTTTAGATAAAAGTTTAATTGATGGTTTATTGGGGTTCAAGTTTTAACAGCTAAGGTCATATCCTGGTGGCTAGTCCACCTAACCAGTGTTCCTGGGTATCCGACCAGTTTACTAACCAATTTCTCCACAAGTGACTGACTACTTCCTCACCTGCTTCATAGGTGAGGGATTACTTATATAGTAGACAAGCAGACCTTTCACAAAAAATCTTACGATTTATGTTAAGATTTTGACTTACAATAATCATAAGTGAAATCTTAAATCATTTTCACAAGACCAATTATAATTAAGTTAAATTTTTTATCTTATTGTAATACATGCATTACAACAATAATTCCATTCTTAGCTACTAGAATTACATGTTGAATTCCAGTTTTCTCTCTTAATATTGTAGTACAATGTGTGTACGAAGATGTCTTTATCAGTCAATGACCTAGAAATACATTGTCTCTGTTGAAATGTAGTGTTTATCCACAAGGGCTCCTTTCTGGGCAATCGAAAGGTTTACATGTTTAACGCTGAGGAATTTCATTCATAAAATTGTGGGTCAAGAAGACAAGGACTACTTTTTCTGTTGTTGGAGTGGCTGGCTTTTCATGAGTTTAATGTCATGTTATTTGAAATTTTGCAGCCACGACTGAGCCACAAATGATAGGCCGTTATTCATTGTTTGTGTGTTTATATATATTTTAGCGCTTTGTATTGAAATAATAGGTATTTTCAGGGCCGGATCCAGAAATTTTTGACTGGGGGGGGGGGGGGGGGGGGGGGGGGTGGGCTTGGGGGAAGGTACGGAAGGGGGTGATCCCCTTCTGTAGGGGGGGTTTGGGGGGCCTCCCCCAAGAAAATTTTCTAAAAAGGTGGACTAAATGGCTCATTTTGGTGCATTTTAGGCATAAAAATATAATGAAATTTGTGTGAGAAATTAAAAGAAATATACTGGTATTTTTTTAAATGTTCAACTAAAGCAAAAAACATATGACAAGTTTTAACTTTTTTTATTTTATATTTATAAAGTCCTCTGAAAGAAATAATTTATCAATAAATTAATTTTCATAACAAATAACAACGTCATCACATTATCCAATCTCCTCGCAGTGATCACCCATTCATTCTTTGGAAAGATCTCTGCAGACACAGGTTAACCTGAGCTGGATTTCAGCTATATAAACATGTATGAACTTTTTTTAAGAATTTATTTTTTTCTCTGTTTAGTTTAGTTAGTTTTTGGATTTTTGTCAGGGGCTGATCACATGAGTGGTGAAAGTCCAGTCTTTCATTGGCTGAAGCTGTCACATGGTATACCTAGGAAAAGTATATAAGTAAGGCAAGCTGGCAGCTTCAGCATCTTATACTTTTGAACATCTAATACATTGCAATAGGTCGAGCACTGAAACAGTGAGAAATAATATTACTGGACATTATTTGAAGCAAAGTACACTATGACTTTTCTGCTTTGTTAAAGAATGATTTTGTTTAACAATTAGTTTGTGATTATTGAAGTTTAACAAGAAGTTTAAAGATGATAGATTACCATATGATTAACAATCTGAGATGTTACATTGGACTTAGAGGTATTTGTCTAAATAAAATGTAAGAATAAATGTGCGTAGAAGATCCCATTACATATACTGAGTCTCACACTGGAATGTAAGTTTTCAAATTTCGAGCTTCGGTATATTAAAAGCAGAATGATAATCTACACCTGTGTTGCTTTTGTTTGTATGAAGTACAAGAGTTGCCATGATCTACCAGCTTGTATGTGCTATCGAAAAAGGTTGGTTTGTATGCATACAGGTTATTTGTCCTAACGATGCCCCTAGTCCCTATGAGGTTAACGAGGTGCGGTAGCCATTACACATGGCCGGCAAACGATTAGCTTTGGGTGTACGTCTCATTACCATAAGGGCCTTAGACACCGTCATCCTTGACTATAAGCTCGATAAATGTGCATACCTTTGCGAGGTACCTTACATTATGATAATTCTTATTCAAGATAAAAACTTACGATACCTTTTACTTGTAAATGTAATATTTTACACTTACGAATGGGTAATATAATCGTTAGGTTAAGACAGATTTTACACTTAAGATTTTCTTATGATTTTTTGTGAAAAGAATATTTATCGAAAGATTTCTTTAACGAAAAAAAAATGTCATAAGATTTTTTGTAAAAAGGTCTGCAGACTTCCCTGGCAACCAGAACTTTGTTTTTTTTTAGGCCCCAACTGGGTAACCCCGTTTATTATATACTTATAAATGATGTATTGAGAAAAATTTATGAAATAAATTGCGTATTTTCATTTTCCGTATTTTCACTGTAAAAATTTATTTTTCACTGCAGTGAAACATATTTTCCGTATTTTCACTGGTGTCTTGCCGAATTACTTTCTTCTAAATTCAGCCAATACACTAAATTAACGTGGAATTCTTTCATAGCTTAAGGTCAAAAATGAGAAAAGTATATAATAAACAGAAAATTCAAGTTTTTACTATAAATACTTGATTTATTTTCATCTCCTGATATGAAAATTATCATATTTCACTCGTGGCTATCGCCACTCATGAAATATTTATTTTCCTAACACTTGCTGAAAATAAATCCCATATTTATAGAAAAAACTTGAATATTCTCTATTTATTCACCCCGTAATAGGTATGAGAGGGTCAGGGTCATCCCCATCATTATGTGACCTTACATCCCTTGTTTTACATCATAAAATTATACACATCAATCACTTGATTACAAAAAATGATAACAACACATTGTGTTTGATTACAATAATATATTATGCAAAAGAATAATAATTTTAAACTTAATATATGAGATGAAGTAAATTGTATTCATTATGTCGGTGTAGTTTATTCAAATAAGGATCTTACAATTAGCCATCTATCATTTTCATCTTTGGTTAAATTTGTATTTTTGTAAATATTCCATGCTAACTTAAGACTATTTTTAAACCAGTACATGTAGGTAGCAATTTTTTTCTCTTAAACAAATATATGTATCATCAATTCTAAAAACAAAATATCATATTGAAAATCATTTGTTTCTGAACCTAAAATAAATGATTTAAAACAGAAAAAATCATCAAAATTATTTACATTAGCTTTCAGATATTGAAATAGAGGTTGAATTTTTTGACATTTCCAGAATAAATGTAACAGTGTTTCTCCCTGACTGTTACAAAAAGTACACATTTTACTATTAACAATTTTCATTTTAAACAAAAGTGAGTTAGTTGATAAAATTCTATGAATAATTCTTGTCTGGAACCACTGAATATATTTATGAGTCTTTGGTACAGTTGAATACATTACTATATATTAAATGCCAAATAATGTGATTATCTATAAAACATGTGTTCCATTTTTCTTGGCTTATTGGTATATCTGTATTTTTACCGATAACTATAGTTTCATAAACACATTTCTTATTGTTATTTGTAATTAAAATAGGTTTGACATAACAGCTAATAATAGGATACTGAACATTAAGCAAGTCATTACAAATAGGAATATTATGCTTTTGCATGTAGAATTTTATAAATTGTTTTAAATTATGATATTGCAAAAAGTTAACTTTTTTGGTTACCTGTTCTAAATAATTTAGGTCTACAAAATCACCTTGTTGATAAAGAATATCCTTAACAAATCTGATTCCTTTATCATACAAAGTTTGAATGTAAATATATCTATTTCCTGCTAACAATTTATGGTTGTAAAGTAATGGCATATGTAACACTTGTTCTATACTAACAGTACAAAGTTTATCTACAAAGACCATATAAGCTTTTAAGACATCATGATCAATCCAGAAAGCATTTTTAATCTTACCAATAATCAATTTACAAAACAGTTTCCCAGTGTTAAAAACTTTATCAATATTTAACAATGAGTTCAAAAGCTTATAACATTTACTTTTGCTATTACTAACATATATTCTAAACCATTTTATCTTTAAACAATGTATATAACTACAGATATCAACCATATTCAAGCCACCTTCTTTGTATGTTTTGATAATAACTGATTGTTTAATTTTTGCCATGCTTTCCCATATAAAATCATAAAATAAATCATTCAGTGTTTTTCAAAAATACAGTATTAAGTGTTGGCAAGCTTGTAAAACAGTGGGTAAAAAAAGGAAGCAGTATTGATTTTACAACAGTGATTTTTCCAATTGGAGTTAACATTCATTTTTTCCAGTGACTTATACTATTTTTTACTTTTTGAAGTTTTACAATAAAATTTAAGTCAATCATTTTCCCTAAATCAACATCAAATATTAAACCTAACAATTTAAACTGTGTATCGCCCCAAGTAAGTTTCCATTTTGTCTTAATTGATCTAGTACTATACTTATGAGAGCTTATCCAAATAACCTTGGTTTTGTCAAAATTTATCTTTAATCCTGAAATCTCTGTAAACCTGTTTAATAAATTTAATGCAGTTTTTAGTGATTTTTCCGAACCATCTAGCAGAAGTGATGTATCATCCGCAAATTGTGCAATTTTGTATTCTTCGCCATCTATTATTATACCTTTAACATCCTTACACTGTCTTATTTTTACTGCTAATATCTCAGCACATAAAATGAAGATATAAGGTGAAATTGGATCTCCTTGTCTACAACCTCGTCTAACTTTGAAAAATTTAGATAAATAACCATTCAAAATAACACAAGTCTCAGAGCCCGCCCGCTTAGCTCAATAGGTAGAGCCCTGGATTACTAATCCATCGGTCGTTGGTTCGACCCCTGGGCAGGGCAAAATTTCTCCGTGACAATTGTTCTCAGACATTGTGTCTTATGTTCATTTGTCTCTCACCGCTGATTCAGAGTAGATCATGTGGGAACAGTAGTCAGTCACTTGCGGAGAAATTGGCAATTACTGGTTAGTTATCCAGGAAAACCGGTTAGGTGGACTGACCGCCGAGATATAACATATGTTGAAATTGGCGTTAAACCCCAAAACAAACAAAAACACAAGTCTCAGTATTGTATAAAAACAAAGATATCCATTTCTTAAACATTGGACCAAACTGAAATAATGAAAGACATTTCTCTATAAATGTAAAAGATAAAGTATCAAAAGCTTTTTCAAAATCAATCATCATTACTAAACCTGGCATATTATTATCTTCTGTAAATTTCATAATGTCATACAATAATCTAGTATTCTCACCAATAAACCTATTCTTAACAAATCCAGTTTGATCTTTTGAAACTAAATTATCTTAAACACTTTCTAGTCTATTTGCTATACTACCTGAAGCTAATTTATAAACTACATTTAATAAAGTTATTGGTCTCCAATTTTTAGCTCACCTGAGCACGTAGTGCTCATGTGAGCTTTTAGGATCAGTGGTTGTCTGTCCGTCCGTCCATCGTCCACAATTCATTCAAATGACATCTCCTCTGAAACTACTAGGCCAAATTTAATGAAACTTAACTGCAGGGCTTTTCATCAGGAAATTGTGGGAAGAGGCTCTGGCCTTTTAAATTGGGAAATTTATGCGCAATAATTGTTCATTTTGGGAAATTTATGAGACACTTGTTTCTGCAACTGGAAATAAACACCGATTTATCTCCCCTGAAACGTAATAAAATCCAGACTTTCGGAACGTTTGACTGTTTCACTGCGCATGTTTCTACTTTTATTTACTGATAACTACATGTACTGAGTAAGAGTCTATCGGAACTTAATGGATTAGACTGGTTTTTGCGTAACACGGGTACCATGCGTTGTTCGGCTATAGTACGACAAAAAAGTCGATACCAGACAAACGCTTCTTCCGGAAATAACAAATGTAAACAAATTGATCGTTTTTTAAACTAATCTAGGGGGAATTTCTAAGATTTTGGGAAATCATGTCTTGCATTTTGGGAAGAAACTCTGCCACAATTGGAAAAAAATCTATATTTTTCAGATTGGGAAGTGGCCAAATATCAGCCTCTGTTATATAAGGATATAAAGCCCTGGCCTGGGATGTTCTTTGCATGAAGCTCTACCAAGATTGTACAAATGGGTCCGGTCCATTTCTTTGCTGGGTCACTGGAGCTAAAGACAGATTTTTAAAGTTGGATCTGTAAAAATCTTCTTCTCCGAAACCGCAAGGCCTGGAGCTTAGATATTTGGTATGAAGCATAACCTAGTGGACCTCTACCAAGTTTTTACAAATTATGACCCTGGGGTCAAAACTGACCCCACTCCAGGGGTCAGTTGATTTTACATAGATTTATATAGGGAAAACTTAAAAGTCTTCTTGTCAGAAATCAAACAGCCTAGAGTTAAGATATTTGATGTGCAGCATTGTCTGGTAGACCTCTACCAAGTTTGTTCAAATCATGGCCTCTGGGTCAAAAATGGCCCCGCCCCAGGGGTTACTTGTTTTACATAGAGTTATATAGGAAAAACTTTAAAAATCTTCTTGTCAGAAACCGTAAGGCATAGAGCTTAGATATTTGGTGTGTAGCATTGTCTAGACTAGTGGACCTCTACTAAGTTCGTTCAAATAATAGCCACTGGGTCAAAATAGGCCCTGTCCCGGGGGGTCACTTGTTTACATAGAGTTATATAGGGAAAGGTTTTAAAAATCTTCACATAAAAAACCATAAGGCTTAGAGTTCAGATATTTTGTATGTAGCATTGTCTTGAGGACCTCTACCAAGTTTGTTCAAGTCATGGACCCTAAGTCAAAAAATGGCCCCGCCCCAGGGGTCAATTGATCTACATAGAGTTATATAGGAAAAACTTTAAAAATCTTCTTGTCATAAAACTACAAGGCCTATAGAGCTAAGATATTTGGTGTGCAGCATTATCTAATGGACCTCTATCAAGTTTGTTCAAATCATGGCCCCTTGGTCAAAATAGGTCCCGCCCTAGGGGTCACATGTTTAACATAGAAATTATATAGGAAAAATTTTTAAAAAATCTTCTTTTCTGAAACCACAAGGCCCTGAGCCTTAAGATTTGATATGTAGCATTGTCTAGTAGACCTCTACCAAGTTTGTTCAAATTATGCCCCTGGGGACAAATTTAGCCCTGCCCCAGGGGTCAATTGATCTACATAGGCCTATATAGCGAAAACTTTAAAAATCTTCTTGTCTGAAACAAGGCCCTGAGCCTTAAGATTTGGTATGTAGCATTGTCTAGTGGACCTCTACCAAGTTTGTTCAAATTATACCTCTGGGGTCAAATTTGGCCCCACCCTGGGGTCATTGGTTTTACATAGGCTTATATAGGAAAAACTTCAAAAATCTTCTTGTCTGAAACCGCAAGACCCTGAGCCTTAAGATTAAGATTTGGTATGTTGCATTTTCTAGTGGAACTCTACCAAGTTTGTTCAAATTATGCCCCTGGGGTCAAATTTGGCTCCACCTCGGGGGTCAATTTATTTTGCATAGGGAAAACTTTGAAAATCTTCTTGTCTGAAACCACATGGGCCTTAGCCTTAAGATTTGGTATGTAGCATTGTCTAGTGGACCTCTACCAAGTTTGGTCAAATTATACCCCTGGGGTCTAATTTGGCCCCACCCCGAGTCATTGGTTTTACATAGGCTTATATAGTGAAAACTTTGAAAATCTTCTTGTAGAAGGAGAGGTAACATTTTCAGTCCAAATAATCTAGAAATTTGTCAGACAGGTTCTTTCTATGATTTCTAGCTCAAGTTCGAATATAGGTCATCTGGGTTCAAAAACTAGGTCACAGAGCCCAAAAATAGAAAAAAAACTTGTTAACACTCTAGAGGTTACATTTTCAATCAAAATATCCCAGAAATTTGTCAGAAAGGTTGTTTTGATGATTTCTAGCTCAAGTTTGAATATGGGTAATCTGGGGTCAAAAAGTAGGTCACATAGCCCAAATATGGAAAAACCTTGTTAACACTCTAGAGGTAACATTTTCAGTCCTAATAACCTGGAAATCTGTCAGAATGGTTGTTACAATGATTTCTAGGTTAAATTTGAATATGGGTCATGTGGAGTCAAAAACTAGGTCACAGAGCCCAAATATTGAAAAACTTTGTAAACACTCTAGAGGCTACATTTTCAGTCCTGGAAATTTGTCAGAAAGGTTGTTGTGGTGATTTCTAGCTCAAATTTGGATATGGATTATCTGGGGTCAAAAACTAGGTCACAGAGCCTAAATATCGAAAAACCTTGTTTACACTCTAGAGGCTACATTTTCAGTCCAAATAACCTGGAAATTTGTTAGAAAGATTGTTTTAATAATTTCTAGGTCAAGTTCTAATATGGGTCATCTGGGGTCAATTAACCAGGTCCATAGCAACTTTGTTAAAAGCAGTCATATTTAGGTGAGCAGTACAGGGCCATCTTTGCCCCCTTGTTTGAAAATTGCTTTGGCTTGTTTTCTTTTGAAATGCAGGTTATTGTTCCAAGTTTTTGATTTCTAGAGAAAGAATTTACATGATAAGCAAAATTGATAGCTTTTACAACAAAATGTCCTATTCTATTCCAAAAAGTTTTTAAAAAATTTGCTGTAAATCCATCAGATCCCGGGCTTTTATCATTTTTCATATTTTTTAATGTAAAAGAGACTTCATCATATGAAAGGAGACCTTCAAGGTTCAATGCTTCATCATGAGACAACTTAGTAAGGTCACAATTTCTTAATTCTTTATCAATATTGGACTCATCTGTCAAATTAACATTTTTATACAAATTTTCATAGTAACAACAAATTTGGGCCAGTATATCTTTTTGATCATGTATAAAAGTTCCATCATCTGGTTCAAGAAAAGGAATCATTTTATCTGAACAATGTGTTTTCTCTAAATTTGAAAAATAATTAGTTGGTTTTTCTCCAGATTCAATCCATTGTGACCTTGACCTAATCATAGCACTTTTTATTTTGTTGCATCTTAATTCACTCAATTCATTTTGTAATTTTAAAAGTTTTTCTTTATTATCAATAGTTAAATTTTGTTCTGTAAGCATTATTTCATCCATTAATTGCTTTTCATAAATATTTCTTTCCTTAACCTTAAAGGACATGTAAGAAATAGTTTTACCTCTTATTTCCATTAAAAGTGTCTCTCAAAAAAGTTCATCATTAATAACAAACTCAATATCTTTATTTTTTGTATCTAAAACATAATCTATATTATAGACTGGTACACAATATTGTAATTTTATTTATTTTATGCCTACCAATGAAATATAGGGAAATATCAGTGAGATAAAAGTGATAATACACTGTTTTGAATCAGTTAATTACCATTTTGATAATACACTGTTTGTGCCGGAACTACTGCTTGATGAAACTTCAGGAATTTCCCCACCACAAGAGAATCCGCTGTATTTCAGACTGTGACAGCGAGTGAAATTTATTTACCTTGTTAAATCCAATTATAATATTGAATTCCTGAGCCTAACTAGTTGTGAACAATGATGAAATTCGCCATAAATTTTTTAAACTGTCTGATTTGTTTACATAACTCACATGGACAATATCCAATATGGCCGACTTTCAATTCAATTGATTGAATATTACTCGGTATTAATCCGCTTTTATAATTAAAGTATATATGGCAAAAATTCAATAAATATTGATAAACTGTGTAGACAAAAATAAATGTTATTTGATAAAAGTGTATTTAGTTTATTTCAGCAGAAGTAAAGTTATCATATGTATTGGAGATTGTCTGCACTTTTTTTTGTGTGGAGTAACCAAAGTACGCATTAACTGATTTGGGGCTAACCATGGGGAATTTATTGAAGGCCCTGATTAAAAATATCATAAAAAAACCCATTTTTGACGTGTTGGCATAAAATAAAAAGAAAATTTGTTTGTTTTTTAGTGGAAGATGGGAATTTATTGCGCCACTCGTGAAAATATCACATACGGTGTTCACTCGATGAAATAAATTCTCATCTTCCACAAAAACAAACAAATATCCTCTATTTCATCTATTTTCTTATTTATAATATCAAGGAACTCAATGTCATGTAAAAGAGTATTATTAAATTTCCATAAACCTTTTCCATGACTTACAGGAACAAAACAAATATCTAGACATATTATTGAATGATCAGATCTATAAATAACATCAATATCATCAATATCACATTTCCGAACATACTGATACAAACTACTTGTTTATAAGAAAAAAGTCTAGTCTTCCTAGTTGTATTGGGTTAGTGCGTCTCCATGTATATCTTTTGATGTCACCATGTAATTCTCTAAAAGGATCAAAAAGGTCTTTGTCTTCCATAATTCTTTATAAAATATTTCTAGCATTTATATTATTATTCTTTGATTTATAATTATGATAATCTAAGTCTGGATTTTGTGCAAGGTTGTAATCTCCACAAACAATTAGAGGGTCGTTGTCATTGAAAGAGTCTAAAATATCAAAAATACTTTGAAAGAAACTAGGACTATCTATATTTGGAGCATATATATTAACTAAAGTAAAGTTTCTTGAATCAAATGATATATGTAAAATGAATCATCAGTTTTAACTGAATTGATTTTGATACCTAAATTTTTACATAAAATAGCCACACCTTTTGCATTTGACCTGCCATGACTAAAATAATAGACACCATTCCACTTGTAATAAATTTGTTTTTCAATTTCTTTTATAAAATGTGTTTCTTGTAGACAGAGTATATCAGCTTTTTTGGTCTGGAATAAATTGAAAACAACACGTCTCTTAATGCTATCATTTAAACCTCGACAATTGTAAGAAAAAATATTAAGATTACTCATTGCTAACTGTTACAAAATACATTCATCATTATATCTATAGTATACATAACAACAACACCTGACAAGTTAACTACATATTCCCAGTGAAACCTCTCTAAATAACCTTTGGACCTCAAAAACATAAAATCATGTGCTAGAATAAATAAAATCAAATATATTTAGCACAAATAAACAAATGAAAATTTAATGTTGAAAAACTTACAAAAATATGTTTGTATTTCCTCAGTTTATATAAAAAAATGAAACATTCTTTTTGTGTTATTCTTAATCACTAATACGATACATTTTATAAACTCAGATTCTTGTTTTGATATTAAATACATATTGTCAGTACTAAAATAGCAATTAGACTATTACCACAGTTTTTTCAAATAACATGTTTATTTTGTTTATTATCTTTTAAACTGGTCAAAAATATACATGTAGTACTATTTTCCAGCATTCAAAAGGAATTTACCTTATACTATATACAGCATGAACTAGTCTTATACATGTACATTAATACAAATTTCCAAAACTCTTTAAATAGTATCATTAGTTATATTTGAATTGTTTAAGGTGTATTAACATATTACATAACTCAGTACAATTTTACCACGTTTTGCACCAGAATGATTAGTTAAGCAGTTAAAGAACAACTTTTCCGGCAACCAGAACTTTTACGGGCTACTAAATGCATATTCCTGGAAATCCTTGAATTCCTGCCCTGAAAATTTAGTGTAAATACTGTATTTTAATAACTTTTGATATACATTTGTACTGTTTTAGCATTAATATATATAGGGCCATCATTGCCCTCCTGATTTAATTTTTGTACAAAAAAAAAATAGAAAACATTTCCATAGAAGCAGAAATAGAAAATCTATAACTGAACAGTTTTATCTTCCAGTCTCTGCACACACCGCAGGCCCCCTTATGCAACCTTTATAACATTTTAAAAACCTTGATTTTGAGGGGAAACCTTTATAACCTTTCTTACTTTTGAAAAATCCTAATAGATAAGGTAATTTTCACTCCAAACTTATATTTTTGTTTAGACTGTTTGCTGTGCTAGTATAAAGGAAGTATATAATACCCATAGTTGTAGTATTGTATTCCTTTCCCTTTAAAGTGTTGTTACTTGGTACTGCTTGTGTTTCTTTCATCTTGAGATTTCTTTTTTGAGCCTTTATTTTGATAGACTGGAGCCTTTATAAAAGCCATTATGTTTGTTCAGGCCTGCTGGGAGGCCCGACACTGTCAACCTATGATAGTTTAAAATAAATGGTTATGTAAATACTCCTAGCTCCTTCCAAACTATATTAGTGATTTTTAAGTTTGTTTAAGAAACTGTTGGGTATTTTTTTGTTTCAGCATCAGTTGCTTTGGGAGGAGCCTGTACTAGCAATACTGATTGTTCTGTTAACAACTCTGAATGCAGTACTGAGAAAAAATGTGCTTGCAAGGCAGGATATACAAAAGCACTAGCTATTTGCATTGAAGGTTTGAGTTATTTATATTTGTTAATGATTTATAAGTAATTGTTTCCTCACTAAAAAAAAGAAATAATAAAAAAAAAATTATGCCCATTACAGGGATGAGATGCTGGTACATATATCAAGTTTGAACATGTTCTGTACTGTTTGGTGTGTATGTCACTAAGTCATACTGAATCCTGTCTCTGGTTCATTGCTCTTTGAAGTTTGGTCAAATGAAAAATGTTATATCCAGTGATATTATAACAGGTTGTTCAGCATCTCTAAAGTTCCTTAGAAATACTTTCTATCTATGCCCCCTGAAGGGTGGCATATAGTAGTTGCACTGTCTGTCAGTTATTCCATTTGTATGTCTGTCCTAGCTTCTGTGCACAATTCCTCTGATAATTCTCATTTGATTTTCACAAAAATTTCACTGAATGATCACAACTCCCCCTACATTTCCTATGCAATTTTCACCAAACTTATTTTCAGAATGATTTTTTTTTAAAGTACCGCAGTGCATATTATCAGGCTTTTGCAGTATGATTATTTCTGGCAGAGTTATTGCCCTTTTTAGAATTTTACTTATTATCGTTTCTGTGCACAACCTCTCATTATCATGAGCACAGCCCCTCATTATCATGTGCCACAGGGCATATTCTCAGGCTTTTGCAATTTTTTATTTTTGGTAGAGTCATTGCCCTTTGTTTGATTTGACTTAAGATTGCTTCTGTGTGCAACCCCTCCTATGATTCTCATATAATGTTCACCTAACTTTTATAGAATGATCGTTCTGAAGTGCCACTATGCATATTGTCACACTTTAGTGATTTGATTATATTATACAGAGTTAATGCCCTTTTTTTAATTTTACTTTATATTGCTTCTGTGCACAACTCTCTACATTTCTCATTTCACCAAACTTCCACTATATGATTATTACCATATGCCGCAGCACATACTGTAAGGCTTTTGCAACTATGTCATTTAAGGGAGAGTTATTGCCCTTGATTTAATTTTAGTTAATATTGCTTCTGTGCAAAATTCCTCCATTTTTTTATGCAATTTTCTCCAAACTTTCAAACTTTATCAGTTTAAAGATGACCTATGGGTACAAAACACAAGATCAGTATCTTTTGAATCACATCAGCTTTGAAATTTATTTCACCAGCCATGTAGATAGGTAAAGGACATATAATACTGTTATCTCATTGATGTATCTGTACTTAATTGGTGCAAATGGTTTAGGTAATATTAAGTTATAAGCTGCTATAACTGTGACAATCGCCATAGTTTGGGGACATTCGTGTCAGTATGACATTTCTTGTTTTCTCAGTTTTAATGAAATTCCTAGAAAAAGAAAAAAAAATTAAAGGGAGTTTCTAAATTCTTTCAGATATTATTTGCATGACCTTGGGATATCTTGGGTCAAGGAAATTTCATAGTGAGACCAAACAAAAATTAAGACCTCTTAGCAAAAACCCCTTTGGTGTTGATATTGAAGCATTACTCTTATAGTATAAGAAATAATTGAAAAATTCTTGTCTCAAACCACAGTAGCTTACCTCATTGTAAATGAGAAATATATATCAAAAATCTGTCTTCCTGAAAACACAAGGCTTTTGTATTATGCATGTTTTATTTCCTAGAAGATCTTTACAATGGTTACTTTGGCCTAGCTTGGAAGTGACCTATTCCAATCTTCTCGTCTGAAATCTCAAAAGTTATATTTTGCATATAGCATGAATGATGAAGTTGACCCCATTACGAAGATTGCTAGAATCATGCCCCTGAGGTATATAATGGCTTCATCCCAGGGGTCAGTTTTTTAATATAGGGATATAAAATGAAAATACGTCAAAAAGCTGTCTGAACCACAAGGTCTAGAGCTTTTGCATTTGGTATCTTTTATTATCAAGAAGTCCGAAGTCAACTGTTGTTTTCTGTGAACAGACACAAAGTCTAAGAAAACAGGACTAAAATATTATAATAAGTGAGCTGTGAGAAACCTTGGGTTTAATTAGATTGATAAACAGCACTGGTGAACATAATTAGACCAAACCAGATTCTCTGTAGCTGATGTTTTCCATGACTCCTATCTGTTGAAATACAGGTGAAATGTGTGGGGTTTTTTTTCTATATATGCCTCAAGCAAAATTTCTTTAATATCTTTACATTAGGCAATCACCGGGGAGCCTTATCGTTGCATGAATATCATTGAAACAAACATTTAAGATATGTTTCATGAAGACTGGTACAAAACTGTGACCTCATCAGTATCACAAGAAATTTCTTAGATCTGAGTAATGACATAATTTTGATCCACCTAACTTTCTTATTACTCAGGTCATCTGGACAAACATTCTAATTTTTCTAACCAAGTTTCATGAAAATCCAGTCAGAAGTGTGACATCTGTAATATTTATACCCCTGCACAACAAAGTTGTGGGGGGTATACTGGAATCAGCTTGTCCATCTGTCCATTTGTCCATCCAGCCGTCCGTCGGTTTTTCCTTGTCCGCCCAATAACTTAAGAATCCTTTGACCCACAGTCTTCATATCTGGTCTGGAGACTGGTCATGGCCAGTAGATGACCCCTATTGTTTTTGAGGTCACTGAGTCAAAGGTCAAGGTCACAGGGGCCTTGACTAAAAAAGCTTGTCCGACCAATATATTTGGTGTGGAGGTTGGTCATGACCAGTAGATGACCCCTATTTATTTTGAGGTCACTGGGTCAAAGGTCAAGGTCACAGGAGCTTTGACTAAAAAAAGCTTGTCCACCCAATAACTTAAGAATCCTTTGACCCACAGTCTTCATATTTGGTATGTAGGTTGGTCATGACCAGTTGATGACCTCTATTTATTTTGAGGTTACTGGGTCAAAGGTCATGGTCACAGGAGCTTTGACTAAAAAAAGATTGTGCGCCAAATAATTTAAGAATCCTTTGACCCTCAGTCTTCAAATTTGGTATGGAGGTTGGTCATGACTAGAACATTGCCCCTATTTATTTTGAGATAACTGGGTCAAAGGTCATGGTCACTGGAGCTTTCACTAAAAAAAGCTTGTCTGCCCAATAATTGAAGAATCCTTTGACCCTCGTCTTCATATTTGGTATGGAGGTTGGTCATGACTAGCACATGCCCCCTACTGATTTTGAGGTCACTGGGTCAAAGGTCATGGTTACAGTGGCTTTCACGCAAAAGCTTGACCTCCCAGTTACGTGGCATAAATGAGTAAAAATGACTTAAATCCATTAAAAACCATGTAATAAACAGAAAATTTGTTATACCCCCACACAACAAAGTTGTAAGGGGGGTAAACTGGAATCAACTTGTCCGTCTGTCCATTTGTCCATCCGTCCGTCAGATTTTCCTTGTCCGCCCAATAACTTAACAATCCTTTGGCCCACAGGTGGGTTCAAGTCATGCAATGGCAGTTTCAGTTTTGAGGTAGTAGGTCAAAGGTGATGGTTACTTTGGTCTTTGCCACTAAAAAACATGTAGAATACATAACTAAGCACATCGTCGGTGACCCCCGGTACATATTCCGCACAACTACATTATGTACCGTGGGATAATTGACTGCTGATTATTCGTTTTCATGAATATTTATTAGCAAAGGGATGTAACTCTTCGTCGAATGAGATGCCGCATTACAAAGAGACACTCTTCAGTGTGGAGAGTAGGCATAATGACAAGTTACTTAAAATAGACGTATTTCCCAGGATTTAAACATAGGCGCGGAAGGCAAATTGTAACAAGTAATTTCACTGGCTGAGATTCCGCAAGGGAAATCTTATGGAAACCAATGAAAGTAGGTAATGAATTATTCATGAGTACGAAATTTTACCAGCCAATTGTCCCACGGTAGATAAATAGAGTGAAACGGAATGGATCGAACGTGGGTTTCCGACGATGAACTATGCATTGTACTGGCTAACTACCCTCAGATTTGGCAGGGAGGTTGTTCATGACCTCTAAATGACCCCTGTTGATTCTGACAAAGCGCTATGCGGGGGTATTCAGGCCATGACAGTGGCAGTTCTAGTTCACCAGGTTCTGTATTGATTTGGGCATTTGACTTAGTTTTTTACCTTGTAACTTATCAAACTCATCCAAGATATAACCAGAACAAACAGTCTGACCAAGTGTCATTATGTCTAGGTAAAAAGTTTGAAATCCAATATGCTCACAAGGCTCTATGCTCATGGGAGCAGGTGAATTAGTATTTAACCCATGTGACCCAGTTTACTTAAAATTATCTGTCCTTTCATTTATCCAAACCTCAGATGTCAAGATGGTGTGGGAGTAGTAATCAACTCTAGCTGTGATATCTCTAGTTTTTTTAGTATCTGAAACAATTTTAACTGCGCATTTAAAGCCTCTTTTCCTTCTGACATCAATGATGAAAGTTTTACCTTAAAAATCTAGTAAGCAAACACAAAATGAATTTTGATATAAAGGGGTATTGTAAGGTACCTTTTTTGTAAAAGTGAGTAGAACTACATCATACAGCATTACCACACTGTTGTAGGTTTTCCGCCTCCTCTCCCACCTGATTTTCCAGATGTAGGTAAGTTAAGTAACCAAACAGGCTAACTGATTAGCCAGAGTGATGCCATTATGAAAGATGGTTGGATATGTCTTACAGTGCAGTTGTCTTAACAAAAATAAGTAACATGTGGAATGCTGCTTGATTGGTAGAGCAAAGCATAATAAAATGATGGTTGTAGGTTCAAATTTTGTTTGGGGCTGCATATTTCACAATGGACTGTTGCATTCATGAAAACCCTCAGGAGCTCTGCTGAAAAAGTATTGGTGTGGGGAGTCTTGGTGTAGAAGCAGTCCATTTGTTAATCTTATTGAAAATTAATAAGTACACCAATTTTAATGGTAGGACTAGACTGTGGAAAGAAAAGTAGGGGACATAGCTATTTTACAGTGTTTTTCTTTGAAGTTTTTAGAAAGGACTCATGGCCTTGAAAAAATTTGGCCAAGATTTAGATAAGGAATTAACATTTATTCCATTAAAGGAAAATGACTATGGCAGGAAATAAATTCAGAAGGTTTTTAGTTCAGTCAAACAAAGTGCAGCTTTCAATAAAACAAAGCATGTCAGACAAATGAACAGATATATGGTTTTTTTTTTTTACTTTTTGGGTTATTAATTTGGCACTCTCTTTGTCTTAGTTTTACACTTATTCAGAACAACATCAGTTTTGAGTTTTTTTTTCTCACAGGGAACATATTTATGTACACATTTTAGCATTGGGTAAGGGGCACTATTTTTGGCCCCAGATCAGAAAGTGGGTAGTGCTGACTGAATGTGTGGTAGATGAAAAAAGGTAGTATAAAGTGACAGTATGGAGGAAAGAGAAAATAAAACAGGATAACTTTAGAAGGATTGAAAGGGTTGTTATTACAGTAAATGTAGGAGGTGTTGATAAAGACAGGACAAATTTGCAGGAGCATATGTGATAGACTGAAATGGTAAAGTTGTATGGTAGGAGATGATGTGGACACAACTGGAAAGGGAGCTAAGTGGTGAGTAATGAATATGATTATTCAAGTAGGACTAATAGTATGCCAGATGAAGATGGTACAATGGTAAGTGGGAGAGGAGCCTCATCACTGTGACTGAAGCTAAGCCCCAACCTGAGGACTGAGTTGTAAGTCGGGGAAGAGAGGATGTTGACAAGACTTAGAGTGAAGTAGGTGAAAGATATTTAGGAGAGTGAGAATGAATTTGACGTGATTAGCAGTGTGATAGAGGAAAACACTGGTAAGTATAGGTGTGAAAAAAAAAACAACGAAATTTGACCGTTTAAGCAAAGTATTGGCATAACATTTAGAAACACGCGGATTAGGTGAAATGGACACAACTGAATGCGTTAAGCATTAGTAAGTATTTTTGGTATTATTTTGAAAAATCCAGGCTAGAAAGAAAGTATGCTTAGTGGTGACAGAAGGTGCAGCGAGCAAGTTTGTAATTAAGGCAGGCCGGGTCTGAGTGTTTTTAACTCACCTGAGCACAGGGTGCTCAAAGTGAGCTTTTGTGATAAGCCTTTTTCTGTCATCTGTTGTTGACATTTTAGCTTGTGAACACTGTAAAAGACCAAATTTTGACCAAGTCTTCATTTAATTTGCACTGAATGTCCTGAACATGAAATTAGCAGAAAATGTTGAATGAGTTTTAAATTTATTAACATTGGGTCAAGAACTAGATCACAAGCTCAGATCAAATAGAAAACCTTGAAAACCTTTAGATATGACATTTTTGGCCGGATATTCATGCTGTTTAGTAAGAATTGGTGTTGTTATAATCTCTAGGATGAGGTTTAAAAAGGGTCATTTGGTGTCAAATCTAGGTTACCATCCCAGAGCAGGCAGTAGAAAACATGATCATGTTTCAAGTCCAATCATCTTAAAACTTTGTCAGAATGTTTGTATTAAAGATATTAGAGTCAAATACCAGGTTACCAGCTCAGAGCAGCAGATAACACTGTACAGAGGTCAAAATTTTCACTCAGTTTAACTGGTTGCAGTGTTTTTACAAGCTGGTCTCTTTGGAAAGTTTGAAACTTTGTCATATTGGATCAGGATTGAAAATAAGGTACATGGAATTATAAAAAAAAAACTAGGTTTTCTTTCAAGTTTACTAAAATCTTTTATCTCTGTATGACAGATGATATTGAACCATTATGTTTTCAGTAAGTACATTGGAACTCAGATGAGTGATATAGGTCCATCATGGCCCTCTTGCTTGAGTAAGATGTAATGTTAATATAGAATCTGTGTATATAATTTTGGAAGGATTAAATAAATTTGGTAAGTTGAGAGGATACAGTTTGCATTTGACAATGGTATTTGAACAAGATTAAATGTGCACAGAGGTAGGCAGCAGTTTAGGTGAGACTATATATAATTACAGCAGGACTAGTAGTGGTAGTGAGGGGGTATGTTACGGGTCAGATTTTGGCAGGGCCAAAAGAGTGATAGATAAAGGCACAGGTAAGTGTTGGAGACTTGATTGATAATGAGGGAAATTATGACAATGCAACAAGTGTTTTAAATAGTCAGATGTATTAAGGCTTCAAAGATGAGGGAGAGGTGGCGATTTATGTTTTTGATGTGATAAGCAAATTTTAAGGAACACTTTTTTTATTTATTAAAACTGATCACTATCTTCTTCTTTTTATCTTTTTAGGTGAATCATAAATGACCATATATAACTGCATTTCTTTCAGTTTTATCAACAGTTTCCTACATCAGGAACTTTTCAATGAAAGGGTGCCAAAAAAATGTGACAAAGCCTTTTCTCAGCCTTTTTTCTTTCCAGCCTAAACATTTACACTAACACCTTAAATAGTGATAGCTAAATGTTTGTGAATCAGTGGAAGCAGAAGGCATTAAAATAAAATGGTATCTGGTGTGGATTCCTACTAATGTACAGTGGCATTTTGAAATTTATTTTAAGTATATTTGATTCTGGTTCCCTCCATACATTTGAGCCAAATAGGTGACATGGGTGATGTAGAAGATAAGAAGCATAAAGAGTATTACATGATTAACTAGATACCTTAAGATCAAATTAAAGCAGTATATCCAAAAAGAGAAAATTAACCCTTAGCCTGCTAATTACCGGTATCTTAAATGGACTTGTCCATCTTTCAATTTAGACAGTTCCATCAATTGTTTACAGGGGGTTTTATTGAAAATCTACCACCTGAATGGCAAATTGTGCAGACCATGATCAGACTGCATGAATTTGCAGGCTGATCTTGGTCTGCACTGGTTGCAAAGGTAAACACAAATGCCGCCAGCAAGAGAAGGGTTAATTTGTAAGGGATAACCAGTGAAATAATGCTTGAGAAGTAACTCTTTAAGAGTTTTGAGTGTGACCTCTTTGGTCAACCATTGTTTAACTCGATTATGAACAGAACAGAATAGATTTCTTTTATTGACTTGTCAATATGACATCATCACAACACGATACATCATAATATATAAGTATAACAAGTATACCAATCTAAGTCACAAACACAAGAATATAAGAATAAATCAACATTATTACCTAATTGATACTTTGGTATTTTATTTGATGCATCATATAATAATTCTATGAGATTTTTTCAACAGTTTGTTCATACTGAGTTTTATGACGACTCTGTCTGTTGTGAGCTTGCCCATCTTGTGTTGTGCATCATCAACTTCTGCATTAAACAGAATATCCTTCCAAACCACTTGGTCAAAGTTGATGAAACTTTGCTGGGAAGTTTTACCAAAGTTGTTCAAAGAAAACCAACTGGTTGCTTTAACAACATTGATGATACAGCTCTTCGTATCTAAAACCACCAGGTCCAAAGCTCTGAATTATTTTATTCTGTAGCTGAGCATTGTCTGATGGACCTCTATAATGTCTTTTTTTAATGAATTCCTGGGGTCTCTTATGGCCCTCAACATGGGTAACAGGTTTTACATAGAAGTGTAAAGAAAAATCTGTCAAATTTTTCAAAGGTCACATGAAACAGGAATGTTCATGATAATTAAAAACTCTTACTGTATGAAACCAAAAGGCCTAGAGTTCTTAATTGGTGTCAAAGCATTCTCTAGTGGACTTGTATGAAGTTTGTTAATATTTTGTGCCTTTGGTCATTTCAGGCCCTGCCCTAGGGGTCAAAAGCTTCACATAGGTTTATATAGTTAAGCTCACTAAAAAGTCTTTATGTTAGAAACCATAAGGTCAAGACTTCTGAAATATGTCGTGTAGCACTAAGCAGTAGTAGTACTCCACCAAACTTGTTCAAATTATGTCCCTTTATTCATTATTAGCTCTTTCTCAGAAGTCTCATTTCTTACATAGAAATATATAGAATTTTTTTAAAAACCTTTCTTTTTTGAAACCATAAAGCTGCAAATTTTGCTGCTTGTGTGATATTTTGCTCCATCCCTTTGGTGAGATGGTTTATATAGCCTTATATAATAATAAAATCTTTAAAAATCTCCTTGTCAGAAACCATAAAACTTAGACTTCTCAAACTTGGCATCTAGTATTATCTTGTTAACCACTACCAAGATCTTCAAATTATGTCATTAATGCCCAACATGAAATTCACTTGTTTAACCTTAATATATAAGAGAAAATTACAAAGACCTATGAAGAGCATTATTAAACAAGAAATTGGTAAAACCAAATAATGCTCTTTTAATAACTTTTTAACTTTTTAATAATAACTTTTTTTGTTCCAAATGGCAGAAAAGTAAGAAATGTACTATCAGTGGTACTTCAGTGACAAGTGAAATTAGATACTTTTTAAGTTACAGTAAGGATAATCATGATGAAACATATTCAAGGATTTATAGAATAAAAAACCATATTTGTAAGGACAGTTGATTTATTGCAAGATTTCCATATCTCCTATTCCCTTGAATTAATGTTTTTTTTAAACTTGGTTCAAATGTTGAACTCATTGAGACAATAAGCAGAACACATAGTCTAGCCATGTCAGTTTAAGGTCAAGGTCACACTTGAAGGTCTTTTGTTTCAACTTCAGTTTTGTGTCTGCTCAATATCTTCTATACTTTGAAACTGGTCAAAGGTATAACTCATTGAGAGGATGTGCAGAAGGCATGGCCAAGCCATGTCAGTTCAAGGACAAGGTCATTGTTCAAGCATTTAGTTTGTTATAGTATTGTCACTGTAATACTAAAAGCTTTCCCACAATCCAATATGCCACCATAAATGCAATTCCATGTTTCTCAGACTACTTTAAACTTTACTAAACACTGGCCATGAGGGATATAGCCATATTTCGATTATAAGTCCATACACTGCATTTTTTTCTTTTGGAGAAATACTCAGGTGAGCAATTTATGGCCATCTTGCTTATTTCTCCTATACGCTTGTATAGATTAAACCAAACTCCACAGAACTGATTAGTGCTAAGCCTCCATGTGCATGTGCCTCTATGTCCTTTATGTATTTGAATTTTCAATATCTGCAACCTGGGACCAGTTACTCCCAGACTTCATAGAAGTGATCAGAGGCAAGCCTAGGTTTGCATAGCATCAACTTTTAAGTTAGAATGAAATGAGACTCTTGAAAAATTATCTTTCTGTTTTCTTTCCACCACCCAATGGGTAGTTTTGGAAGAAAAAATGTTATTGTTTTATAATTGATAGTTGATATAAAAGAAGTAGCTAGCCTATTGCTTTCAAAATAATTGCTCATAATGATGAAAGCTTTTCCTTTCACAGCCTTTACAAAGCTAATATGTTACTAAGCACAGTTATCTTTTCTTTGAATTCTTTTTTCCTCTTAATCTTTATCTTGTGTTTATTGTGTTCCACCATGCCAAGCTTTTATTCTACATTTATTATATTTTCAGAGGGTAGTAATAATACCATTCCTTGCACAGAAGCAACAAAAAGTGTTTGTACACTTGAAAACTCATACTGTGATACCACAGAGAAAAAGTGTGCCTGTAAGGATGGGTATGAATTGAGTGATGACAGTTGTGTTAGTAAGTGAATGTCTAGATTTTTTTCTAATCAAATGTACTTAGTGAAACCTTTTAAAAGGTGTTTAAAGTAACATGTTGAAATGTATGCTGTTGAAATTCCATTTCTTACACTGATAACACACCTGATACCTTTTGTTTGCACTGAAGACACACTAATCAATGATATTTTTTATTTTTGTTTGGTCAGATTCATCAGAAATAAAAGATAAAAAAATGTAATCTGAGAATGATATCATAAGCTAAAGTTTGAAAATGTGATTTCTGAAATTTTCACATGGTATTCCAACAATCTGAGCTTTGGACTTACAGTTTTTTACCTTGTGACATAATTTAGAAATAATCTGTAACAAACAAAACGTATAAATTTATTACTCAAGGGCTAATGGGATCCAGACAATTTCTTTTCCATTCTGTTGACAGATTTTGGCTAACCCCTCCAATAATTCTATCAAGACAGTCCCCGCCTACAATTTTGTAGTTTTTACTAAGATATTCTCTTTACTTATAGAACCTGCTTAAAGTAGCTGCAATTAATTAATTATTATAGTTAAAACCATGACATTTCTCAATTATTATTACACATACTTACATTACATACATAGAGGATATTCAAGTTTTTTCTATAAATACGGGATTTATTTTCATTGAGTGGTATGAAAATTATCATATTTCACTTGTGGGGATAGCCATGAGTGAAATATGAAGGGCTTTTCATCCTTATATAACAGAGGCCGATATTCTGCCACTTCCCAATCCGAAAAATATAGATATTTTCCCAATTGTGGCAGAGTTTATTCCCAAAATGCAAGACATGATTTCCCAAAATCTTCAGTGGAAAATAAATGTTTACAGTGAAAATGAAAATACGCATTTAATTTTATCAATATTTCTCAATATTTCATTTATAAGTATATAATAATTATACCCCCACCACAAATTATGGTGGGGGAGGAGGGGTAAACTGGAATTGCTTTGTTGCGTCTGTCGGTCAGTCGGTCGGTCCGTCTCCACCTTGTCAACTCAATAAATCATATACTAATGGAAGGTTTTTTTCAAACTTGGCTTTGACTTTTACCTTAATATGGGAATGTGCAGAACCCATGTTACCTTTGTGTCAGGTCTAGGTCAAGGTCACACTGGAATGTCAGATAATTTTTGTGTCCACTCTATAAATCTATATACACTTGAAGCATTTTCTTCAAACTTGGCTCAAATGTTCACCTCATGATAGCAATGTGCAGAACCTTTGTTGACTTGTACCAGCTCAAGGTCAAGGTCACACTTGAAGGTCAAATTTTTAACAATGAATTATAAGACAAAGATTTTCTTTTAACTTTGCTCAAATGTTCATCTCAACAAGGCAATGTGCATAACCCATATTGTCCTTGTGTCAGCTCAAGGTCAAGGTCACACTGGAAGATCAAATATCTTAAAATTTAAAAAAAGACAATGTGTCTTGTTTGCTCTGAAAATTCTTTGCCCCTTGAAGGATTTTGTTCTTACTTGGCTCAAATATTCAACTCAACAAGGCAATGTGCAAAACCCATGTTGCCTTTGTGTCAGATGAAGGTCACACTGGAAGGTCAGATAATTTTCATGTCCGCTCTGTAAATCCTTGTCTTGTCTCAGGTCAAGGTCGAGGTCATATTGGAAGGTCAGACAATTTTCATGTCCGCTCCGTAAATTTTATACCCTTTGAAGGATTTTCTTCAAACTTGGCTTAAATGTTCACCTCATGATAGCAATGTGCAGAACCCATGTTGACCTTGTACTAGCTCAAGGTCAAGATCACACTTAAAGATCAAATATTTGACAATGAATGACGAGGATTTTCTTCTTGCTCAAAGTCAAGTGGAAAGTTAGACAATTTTTTGGTCCGCTCTTTAAATCCTATACCTCTTGAATAATTTTATTCAAACTTAGCTCAAATGTTTCCATGATGAAGAGGATATGCAGAACTGGTGTTGAACTTGTGTTGTCCATGTACTAGTTCATGGTCAAGGTCACACTTGAAAGTCAAATATTAGACTACCAAATTAAGATGACTTTTTTCTTACTTGGCTGAATACATGATATTCTTTATTTTAGCTTATAATTTCTTTGTTTTTGTAAATTTGCAAAATCAAAGGTTATTCCTAATTTGATCATTCAAAATTTAGTCATTACTATTACCTGTGAAGTGTTGCCTTTTTTTCTATCAAACACGACTATTTTATGCCACAAAAGTTATTCCCTTTTCCATATATTCAAATATTCAAGTCACCTTTTATCAGTGACATTGGTGGGGGTATGAATTGCATTCAGCCATAGTTCTAGTTTTTTTTATGATGAATAGTATGGGATTTTCACATGAGAGAAAATGTTTGCTCTGCTCAAAATCTGCCTAAACGATTGAGGGAAAAGTCCTTGGATTCCTTAAAAAATGAGCATTTGTTGAGTAGTTTCTTTGCAAATGAAGGGGAAAAAGGTATTGAAGTAGGACACTTTCAAATTTAAAAGATACTTCCTGTGAATGACCACAGTTACCTTAGTGTCTGCTTTGGCATCCGGTTGATGTCATATTTTAAATTACTTCAAGAGTTTCACTGAAAGGTTACAGAGGTCAAGTAATGTGGCAACTACATTTATAACTTTGAAAAATCACTGAAAATCTGATACACTGAAGTTTTGTTTGCTTGTTTTTGTTTCTTTAATTTCTGAGGCAGTGTTGTTTAAAGTGATACATGTATAAGGGTTCTTTTAATAAAGAACTTTGCACTGTTATTTTGGGAGAAAAAAAATGAGTTAGTGATGCTATTTCTACTGATCATCCAATATTTCATGTACAGTGTTGAAAGAAGAAAACTATAATTTTTCAGAAAAATCGTCTGCGGCATTGATCAAGGCACAGCCATTGTTTGCAACCATACTGCTGTTACTGGCTTGCTATCTGTTCTAGACAAAGAGAGAAGATACAGACGGTTTATACCAGAAAGACTGTTCCAGTTTGATTAAAAACTTAATATAGGGACTTCTTTGTAAAGATAGTTGTTTAATTATTTTTCTTTCATTTAAATCCCTTTCATTTTTTTTTTTTTTTTTTTTTTTTTTGATTTACAGATTTTAATATAAATGTCATTATTGCTTTATTGGTAGTTTTCTATCATTGTGAGGGTTTCGACTAGTGGCTTCTAGCATGTATGAACTTAGGTTTTCTGTGTTGAGAGTTGTTATGGTAGACTTATAGATTTTACCACCGGAACACAGCTTACTCAGTTTGTGACATGTCTGTAGCAGTATTAGCTGTTCATAAAGAAACATATGTTTCTCTTTTGAAATGCCCTATGACCATGATAGACTGCTGATTTCAGTGATTTTAACACTAATTTAAAATTGTCTTTAACATTTCTTTAAAAAATGTTATTTGTAATAATTTGGTTATTGAAATAAATTTTCTAGAAAACGTAGATTTAGTTTTGTTAGTTTGGATTTTTCCCAGTCTGGTTCACCAGTAAATATTGTCCTTCATAGAAAAGACAATTTTTTGTCAATTTTCATTGTGGAAACTGAAACACAAAACAGTTTTTTCTTACATAAGAGATTTTTTTCTGAAATTAAGGTCACCCAGAATGTTAATAGTTAAAATTCTGGAAAAAAAAAATTTTTCTTGCAATAAATTATATAAAAGTTGAAAACAACAGAAAACACCCAATTTTTTTTTTTATCTTGTTTAATAGAAATGTTGATAAATTCTGATGTCCGACGAGTATATGGTGTCATTTTCACAGTTATCAATTTTGCCAGTCTTGTTTGTCTGCGACACAGTGTAATTTTGTACTGTACTTGGCGATCATCAATATCAAACAAGCAACATAAGTTTTGCTTTGAGACTGTCTGTAGTCAATCAAGAGAATTTCAATGCTTCCATGCAAGTCAAACGGTGCTTATTTAGCAGTGATATTTTAAGCAACATGGTATGTATGCTTGGTTACTTTTTGTCACACTGAACTAATTTGGAACAGATATGATGCAATTACTAGATGTTTCAAATAAGAGCTTTAAAGTTCAAATGACAGGATGTCAACACATTAGTTAAAAATAATTTTTGAAAAAAAAAAAAAAAAAGCCCCGAAAGAATCTTTACAAAACAAGACTTCACTACATTGTACCCTTTTAATATTTCATTTGTTACAGTCACAGAAGTTTAACAGAAATAATATGTAACAGAAAATAACATACCTTTACTAAAACATAATGAAAACAGCTTTTTTTCTGATCAAAGGTATCTGTAAAGGTAGATTCTAAACAGACCTATTGTAATTAAAGTTTCATCTTTTATGTTGTTATAATAACTTACTGAACCACAGCAATACTCCCATTGTTAACAAAAGCATTATTGCAGATATACCATGTTATTACCAGATTTTATGATATGGTAGATCAAAACTATCATTTTGTTGCAGAATCTTATTCCTGACTTGAACATATTATTATCTTGAATTATTTAAAACATGAAAGACTGTTTAAAAAGACCGATTGGCTGTTTTAAAATGGAAGCTTGAATTGTGTGAACCATATAATATTTGTAAAACACAAATAATATTGAAAGCACTGTTTTCCTTTTCGAAAGTTGAAACTATGATTTCAGTTATTTGAAGAACTCTGAAAGCTAACAAAATGGACAAAATTACACATCTTGCTCATCACCGAATGTTCACTCTGTTTATTAACTCAAACTTGCTTTATTCTTTGATACAGTTTCAAAGAATACTTGACAATAAATATGCATTATTTAGCGCTTCTTTAATTATCAAACTTTCTTTTGTCTTTTACGGTGTCCTGTGGTGAAGGAATGTGGTTATGTAATATAGGGGTGACATACTGTCTTTGTTTTGATAAGTCATCGTTAATTGTCATTGTCGGTCTTGCTTGATCAGTCACAGTAAAAGACTTTAATAACGAAATTAGCTCTTGAGAAAATGCCTGAAGGCTATAAAGCATGGGCTTTATTTGTTCCTGATTGTTATTTGAAATTTAAGAATACATATTCTTCTTTACAACCAAGATTTTCAAGACTGTATGAAATTTAGGATCTGTTGCCGTATGGACTCTTTTTTTCTATACTTTATTTCTTACTTCATTTGGGAAATCTGTTTTTGAAAAGTATTGATATGTACGACATGTGAGTTTGTGTATGCAGAAAGAAAATAATAGCTGCAAGCCACACGTTTGTAAGATACTGATCTTACAATAATACATTTGCTTTCCTTCTTATTTTTAACATTATTAATGATGATATTTCTTGTAATATGGAAAACAAAATTATTATGACACCTATATAACTATACCCTTAGATAGATACATGTACCTTAAAAGCAGTTTTTCGTGAAATTTTGATAAAATTAAAAGAATCTACCAGAGAATTATCATTTAACAGTTCAACAGATTTAGATGTCAACAAAAAATTGTTTACAAATATACTTTTTTCAGTTAAAAGACCTTGAGATAGATCTTTGCCGATAATAAATGCTTTATGTGGTTTATATGTATCTGTTTCTCTAACATACAACGTCACAATCACATTAAAGCTATAAAAATGGAACTTTTTCTAAGCTCCGCATTATAATACTGCTTCTAACTGCGCAGTCCCTTAATGGCGGATGCAAGGGAGGTTATCAGGTAGGTACTAATTTCTGGAACGGTCTGTAGGCAAACACTTGAAAAATCGTCTTGTCAACCATAAGGTTGAGGTGTGTAGCACTATCTAGTTGTACTCTACCAAAATTGCTCAAATTAGCCTTGGGAGTCATTCTTAGCTCCACCCCAGAGGCCACATGTTTTACATATGGATATTGAGGAAAATGTTTAAAACATTTCTTGTATTAAACCAAAAGGTCCAAAGTTCTAAATTTTTGCCCAAAGCACAGTCTAGTGAGATTTCTGAAATTTGGTGTGTGGCAGTATCTAGTAGTGCTCTACCAATCTTGTTCACAATATGTCCTTTAGTCATTATTGGCTCCTTTGAGTGTAGGACAGTAGCCCACTAGGACAATAGCCCACTGGGACAATGACCCACTAGGACAATAGCCCACTTATTTGCATAATTATGCATTTGATTAAGAAATTGAGTATGTAATGAGTTTAACATATAAGTATTCATTCACATATTTTATGAAGGAAGATATAGAAAAATTTTCAAAATTCTTTTGGTATGTATTCATGAGACACAGAGTTCTAAATTTTTGTACAAAGTTTTGTCTAGTGAGCCGCTACAGAGATCATTCAAACTTTGAGTTGATTTATGACTTCTTTCTTGGCGGTTTACATGTTTAGCCTAAATCTACAAAGGAAATTACAAAGAGCTAATAACATTGTTTTCATAAAGGCAATAGACTTAAGTTTTGATGTGCAGCATTTTCTCACTAGTTCTTTTTAATTTTGAAAATATATTCCTATGTTGCATGAACTGTATTTGGCAGATATACCTGGGTGGAGAATTTTGGGTCATCTTGCTCATTTCTCTTATAGTCTAGGGTCGTTTCAGCCAGTTTTCACAGTATGGATTAGTGCAAAGTCTAATCGTGCATATCTTCATTAATATTCAGGAGAGTTTTTGCCTATAATGCATTCATTTAATTCAATGTTCTCCTACCTTGGGCCTGTTTCAGCCAGACTTCACAGAAGTGATCAGATGCATGCCTAGTTTTGCATAGGATATAATCAACTTTTAGGTTAAAATGAAGTGAGACTCTTGAAAATCAAATCTAGTTTGTTTGTTCTTTTGACCACCCTTTGGGTAGTTTTAGAAAAAAAAAAGATGTAAACCAAAGAATTGATAAAAAAAGAAGTGGCCTACTACATTCAAAATAAAAGATCACAAGCTATGGAAAACCGAACATGTTACTAAGCATGGTGAACTTTACTTTTTTTTCATCTTGTAAGTTTTACTTCATTTGACATATTTACATTTACAACTCACATGAATCAAACTGTTTCCGATTTTTCCAGGCCTAAAACTAGAACTGTGTCCATAGGACACGGATGCCCCCACTATGCATAAGTGCTCATAAACAAGAGCATGTATATCCTGTATGTAAGATTTTTTCTGTACATATACCTAAAATGATCTACAGGTAACCTTATGAACATGTTAAAGTAAATTACAAATGTAAAATTTATATGTTCAATTATTTATATGGTATATAGTGAAAAAATCAACAAAGGGCCATAATTCTGTTAAATATGGTCACAGCAAAAAATTCCTTTACTACCATCTACACATTAAAGCTGTTCATCCCTGGAAGTTTAAGCAAAATCTGCCATCCGGTTTAAGAGGAGTTGCGTTCACAAAATTTCAATATGATATATAGTGAAAAATTCAACAAAGGGCCATAATTCTGTTAAATTTGGTCGCAGCGAAAATTCCCTCCTTTACTTCCATCTACACATTAAGGTTGTTCATCCCTGGAAGTTTAAGCAAAATCTGCCATCCGGTTTAAGAGGAGTTGCGTTCACAAAATTTCTATATGGTATATAGTGAAAAAAACAACAAAGGGCCATAATTCTGTTAAATTTGGTCGCAGCAAAAATTCCTTCCTTTACTACCATCTACACATTAAGGTTGTTCATCCCTGAAAGTTTAAGCAAAATCTGCCATCCGCTTTAAGAGGAGTTGCGTTCACAAAATTTCTAGTGAAAAAATCAACAAAGGGCCATAATTCTGTTGAATTTGGTCGCAGCGAAAATTCCTTCCTTTACTACCATCTACACATTAAGGTTGTTCATCCCTGGAGGTTTAAGCAAAATCTGCCATCTGGTTTAAGAGGAGTTGCGTTCACAAGATTTCGGGACGTACGGACAGACATACGGAAGGACGGACGGACAAGTGCAACGCTATATGCACCCCACTTTGTGGGGGCATAAAAATTGGAACCAGGCAATTCCTCTCCTATTCTGTTTAAAGATTTTGGCTATCCAGGACAATTCCCTTCCCTTAACTCTCAAAGCAGATATTTCACCTCTGCAACTTTGTAGTTGTAATTATGTTATTCTCTTTACTTATAAAATCTGCTTAAAGTAGCTGCAATTAATTAACTGCAAATAAAACCATAACATTTCTCAATTATTATCAGACTTAACTTATGTTATATTCATTTTTTTCTTTTTTACAATGAATGCTAAGGGTTGAAAATATCTGCTCTGTTAGAATTGCAGGAGGTAATTATCTGGGGTGGTTAAAATCTGCCAAAATGGATAAAAGATTCCATCCTAGAAAATTAAGAATTTTGGTTCACTAGTTTTCTTGTAAATAAAGGGAAAGGAAGTATTGAAGCAGGACACATGAAGCAGGCTTTAACCCTTAACCTGCTGGAACTGAAAGTGATTAGCCTTTGCCACCAGTATAAAGCCAGGCCAGCCTGCACATCCGTGCAGTCTGGCCAGGCTCTATACTGTTGGTATACTGTTGGTAGCTCCAGTTTTTTATTTTGACATTGAAATCCCTTAAACTTTGAATAGACTGTTTCAAATTTAGAACTGGGCAAATCCATTACAAAATTTCAGCATGTTCAGGGTTAAATGACACTTGCTGCAAATTGTCACAGTTATATCTTGGTGACTGATATAGTAAGTTTGATGTCATATTTCAAGGAAAGGTTTCTGAGATCAATTAATATGGAAAATACAACCTATAACTTTGAAAATGCAACTGAAAATCTGAATTACTAAAGCTAAATCTTTTATTTAACCATTGAAAAGGCAAAGTGTTGTTTGAAAGTGTTTAAAATGTTCTTTTAAATTAAAGTGACATATATGTTCAATGGTGTCGAAAAATGTTTGAAACATGATATGTTTAGAAAAATTGTAACTTTCACCAAAATTTAATAATAAAATACTTTGGTTTTCTTCGAAGTATACAAGAAGTTATCAAACAAAGTTTAACTGAAAATTTAGAAAAGACTGGGCTAGTCAAATTAGATTTTATCATTTTGCAACTGTGTACAATAGGAATGAATCTGTCATAAGCAATCATTTAAATTAGCCATAACTGAAACAATTTTTGTTCTATGATTAGAAACAAATGGCTAGTGTATATTTCAAAACGGTAATCATGGTCACTTTGAACACGGATGTGCAGGCTGGCCTGGCTCTATACTGGTGGCAAAGGCTTATCACTTTCGGTTCCAGCAGGTTAAGGGTTAATGTTGAAATATAACTGTTGAATAATTTACATGATACAATATGTTTATGTTGAAAAGTTACAGAATTTAACAATGAATTTAGTAAGATTTACTAATGAACACAAAAACCAACCTTAATCATATAGTGTTGCCATGAACTTATGATAGATAGAGATACTTTTGACGTCAAATTAGTATACATTACTTTTAAAGTTTTATAATTTTGAGCATCTTGTGTCTCTTGACAGCATATTGTTTGCATCTTCTTCAAGTAAGGAGCTGAAAAATTTCAGACATTTTTGTGTACATATGCAGATATCCAAATAATAAAAATGTATGTTCGATACTCTTCTACATGGTTTGCCATTTTGTATCAACCTTTACTGTGAAAACAGTTCACAATGGACAATAACTATTAAATATTTTGTAATGATAGAATGATTTGAAGAGATGTTGCAACATATTTTATAAAATTTGAATATAGATAAACAAACCCAAAATTAATATAGTTGCGACAAGAACTTAAATTCTGATGTCAAAGTAGGGTATATGATGTAAGATTTACAATTTTGTATCAATTTTGCTAACTTTGTTTCTCTGCAAACTGTAATTTTGTACCTTCTTAGTGATCAAGAATCTCAAACAAGCAACGTGAATTTTACAATGTCTCTGGTCAAACAAGGGAGTTTTAATGTTTCCATGCAGTTCCAACAGAGCTTATTAATAAGTGATATTTTTGGCAACTAAGTAAATGTAGATATGGTTTATCACTTACGCCACTCTGTACTCACTCTGAGTCTACATTATTCACTTACCCTATTAAGATCGACAGGATGTTAATCTCACTAGTTAAAAGCCTGAGAAAACAAGTGCTACGTTTGAATGAAGGCCATGCCCCCAGCATTACCTCAAAAATATTAAAGTTTTGTGACAAACAAACAGACAGACCAAAAATAATATGCCCTCTTTCTGGGGGCATAAAAAAATTTGAAAGAATCTTTCTAAAACAAAGACTTGACTACAATGTACACTTTAAATATTTTATTTGTTATAGCCACAAAAGTTTTATAGAAATAAACTCTTACCGTATGTAACACACAAAAATAAACAATAATTTAAAATCTGGTTTACTAAAACGTAATTAACAACACTAAAATAACCCTGTATTTTTTCATCAAAGATCTTTATAAATGCAGATTCCAAACAAAACTTTTTGTAATAAAATTTCTGTTTTCCAGGTTGTTGAAACATAGCAATTCTCAAGATGTTCAACAAAAGCATAATTTCATATATACCATGTTATAAACAGATTTTATGACAAGACAGTTCAAAACTATCTTTGTTTTAGTTTTAACAAAAATGTGTATTCCAGAAATTCCAGGTACAAACAGAATATTATGACTATGTTCATCTGGGATGGGGGTTCCAATCATCTGAGTTTGATGTGTATCAAAGTGATCAAATAAGATGCAGTGTCAAAAAACCTTTAATGTCCAGTTGGTGGCAAACTTTTTTTATTCTTAGATAACCGCCCTCCATTTCTTTTATTGTTCTGGAAATAAGAACCAAATTTTGATCCACATACTGATTACAACCGCCAGTATTTGGGGGGAACTTTGAAAAAAATCTATTGGAAATATATAATATATAATATACCAAAATGTGTCAAAATCATAAATCAGAAAATGTGACAACCGTCAGATATTCAGCAATGTACTCTTATAAATTGAATTAAGAACTACAACTAGTATTTTCTATGACTGATGCATCTTGAGCTACAATGTATATATGCTGTATTCCCATACATTTATTTACATCTTATTATTTTTCAGTACTGTTCACATCTTCTGATTACATATGACCGACAACACGGGAAAAGAGGCACTTGCACATAATTTTGGGAAATTGACCTTTCAATAATTTCTAAACCAATGATATCCCATTATTATTGTCTGTGAGTTTCAGCTTCATGCATTGAACAGATACCATTATACTATCATGCTGAAGAGGAACATGATGCGCAAAATTGATATTCCTTAAAATACATGTACCCTTATTTGACATAAGATTCTATCTCAGTTCCAACTGGCAGTAAATTAATACGGTAGTTTTATAAATTTAAATTTTATCTATTTCACTGTAAATTTCTATGCGTTTTTAATGTATCCAATCTCTTTCCATACCATAAATGTTATTATTCAACACTGCTTTATTGTCAGGTAACATCATTTTTACATAAGAAAGAACAGTCTAAAAAATGTTGCCATGCTAATTGTCCCGAAATTTTTAAATAATCAGGCATTTTTATGAAGGGCAATATTCAGGCGATCAATTTTTTGCTTTTACTTTGTTTTTGAAGAGAACGAGAAATTTCTCATTTTCTTCTGATTTTCAAATACAAATGTATTGAATAAATGTGTATCATCTAGCCTCGTTAGAATGTTAGGATTTAACGACTGTGGCATGACATGTAATTCCTGATCATTATGTCTCATAAAATTTCCCAATTTTCAATCATGGTACATAAGTTATATAAATCTTTTACATGTAAGTATGCCATGACACTCTGGCTAACAGCCCTTGTAGAGTTGGGTAGATCACATACCCTACACATAGTATATTCTTGCTTCACACAAAATTGGTAAACCAGACTCGTACTACCACAATGACCATTCATGGTTCTGTTCCAAGTCCACCTTTTTTATGTTTAATTAAAGTTTACTTGGCAAAAAACAATGTACAATTCTAAAAAAATTAGCAATACACTCCAACTGCTCTGACCTTTGTGGCTGTATGAAACATGTTGGTTTCAGTGTAGCTTTCCATTTTAAGAGTATTTATCAGTACATAGTAAAATGATTACAAAAATATATACAAAAGTTTCTACAGTGTGTAAAACTTATATGGACGGACAAAAAAATATTACAATGAAAAGTTTTAAGTTGTAAAATAATCCATCATACACTTATACAAAAAAAAAACAGTTTTGCATCAAATCTCTCTAAAAAAAAAAAAAAAAAAAAAAAAATGACCAGGGACTACCTTTGAAGATATGTAAAAGAAGACATTCCTGTAGACTTAACTACCCAAAAGTATTGGTACTCTGTTTTTACCCTGTTGGCTTTAAACACTTTGATTCAAGATGCTTTTAAGAATTTAAGAGACGGACTGTTTTAAAGTCATTTATTTTTTACCCTGTTGGCTTTAAACGCTTTGATTCCTGATGCTTTTAAGAATTTAAAAGACGGAATGTTTTAAAGTCATTTATTTTTTATGACATCTTTCTGTCAAAATGAACATGCAGAGCTTTCAATGAAATAATTCTCCAACCAAAACAACCTTTTTACAACAGAAAAGACAGAATCTTACATTCATGCAGAAAAAGGCACAAACCATCATACAATATACTGAGATGCTTTCCTTTATATGGCAATAATATTCAAATGCAGTTTGTTCTTGTAACCACATGAACAACCAACAAACGCAGGTGCATATTTCTGTAAAAATCAGTCAAAATAATCTTGCTGTTGTGAAATGAATGAAAAGACCATTATGTCAAATATCTTTTTTTCCCCCCAAAATTCACATGTTTCATTTATTACACAACCTCTAAAATAATTTGTAAACATGGCTTTCTGATATTTCAGTAGGTCACCATACTACTATCTGGAGTACAGGAGTGAATACGATAAGAATTGTGTCGAAATGGATCAAGATATAATATGTGATTGTTCCCTGAATATATTAGTTTTGTTCCCTTTGAGTTGGTTTCATAATGATTTATTATAGTTTGCTTTCCTTAATTACCCATTATTTAGAAAAAGAAACATTATACCTTGTCTTCAACAAAATGAAAAAGCCTTCAACAAAGTAAAAAAGCCTTCAACAAAAGTAAAAAAGCTTTAATGATAGTGATAAGGCTTTCAAGAAAGTAAAAAAAGCATCGGTCCTAATTGCAATTCTGAAACCAGAAAGTGCACTTTCATCTTAACTCTGGAATATTCGAAAAACTAATTAAAAAAAAATCACTCTGTTTTAATGTTGGCCAGTTAACCTATTCTATCAATTGAAAAACAGAGAATATCACAACCTGAATACATGCTGTGCAGAGTGGCTGAAAAATAATACTTGACAAAATCTATGCACCAATGAACTCGTGGAACACTGCCTCTATATACATGAATAAATGAAATGCTGGTTCTATTTGATAATGCTAGACAACCAAAAACTAAAACCCTTTTATCATTTTTCTAAGATATTTTAGCAAATGGAATTTCATAATCATAACTGACTTACTCCAGTCTCCTGAAAGCTTTATTTTTCATGAACTTTCAAAACACCTCTAATTATTTTCAAAAATATCTCTGTGACATAAAACACACAGAGAAACTCCTCAATGTCAAACCTTTAAAGAAGCTTTCCCACAATACTATTTGCTTACATTAGCAAATCAAAGGTTTTATTCATTTGGAATGTCACCACATTTCAATCTTTTCTTTTTTCTCATAGAAAACACACAGTCATCTTTTTTTTCCTATAAGATTTTGTAAATGTTAGATTTCACTGTAACAAAACCTCAGAAACCATGAGGTACAAAAAAAAATCATATCTGTAACAGTATATAATTCAATAAAATAAAAAATCTCTGCCCTAAAACTCCTTTTTTCCACACATCTCTGCCAATCATAACTGGTGTTTGATTATCACAAGTTTTTCATTGGACGGATATTGCACAATTAGTTCTCCTTGGTTCTATTCGTAACAAAGCTTCTGCTCTTCAACTAAGGTTAAGGTCATCTATATTTAGATGACAGATCTCAACACTGTCTTCACAGTCAGCTCTTCTAAACTGAAGTCTGGGACTGAAAAAAAAGATAAAAAGATCAGTTATCAAATTCAGTTATAAAAGCTCAGGCTTGCAACAACTTTTGCCTGTTATCCTTAATGAAGTTTGTATTGTAAGTCATTTAAAAGCCTGTATGTTTGGTCCTTATGATCAGGAGTTTAAGTTAACTGTCTTGTTTACTACTTAAACCTTCCATTAATTCACTGTAACTCCTCTGAACCAGCAATTCTTCATGTTTTCACATCTATTATATATAAAACTTTCCAAGGTAGCATAACCCACACCCATGATTTACAATTCCACAGCAGCTGAACTACACCTCTGCTAGTTTTGCAATCTGACTAAAATGAGTAAGTATATTTCAAAAGCCAAGTATCTTTTCTTTTTTTAAATATTAACAATTGTTTACTCAAACATTAAGAACAGTGTATTTTAAACACAGAAATATACATGTATTATGTGGAACACTATAATGTAACATGAGGGTATTAGACAATAAAAAATCATGCTGTCAGGAAAAATTTTGGTGTGTTCCATTTTACTTCTTTAAGTGAAGTAAAGACTGACATTTAAAAAAATCCTTCGAAAGAAATGCTACACATGACTGATTAAAGTAATATTAACCAATACCAAACAATTAGAAAGGTACCAACACTTTTTAAACACACTAGAAGAAAACAAACAGACACACTGAGACATTGATTTTGTTAGTAAGTCAATGTGTGTGAATTTGAATAAAAACACCAAGTGTTGAAAACTGTAATGTAAAACAAATGGGCCATGATGGCCCTATATCGCTCGTATAGTTTTTCTTATATGTCAATTTAAAACTAGCCTCAACTGCTAGCAGCAATGTTGTTGTTTTTTTTAGTAACCAACATAGCTTGAAAGAATCTGAAGGTCACCAAATGATCATTTCTGAAATTCCTGAAATTATTCTGAAATCATGTCAGTTGCTTCATGAAAAGATTTACATGTACATAGTTTGCCATATACCTAGATATAAAATGTAAAGTGAAAACTAGCCCTAAGGAACATTTGTGTGAAACTATTTAAAAATCGGACCACTTGTTTACGAGGAGAAGATTTACATAGTTTTATATATAATCTTTTTGTGGAAAGTAGCCCCAACCTTGTTAGCCACTTTTTTTTATAAACTGACATCACTTGAAGGAATTTCATGAAGTTTCATTTCAGACATATTTTCACTGAGATTATTTTAAAATCTGGCAAGTGGTTTTTGATGAAAAGATTTTTAAATAGTTGCAGTGAAAATTTGTCTTTATGGAACCATTTCATTTTAAAGAATTAGAGGACCAATAAAGAAATATTCCTGTGAAGTTTGGTTGAAATTGGCCTAAAGATAAAGAAGGACATTTATCTGAAAGAAAATGTTGAAAACAGACGGACAGACAGTCACCCATCACAATCATTCACCCTTGAGCACTCAGGTGAGCCAAAAACTGCATAGTCTAAATGCCCTGTATCTACAATGCTATTAATCATGTTAAAACATACCAGCCTAATACTTATGCTGTCTGAAATTGTAAATTTAAATTCAAACTTATTTAGTAAACAAAGCATGACAAGGCTATGATTCATTACTTGTATAAATGACAAATATTTCAGCTTTTTTGACACAAATGAATAAGACAGAAAAGAAGATTCAGACAAAATTTCTATGGCAATGTCTCAACATTTATCTTAATGCACAGAAAATTATTGTGATAATTTTTGCATTCACATTTTTACAACAATGGTTTAAGAAAACTTACATCCTAGTTTGAAGCTGCTTAGAACAGAACACACAGGAAAAAAAAACAGCAGAGACAAGAGTTTCCAACAGTTAACAAAAAAGACATACCTGAGATCCTCCTCTGAGACAAGAGTTTCCAACAGTTAACAATGAATACATACCTGAGATCTTCCTCTGAGACAAGAGTTTCCAACAGTTAACAATGAATACATACCTGAGATCCTCCTCTGAGACAAGAGTTTCCAACAGTTAACAATGAATACATACCTGAGATCCTCCTCTGAGACAAGAGTTTCCAACAGTTAACAAAAAAGACATACCTGAGATCCTCCTCTGAGACAAGAGTTTCCAACAGTTAACAAAAAAGACATACCTGAGATCCTCCTCTCAGACAAGCGTTTCCAACAGTTAACAATGAATATATACCGGAGATCTTCCTCTGAGACATGAGTTTCCAAAAGTTAACAATGAATACATACCTGAGATCCTCCTCTGAGACATGAGTTTGCAACAGTTAACAATAAAGACATACCTGAGATTTTCCTCTTAGCCATGAGTTTGCAACAGCTAACAATAAAGACATACCTGAGATCTTCCTCTGAGACATGAGTTTGCAACAGTTAACAATAAAGACATACCTGAGATCTTCCTCTGTAAGAGTACCATCACTGACAAGACGCTCAACTTCCTTTAACCCTCGCCCACCTAATGCCTCCTTACACTGCCTAAAAAAAGCATGTTAACATAACTTCAAAGACTTACATGTATTTATATTTATATTGTACTTTCGTAACTGTCTTATAATAATAATAATGATGACAAAACTAATACTCAAATACTAGACACATAATCCTTTATTTGTTGTCTTTAAAATCTCTAAAATAGTTCTCTTTCACTACATGTATAACATACATCCCAACTCAGGAAGGTAAAAGACAGAAATTCTGTCTGGAGCGGGTGGGGTGGGCTTTTTGAATAGGTGTGTGTGTGTGGGAGGGGGTGGGGGGGGGGTCTTAATTTCTAAAGTGGCTTCCTGTGAAGGGATAGTATGTTTTACTAGCACTGACCTTAACTCACATTTTTAACAATCCTGTGAAGGCTGTATATCAGCTTTAAAATGTTATGTAATTAGCACCCATTATAAAAGTGTAAAAGTACTCTTCCAAGTCATATTTAGACAAGTCCATCTAGCAAAAACAGTGGTACTAAGGTCGTTGAAATATATAAAGACATACTGTCTCAACATGGCAGTTTGCTGTCTCTGGAGGTCGGAGATACTGTCGGCAAACCAGTCATCTGCTGCCTCAATATCCTGAGCTTCCCGTGCCAAATGAACCATTGCATCTAAATCCTGAATCATAGTAAAGTGTATTTCCTACAGACTGGTTGTAAAAGGTAGAAGTAAAGACTTTGTATATAATAGTGTCATCCTTATTGAAAGGGCCAGCCAAGTTGGCTTATGAGAAACCTATCTTTCGTGCCCACCATACCTCCCAAATCCCTTCTCTTTTTGCCTGGCTGAGATGGCCCTACGGTTACCATTATTTTACTACTTGGCAGTTCCACAACCAACCTCTCCTCAGTTCCAACCCAGCATCAACTGGGATTCTAATCTTAAATCTCCCACTCCGAAGGTTGTATTAAATTGTCATTTGAACTAGATGAATGCCACTGAAAACCTGTGAACTCCATTCTATTGATAATCGATCACTGTTTCACTTTTACAACTTTGCTCACAAAAGGAAGTAACTGTAGATATTGACTGATTACATTTTCTTTATTTCAATAACCTAGACCAGCAGTCAATAATAACCATGTTTGTTTCTCCTATAATCTTTGTCAGACAGTAGGATTCAACAAAAGCTACATGTATAGGACTATAGGCCATTCCAAATCTTTATAAATTTTTATTTCTCTTTTGAACTGTATGTCTTATAAACTGTTTTCTTATTTTATGACAGGCATTGTAAATATAACATCACTAACTTACATTGTCTTCACAAAGAGGTTTCAGCAAAAAATAAAATAAAATAATATTCAGGAAAAACAAAACAACAACAACAAAACATATCATAGATTTTACAGTAATTTCTCTGCGTTTTTGTTGCACTCCTTTTCATTTTGTCTGTAGATCTGAATCAACAAGTCTTTTTTGCCCAAGCAAGAACTTCACCATACAACCTAAAACCTAATATTCATAGACTTAAGGCAGAAAACCACCAAAAAAAGTCGATTTCAGAACTATCTACAAGGAGAAAAAGTCACATGCACTACAAACCTCACTAGAGTCATACTCTTCAAAATCATCAGCATATTCTGTGTCCTCAGCTTCCTTGTCAGACCCTTCACTGTCTACACACTCAATCTCTTCTTGAATATCTGAAACATCCATAATTTTAACTTATACAAGAAGCGCTGCAATGCGACAAAAACCAGGTTTTCAACAACCAAGTATTGATGTGACAGGAATTAGGAAGAAATATGGCAGTGAAGTAAAAATGGTGCTATTATTTTGGTACCAACAAAGAAAGTTGGTTTCAATAGTTAAAAAAAAAAAAAATCAGATACCTGAGTAGCAATGCCAGGCTGTATTTTCATGTAAGCTACACACATGCCAAGTTGAGTATCAATAGGTCAAAGTGTGCTGAAGTTATTGAGTAGAAGCTGAAAATTCTACTGTAAGCAAGTGACCTTGACCTTGCTCCCAGATATCATAATAGCAATCCCAAGCTGCATCTTAAGCAAGTTTGGTGTCAACAGGTCAACGCAAACTCAAGTTATTACGTGAAAACTGAATTTCTTTTTTAAGACAACAGTGACCTTGACCTTGTTCACAGACACCTGGGTAGCAATTCCAAGCTGCCCCTTAATATAAGCTACCCATACACCAAGTTTGGGGTCAATAGGTCAAAGCAAACTCAAGTTATTGAGCGGAAACTTAATTTCTTTTTTTAGCAACACTGACTTTGACCTTGACCACAGACACCTGGGTAGCAATACCAAGCTGCCTCTGATATAAGCTACTCATATACCAAGTTTAGCATCAATAGACCAAAGCAAACTTAAGTTATTGAGCAGAAACTGAATTTCTATTTTTAGCAACAGTGACCTTGACCTTGATCACAGACACCTGGGTAGCAATTCCAAGCTGCCCCTTAATATAAGCTACCCATACACCAAGTTTGGGGTCAATAGGTCAAAGCAAACTCAAGTTATTGAGCGGAAACTGAATTTCTATTTTTAGCAACAGTGACCTTGACCTTGATCACAGACATCTGGGTAGCAATGCCAAGCTGCCTCTTGATATAAGCTACTCATATACCAAGTTTGGGGTCAATAGGTCAAAGCAAACTCAAATTATTGAGCGGAAACTGAATTTCTATTTTTAGCAACAGTGACCTTGACCTTGATCACAGACACCTGGGTAGCAATCCCAAGCTGCCTCTTGATATAAACTACCCATATACCAAGTTTGGCATCAATAGGCCAAAGTAAACTCAAGTTATTGAGCGGAAACCAAAAGTTGACGCCCACCCACCCGCCCGCCCGCCGACTTCAGCATTACAACTACCAGGTTTTCATTGAAAACCTGGTTAATAACATGTATGCTGTAATATCATTGTACAATTGGTCTCTATAGCCACAGTGGTGTACTTTGCTGAGAAGGGAATATTCCCAGTTAAAGGGTATAATTTTTTATTCCAGTGGAAGGAACATAGTTTGACTGTACAAAAAAATAACAGCTTTAAAAGGCATACGTTGTATGTATAGGCCAGACAGGTGTGTGTGTGTGTGTGTGTGTAGAAAGTTCATTTAGTTCAGTTGAGTTTATGGCTGTTAAACAGTTAAAGCCTTTTCAAGAGAAGGGTTTTCATTACCACTGTTCCTAGGAAGGAGCAGACCAAGATTCTCATTTTTCATGAGACAATGCTGATTTTCTCACATAATGTATATAAGTTTTAGTAGTGGGACTCACACAAATGACCTTCAATTAGTAGAAGGTCAAGGTGATCTTGTAAAAATGTAAGAATAAGTCTCCCATAATTTACAGACATCAGGTTTCTGTACTTTTACAAAAAATGCATTGGAAAATAATGGTGGCAATAAAAACTGCTTCTATAAAATATCTGGGGAGAATTTGTTTTCTTAAAAAGGTTTGGATGAAAATTATTCAACAACTATCAAGTGAATACCTTCTTCAGCATCTGACTCTGTTTCATCAAAGTCATCAGAGTAATCTGAAGATGCATCTGCATCATGCTTTGGAATGTCCAGTTTGTTGTCTTTGAGAATATCTGCAAGCAAAATAATGTTTATTTATCAATCAATGATTTGGGATTTGGCTTAGTTTAGTTTATATCAAATTTATTTTAGTTCAATTGTGTAGGAAGCTTTTAGCTTATAGACACACTCTCGAATCTGTTCCTAGAACTAACCAGTACTAAGCAATGAGTGTAAAGATTCTTGCTCAAGGAAACAACGGCTTGCCCCTGACTTTGTTTGAACCCATGCAGCTAGCAATCCTTTGACTACTAGTCCGACACGTTAACCACTAGGCCACGCCACCACCTATTTGGCTTTGAGCTTGTAAATGTCACTGTGACTAAACAAAGTGCAGCATTTTTTATTTAAATTACAATTAAATATCTATATTTAACTTTTTCTTAAATTTGTTACTGTATTACTGCAGCTACTTCATTCAGGTATAAAACCAAACTTCCACCAGGCTAGTTTCCTTTCATACATAATTTTTTTTACAAATTTGTCATTGTTCATTACTGTCAGAGGGATTTTTTCACAGATTTTGGATACATACAAGTTTATACTGACCTGCTTCTACACTGACCCCTAATCCACTGTCCTGACCATGAGGTGACCTCTCCCGACTAGAGGCTTGTGAACTGTCTTGTAATGTGTCTGATTTCTGCAGCATTGGTGTGGATATTTTTAATTTGTTTCTTTTCAAAACTGGGCTAGACCTTTCAACATTGCTGAAAAAAAAACAACAACAAACTAGTTTAACCTACCAAACTTCAAAGAATAAAGAAATCTGCAACAACAAAAGGTTTTAAGAGCATTTCACCTTCAGAAATAACAAAAATATGTAACTGTTTGCTCTTATAATCCTTCAACATTAACAGCAAATAAGCATCAACAGGTTAACATGCTGGAGTGGATACACTGATGAATGTCGATTGGCCCTAACCTACCTAAATTTCTAAAATGGACTTTTCTGTCAATCAATCTGAGTAGAACTTGTTATTTAAGAAGGTACTAAATAAAAAAAACTTTTAGTAAGCAGTTCTGACGCTGAAAAACAGATAATGAGGCAATCAATAGAATGCAACTACACAAGAGGTTTGTGTAAATACAGCCAATTGAAAGAATCAACACTTTTACAAGTAGGAGTATTCTGGACCAACTTACCTTTTCTGTGGTTTTAGTTTAGACCCTCCTGATGGGGTATGTTGTGGAGTAGAGGCTGAATCATCTTTGGATGACTTCTGTTGCAGCAAGTTTTCCTTCTGTTCAATAAACATGGCTAAATGCTGTTTAACTAATGAGGTGTTCAGAATTGCACTGGCACTGTAAATATTGACAAACATTAGATATGGTTAATGTTTTATACAAAGAAGTACTGTTAATAATGTACTGACAGGAGGTCCTCACAGTATTGTAATAACAGGTAATGTACTTCTTAAACTATATCACATTCAACTGTTTTAAAATAAACCCACACATTTCTCAGAAATAACATTGTACAGTCAGATTTGGGCACACCACTTTATATTTCAAAAACATTAAAGCGTTGTATAAGAACACCTTTGTAGTTAACTGCTTTGTAAGTAGGCAGTTTTCGTGATCATTATTCCAGATTAATACCAAGCTTAGACCACTACCAGTCTGAACGAAGAAAAAGTAGCTTTCTAACCAATGACCTCAATCGGTTAGGCAAGTATCAACTGACATTACTTACTGTATACGTGTTCTTATGCATACAATGTAAGCTAATATTCAATTCATTTACATGTAACAAATACTCTACATTTTACTGACAATAGTTTCAGACTGTAAACATAAACTTCCTGAAGACAGGTGAAAGGTATGCCTTTAATAAACAGGCTATCAAATCCAGTATGGTTTACCTTGGTCGGTCATCAGGTGACTTTACAAGAATCATGCTAACCAAACCCTGTAGTTCTTTACTGTACATACTGGGTATTGCCTGGAATACACAGCAAAACCACATTTAGGATTACTTAATTTTATATATATATTTAATATTAAAGTTAACAATAGAATTAAAAATTGCTGGACTATATTCAATCTTAATCTGTTCATGTCAATTAGTCAAAATAGTGACTATTCACAAACAGAACTAGTAATATGAAAATTATCATTTATTACAAAAATTCAATTGCAAATTTTCAAAGTAAACTGGAAAACCTACAAAATTCATTGACAGAGTTGTACAGCTAAGGTATTAGATTCCTAATACTCTTCCTCCACTCTATTCAATTCCATTTATTTGTGTAGGATTGAGACATTTTCACTAAAGGCATGGCATGGGTTCAAACCCAACTCAAGCCAAATTTTTTTCGCTAGTTATTGGCAGTTTTACATTTTTGTTTAGTTTTTCAACTGTAACTTTTATAGAATTTGAATTCAATTTCTTTCATTTCAAATATATTTCAATTGTAACAAAGCTTATCAGCATGGTAAATTGATGAAAATTGGGTATCTGTGATTTCAGTTATTACTTATATAATAATTAATAATATTATATAAAAAAAACATTTCTTTCGTCAACTTCTTTTTTCAATTTAAAAACCAGAAGCATATGAGGACCTGAGTTACAGGGAATTCACAAATATGAGGATCTATTTTTTCTAGTCCAAAACAATGATTATATATGCTTAAAGATCTCTGGTTATCAAGAACTCAGAATTCCTGTGTCACATGCCCTGATACTGCATCTGGACTGCATAGTCATATTATTGATAGACATTGATGTTCTGACCTAGCTCTGAGGTCAAAGAATGTAAACAAAACTCTCAAAGCCAGAAACTTAAAATGAAACCATGGCTAGTTATACTCTGCTAATACTGAATTGAATATCTGAAATATATACCATCATTGTACCAGGAAAAGAGTTAAAATAATGGTGTAAAAGGCTGTAAAGGTTAACACTTCCAGCAAAGGGGAACTAAGGACTTTTTATGGTCATATAAAATAACCACCTCTATAAAAGTTCTCACCTCATATTCACATTTAATAATTTTGAAGAACAAACTGATTAGATTCTGGGCATCAAATGGAGACTTCAGTGCACACAGCTCATACAGCAGACAGCCTACAGCCTGAAAGTGAAAAAGTTCAAATCAAGAATTTATAAAATAATTTCAATCATAAAATATACACTCTTATCACACTAATAAATTAATCTGTCTATACTTTTCAGGCTGATAAAAATTCCAAGCATCAACAAAACTTCAAAAGAATTAATTAACTTTTATAACATTTTATTTGGACACTTTAAGAATGCAATGCTTCAGATGTTTTTGAAGCTGTCCATATTTTCAGATTAAATCAAAACAAGCAATTGTTTTTCCTGAATAAGTAAATGTAAAAAACGCAACTCCTTCACTATACTTCAGTTAAACTTTCTGTAAGTGCTATATTTGTAATGTACACAGAATACCTACCCAGACATCTGACTTGGATGAGTAAGGTATATCTTGACATAACTCAGGACTAAGGTAGCTTGGTGTTCCAACTATAGTCTGAGCTACATCCACCGTGTTCTCAAGCACCTTGGAGATACCAAAGTCACCTGTAACAGAATCAGTTTTCCTGTTAAACACTTGAGACTGGAATATAAACAATCTCATCATAATTAGTTTAATCACTAAATAACAACTGATTTCAAAACTGACTGAACCCTTTTATCCACGGAAATCTGTTTTAGTGGAAAAAAGTAGTCATTACGGCACAAAGCCACCATTAAAATGAAATAACTACTTTTTTTAACAAGCTATATACATCAGATAACAATACAGAGATTGAATTTCAATAAGTCATTCACCATTTTTATTTGCATAAAAAATTAAGAAAAACAAGAACAGGTAAAATTAAACAGACATTAAGAGTTACTTCCCTTTATACAGGAATTCCAGAAACTAAATTGATTCTCACTACAACTGATCTAAAAACAACCATAAAGCCAACCATATGCCCCATACAGCCTCCAGAATGTTAACAATATGTAATAGTTACATTTAAATATTTAAGCATTTGCAGCAACAGCAAAATGACTATGTGTTTCTATTAAATAGTTTGAATGAATCTGTTACCTATTTTCACAACATTTTTCTTTGTAAGGAAAACATTTTCAGCTTTCAAATCTCTGAAAGTAAAAAGAATCATTTGAAATGTTCATGCTTTTTTGTGAATTCCTTGAAGAACATTGAAGACAGAAGCAGTGAAATTTTTCTTTTTACCCAATTCAGTTGTACTCAGTTGGAAGAAAAGCTTTATTTACATGAACATATTCAATTCATGGATCCACAGCATAACTCTAAAATCTTATATTAATAGGTTTAATCCACAAACATTACCGTGTGCTCTTTTATTATATATTTGTTTGTGGTGAAAATATAACTGCACTTCTTTGTTAAATCATGCAAATATGAGAGGTCAGGGATCCATCAATTCAAGATATTGGAAAAGATTTTTTAAGTTCACATCAACTGTCCTTTCTGAAAATTTCAGATTACTTTTGACATGGATATAACTACACATGCATCATATAACAGTACATTCTTATCAAATCATTTTCTAAATCATCACTAATATAGCAATGTATTGGGTATGTCATAATTAGTAATTTCTCACCTGTGTAAAACCTTCTTACTGTGAATATACTGTACTGCCATAATAATCTGTATAAACCACTGTAAAAAATGAAAAACATATATCATTATGTTATAACACTGATCTGTTATAAAGTATGCGTAACTAAAAAGAAAACCTTTCTAAAAAGGATTATAAAGTTCATGTTATCTTTGAATATTTGTTGTTTTTTTTTGACATTTTTTATAATTTCATTTCTTAAAATATATTTAAGTTCACTTCAGCTCCAGTGTGTCTTTAATTTTTTTGTATCTTATTTGCCTTTTATGGCATTTTGAATAATTTCAAATTACTTTATTTGCCTGCATTTAAGTTCAGTGAAGCTGGATTTGTGCACAAGCAAGACATCCACAGTGACATGGAAGTTGTATTGATTTACATGAAACAGTGGAGTGACTCTAAATAAATCTGCATCATAACCCATCCATTTACTTGAAGTTACACAATCTCTTCAGCAACTGAAGAGAAATACACAGACCTGTTATAAAAACGTCTTAGATGACAGACTGTGCAGATTTTATCTGGCATTTTTTGTTTTTGACAGACTGAAGAAAATACAGTTTTACACTACAGGTAAGATGGTAGACAGGATACCAATTCAAAAATGTCTGTGAAACTCAAATAAATGTCCTTACCTCCATTATTTGTGTTTCTTCAAAATGCTTTGATTTCTGAAAGAAAGTGATATATAAGGGCTCAATATTTCTTTCATACAGACAGTACATTAAAAATTCTATCATTGAAATAAAGAGTAACTTTTCACTTATATGAAAAAAATTCTTTTGACAACAATCTAAAGGTATCCTGCTTCAACAAAATTTATTGAAACTGCATACATTACTCATTTTCAACATTACAAAACCTCTGAAATGACAAATGTTCTTCATACCATATACATGCATATATTATTGATTTAAAACTTAAATTAACAGAACTGTTCAAATATTCAGACTTCACAGTTCCTTTTCCTTGAACATTTAGGTGGTATAATCTTACAAATGACATACATGTACAAGCAAAGTATGCAGACTTTTCCTTAGTCAAAACCTGATAAAGGCTACACACTTACAACTGCAGCTGTCTTTATTTTATCATCTAAATTCCCTCCATCACAGTAGTCTTGGATGATATGTAGGTACTCAAAGTCTGTGTCAAAGAATGACTCATGATACAACACAATGTGTGGATGCTTCAACTGAGAGAGTATCCTAAAACAAAAACAAAAATGAAACAAATTTATAAATGCTCTGAAAATATGAATGCCAAATGAGAAAGTAAAGGTAATCCTCCAATATCAAGTAATACCAATGCCGTTGTTGATAAAATTAGCATGATCATTTTCTCAACTAAACATTGGTCAAAAATGTTTAACTTAAGCTATACTTAACATTTGTCTAAATGTTTAACTTTATCTGAACTTTACACTGGTCCAAATGTTTAATTTTAAGTCTACTTTTCACTGTTCCAAATATTTAATTAAAACTCTATTTAACGCAAGTCCAAATGTTTCATTTATACTCTGCAAACACTGGTTCAAATGTTTAATATTAAGTCTAATTAACATTGGTCCAAATGATTCATTTAAACTCTACACTATTTAAATTTACCTAACACTAGTCAAAATTTTTAATTTCAACTCTACTTAACTCTGGTTCAAATGTTTATGTAATGTATCATCAAAGCGTTTGAATCATTCCACTATGATTATGACCCCTGAGATTTTTTGTGACAGACATTCTTTTCAAAAGCTAAATGGTTATATATCTCGTGCTACAAAGTTGCTGAGATGTTTTGAATTCTATGAGTTTCAGCCAATACTAGAAATTTTAAGATAGAAAATTCAACCGATGCTATGCATGTGGTATATTTCCTCACTGAAAACAATAAAAAAGACATAAAGACACCTTACACATTTTTTTTATTTCAAGAAGTTTTTACATAATGTTTCCACAATAAAATGTGATATAATGGAAGACTACAGTTTAAAAACCTACTTTGCTTCTTTTTGTACAGCTTCTTTGGTTCTTGTTTTCCTTCTATCATCCAGCTCTATAGTTTTTAATGCATACAGTCTGAAATGAGAATGAGTTTGAAAAGTTTGAAAAAAAAATGAATTCAATCTAGTCCTTTATTTTAGAAACACATTACACTGTTAAACTACAAATAATAGTACCATGAAATCAAATAATAAATGAAGCTTACATTTCTTATGTGGAAAGGCCACATAATGTTTTAAAACATTTGTATAAAACATCTGAGATTGAAAATTAGCCTTGGTCTGAAATTTTATTTTCAGACTTCTTACTCTTCTGACAAAGAATTGTACAAGTTACTTTCTAGATTCCTTGTGTCTGACCAGATATACTAACTTACTTTCTAGATTCCTTGTGTTTGACCAGATATACCAAGTTACTTTCTAGATTCCTTGTGTTTGACCAGATATACCAAGTTAACTTTCTTGATTCCTTGTGTCTGACCAGATACATGTACACCAACTTACTTTCTAGATTTATTGTGTTTAACCAGATACATATACACCAACTTACTTTCTAGATTCCTTGTTTCTGACCAGATACACCAACTTACTTTCTAGATTCCTTGTGTCTGACCAGATATACCAACTTACTTTCTAGATTCCTTGTGTTTGACCAGATATACCAAGTTACTTTCTAGATTCCTTGTGTTTGACCAGATATACAAACTTACTTTCTAGATTCCTTGTTTCTGACCAGATACACCAACTTACTTTCTAGATTCCTTGTGTCTGACCAGATATACCAACTTACTTTCTAGATTCCTTGTGTTTGACCAGATATACCAACTTACTTTCTAGATTCCTTGTGTTTGACCAGATATACCAACTTACTTTCTAGATTCCTTGTGTTTGACCAGATATACCAACTTACTTTCTAGATTCCTTGTGTTTGACCAGATATACCAACTTACTTTCTAGACCCCTTGTCTCTTACCAGATACACCAACTTACTTTCTAGATTCCTTGTGTCCAACCAGATATACCAACTTACTTTCTAGATTTCTTTTGTCTGACCAGATACACCAACTTACTTTCTAGATTCCTTGTGTCTGACCAGATATACCAAGTTACCTTCTAGATTCCTTGTGTCTGACCAGGTACATGTACACCAACTTACTTTCTAGATTCCTTGTGTCTGACCAGATACACAGCTCCACATCCACCTTTGCCCAACTTGTGAATAGTTTCATAATGTTCCATTATACTCTGTGTTGAAGAAAGATCAGCTGAAAGAATAAATTACAGTTTGACCACTTAAAAAATTAAAAAAAAAACAACAACAACAAAGAGGCCCATGATGGGTTGTCTAATTTAGATGGCCCTATTGCCCACCTGTGAATCACTGTCCTCACTGAATATATCATTCTAAATGACTCCATTTAAAATTCATCAATGAAATCATCAAGACAAACATTCTAAGTTTCAAGAAGATCTGGCCCAAAATGTGATCTCTAGGGTGCACAAAGTATTCAACTGATCTGAATTGGCAACCGAGATTTTGACCTATCTCACAAACTTTAAAAAGCATCTTTAAGATTAAAGGGGAAAGCATTTTAAGCAAACTTCAAGAAGACTAAGCCAAAAACAATACCTCCAGAGTGTTTAAAAGGTTTTTCAAAGTCTTAGCTTGTGTCCTAGTTTTTATTCTACATGTCCAAGTTCCAAACCTGTCTTAGAACTCATCAAAATTAAAAATCTGACCAAGCTTCATAAAGAAAACTCATCCTTCAATTGGGGCTAGTGTTCTAGAGTTTGAACCCAGATAACCCAGTTTCAAACTCATTTGAAACACCATCAGGACAAATATTCTGAAGTAAACTTATGATGATTAAGTAAACAATGTGACCTCTAGACTTTTCAGTAATCTGAGCTTGTAACCTAGTTTTGTCCCTGTGTGACTCTGATTCAAACTTACCTATCAGATCTTCAAAGCAAACATTCTGAGTAAGTTTTGTTACAATCTGCTAAAAAATGTGGAATCTAGAGTGATCAAAAGGCTTTCCTTTAATCCGGGCTAAATTCTTATACCAACATGAATGATCCAGTTTCTGACTCATTCAAGTATAAACCATTATGCACCTATCAATGTTTTTCTGTGGCTGACCCAGGGCAATTTGACATTTCTCCTTTCTTGGTGTCTAAATCCTCACCCTACAGCAATGGAAAATTGTCAAAATCCCAACAGTGGGAGATGCTTTACATATTAAATGACCTGGGATCTAAAATTCAGCCAACCTCTATTTCACAGGACTCAAAACCATTATGTCTGTCAAAGTCCCACCTATTGGGAATGGTCTTCTGTCATAAGTCCCCTGTTTCTTATCAAACTCAAAGTCTATCGGGATAAACAAAGATTCTGAGCAAGTTTCATGCAAACTGGTGCAAGTATGTTGCTCCTGGAGTGTTCACAAGGTTTTGCTTTGATCTGGGATGATGACCTAATTTTTGAGCCCATATGACCCATTTTCAAATAAATCTGAGTGATCATCAGGACAAATATACTAAGAATGTAGGCTGTTTAAAAAATGTGCCCTCCAGAGTGTTCAGAAGCTAAAATGTTGAAGATGTGCAACTGACAACAGACAAAGGCTATCACAAATTTCACAACTGACTATGCCTATATCAAAACGGTAGCAAGAAATACACTAAGTCTCTACAAGGCATAGTTAGACTAGAAAACAGAAGTCATCACTGAATGTAATCTAATCTTTAGATTATCAAGGCCTTTAGGAATAAGCAAAGAATAGCAAAGCTATAGACCAGTGTTCTACATGTATGTTTTCTCTTTGTAACTTGACAGCAGAGAAAGTCTGAATTATAAGCTTCTGAAATACATGATACATTTATATACAGTCTTGTAATTTATAGAATACTCCTTGATTTTCTTAGAAAAGAAACCTGTGTCATTGAAAAATAGCAATCATAAACAGACTTTTCTTGCTCTCACTTTCCCTTTTTCTCACCAAGCTTAGCTTTCCTGCTTAGTATTTTCAGTATTGTCTCTTGGCAGTAACAAGTAGAAGCTTCCTAATCAATAATAAATTATCATAAGGTTTTGTTTTCACAGCACTACCTTTGAAATAAACCTGGACAAATCTAAGGAAATTGAAAAATAAAAATTAATGTCAAATATCTGAAATTAAGTCAACTATTTTGATAACTTATCACATGTTGTTTTGATTAAATGATACAATTCAAATGTATCTGCCATCTGGGTATATTTCGCTGTTTTGGGGTTTAAAAATTTTAACTTAAGCCACAACAGTGACAACAATTCTAAGTTCTTAAGTCAGATTTAAAAAAAAAAAAAAAAAACGCCAAATCTCTTGTCTACTTAACCGTTATTTCTGTCCCTACTAGTACTCTGAAAACTGATGTGTCTCGCATATATTTATATTATAATATCCGAAAAGCAAATTATCCGAATTACAATCACTGCAAGATTATCAAGAAAATTAGTCAAATCTTATCTATACTCATAAAAAAAATAGTGACCTTTTCTACATTACTGATCTGACATTCTTCTGGCGGAAAACCATGTGTCGTTCATAATTTACTTCGTGGCAGGTGATTCAGTTTCGTTTTTTAAAGTTTTGTGTACATTGGATTACTCCCCTTGATGCTATGCAAATTGAATGTACTAAATTCCATACAGTTCTACCGTAAAACCGTGTTATTCGTCATTAAACTATATGCATCGGTTACTTCCCTTACAATATTGTTTCTGATATGAAAGGGGAAGTAACTGTGTCTGGAGCGTGGATTGATTTAAATTACTTGCATTTCAACTTAAATGCAAGTTTTGACTCTGCAAATATTTGGACTAATAATAATCAAGGACCTATATTACCATTTTGCAATAATTAATCAAGAATTGTTAGAAAGGCACATAATTAAATCTGCAACCAACTTTTACTATCTTTATACAGCATTCATGATAAGCACAGACCTAAGTAGTAGGTAAGTTAATTTATTTTAAGGAAACAACAGCATTCTAAGAAGAAATAGCAAAAGAGTGATTCACCTAGCAATCACTTAGTTTAATGTCGACATTATTTTACTTTTTTACTTATTACTGTAATACTGTTGGAGCAAGCAATAAACCACATATTTTTCTAAAGTGAAAGTGACATAACTCTTTGCGTTGTAGGGGTTGTGCATCTGACAAACGAACTTTACCGAGAAATTATACCTATTAACACTAAACACACGTTTTCATTAAAATCAGATACAAAATGTGTACGTTACTGTCTAGACAGACTTGAATACCGACACCGACATAGACGCCGACACCACCTAAAGTTATAAAATTATGTCAACTTTCTGACAACACAATATTACAACGACAAAGTCCATAAATACAGAACTTACAAGGTTAACAAATCTAAACTCAGAAGTTCCAAAACATAAAATAGAAAATACAATAATATTGCAATAAAATGCGAACCGTGAAATCCCCGGAATTCCCGAAATAAGTAAATTTAATCTAATTTTAATTACAAAGTTAATACACAGAAAAATACACAGATATCGAACTCCTTTCAACATCATTACGACAAAACACTCCCAAATAACACAAATAAGTCAATCACTCACGAATACTTTTCGAAAGAGTCATATTAGGCCATAATTTGTAGAGTTCATGGCCATCGCCCTCAATACCTGAAGTTTTGTTTAAATATATAAGATTGGATTCTTGGGCTGGCATGGCTCTTGCAAGGATGAGTCAGCTAGATGCCAAACTAAGTTCAGTAAGTTCATTGTAAAAATATAGTGTGAACAATATATGCAGGTTAAAAAAGGTTTCATATTGCATAGAGTATTTGTTGAGAAAGAATAATTATGTAAGAAGAGGCCTAAGAACCACTGATTCCGACTGAGAGTTTTCAGCTTGCCACAAGAGTGAGCAAGAACTTTTCACTGGAAAAGAAATGAGGCAAAATCCAATACAGTATGGTAAGTCAAATGTACGCATCTATCATTTAGGAGAAAAATTTACATGACACAATGATTGAACAGGAAACATTTCATACAAGTTTAATTTACGCTCCTGTAAAGAAAATACTAATAGAATTCAATGTACTCGTTGCATTTTGAGTCTTAAAGTAAATTCCGATGATACTGTAAGATTTGCCATAATCTTCTCATTTACCGCAATTCTACTTGTTTATGATGGCAGTCAGTATATCTTTATAACTTTTTTAGGTTATATTTTGAATGGAAAATAAGTGCAATATATATATACATTATATCAGTTTATATAATCACGAGGAAGTACCTTTTCGACATCATTTTGTCTTAAGGTAGTCATCATAGGATGATTTGTCTTTCGGATGAGACATTAAACCGAGGTCCCATGTATCAGTGCTATACACTGAACATGAAAAAGAACCAGGACTTCTCTGGAATGGGATGCTTTCCGTATCTTGCACTACCTCACACAACCTAAAATAACTAACCTAAGGGAACGTCGGTCATATGGACTACCGGTACCGACGACAAATAACCTCAAATGGAGAGAGAGAGAGAGAGAGAGAGAGAGAGAGGGGGGGGGGATGACATATTAATCAGATTAAAGTCCACCGTAGACTTCTACAATTTCATATTTCTTAAACTGCTATTTTTGCTATAGGTATGGATTTCTTGTGGTTACATTTGTTTACTTTCTGTAATGCACAATCGAGAGCTAACATTCAAACACGGCAAAACAAGTATGATAAAATATTAAAGCAGGACCATACTATTTACTGTCTGTGCATTTGTCATTTAGTTGCAATGTCACGGTTGTACTTTCATTCTGAAGTTTAAAGGCGAAGATCAATGACCTTTTCTTTGACCTCTAATTTGTATGATTCAAATGCTACTTTGCTGAGACTCTTGGCATATGTAATTTCTAGTCCATGGCAGTTCAGAGCTAAGACAATAAAAACGCCAGCAAGGTGTAGGCAGTTGAATTTAAAGCACTATTTTTTTTTTCAGCCAAATATAGTGAAATGTTGGTATTACTCTTACTAATATAATTGTACTTAGACTTTTTTTACTGAGCAATGAATGACTTGTTCGATGTAAATTGTCATTCATAAGTCATAACAATCAGTTCCATAATATAAATCGTTATACTGTGCGCAGACTTGGACAGTGTACAGGTGATTACTTACAAAACACTGCGTTTATTATCAAACACCAAAATACTTTAATGTACGGAATTATATTTTGATCAATGGGGAAGCATTATTTTTCAAATTTTGGACTGGTTGAATTTGGTAAACCACAAGGTTTATGGGTTTACTAATAAATGCTCTACGCGGGATCAGAAAACATCCGATTGCATCATCAAGACAGCCTGAAAAGCATTCTTGATGCATAATTATTTGACTAGTTGGTTTTTACACGCAAGCGATGTTTGTGGGTGGAGATATAAATAGTAATGTCAAAACATAATTCCTACATTAAATATGTTAGTGTTTGTTATCGAGAGTTCGCTCGCTCGGCTGCGACGAGGTAGAGCAGTTAAAATTATAAACTTTCGATAAATGCGAAAAACTAAATGTTAAATTTCGCTTGTATTTCCTCGTGAGGTTTTTAAAGTCTCGCTAGTATAATTATAATTATGTTCACCTGGCGAGACAAGAGATTTCTTAAAATCTCGCCTGTCAAACAGGCGAACGAATGAGAAGACAAATATGTTTTATGAGTATGTTGGAATGCTATGTACTAAGCACAATATGCAAGTCGTCGCAGTGTTTATAAGCCCTTTATATAACCAGATAACATCAAGTTGTCTTGATAATATATTTCCGTTGACCGTGCATTTTCACTAGTTCGCCAAGGTATAAAAGTAGGCTCAACGAGTGTTCTGTGTTGCTATAGTTATATACTAGTATATCGATATGATGATTTAAGTTAAGGAAAGTATGATCCAAAGATGAAATGTAGTAGTGAATTTGTTTAACTAATAATGTATGGATTCACATGTTAATACTGTGTTGCGATGAAATGTTGTCCACGTCGAAACATGTGAAAGTAGTTAACCGAAAAGTTCCTTTTTTTAATTTTCGAGGAAATCATGCTTAGTTTGCTAGTGGGTGGGGCCTAAATTTTCTACCAAAATAAAAGGTCCAATCAACAACCAGTCCGTGCCACACCCAAATGATTTCACACCAAAACATTTTCGCTCAGGATTTATTAAGGCCACACCAGACAAATATGATAGATTCAAGTACAGTAGAACAACTGAAACAATATTCTTTTAAGAGAAAAACTGCAAAATTTACACAAGATTCTGAATAGTTAAATGAAATTATTTGAACAGTCATTGCCTTCTTACAACTTGTATACCAGGGGTCCCGAGTTCGATCCCCCGCTCCTCCACTAACATTACTAATAGTTTTTCGGATGAGACGTTAAACCGAGGTCCCATGTATCAGTGCTATACACTGAGCATGTAAAAGAACCAGGGGTGTCTCTGGAATGGGATGCTTTCTGTATCTTGCACTACCCCCATAACCTCTTCAGGGGGCGTCGGTCATATGGGCAACCGGTACCGACGGTAATCAAGCTCAAATAGATAGATAGATCATGGAGTCCGTAAACTGACGTCAACGCACAAAACTCGGGCTTGAAGGTTTGAATCCACTAGCACAATCAAACATCGGGGCGAGATCTTTGCACACATACTGGTGATGTAGAGAAGTGGAAACGTAAATGATTGTAAAAGGGTGAGGTAATATATAGTAGAATATATATATTTCAATATTATTTTTCTCACCAATGCAACAAATGATTTAGAATAATGTCTTTTGTTGGAAATGTCCGAAAGATGTGACACACATAGGTACAGTTTTATGACTTTTTTTCTTCACAAAAACTAAAATAAATAAAATAAAAAAAGGAAAAAAAGTTGAACACCATGAACGACATGCCCATCAACATAAGAACTTGATATTTTATTCAAACCACGTTCAATTTTTTTTATAGCAGACGACACATAAACAGTCCGAAAAACAACAAATTATTTTCTCACCGATATACACTTTAGGCTATTAGAAAATGCACGTGAAACATGATTTTATCGAAATTATAACGACCACGCCGCTATTTTAGACCATGTCTTTCAACAGTTCAGTTTTAAGAAATATTCAGCAATGTTTTGTTAAAAAAGTTATGTGCTTTCTATGGATTTGACTAACTATTTTTGAATTTTGCATTTTACTCAGTGACATTAACTGATTTAAATGTGCACGTGCTTATTGACATTGACATTTCTAGCGTTAGCTGGATATACACGTTGCAAGTTTGATGCATTCGACACCAGAGTGTTTTTCGGAAGGAGGAACGGTAGAAAATGAAGAAGAGAAGAAAATGAAGACAACTGACAAGGTAGGACTGTTACAATAAGTTCAGACATACTGAAAATTTGAGACAATACGACAGTGACGTTAAAACAGTGTTTTACTTATAATTGTACCTACTCATTAGGTAGTTTTAATTTTACCAAACAATTAATGCACTTTTAATTACACGTGATCTGTGTCGTCACTACAGTGCTGTCTTAAATTCACGGTGATTCTAAAGAATTTGAAAACAGTCAAATTGTCATGTAGGGGAAATCTGCTCACCGCCCAAGTCTGCGAATACTATTTTATTCATATGGTTTATCATTAACCGTTGCACCCGGAGTTAACAGTACTTGAGCTCGTGTCTCCCTGGAGGTGATGCCGGGTTTCTTACTTAAGTCAGGTTGGCAGTTTGGTGGAAACACCTGATTAACCAAAGAAAGGACAAAGAAAAACGTCACTGACCCAATCATATTACTGTAGTATATTTATATAATTATGTAAGGTTCCATTAGATAAGTTCCAGTTTTGAGAAAAGCCTAAGGACCACTCAATGTTGCAGGGCTTATCATATTTAACTGACTGAGTCTGGTCACGCTTTTAAGAGGCTTCGTGCATAGCATTTTAAAATTAACTTAGCTTAAACTTATTTATTTTACATCGATTGGGAAGCAAGTTCATGCAACATTTATCAATCCATCTCTATGACTGCTTCCTGGGCTAACACCTGTACTTGCGTCAAAAATGAGGAACGTTGGAAATCACTGTACACTATCACTCCTGGTGGGATTCGAACAAATGACCTCCGGAACGGTAGTCCAGCGCCCTAACCCTTCGACCACTGCTGCTCCTGCTTGACTACTGCTTCTCTAAAATTAACTAAGGTCAAGGATTATAACAAAAGGCAGTTTCGCTTTCTACTTTATTTTGGTGGCGATTTCATGACCTAGATTTTTATAGCATGTGCTTCAGACTCGGTTACAGTAGTGCAGTGTCAAAATTCTTAATATATCAAAGAACGTAAGTCAAGAATCATAACACAATAGGATATAGCAGTTGATTCGAACACAATGGAGATCTACAGACTACCTTCACATTGAAGACGGACATTAACCATCTAGCCACGGTTTAAATATTACTTCGGCTGCATCTAGGATGAAACAGATGGAATGTGCCACGTAGCAAAATGGCAACAAAACGAGAGGTGGACAAACAGTAACTAACTTAAACATTTTTCTGCCTTTCATTATGTTTATTTTTTCATGTTTATCTTAAAAAGAAACTAATTCTTGCAATTTCTCACAATCTGACAAGTTATCACGCAGAAATGAGAGATTGTAGGAGTAAGACTTAGTAGATACAAATGCCAAAACGTACTTCGTTTTATTTACACTGTGATAGTGTGTACCGCCCTCTAATGATTGATGACCGTTAGACAAAAAGATTAAGAAACAATATTGACTTGTACGTAGATATGTTTTTCATAAAGAAAATAAACATCATTTGGCTTATCATTTTACTGAAATTATTTTACTGACATTTTTTATTTTCTTTACTGTACAATGTATATACATTTTTTTGGACGAGGGGGGAGGGTAAAACTAACTTCCATCAGAGGGTGGTAAACATAAAATTATGATAAATACGCAGATTTGGGCAACTACAGCGCATTGAATTTCATTTGGATTCGAAATTTAATTGGCTTTGAGTTATGCAAATGTAACAAGTCCAAAAAATGACAGTCTTTATGACGACGAATGTGCATTAATCTTGCCTGCATTTACCAAAACTAAAAGGTGCGCAGATTTTACCTATACCTTAAAGCGACTGACTCACAGAACTTAACTTTTTTTGTTATATATTAAAAGAGAAGGTAATATACTATGGAAAAATACAGTATTATACTTGTATACACCATGCAAATGAAGAAAAAAAAGTGAATTACTAGGATTCGTACCTTTGTCCTTACGGCCAGTAAAATTTAGAGCGGCAATCTAAACCACTGACCCACAAAGACTTGTTAACGAATTTCAAAATAAATACTATAAATAAAGCACCTACCCCGTGGCCAACGGGGTAAATTTTTTTACCAGAAGAAATGTGTTTTAAAAACTTTATAAAATGACGTGTTTCTGTAACAAAAAATAAGACATTAACTTAGTATAGATATGGTCTTCACAATTACAACTAGAATTTCTATATGTATAAACTTTTGCCTTTCTGTGCATCGTCGACCAATCTGTGACTCAGTCGCTTTAATATAAAGTAGTATAATTTGTACATTGCCTAAAATGAAAGGTGCTTACTCAATAATTTGACTAACTTCAATTGCTTATTAAAATATACACTAAGTAAATATAGAATATATATATAAAACATATTAAAGATATATTCAAATATCATGACAGCTGATTAAAATATTAAATTCTACTTACCTAAATAATTTTTAGGAGAATTCATATTGTGCAGAAAAAACAACTGCAGCAAAATTTGAGTGAGCACCTTAAACTTGTTAACAACTTGTTTTCTCTACGCGGCATTTTATTTCAACAGTAGTTGCTGAGATGACACAAAAAAAGGGACAGTGCAGGGTTTGTTGGGAAAAAAGTAAAAAACATCAAAAGAATTTTTGTATTCTCTCGATGTTTTTCATATTAACAGTAAAAAGATGCAGTATGCTTCAACATTGATAAGGCTGAAGAAAACACCTCCTGTTTCTTAACGCATCAGTACTATATAAATGAAGTGAGTGAGAATGTTTTAGATAATTTATTAAAGAGGTTTAGATGTATGTCATATCATAAAGGTGAAATATCTTTAAAGGATGTATGGAAAACGCACGCTAAACCCATCGAACCAAACATTGAATTGAATGATTATCTTTGAAGACGGTATATCAAACACATAGTTAACATTTCGAACCCAACATATGAGAGTAATTGGCTTGAGGACTGTATCGCGAACTCAATCCAGAATCACTTCGAAGCAAACACATGATACTGATCAGCTTAAAAATTGTATCGCAAACTCACCCTGGAAACACCTCGAACCTTACAAATAATTCTGATCAGCGACAGAGCTGAATGGCAGACTCACCGTAGACACACTTCGAACCAAATACGTGATACTAAATAGCTTGAGTATTGAATCGCAAACACTCTAGAAACCCCTCGAACCTAACAACTGATGCTGATCAACTTAAGTAATGTATCGCAAATTCTCTCAAAGGGATCTAACCTACTGTTGAGCTCAGGAACTGTACTGGCAAACGAAGTTTAGAAACTATTCAAACCATAATCGTTATAATAGTCAGGTTGAAGACTGTATGGCAAACCCCTCTTAAGAAACTATTCGAACCAGAAACGTGATATTGATCAGGTTGAAGACTGTATGGCAAACCCTCTTAAGAAACTATTCGAACCTGAAACGTTATACTGGTCAGGTTGAAGACTCATGGCAAAACCCTCTTAAAAATCTATTTGAACCAGAAACGTGATTCTGATTAGGTTGAAGACCGTATGGCAAACCCCTCTTAAAAACTTTTCGAAACATCACGTGATACTGATCAGGTTGAAAACTGTATGACAAACCCTCTTAAGAAACTATTCGAACCAAACACGTTAAAGTAATCAGGTTGTAGACTGTATGGCAAACCCCTCTTAAGAAACTATTCGACCCAGAAACGTGATATTGATCAGGTTGAAGACTGTATGGCAACCCCATAAGAAACTATTTGAACCATCCCGTTAAACCGATCAGGTTGAAAACTGTATGGCAAACCTCTCTTAAGAAACTATTTCAACCTGAAACGTTATGGTAGTCAGGTTGAAGACTGTATGGCAACCCCTCTTAAGAAACTATTCGAACCAGAAACGTGGTACTGATCAGGCTGAAGACTGAATGGCAAACCCTCTTAAGAAACTATTCGAACCAAACACATGATACTGATTAGGGCGAAGACTATATGGCAAACCCCTCTTAAGAAATTCTTCGAACAATTATCGTAATAGTAGTCAGGTTGAAAACTGTATGGCAAACCCCTCTTAAGAAACTATTCGAATCAGAAACGTGACACAGATCAGGTCGAAGATTGTATGGCAAACACTATTAAGAAATTCTTCGAACCAAACACGTGATACTGTTTTGGTTGAAGACTGTATGGCAAACCCTATTAAGAAATTCCTTAAACCAAACACGTGATGCTAATTAGGTTGAAGACTGTATAGCAAACCCCTCGTAAGAAATTCTTCGAACCAAACACGTGATACTGAAAAGGTTGAAGACTGTATGACAAACCCTCTCAAGAAATCTTTAGAACCAGAAACGTGAAACTGATCATATTGAAGAATGTATAACAAACCCTCTTAAGAAACTATTCGAACCAAACACGTGATACTGATCATTTTGAAGACTGATGGCCAACCCCTCTTAAGAAACTATATGAACTAGAAACGTGATACTGATCAGGTTGAAGACTGTATGGCAAACCCTATTAAGAAATTTTTCAAACCAAACATGTGATACTGATCAGGTTGAACACTGATGGCCAACCCCTCTTAAGAAACTATTTGAACCATAAACATGATACTAATCAGGTTGAAGACTGTATGGCAAACCATCTTAAGAAACTGTTCAAACCATAACGTTATACTGATCAGGTTGAAGACTGTATGGCAAACCATCTTAAGAAACTATTAACAACAGAATCGTTATAGTAGTCAGGTTGAAGACGGTATGGCAAACCCCTCTTAAGAAACTATTCAAACCAGAAACGTGATACTAGTAAGGTTGAAGACTGTATGGCTAACCCTCTTAAGAAGTCATTCGAACCGAACACGTGATACTGATTAGGTTGAAGACTGTAGGGCAAACCCTCTTAAGAAACTTTTCAAACCATCACGTGATACTGATCAGCTTGAAGTCTGTATGGCAAACCCTCTTAAGAAACTCTTCGAACCAAATCTTGATAATGGTAGAATAATTTCACTCTAGAAACACTTCGAGTGAAACGTGATACTGGTCAGCTTGATAATGGTAGAGTAAAATCACTCCAGAAAATCCTCGAACCAAACAAATGGTGCTTTTTAGATCTAAGGTCGTATAGCAAAACTTCGAACCGTACACATTATACTGATCATCTTGATCATGGTAGATTAAACTCACTCTAGAAACACTTCGAACCTTATACGTGATACTGATCAGCTTGAAAATTCGAACCTTTAAAGTGATACTCATGGGCGTTACTACGGAATCGAAGTGAAAACGTTGTCCCTAACATGTGATACTGATCAGTTTAGTATTTTATTGACAATAATTATTGACTGCAGAAACTTGTATTGAGACTGGTTAAATACTGAACCGCTTTGCAAACGTAATAAGCAAATGTAGAATAATTCGAACTTTAAACTTGATGCTTATCATAACGACAGTATGGCAAGTGCGATGAGAAACCATTTGAACCTTATACTGAGTCAGATCAGATTCAGGACTGTATGGCAAACGCACTTTTTAACACTTCAAACCGAAATTTGAGGCTTGTTAGTATGTGAATTCTATGCCAGTCGTACAAAATGGAAGTGCTAAACATTATGATGAGTTTTATATACTAACTTTTACCACAATGAAGTCTAATTTTATTCCGCATATCGACTTTTTTTACCAGTTACCAGCACAGGCCATGATCAACTAGCATATTTGTGCAAGTATGACAATGGTTTGCACTGTGCTGTATTTTGTCCGTAGTTAAAACAAACTTTAATCTAAAATGTGGGGCGCCATATCCAACAAACATAGCACTGCACCCTTTGAGATTGTGTCATATTTACTGTAGTTATAACGCGGGCATTTTCCAACCGGTTAACAAGGTAAGTTTTTTCGGTTTTTCTGTGGATTTTTTTTTCTTTTTGGGTTGTAGAAAGTGGGTTGGTAGGGCAAGGGGAACCATAAACAGAGGGTATAAATTGTAATAAGGTTATGCGAGGAACAACAGTACTAATAAATAATGCATTTTAGGGTCTACTATCAGTTACTTGTACGTGATAATAAGCATTTTCTGGCATTTTCAGTGAGTCGTTTAACATTTTCTATTTGAGTGTGATTTTTGGTGGTATGTTGTAAGTGTTGGGATTAAAAGCTACATATTGTTGCTACATTGTTTGCTGTGGTTGCTGGAAGCCAACCTTACTTATTTGAAAATGACACATTTCCTTTTAACAAATTGCCATTTGAATTTCTATTAAAGTCACCCAGCCTTAAGTGATTCACTGATTGGTCGAATCGTTTCATCTTGTACAAGTGTTGTAGTAATGTCGTAAAGCTAAAACTGGTACGTGTAACTATTTTAAAAAGTATATAATATGTAATAACTATTTTAAAAAATATATAATATACATATGTTCTTTCGAGAAGTACTCGTGTGAAAATTGAATTTGTGTATCAAATAACGGTGATATGATTTTGATATTTTTAAATTCCTTTATTTGAAAATATGCTTGCTTATGTGGTGACCTACTGTCAAAAAAAGATCTCGAATGAAGTTGGTTATTTTGAACATCAGCGATATGATAATTTGTTTGATGGTAATTTTACCCGGCATTTCTAAACAGTTGATGAAAAATCAGATATATCAGGTTGTTTATGCTCGTTTTCATCTTCGTTAAAGATGTTGACAGAGTGTCCGTGTTGACGTGCTCGGAATTTTTTTTTGTTACGAATTAATATGCACGTGACATTTTTGAGCGTTTCCTGAACTCCACCTGTAACTGATATTTTCAGAGAGCATATAGAATACATGTATTCTCGGCATTTTTGAATAATTGTGACAGAACTTCGGCTATTTTCCCCGCGCGTCAGAAATCAATTTGCTCTTCGACGCTTTGTAAAGACAAGTTCCTTTTTCTTTATTTTGCGGCGCGAAATTTCATATAATGGATCAATCGCTCGTATATAATATATCGAATCGCCATTTTTTTTGAGAGTATTTATACAAAAAATGTTTTTCGTGACAGTATCGATATAAACGTATTTTTGAGACTCAGCGCATGGTAAGATATTTTTTTGTTATTTGAAAATACTTCATTCTGACATGATAATTGAGTGAACCGCTAATTTGCACAGATAAACAGATACCCTTCTGACCCTGTTCGTGGTCACTTGGTTGCTGACCTCACCATACGTAGCTCATTTCTCTTACTGTAAGGAGGTCATGGGTTCTTTGTGTGAATGTGTGATTTTTTTTGTGGGGCCAAAAGTCGCTATGAGGAAATGGCAAATTATTAGAGAGAAAATGTATAATAACATTCGATCAGAAAATGGCAGTTTCTGAAGCAGAATGGGAAAACTTATCTATGTGAGAAAGTGGCAGTTTTCAAAAGTAGAAAAGGAATCCTTTTCCGACATGAGTAATGGCAGTATCAAAAGAAGGAAGGAAATGATTACCAAATGTGTGAAATGCAGTTTCATAATCGGAAATGTCTGAGAAAAAATGGCATTTTGTCTCTGTGGTTCACTGCGTGAATTAAGATTCATATATCTTACCACAGAAATCCGAATATTTATTTGGTTATGTGTGTGTTTTTGATGGTTGATTTGTCATGAACTATTAATGATTTGATAAGTACTATTTTATGACATATTTTCCCACAGGTTTACATGATGGCATGCTTACTGAAAGCACTTTAGGACTGGAATTGCAAGGAGTGCTGATGAGATGTCACATTTCAGTTAAAAACTTTCAGGTATGTTTTATATAAATTGTTATAAGTTTACAGAGAGATGTGTAAGTTTTGAAAGATTTTACAGGAAACTACAAGCATTTATAGAACAAACGGCTGCACTTTGTGTGGCGTAATTGGTTAAATGGTTTGACTTCTTATCAGTGAGCAGTAGACTGCAAGTCTTCTAACCTTGACAGTGATGGTAAATGAGTAGAGTATAAATTCTGTATTTATATTTAAGATCAGTTTGTCTGTCTGTAGCTTGCCTATGAATTTCGGATATTGTCTGCTTAGTGGATTGCCTTCTCAATGCTTTCTAAATGCTGTTGGAATGTTTGTCTCCTGTGTGAAAAGTCATATTCTATTTTGGTATCCAAAAGTCATTTATGTGTCTTGTTGCCCGACTATCGTTACTGACTATCGGTTGCTGACCAGATGTTTGCAGTCCACTGACTGGAGGTCTACTGATGACTGTTATTGCTCCCCGAATGTTGTTTGTCAAATGCTTGTTTTCTGTCGTTTGTATACTTGTTTCCCAAAAGTGCTCCCTAAAGTTATCTAGCAACTGTACATTTACTATCGGAGTCTGTATTTGCTGACTGAAAATTATAACACATTTTTCTTTTTTTTTCTTTCTTTCTTTTTTTTTTTTTGGGGGGGGGGGGGGGGGGGGGGGGAAGGGTTGTAGAGTGTGGGTCTAGGGATAAGGGTCGGCCTGTATTTATCTGACTTTACAATATCATATCCAGGCAAAAACAGAGCAGAACAGAAGAACTGTATGTATTTACAAATTATGCGCTTAAATCCGGTAATTTTCTTATCAAAGAGCTATTTACGTACATAATATAAATTTGGGTAGTAGAGATTCGGGACTGGGGTGTGAGGGTAGCTGTAATCTTGTTCCGTGATAAATCCTTGAAGTAAACCACGTCTAAAATGTATAATGAAAGATTGAAATTGTCGTTTAAACTAGCATCCAGTTAAGTTTTTTAGTCATTTAAGTTGATGTTGGACACTGTTGAACAATATTTCAGTCAGTGTAGTAGGAGCTAATTTGAAAAATTAAAAAACAAACAAAAAACAAAAACAAATATTAATAATAAAAACACACAAAAATCAACAACATCAAAAAAGCAACAAAAAAACCCCAAAAAACAAAAAAGAAAGAAAAACAAAGACAAAAGAAAAACAACAAAACAATAAACCAAAACATAAGCAACAGCAACGACAAAACCCAAAACAGCAACAACAACAACAAAATCTGTCCCATCCGTCATTGAGTATGAGGATTGTTTTTTTTAAGAATTCGTCGTTTTTTTCGTTTCGTCCTTTTTTATCTGGAAAAAAGTAATGATATCGTTCATTTCGAGAAAAATGTGTTGATGAATTTGTTTTCTTTTAACCTTTGTATTATGACCATAACTTGGACGGAAATCTTGTTGCCGATATTTTCACAAGGTAAATGGGAAAAGAAAGTCATTTCGTGGCTTGACTTCCCAAAACGATGTTGACAGAGTTTCAGTGTTTCGGCACATGTCATTTCATTTCCTAGTTAAAAGCAAGAGAATATATGTTCAGTTCGATTATTTTTTGCGGCATTTTTACACGTTGATGGAAACATTCTATTCTTCGGTATTTTCCTGCGTCGCGGAGATTTTGTTTATTTTTGGTTTTCGGCATTTTTTTCACGTCGTTGCCGCGCTCAAGTTAATCCATTTTCTGGTTTTAAAGAAGGATTTTCAACCATAATCGGAAATTTGCAACACGATATTTTATGTGGATGACGACGGACTTTTGTACGTTTATGGTTTCTGATAGTTTAACTAAAATTCAGGTTTTCAACTTGCCGTTCTTACAAGAACTGTCATGGATTTGTTTTCTTATTTTGCGAAGGTCATTTCGGTCAATTTTTGCTTCGACGGACTCGGGACCGATTTTTACCCTAAGTTGGTACGGATGTTTTTCTGTGATACATTTTTACAAGGTTCAACGGTGATTTTTTTCTTTTTTGGGGTTTAAAGAGATTTTCAACGATATTCGGGTATTTTGGTTCGAATTTGTTTTCCCGACGATTGTTTTTCGGTTCTTTTTGGACAGAGGATTTTTCATTGGTATTCGGATTTTTGATTCGGCATTTTTCTACAAGGACGTTCACTTGGTGGAGTTTTTCGCAACCGACGTTCACTTGGTGGAGGTTTTCGCAACCGAACGTTATTTTTACTCAGTTTTGCTGCTCTGGATTATTGGAAAGATTTTTACTGAAATTCGGTTATTTTACAAATCGGCGTTTATATGCAAGTTGGAAATTTATTTTTGCTCGTTATTTTTACCACGTTCGGTTACATCGATCGTTTTTGGATTTTTATGAAATCTCGGTGAAATTCCTTTAAAACATCTATAAAGGCGTTGCAGAAAATTCATCCGTTCAGCTGATCTACTACGACAGTTTCTGCAATAAGTTTTGGATCCCAAGAAGTAAAACACATTTAGTTATTTTGCAAGTCGGTTTATCTTATAAGACTTTTTAACCACCCTTGTTTCGCTTATTTTTTTATCTTTTATTTTATCATTATTATTATTTTTTTTTTTTTTTTTTGGGGGGGGGGGGAAAGGGGGGTTTCGATTCGAAAGAGGTTCTCTCCAAAATGCGGTTATTTTGTCACGTGGCATTTTATAGACGTTGGCGGAAATTAGATTTCGCCCAGCATTTTTATAACGCGTTTCCGCCATTTTTCATAAAAAAGGTTGATCTTCACTAGAATTCGGCTATTTTGCAGTTCATCACCACAGACCGTAAACAGATATTTCTTCATTTTCTCAGCATTTTGATTTTTTTAGGGTCATATTTTTTTCTGCTGTTTGATTTCAAGAAAGTAATCTCCGAAATTTGATATTTTGGAGACTTGGTTAATTATAGTTTCGGACTTGCGGCTGTTTTCCGGCATAGCTTTATGATAAATGTGTCGTGTAATATTCGGTCATTTTCGGATAGACATGCTTAGACAAGAAAGGTAGTGTTTTTTTTTTCAATTAGACGATATCCTGAAAAATGAAGGGTATTCTTTTAACGATCCTTGGCTTTCTTTTTTTATTTTATTACCTCAAAATTGCGATATAAATAAATGGCAAATTGTTGGAAGATTAGCCGTTATATTTATCGCAATTCCCCATTTATTATGAATATATAGAAGAATTCGGTTATTTAGCGTTTCGGCATTTAAAAGTAATTTGTGGATTCATTTCGACTAAAACGTGCAATTCTTGGTAAGTTTTGTTACATTTCTATATATTTTGAATACTTTATGATGGAGACGCCTGTTTTATTGAAATGTTGATCTATCAAAAATGTAAGATTAAATAGGATTAATGCTAAAAAGACATCTAGGTTTAAGCAGGAAGCTGAGTCGCCTGATTGTAAGTAGGTTCTAATGTCTTGATGGAGGAGAGACGATAAAATATATATATGGTAGTGGGACCATATAACAGCCAGGCTGAAGAAACAGTCCTACAAACTTCCTCCCTCTCATTGTTCTCTGTGTAAGACTTCAGCAAACAGTGAATATTGTTTCAGAAAAAACCATAAATGCAAACTTTTTTCTAAAGGAAACTCCTAGTTATGCACCTTGTAAAGTGCAGTTCTGCTCAAGTCCTACATCATCGTACGAGGTTTCAACAAGGTCCCTCATAAACAGTTAAAGGCTCTAGATAATGAGAAACAAAAATTATTCAGAATCTAAGCAATGCAGGGTATTAAGTCTTGCATTTTACATTTTCTTTTATAAGCTTCTATGTGTTATAGCTTTTGAGTTTTGCTCCGGACAAAAAACAGAAACTTTCTTTTTACTTTCAAGCTGTCGCTGTGATCTTGGTCTCTGAGCTAAGAACATTGGTCTTTCACGCGACACACCGTCTTATCAAGGTGCAAAAAGTCCCAAGGTATTTAAAAATTCTTTCATGCATGGAGAGCTTATATCCGGGACAAACAAATCCGGACGGACGCACAAACGCTTGAACATAAACTGAAATGAGGTGCCAATTGTGACGGATTTGTCGAGCTTTCTTTGAGCTATAACTTAGGTGTATAGAAAAAGTAGCCTTTCACACGTCACGACCCAATGTTTGGTCACGTAACTGAACTTGGCCAAGAGACAGTGGCAAAACACATTGTCTTATCATGTATAAGTTTAGCCTCTGTGATCAATAATTGATACAAATACGACAATCTTGATGTAAACAAGTCCGTATTTTACTGAAGTACGGGATTGTCAAAATAAATAACGTATATTACTAAAATACAGCATTCTGTATCCTTACAAATACGTGAATCCAAAATGACTACGGATGTGTACGAGGTCGTATACTCTGCAAATCAGTATATGACATAAATATATATGCTCCAATTACTTATAAATACAGAAATTTTGATAAAAAACAATCTTTTTTTACTGAAAAAAAAAGGATTGTCATAAAAAATAAGTTTATTACCATAAAAATGACCGTCTGTATCCTTACAAATATGTGAAACTAAAAAGACTACGGGTGGGTATATATATCTGTATAACTAACATACGATATTCCATTTATTTATAAATACGGATATATGACTAAAATACGGCATTCCGTTTACTTATAAATACGGATATATGACTAAAATACGGCATTCCGTTTACTTATAAATACGGATATATTACGAATCTTGATAGTTGACTTTCTTTGAAGCCATGATGTTTCCTGCTGACGATGTTTTTTTCCCCCCTAAATATCTTATAATTATATGTTGAAGCAATGTTTTCTTTTTTTGGTTTCTTGCTGCCGACTTTATTGTATATTTTCATGTTTTTGATTTCAGTTGATTTCCAGAAATTGATTCCTAGGTTACAATGCTCCCCACTCAGACGTCTTTTTTTTTCAGAGAAATTTGAAGTCAAGGTCAACCCTGTGTGAAATTAAGTAAAATACTAGGTCAAAATTAATAATTTAAACATTATTTTATTGAGATCCCGTTAAAATATAAGGTCAAGGCAGAAATTTGTCGAGTAAAAACTGGGTCAAAATTGTAAAATGGCAGAAAGTCTTTACAGCTACTCCATTAAGATCCAGTTAACAGATAATTATAATATAGTGGAGGATCAAACTTAGACTGGTTACTCTTAGGGAAAGCGTTTTTTTTTCTGCTTGCATACCATTGTGCACCACAATGATAAAAAATTTTGATGTTACATCTTAGTTAGATCAAAATACATAACCAGGTAGTGCTTAGACAGATGAATGTTTATTTACAACTTTCTCTTTACATGGTTACAGCATGTTCATTCATTTCAAGCCAATTGTCCGCTAAACAAAGGTTAAATCAAACGTATCGCATTTTCCTTTTATTTGGTCACGTTTTATAACATGTTCTCGAACCTGGCAACAATGAGTTGGTTGGCTACCAATGATACCCCTGCTATAGCAGATAATACTTCATGCACTCCCTGACCCTCCACTGTCCAACAGGTTACGCATTAGAAACGCATGAAGGGGGGCCAGGAGCCGCGGAACATGTTGACCTAATGTTGTCCTAAACTCAAAATTAAAAAATTGAAAACGAACATGTTCACAATAATTTGTCACTATGAATGTTATATCAATGATGACGACTTTTTCGAAAGTGTTAACTGTCTTTTTTTGGTTTCATCTCTCTGAAAATATGAAACAATGTATTTCATTGCTATCTACTTTTTATCAAGGGAAAAATTAGTGTAATAATGGTGGTGCGGCACTGTCTGTTTGATTTATTTATCAACGGAAGTGACTAGCATATGATTAACGTCCCCTTTGTTTTTGTGTTTTACTTTGTGGTGGATGGGACAAGAATTCATCTGTGTATTCAGTGCCTTGAGTTAATGTCTCATCACAAGGACAGTAGGGAGGAACTAGTGATCATCTCCAAATTCAATATTCATCATTTATACTAACGTATCAACTCGGTTTCATTTTAGAGGTAGAATTTGGCTTATTTGACAAGTTAGTTTTGTTAAGGCCATTTCTAGTCGACCTGAACAACCACCTCAGTTTATCTGGAGCTCCCATGCCGTTGGTGCTACCAGGCTTTGAAATTGTGCTACCTCTAACCAGAAATCTCGCTTTAGAAACCTTTGGTAAAGCAGAGCAACACCTTAACAGTTCAGTTGCTGATGTAAGACATTTGGGCATTTGAGCTGAGACAATCTCAGGGGCCTTAGTATATTCTACATTAAACGTAAAACCATATTAACGTATGTTTCATTTCACTGAAATTATCACAAAAGCAATCTCTTATGATCTTGACCAATGAACCGGAATATTCTGGCAAGTCACGTGACTGGCGATCTTCACGCTCTTTGTTAACGGTTAATCTTAGCGAATGCGAGAATCGCTCACTAAAACACGGGCGAATATGACATTTTATGGGTTGACGTTGCTGATTTTTCGCCGTTTGAATTTTCATGACAACATGGTGTAACTGGTGGTTTTTTCGATCATAAAAAAGGTAAAACATATTAGCAGTTTTGAATTAAGCTATTTTAGATTAATTGTTAGATAAAATAAAGCTAAATCACTCTCTTTAGGAACGAGTCACGTTTCATAACTGAAACTATTTTATCTAGGTATTGATATTACAATTTGATATTTTAAAAAAATCTCAATAAGCCGGTATTTCACCAGAGTAAAAATTCATTTTGTTAGTTTGTATTATACTGCGTATATTTTATGTTTAAATTTGAATGATCCTCAATTTAGTTCTGTACACTTGACAAACTTTAAAATATTTTTTCTTTTGGCTAGAATAACTGCAGTTTATTTGTATATGACAGAGTTTCAAACCTCATATCTTCTTGTTACAACTGTTCGGAACTGTTCGAAACTCACCATCATAGTTTGCCATCTTACAGTACCATCTTTTCTATCATGAACACTGTATTATAAAGCTATGCGCGTGGATCTTTGTGAAAGATTTCTAGTATAATAAAGAATTAATCTACAAATGTATGCATGATCTTATGATCTTAGGTTATGCAATGGAAAGTATTGAATTAATTTTTCTCTTGCATTTAGTTTCATAATGGGGTTGGACGAACATAGTGACATGGCAAAAAGAGGACAGTCTGTAATAACGGTACGGTCACCTGAAAGAACATGGTTTGCTTCATAAAAATTGGAGGAAGGCTTGCTGTTTTAGAAATTAGACGATACGTGCCGATGAAGCTTCAAGATAAGTAACGTTTAGATATTCTTAAAAGTTAGGTATCTATTGATAGACTTTAGGGATAAAATTCTACTTTTGGGTAGTAATATAATTGAGGTTAGACTAGTTGACACTGGAAACCTTTTCATCTGAATAGTAAGTACACAGTCAACTCATCGTCTGCCTGTGCCAAATTCGGGGTAGTTAGGAGTTGATGTCCCCATGTTTGAAAGGTAGATTCGTACATGGACACCGCGTGAGACGATAATCCCCTAAAACACAGACTGGACTGAAGTTCGTGTCTCATAGACACCAATGTGATCACTTCCGTGGGTCTGTCCGCCTACTTCTGCCCAAGTCAACACATACTGCTTGAATTTATTGCAAAACTTTACTATGGGCTTAAATGGCATATAGCCCAAATCTGCGCACGCGCAATTTTCTGTGAAAACGATTAACGCACTTGGTGCTAGAACATTAGCGATGTCCATTACAAGGCAGAGGAAGCATATATTTTAGCTTGTAACAAACAGGCTAACTCATTGACAATAAGCTTTAATTGATAGTTATAGAAAACGTTACACATCTGACTGCAGACACGGCTAACATATAGTTGTCAAACAAACCACTTGACCATTGGGCATGACCAATAGATCAAAAATTGAGACGAGATCGATATATTTTTTGTTATTTTTTGATATCAGTTTTTAGATAAAACATGTCAGTCAAATATTTAAAACAAAACCGTAACGATATGACAGATTGAAAAAAGAATAATTATTAAATAAATTTGGCCCCAAAGTTTTGAAGCCGGTGGTAAATGTTACGGTATGGTAGGTAACTCTTGTCAGAGTTCGGATACGCATAGTTCTGTTACCATCAAAATATATTTGCGGGACATGCTTGTTTCGAGTCAAAACTTGGCGTGATGTTTACAAATAGATTTGTGTCAGATTTTGACTTTATTTGCTGTCCACATTGCCATTTCCAAAGCAGACAGTTGTAATATCTCATTAGCCACTCGTTAGCCTTTATAACACGAGGGCCTTGGGTTCGGGATCAGGACACTAAGGACCATGGCCATTTCGGACCAGATTTGGGGACACTTCGGACCAAATTTTATTTGGTGATTCTATGATATAATGCATGTTTAATTAATATATTATATATCTAAAATATTTGTTCATTTTTAACGTTTCTAATTAATTAAAGTTGTTAGGTTTCATAACAAACGACTTTAAAGTCACATAGGCTCCAACGATAAAGTCCGAGTAACGACCGACAACCGAATGGTTAAATTAGTTAGTTACTGTTATCTGATTGGTTAATGGCTAGAATGACGTCATGCTTAAGCTGAGAATTGTTAAATGTGCCCAACAAAGTGATCAAAACGTTTGTTTGTCAAGAAGAATGTCAAAATTAAAAACCAATATGATGCTTTATTAATCTGAAATTTTATTTGCAACATATATTTACAAGTACAAAATTACAGTGAAAGATTTTTTTTACAAACAAATGCCTTATAACAACATGTTTACATACACATGATTACATACAATCATTAATTTGCCCTAAAGATGTCATATAACAAAAATATACAAAATTCAAATGTAGCGTTTATGTAATTTTGCTATTTCCTTTTTTAAAATTTTTAACAGAAATGTTACTACCTTTACGAAAGCGAAATCAAGATAGAATCAATCTGAAATTTTATTTGCAACATATATTTACAAGTACAACAATACAGTGAAAGATTTCTTTTTACAAACAAATGCCTAAAGTAAAGTTTTCTCTAACTGGCCAATCTTGTCGAAACGAAACATAAGTTTGGCATAGAGAATAGCAAAAAAACATAAATGATTACACATGATTACATATTATTATTAAATCGGTCCATAAATGCGAGCACAGGCCTTCAACAGACTATTTGCGGATCGCTCGTTTGCCGCATATTCTGTCCACAATATCATAAGCTTTCCCTGTGTCGCAGTTGTATTCCGTCTTTGATAACGACGGAGTTTCCCCTCTTTAACTAGTTTGCACTGCACAGGGATTACGCTGGCCTCTTTGTGCAGCAGCTGAACCAGTAAATAGAAGGGGAGGTTTCCCTTCTTGGCACGCCGGTTAAGCCTGGCGTTCTTGGGTTCGACTCCCGTTAGACATGTTTGATCACACCTTTCTATGTTCGACTGGGTAGAACAATATGAATCAGGCGCTATTCTTAATGGTACTACAAAAGGTACTACAAGCAACGCTTGAAATAAAATTAAGTTCGAAAAATAGATTTTACATCACCGAAAAAGGGGGGTGTAAATAGAAAGGCATGATGTCTTATAAAATTATAACGAACTTAATTTGAGACTAGGGCGATCTTTTTACAGGAATGCAACTTGTTGTGATTAAAGCATCATAACATAGGGGATATTCAAGTTTTTTCTATAAATACGGAATTTATGTTCATCGAGTGGTATGAAAATAAATATTTCACGAGTGGCGGTAGTATTTATAGAAAAAACTTGAATTTTCTGTTTATTATATACTTTCTCTCGTTTTGACGTAATTTTTCGAAAGAATTCCCCTTTAATTTTGTGTATTGGCTGAATTTAGAAGAAAGTAGTCCGGCAGGACACCAGTGAAAATACGGAAAATATATTTCACTGCCTTGAAAAATAAATTTTTACAGTGAAAATACGGTAAATGAAAATACACATTTTATTTCATCAATATTTCTCAATATTTCATTTATAAGTATATAATAAACAAAAGTAAATGGAATATACAGTATGGTTACACTATTCTGTTTTCTATTGCTGGCCCTTATTATTATACCTGATTTGTTTATATTTCAAAGCATCAACATACCTTTGATTAAACTCAGTTCATACATTTATATTTTAAGAATACATTTAACACTGTAACAAACACAATTGCTTAAGCAGGCTGGTATTTTCTGGATTGAATATATAATATTAAGGAAATAAAAGACAGAGGTCAAGGGTAATTTCTTATTCTTTGTGGTATTAAACTATATATTTATCTATTCTATTAATTTCTTACACGAAAGTCTAAAGATAAAAGAATTGCCAAAAATATTATGCAGTCTGCATATAAATGTTTAGAAATACTATATCTGATGGATGATTGAACTGTAAAAGATTTCACAGTTTAAATATTTTTAGGGAAATCGGCATTTTCATCGCCAACATGCACATTCCTGAACAGAGACAGTGTCCAAGATATGAACACTATCAAATTAACTTTGAAATGGTGGTCTTACAGGAGAACAACCAATGTCTGTAAAAGCAGATTCAGGCCTGGAAACGTTTCATAGTCAGTGTCAGTAATGAGTGTATCCCCCTCGGGCGTTTAGGCACTCTGCATCGTCTGGGCATGCTCCTGATGACACGTCTAATCATATCCTGTGGTATGGCATCCCATACTGCTACAAGAGCATGAGAAAGCTCACGGACGTTCTGCACAGGGTTCGGACGCGAAGAAAGTCTACGAGAAAGCATGTCCCAGACATACTCTAAAGTGTTAAGATCGGGAGACCTCGCTGGCCAGTCTTTGACCTCAATACCTTCATCATCAAAGAAATTCCGGACGATTCTTGCAGTGTGTGCTCGAGCATTATCTTGCACTAAACGAAAAGTTTCACCTATTGCACCAGCATATTGCCTAACAACTGGTTCTAGGATTTCAACAAAGTCAGTTCCTGTAATGACTTGTCCAGTTTGACTTTCCATCTCTCCGATGAATGACTTTAAGCTCTTTGACAATAGTTTCAAACTAATAGTCTAAAAACGACTGATCATGGGTCACTAAAACTTTAAATGATGTTTATGAATGCAGCTGACTCTTGATTCTGACTCTGGCTTACATCAAAGGTCAAACATTTAGGGGTTTGCACTCTGAAAATAGTTTCTGATCAGTAACTCTGGAATAATTGCACACTGTCATGTTGATAAATTTTCGGTGCATAACAGAGTTGCGTAAAACAAATAAATTATATCTAAGGAGGTTCTTTGACCTCGAAAGACATTGGTTATGAAGATGTTTTGACAATATCGTGGGAAAACGACTTTACCTAATCTGTATGACAATCGAATTCTGAAGAAAAAATAGTTGTGAGCATTTAGATACCTTCGATGTATGTCGTATTCTGTAGAAGTTAGCCAGTAATTAGTAAGAGAATGCTTCTAGAACTTATATTTAGTTAAAACTGCTACACGATCAAAGTTTAAACTTTGGTTTGTTTTGAAAATGAAGCTTTGATAAATATTTATTTATTTTTCTACATGTACATAAAAAAATCCAGCAGTTTGTCTGTACTTAGGGAACATTCGAGGTAACCTTATTACAGTAAACTCGGGCACAAAAAAATAATAAATGATAATAAATGAAGAGGAGATGTGAAATGTTGGGTCATGTGATCAGTTAATATTTCTCTATTTAAATGACCAGGTGATTTTATGACCTTTTAATTTAGCGACAGTCGTAAACGGACACATTTTCCATATTTTGTCTCTCCCATGAAGATGGGTCTCTTGACGTATGCACAGATCACTCGACAGTGATACAAAAATCATAGTTTCTCTGCCGTTATCAGTCTTTGCATACGACATATCTGTACATAGGTTTATGACCAACAGTTTTCAAGAAATGATTATAGCGTACGAAACATTCAGTTGTTCTTGGACATGATCGCTCGGGCATTGTCTCAAACACATGAAATAAATATACACCTAAATATCTACACATTATATCTCGGAAGTGGTGAATATATCATGAATCTGTGACATTAACAATCTTTGAAATTTAGTTGTCAGCTTTAAGTATGTCGGAATTATATGTCACGGTTAAAGAAAATTCATGGTGCAATGCAGTTATATAAAATTACAGAAAATGTAAAAACATGTTTCATTTTTATATGACAGGGTTATTGCAAAGGGATAACATTTCGAAGGTAAAATGTAGATATTATGTAAGCCATGCCACGTTGAATTGTCAAAACAAATGTATAAAAATTACAGGAATGCTTATAATATGCCACGAAAACATAGAGTAAAATGCCAAAAAAAGTAACTCTATCATTCATGCCGTTTCGAATTTATACTTACAGACTTGCCATGAAGATAACTGGCAAGGTTTTTTTTTCAAAATAAATTAACACAACGGCACAACAAAACACCTAAAGATTTGTTGTTTCCTGTGAAAATGGTGGACAAAATTTGTAGACATGTTTAAATGTTTTTATTCTTTGAGCGAAAGTGAGAAAAGTTCAGTTAAAACTTGACGAATTTGACCAAGCTTAACATATGACGGTTCTATTGTTCGCTGTGAAGACGGTGGACAAGTACCTTGACACATGTTTAGTTCCATCAAGCAGAATTAATAGGTTAATGTTCGGTCAGTTTTTATATTCCATTTAAATTAGAAATTTTGCTATTGAATAATTCTACACCTACCAGGTTTCTTCTTTATTACTTTCAGAGAAATAGTATTGTACGCTCGTACTTGTGATAGATCCGTTGTTTTCTGTGAAGGTAGTAGGCAAGATCTTTCACATACAAGCACGCAACATTTCCAAACTACATTTTACATGTAATAGTTGTCGCAAATATTTTGGAATTAGAAGAACGAAAATATTCTATTCAATAAAGGCAACAAAATTTTCGTTATTGAACGAACTTTACTATGCATGCGACAGATGTCTTGTAGTTAGGATGGTGTTTATTAGTTACAGTTATATGATCGTGTACCCGTGTTAGATCTGTAGCTTGCCATGAAGATGGAAGGCATTATCTTTCACATGCATACATGCATTATTTCCCAAGTACACTTTTCTGTAAATAGCAGATCATGCGTATTTTTGCTGTGTACAAGATTTATTACCATTTTCAAGGGGCGACGAAGCAGTCTTTGTGTAATTAAGCGAAATTTTATGTGTGTTCTTTTTCAAATGACTAAATAGAGGTATTTTTGTTATAAGAACAGGAAAGGCATACTAAATTTCACATGCCTGTGAGTGTCACATATTTATTGTATAAAAACAGTACCACTAAACAATGTTCTGGTTATTAAAGAATTGAAAAGAGTTCTCGTGAAGATCTGTCGTATAAATACAGAAAGGAATACATTTGATTCATGGTGGCTTTCTTCTTGTACTGTTACATGTATATGAACACGGTTTAATTAATAGAAAAATTGTCAGCTTCGGAGATGTTTAGCGTATCATAAATATATGCAAGATAAGAATGCAAGGGTCATAACTGTGACGTTTACTGTAACATTAATTACAACAGTTAATCTACTCAATGCAAAAACGAAACTGCAAAAAAGTTAGTTTGACAGACAATTGACTAGTAATGTTTGTTTACAAAGTATGATGTAATGCGACATAAAATTCAACATCACCTGTATAAAAATAACAACACAAAAACAAAAAACAAAAAATAAGTCAGGCAACGCGATGTCAACATGAATAAATACAGACGTTTCGTAGATGCCTTGAAAGTTCCCTTCGTATTAGGAAATACAGATAGAATCGCCTCATTCTTCAGAATAAAAACAATTTATAAAATCATATTCTTTTAAGTTAATCAACCTAATTATTGCCTAACTTCAAGAGGATGTGGATATGTATGCATATTGTCACATGATTATGATACTTTGACTTGATTGGTTTTTAATATAATTGCAGAGAGGCTGTAAGGCATTTACAGAATTTTACTAGAAAGACTGCCTTTAAACATTTTGTAGTTCCGTGTTTCTTTAACCCTTTCAGAATGTCACTAAAAGCTGGCCATTTATGAAATAGCTGCAAATTACCTACCGATGCAATAGGCCCAGTCTTTTTTCAGGCCCTGATAGCATTTTATCAACATCGTACCTTGATTTTATCTAAAACGTTGCTGACCATTTGAAAAAAAAATATAATGGTTCACCTTTATTGTCTTTTTTTTTTCGTGATATGCATAAGTTTATAAAGACTTTTCTTTATAGAGATCTTATTCTCATCCAAATATATGCTAGGTTTTCTTTATCTGTTTTCTTGACTTCGCCATTACGGTTTTGCTCCTGAATCCACTTATTCTCTAAGTACTCTCGCCATTCACGGAGGGGGTATATCCGGTCAGTCACATGCGAACAGTTCTATGTTTTATGTATCTAGTGGAAAAACAAATATCAGAATAATGGTGGATTAACTGGAAATAGAGCTATACTTAAATGTCACTTTTCACCTTTTAATTATTCTTATCCTATTCAGAGGACAACTTTCGATATAATTTTAAGACGTTCCCTGAAAATGGTTGCCCTATGTTTCACTTTTTGTTTTCGTAGAAACACTTCTGTGTGGCTATTTAAATATGTATCTAGACTGTTTTTTCTGCTTTGTTCTTGTTGTCTCCGGCAGATCTCACGTCTTAAGGCGATTTCCAGATTTTTTAGACAGCCGAATAGTCTCGGACCTATACCATCTCTTGTTTTAGCCGTACAATAACCGACTATCATTATCAACATTATCACTATTATAATCATTGTCACATAACAACAGATATAAAGAATATCATATCAAAAGTCGATCATTGTGTCGAGTTCCAGCTTAACAGAGACCTTCTGAATTCCTACATCTCACTCTTTTCTCGGCTTGGAGACTTTTTCTCGGCTTGGAGACACTTTCCGGACAGTTCTGTGTATTTTTCTTAATAATGGAAGACTTTAAAATCGTGGCTGTCCAAGTTTCATTGTTGGTTCGTCTGTCATATACAGTACAGATCAAGTATTCAACCTGAATTCTACCCCAAGTTGGAAACAAAGGATTATCAGTTGCGACGTCGTAATTGATTTTCGATGGATTTTGGTATTCATTTAAGAAAGTATCTCTCTATTTTAAGCACAATATCAGACTATCAGTTCACTCTTAAAATCATGTTCTCTAAGTTTTTGTGTCTTTCTCAATCAATTGTCCCAAACGGAAGAAAATTCGCACTAGAAATGTACTTTATTATATATTTAGCATCACGCTTTTCTAATAAAAATCGAAATGCAAGAAAAATGTAAGAAAATGTGAATAAATCGGGTAGATATTTATATATACATAAAAAAGAAAAAAAGGGCAAACTGTGAAAACAGATCTTAAAAAAAAGCTTTGTGCTTAAAAGTAAGCTTAAATTTTTGACGCGACGAACTGCGCGTAAATCAAGTTTAAGTTTACACATCGGATATCAAATTTGAAAAACTCCCGGTACATCGAAAATGTTGACCACTTGAGCTTCAAAGAAGGTAAATTTCATTTTGCGTCAACAATAATAATCCAAAGCATATAAGGATTGTGGAGAAGGCTTATAGTTGTTGTCCTTTTTTTCTAGAAGATACATTGACTATTCTAATTTCACGTACAACTAGGTTAGATTACCTAAATAGCCAATTTAACAGCTATTCAAAAGATCCTTTGCAGTTTTTTTATAATAATGATGGTGATGATTATTATTATTATTGAAAGAACAAAAAGAGAATAAAAACAATCTCTAAAGAGACAATGGTGGCACAGACATGATGTAAATAAAAATTTATCTGATGAAGTCAAGTTGTTACCGAAGTATTTAGTAGTTGCCTTTTTCCTTTGGCATGCGCAGATACCTACAAGTTTTGTGATAGTTTCAAGCAGCGGGTGATTGAACATATCCTGGACAGAAATTTTACGGTCAGGCGCACGGAAGTGTTCACACCGATGTTTGTGTTGCACGAACTTCAGTCCTTTCTGTGGAGGGGGTCGTCTCATGTGGTTTTCATATATGAAACTACCTTTCATTCATGAGGGTCCAATTTCTTGGCATCCTGATGTTGGACCAGACAGACGAATGACTGACTTTATGCTTTCTGTTATGATGCAAATGTTCCAATGTCAGCTTGTCATTTTGTTTGTTTGTATTTTATATTTTTTAGGTCCACTTTTCGAAGAAAAAAGTGGAGCTATTGTCATGACACTCTCATCGGCGTCGACGTCAGCGTCAGCGTTGATTAACGTTTTTGTTAAGGTCCATTTCTCAGAAACTATCAAAGCTATTCATTTCAAATCTGGTATGCCTGTTCATTATCAAAATGTGACACCACTTCTAAAGGGAAGAAAACCCTCAAATTTAGTTTTACAAAGTTATGCCCCATTTTCGACTTAGAATTTCTTGGTTAACCTGTTCCGTTTCATTTCTCAAAAAAGTCAAAGATATTCTCTTCAAACTCAAACTTGGAATACTTGCTCACCATCAATACCCCTACCAAGATTGTTGGTACCCATGTCCCTTAGGTCAAAATTAGCCCATCCCAGTGGTCAACTGATTTTGCTTACACTTATATCGAAAAAAAACTTCTTATGGCAAATCACAAAGCCTACAACTTAACTTTTTACTTCTAGGGGATAGGTAGGTGCTCCCTTCTCCCCCGCATGGGACCCCAACCGTTACTTCCCCAGCCCCACGATTTTTATTTCATTTGTTTTTTCATATGTAGGTACTTGACCCCCATCTTCTCCCCCCCCCCCCAGCCCCCCATCAAACCCACTGAATGTTTTAACTTGCATGAGTAACCCCGCCCCCCCCCCCCCCCCCTCAAAGTTTTTTTCTTGTATGAGTACTCACCCCGCCGCCAAATGGTTAGATACTTGCACTCCCCCACTTAAATTTTCTTCCACTTGGACCTCTTGTTTTACTTAGCTTATAAATTTATTATCCAGCTCTGAGAAAAGTGGAGCGTGTTGTGTGCGAACAGGTCTTGTTTTTTTTTGTTATTTTTTTTTTTTGCTTTTGCTTTTTTTGCTTTGTTTTTTTAACAATGTTATTATCTGTTCAGGTACTACAACATTACAACACATATATTTTGCAATCTACAATATGTGAAATCACGTGATCATCAATGTCTCCAAATGAGAAAAAGCATAAAGTTTTATTTATGTCAATCATTTATTTCAAAATTGTTTGTGTCAAGCAGTAATTTCAAAAATGTTTTTGAACACCTACTGGTCATAATATGTTTCTCTTTGTTTAGAGATTTGGTCTGATCACGTGATTCCACCGTCTGACATCATAGTCAATTGCAAGACTTTGTCTCAACACATTTGTTGTTTTGATAGGTTTTTCGTACAGCTACGGGAAAGGACTTGACCTCTACTTTGGTGGCTATTCATTAGAAGTACAAACAGAACTCGAAATGCCTGGTAAGTTGTTTGTACATTTGAACATCTGAAATTTTATTGAATCTTCCGAATACTAGTGTCTAGACATAGACATGTTATGAAGAAAAAACACGTTATTTTGCAAGTACTGAAATATTTTGCACCTGATTTTGAAGACACGTCCTCTTGTTATCCCAAGTATCTTAATCTTCGTACGAGTTATGCCCCCACCCCACATCCGCCCCCGTCCCCGTAAGCGATGTTATTGTTAACCGATGTTATGTAATAAATATAGGGCAGTTGTTGATTGTATATCTAATTGTTTCATCTACAGGTATCTAGAAATACATGTAACTGTATAATTTATTTGTCGTGCACTTGTCAATATGGAAACGTGCAATTTACACAATTATATGTATATCATTGCAAGTATATTTGAAACAGTATATTTTTTGCAAGGAATGGTGTACTGTTGGTGTTTTCCTACTGACAATGGTATAGATCTGGAACGAACTTTGACAATATTGAGCAATGTCAGCATTCTAAGTGAAAGGTTTGCTTATAATCTTCTATTTTTAGCTCACCTGAGCACAAATTGCTCAAGGTGAGCTTTCCTGATCAGTCTTTGTCCGTCGTCCCTGCGTCCGTCAGTCGTCATCTTTCATTCGAACGACATCTCCTCTGAAACCACTTGGCCAAAATTAATGAAACTTGCATGAAGCTCTACCAAGATTGTTCAAATGGTTCTGGTCCATTGCATTTCTGGGTCACAGGAGCTAAAAAAAGATTTTAAAAGTTGGATTTTTGAAAATCTTCTTCTCCGAAACCTCAAGGCCTGGAGCTTAGATATTTGGTATAAAGCATCATCTAGTGAATGTCTACCAAGTTTGTCCAAATTATTACCCTGGAATCAAAACCGATTCCTTCCCAGGGCCAGTTGATTTTATATAGATTTATATAGCGAAAACTTAAAAAATTTTCTTGACAGATACCACAAGGCATAGAGTTAAGATATTTGGTGTGCAGCATTGTCCAGTGGAGCTCTACCAAGTTTGATTAAATCATGGCCCCTGGGTCAAAAATGGCCCCGCTCCAGGGGTCACATGTTTTGCATTAAGTTACTTAGGAAAAACTTTAAAAATCTTCTTGTCAGAAACCGCAAGGCCTAGAGTTTAGATATTTGGTGTGAAGCATTGTCTAGTTGACCTCTACCAAGTTTGTTCAAATCATGGCCCCTGGTTAAAAAACGCCCCGCCCCAGGGGTCACATGTTTTACATATAGTTACATAGGGAAATATTATATAAAGTATCAAAAGTATATACTAGGAAAGAAATCTATAGCATGTATGAAGAGAAAACATAAAATTGTCGGATTTGGACTCACAAGGACTAAAGATACTTTTCATTTGCTTGTATTATCGTGTAGTTCAGCTTTATATAGATTGTCAAAATCACTCCCCTGGAGTCATTTACTTTACTTAGAGATATGTAAGAAAAAGGTAAAAAAAATAAAATGAAAATGAAAACATGTTTTGCCTTAACTATGAGACCTAAAGCTTTGATATTTGACATGTTACATTTTCAAGAGGACCATGAAAAGATTTTGCTAAAATAATGCATCATGGGACATTATTAGCCCTACCCCCAGGTGCAAATTGTTTCACCTAGAGATGTATCAGAAAATTCTTTAAGATCTTCTTGCTGAAATGAAAGATATATGGCTTTGATTGTTGCCATATGTTACTTACAAGAAATGCTAAAACCCTGCCCCTGAGGGTAATAGTATCCACCTTTAGTGCAATTTATTGCTCATAGAGGTTTATATAGAGGATATTTGTTTGTTTTTGTGGAAGATGAGAATTTATTTCATCGAGTGAACACCATATGTGATATTTTCACGAGTGGCGCAGCCACGAGTGAAAATATAAACATATGGTGTTCACAAGATGAAATAAATTCCCATCTTCCACTAAAAAACAAACAAATTTTCTTTTTATTTTATGCCAACACGTCAAAAATGGGTATTTTATGACATTTTTACTCAGGGCCTTCAATAAATTCCCCATGGTGAGCCCCAAATCAGTTAATGCGTACTTTGGTCAAACCGTTACTCCGCACAAAGAAAAAGTGCAGACAATCTCCAATACATATGATAACTTTACTTCTGCTGAAATAAACTGAATACACTTCCATCAAATAACATTTATTTTTCTCTACACAGTTTATCAATATTTATTGAATTTTAGATATACATACTTTAATTATAAAAGCGGATTAATACCGAGTAATATTCAATCAATTGAATTGAAAGTCGGCCATATTGGATATTGTCCATGTGAGTTATGTAAACGAATCAGACATTTTAAATAATTTATGGCGAATTTCATCATTGTTCACAACTAGTTAGGCTCAGGAATTCAATATTATAACTGGATTTAACAAGGTAGATACATTTCACTCGCTGTCACTGTCTGAAATACAGCGGATTCTCTTGTATTTACATGGTGGGGAAAAGTAGTTCCGGCACAAACAGTGGATTATCAAAATGGTAATTTCACTCATTCAAAACAGTGGATTATCACTTTTATCTCACTGATATTTCCCTATATTTCATTGGTAGGCATAAAATAAAAGATAATAATAATAATAATAATAATACCAACTCCTAGCTTCCTAGGAATTCGATCTCAGCTGGGTATTCGGCACCCAACTCCCAGCTGGCTGGGAATTCGAACTGAGCTGGGTAATGGATATCCAATACCCTATTCCCAACTCATAGCTAACTTCACACACATAACATTCTAACCATATTTCGTCTGCGTTGACAGAATATTATTTAAAGCGATTCATGTCTTACTTATGGGCCTATATTGCATGAAAAAGACATTTTTAATACATATAGAAAATAGAAAATATAGCGGTAATTGCGAAAAACATATTTTAATCAAGTTACTGTCTCGTTTTTTTGGTTACAGAAACACATCATAATATAAATTTTTACACATTTTTATACGTAAAACATTTACTCCATAAATCACGTATGGGGGGGAATCCTATTCATGGGAAGCAATGTTATAAGTGGTAAAAATTTCTTAGAACATGTTCAACAATACATGCTAGGGAATGCATACATGCAAACATTACAAATGTCTCTCTATTAAAGTTCCGAATGCAAACTGTAAAGAATGAAATCAATACATACAAACATTTCAAATTTGTCTCTGTGAAAATTCTAAATGCAAAACATTAAAGACTGAAATTCTAAAGAGTGCCATCCTTTAAGTACAAGCACGGAATTCTAACACTATCCGCAATTCGCCGACAATAAACAAAGAAGGAATTGAGCGTGATATATCATATATATTAGATAACGCTGCAAAATAAAGCGTGCGCCCGCTGACGTCACTGCAAACTACTTTCGGCTGTTCTTATTTTTCACTGTAAACCGAAAGTTGTTTTTAAATATTTTTATAGTGAAATATTGTGTTGGACTAAATTATCTTCTTTGATGTTCATCTATGAAAAAATTATAGATATTTGTTTAAACGTAAATTATTGACTGATAAGCTAAAATAACCTTGTTGTTTTCATTTTCACATAATTGTGTCCCTTATAACTATACGTATGTGTTAGAATGGAAATAGATTTTAAAGTTTTTGTGTTCTACCGTCGAATATAACACGATATCTCGTTCAGATGCGTAATTATTTAATCACTCAGGCCTACGGCCTTCGTGATTAAATTAATACGCATCTGAACTCGACACCGTGCTATATTTGACGGTAGAACACTCAAACGTAAAATCTATTTCCTAAATATAACATTACGAAAGTCTGAATTGCGAAATGACAATGTCAGTCTGTAAAAACTGTCAATCCGTCGGTCCTGACTTACACAAACAGATACGGACTGACTAGAATTGATTTACAATCAAAGTTATATGCACATTTGGTCAGTTGCCAACTTATGACTGACAGGTTTTTAACTTGTCGCGAATACCGTAATGCAAAATATTAGAAAAATGAATTTGTCTTCATCGACATTTCTACTTCTGACAAGTTGTAAGTGATAAAGAAACTTCAAGTGTGTAATGAAAACATATGGAACAAGCTAAAATTGAAATGTATAGATGCAAAACATGCTAAAGATTGAACACATGTGTTGATTACTATATAACTTTGCATGAAGAAATCATTCTTTAAATAGGAAATAGGTCTACTCCATATCAATACATGATTGCCTTATGCACAACCGACTTCTAGAACATAGTTCAACAAGTTTACATGAGAAAAAGGTATATTGTACATGATCTCATAATGTACATGATTTCATATTGTACATGATCTCATATTATCACATCTCAGTTCGGCAGTCTTGACATTTGTGTTTTTATTTTTCAATTGAGCCAAGAACAAAACAGAACTAGTGAACCCTGTTTGGAGGATAAATTATGCCCCAAGTGTCTTCTTCAATGAAGTATTTTAATATTAAATGCTGAACAAAACACATTACTTTGAATACATATATGCAAAATGCCTTCTACCTGGTAATCTAAAAAAAATCAAACTATGAATCAATTACAAACAGGCCTATAGGAAGTACAACACAGTTGGTTGCATTAAATGAACGTTTAGGGTTTTTTTCGTCTTTTTTTTTCATAGGAACAGACACAACTTTGGAGAAAAATAGGGGAACAAGACCGGTCCCTGTGGGACTGGTTAGGAACACATTAGGCAGTCAGTTAACCTACTCAAACATTTTTAAGGAGGCTTAGCCAACCTAAGTAGGTAACCAGTACTGAGTGCAGTTAATGATAATTTTTCTACATGGTAGTACAGTAGTTAAAGTGTGAATGACCGAGGAATATATTCCCCATATCCATACCACATCGGAATTTATTGTATTTGGTTTTTAGCTCATGGCCTCGGGATTGCATTGGAGCCCGATAAGTCCTTCCCTAGAGCTTCCGTACGGAACCCACTAGAGCAACCGGGCAGGACCCATGCTTGTATCATGGAGTTAAATCATCTATGAAACGGGAAACCCCGTCCATCGGCGTTTTTATATTTTTTGGAAACGCCACCGTGTCGCCCTTGTTAGGATCCGGGGTGAAAGCTAACCTGGTCCTCGAACGCAATCACTCAATCCACTGAATTACCAAAATACACAGTATTATTGTCATATACGGTTCAAAATGAAATGTATCAGCAACAGCTTGCTAGATGCATCTCTCTTCTCGCCATTTGAAACCTTACCTTCTCTATTTAAATACGATATATTGTATACATTGTATATTGAAAATTAGCGCCGACTGAACGATTCGATTCTCTTCTAACAAAATGGCCCTCTGGTTCCTAGCCATTACGAGAGGCACTGGTTCCTGGTCCAAGCGAATAATAATTTGCGTACATTACTATTTCCATAAAATTGATAAATGTAAGATGTATACAATAAACACGTAATGAAGATTACATGTGTTTAAAATCATAGTTAGAAAATACGTACGTAGGAGACTTTTTGCGACACTTAATGTCTTTTTCATGAATGGTACATTGCTGAGCATTTAATTCTTCAAAGTTTTGTATTCAGAATTTTTACATTAGAGACTTCTGTGACATATGATTTTTAAGCGTTATGTCTTATGCATTTCCAAACATTTCAGTCTTTTAAAGTTTGCATTTCTGTAACATTTGCATTTAAACAAGATGTGTATGTTGCATTGCTGACCACTTCAATCTTTTCAATTTTGTATTTAGAACTTCAGTAGAGAGATATCTGTAATTTTTGCACGTATGCATTTCCCAGCATGTATATCTGAACACGTACAATGAAAATTCACCAATTGCAAAACTTCTTGTGATGACTTATTTTGGCGGTGATCCCCACCACATTCACGGGGTAGATACTTTGTTTATATAGTGTTAAATTTGCCAGGTTGTAACAACAAGTTGTGTAGATATCCGCTATTAATTTTACTGACCAGAAGGGTATGGGTTCGATTCCTTTAAAATCATTTTCTTTTCTTCTCCAGTTTTCTTGGTGTATAGAAGCATAAACTTATGTTTTTCCATAGTATATTAACTCCTCTTTAATTTTAAAGAAAACCATTTATTTTCAAGCTAAATCTGTGAGTTAGTCGCTTTAAGATAAAACCTTTTTTGCCACACATGGCAGTGGAAATTTGAAAACAGTTTATTTTTATAATTACGTTCTCATTATTGATTATTGTAGCGCGTTGCATCTGTTTTTCTTCACAGACTGAGACAATCGTTGAATGTTGTTTTCTTTAACATTAATACACAGTGTGTTTGCAAATTGCAGCAAATTCAAAATGCGGAAATCTGTTTCATTTATTATATTAATCATATTATTGACTTTAACCGTGCTCCATATAATATGCTTTCGGAGAGAACACAATGCTGAAATGAGAACGTTGGACTATAAACAACGTATGTTACACCTTAACAAGGCTAAAGTTGCTGCAGACGATAGGACACTGATTGGGATTTTGAAAAATTATTATTTAGATTCGCCTTCCACACTTCCTTACAATCTTTCAAAGCCAGAGAGGAAAAATCCGTCAGTTGGACAGGCTCAGTTTGTTGACAAGATATTGAACAAAATGGTACGTTTGTCAACTTTATAATAAAAGGAATTTAATAGTCTTTTGTTTCAATCTGTACAATGAAAACCCGACAGCTGGTTACTATCACGTATTACGTTGCATTCATTATAAAAAAAACTTCGAGCAGTAGACACAAAGAAAATGTGCATAGATGTATTTTATCTGCATGACGTTGAACATTTGACACTTACTAGTCTAAATGCAAAGCCGCGGCAAGATTTAGTTCTAATTCAGAATCAGTCGAGAAAAATCACGGAAGTTCCTGTGTTTTGGTTTAGAACGTATAAAGGGTAAATACCTAAAAATGATAAAGGTTACGGTGGCACAGAGGTGACATGCACAACTTTTTTAAAATTGCACTTCTCTTTTTTTTTTTATCTCGTTCCCACGAGTTACTAAGTCGTGGGAACGAGATAAAAAAAGAGAAGTGCAAATCTGAAAAAAGAATCGCATTTGGTAAAGGAGTTGCGCAGTAAAAAAAAGAATCGTGTTGTAAAAAAAAAAGAACAGCGAATGTAAGCTATGTCGAGGGAACGACTTACTAACTCGTGGAAACGTGTTAACTATGTCGTGGGAACGACTTACTAACTCGTGGAAACGTGTTAACTATGTCGTGGGAACGACTTACTAACTCGTGGGAACGAGTTAGCTATGTCATGGGAACGAGAAAGCAATATATTGTGCTACACTTTTTTTTCAAAGCAATACATTTTTTTTAAATTGGACTTTTCTTTTTTTTTTATCTCGTACCCACGAGATACTAACTCGAGGGAACGACTTAGTATCTCGTGAGAACGAGATATTAAGTCGTTCCCGCGACATAGCTAACTCGTTCCCACGAGTTAGTAAGTCGTTCCCTCGACAAAGCTTACATTCGCTGTTCTTTTTCTTACAACACGATTCTTTTTTGTACTGCGCAACTCTTTTTTTCAAATGCGATTCTTTATTCAGACTTGCACTTATCTTTTTTTATCTCGTTCCCAGGATACAACTGTCACGGATACAACTGTCACGTTCAATTGTATGTACTTTATCGCGCCAGTATTAACGTCACGTTAGCGCGACGCACCTTTTTATGTGTTGTTGTTGTATGACGTCAGTGACGTTTGTTGACTTCCGGTGTTCTGGGAATAAAGACGTCAATGTAAAATCAGTGCCATCTCTTTGATTATTCGGTGTGTTTGTGTGTGTGTGTGTGTGTGTGCGCGCGCGCGCACCCAGCAACTATTATTGATACAATTATGCTGTTCTAGATCAGGTTCTGGTGTTTTTTTTCTCTCATTATCCTCATTTCTACACAACATTCGGTTACAGTTTACAGTTTGTACTCAGTAAATTGGCAATTGCTTGCTTTTGGTCATTTACATATACAATGTAATAAATAAAAATAATATAGCAAAGTCGATGGAGGCTGTCGGAATTACCTGAAGATGGGATTTCCGCCGCTTTAGTTTATTCACAACCCCCGCCCCACTCTCCGAAAAAAACACCCAAAAAACAAACAAACAAACAAAAACATGTTATTCTCTTTTTAATTCCAGCGAAATGGATTTTACGTGGAGTGCGGGGCTTATGATGGAGAGAACTGGTCAAACACTTTGTTCTTTGAACGATTTCGAAACTGGACCGGCATACTAATTGAAGGCAATCCATTCATTTACAAGCGACTTAAATGGAAAAATAGGAAAGCCTATACATTGAATGCGTGTCTCAGTTTAAGAAAATACCCAGTTGTAGTAAGTATTCAATATTTCCCATTTAATTTACTTTTCCTTATAACAAATATATTTTATCTATGCAAAAGTGTCATCTATTACTTGTAATGTTAATTGAAATAAAGTAGTCGGTATATTCTTAGGATCTGTCTTGAAAGTATATTTATAAATATTTTTATGTCTTATCGGTACAGTATTTTTGGTTCGGAAACACGAGTTCTATCACCAATATCAGTTGAAAACTCTTAAAATAGGTTCGACAATATCATTGTGATCACAAGCTATCTTCGCTTTTTTCGGCGTTACATTCTCTTGTAATTTTATGTAAAATGTTTTGTTGACACACTTGGTAAGTTGTCTTATAACAAACAATTAAGTGAAATTGCTTAGTTCGTCTCCCTTTTTATCTTCTAACCTTATCAGTTAGCAAGCCTACCACTTGAACAAGAAAGACAAGGGGAAAAAATCATATCTATAAAATGGATCTATCCGTGTGTTGTTTATTACAACTTATTCTCGTTTCAGGAAACATTTCTTGCTGCAAGTAAGCCAGACCTCGGAAGGATAGTTAATGCATCCGAAATTAGAACAAAGGAACAGGTATATGTTGAAGTCCAATGTTTTCCTCTCTATTCAATTTTGTTGGTGCTTAATCAACTTCACGTGGACTATTTCAGCTTAGATATTGAAGGGACTGAGCGACGTTTATTGGATTCAATTCGATGGGATAAAATTGATATTAAACTTTTTTCTATAGAGCATAGGTACTGGCTTGGTGGAAAAGAAAATTTAACATCCTACATGAGAGAAAAAGGCTATGAGAAGTTGACAGAAATAACACATCCTTGGGGTCCTGATTTAATATTTAAGAAAATATATTAATTAATTCTTATATAATTATGTCTCCCCCTCCTCTGGGGGAGACATATTGTTTTTGCCCTTTCCGTCAGTCCGTCTGTCCATCTATCCGTTTGTCACACTTCGTTTCCTTTCGACAACTTGAGTATCTTTTGACGTACGGTCTTCAAACTTCATAGGGTGATTGCCCTTATTGAGTTACAGAAGCCTTTTGTTTCTGAAGTATGTAGGTCAAATGTGAAGGTTACAGTGACCTTAAATGTGAAAATGGTTTCCGCTCAATAACTAGAGTTCTATTTGACCGAGTGTCTTCAAGCTACTTAACTTGACTGTCCTTATTAAGTTACAGAAGTTTTTGATTTTGGGATCAACCGGTCAAAGGTCAAGGTCACAGTGATTTTATATGTAAAAATTGGTTTCTGCTCAATAAGTGGAGAGATATTTAGCACAGAGTTTTGAAACTTCATATAATGATTGCCCTTAATGAGTAAAAGAAGCCTATTCATTTTGGGGTCAGCTGATCAAAGGTCAAGGTCATAGTGACCTTATTTGTAAAATTGCTTTATGCTCAATAATTAGAATTCTATCTGACCTAGTGTCTTCAAACTTTATAAGATGATTGTCCTTGAGTTACAGAAGCCTATTGTTTTGGGGTTTGTAGGTTACAGGTCAAAGTCACATTGACTTAAATGTAAAAAAAATTCTCCGATCAATACCTCAGGTGCCATTTCAGCCAGACTGTTGAACTCTTTGTTTTGGCAGTGTAAGTTGTTCATCTGTCACGCTTTGTTTCCATTTGATAAGTAGAGTACCTTTTGACCTGAAAGCTTCAAACTTCATACGATACTTATTATATTTTCTCCATTGAGGTTACTACGACAAAGGTCAATTTCACTTAAATTTTAAATTCATTTCAGTCAGTAATGCGAACACTTTTTGAGTGACCTTGACTTTTAAAAAGATTTTTTCGTGCTTAGAAACTGGAGCATGTTTTGGCCTATAGGCTTCACAACAAATAATATGATCGCCAATATTACAAGATTTGACCTTGTTCCTGCCATGTTATCGCTGTTTTTTTTCTGCAACGAGAAGTTTTTTTGGAAATAACTCCGTGTACAGTTTTCTATAATATAAGCTTTTCTATATAGGTTTTGTCATATCTCTTCTTCTGCAACAATAGTACTCCGTGTTATACCACGGCCTTTTTCCAACACACTCATTCTTATTCTCCAGTTCACAATTCTCTTCCTCCCGCTAGCCGACTTCTGTCATCTCTTCTTTGCCCCTGTTTCAATGATGCGCTGCGGGAGACATGCGTTTTTTTTTTTGTTTTTTTGTTTTTTTTTACAAAAACATCTAGTTTCTAATGTGTAATATTTGTGGGACTGCGCATTCTAATGGCGTCAATAAAAGACTCGTTATGTTTCATCAGGAATATATTTGTTGGAATTACAGAATACTGTCCTTTGTTCACTGATAGTTTTCTTGTTGCATGTTTGTCTACATATAGAAACCAGCATAAAGGGGCATACCTTAAAATTAATCGATGATGTAACTGCATATGAATATTATTGGGTCGTTCTGCACGCAGTTATATTGATTTATTATGTGAATAAAATATGTTTAAACTAGGGATAGGAATGAATACTGAAATCTATATTCAAACATTCGGTTTGCATATTCGAATATTCGATTTTCGGAAGTTCAGTCAGTTATCCGAATTAGGTATCCGAATATTGGTACTGTTTTCATTTAGCTATACAATTTCGGGGAAACTGCTGTGCATTATCAAGAAATGGCTTATTTAATGGAAGCTTTAAATACTTATTAAGTGATTTTTATATACAATATATATTCCGTTTTTAGCTCCACTTTTCGAAGAAAAAAAGTGGAGCTATTGTCATAACCCCCTCCTCGGCGTTGGTTAACCGTTTTGTTAAGGTCCATTTCTCAGAAACTATCAAAGCTACTTACTTCAAATTAGGAATACTTATTCTCTTTCAAATGCGTCACCATTTCAAAAGGGCTGATAACCCTCAAATTTATTTTTGCAGAGTTATGCCCCTTTTTTCAACTTAAAATTTCTTGGTATACCTTTTTGTTAATCTCCATTTCGCCAAAAGTGTCAAAGATATTCCATTCAGTCTAGAAATACTTGATCACCAGCAAGAACCCTGCAAAGAATACTGGTACCCATTTCCCTGAGGTCAAAGTAAGCCCCACCCCAGGGGTCACTTGATTTTGCTTATACTTATATATAGGGAAAAAACTTCGTAAGCTTAGAAATAAACTTTAACTTACATAGGATGGGTAAGTACTACCCCCTTCTGCTTGGGGACCTCCCCTCCCCCCCTGGGTATTAAACCCCCTCCCCCCCCCCCCCCCCCCCCCCCGCCATAATTTTTTTTCATTACAATTATCTTTTTTTTTTGTTTTTAGATATGTATGAACTTGACTTCCCCCCTCTCCCACCATGTAATTTTTTTGAAATATGTTGGTATGAAGTTACTTTACTCCTCCTCTCTCTCCCGCTCCCCGGGCAATCCCCCCCCCCCCCCCCCCAATATTTTTTTTCATTATAGATATCTTTTTTCTTTTTGAAAATTTAGGTACTTGACTCCCCCCACCATGCATGGGGACCACCCTCCCCAGTGTTACCCCTCCCCCTAAAAAAATTGTTTTTTCTTTTTTTTTTTGGAAATATGTGGGTATGAAGTGACTTCCTCCCCCCACCACTCACACCCCCCTCTCCCCGGGCATAACACCCCCCTAATATTTTTTTCATTATATTTATCTTTTTTTCTTTTTAAATTTTAAATATATAAGTACTTGACCCCCCCCCCCCACCATGTATGGGCCACCCCGTGTTACCCCCCCCCCCCCCCCCGAAAAAAAAGAGAATTGTTTTTCATTTTTTTAAATATGTAGGTATGAAATTACTTTATTCCTTCCCCCACCCCAGCAATTAAAAAAAACATTTTTCAACTATATTGGAAAAGAACTTCTTAAGCTTTGAAATAAAATTTAAACTTACTTGAGATGGGTCAATACTCACCCCCTCCATCTCCCACACACATTTGACTCCCCAATGCATGGACCCCCCCCCCCCCCCACCACCACCTACACACACACACACACACACACACACTTACCCACGTCATGTTCGCCCTCACCATTTTTTTTCCATTATTTAAAAACAAAGTTTTTTTTCATCTTATTTGACTAGGTACTTGCCCTCCCCCGCGTGCTGTCTGCGAACAGGTCTTGTTTTAAACATGAATTATCGTATTACATATGGACTGCTGAATGAAATGGCAAGAACTGTTTTTTTACAGTCAAGATTCTGAAAAAAAAATCTATATTGTTAAGCGAAGATCAAAGTTAAAACAAGGATGTTAAAATATTTTTCAATCATATTTAATAGAGGGAAATATTTGAGTTATTCTGAATAACTTGACAACGAAGGGTAATATCAGAGTTGTAAGTATAATTGGTTGTTACTGTTCTTTTTCGTAAAACATGAACAGAACAGAACAGAACGGTAATTTTATTGATACAACTTGAACATATACAATTCATCATTATAACAAAATACACGATGTTCCTCTGGAACCGTGTAAGACAAACAACTTTTAAAAACAACTTTTAAAAATGTGTAACAGAAAACAAATATTTGTTCCCATCCCTAGTTATACCCCCACCACAAAATGTGGGGGGGGGGGAGCTATAATGGATTCGCTTTGTCGCGTCCGTCGGTCGGTCGGTCGGTTCGTCCGTCCGTCCGTCTCCATTATCGTGTCCGCTCTATAAATCCTATACCGACTGAAGGATTTTTTTCAAACTTGGCTGAAATGTTCACCTCAACAAGGGAATGTGCAGAACCCATGATGCCCATGTGTCAGCTCAAGGTCAAGGTCACAATTGAAGGTCAAATATCAAACAATCAAATATTAGACATTACGTCGTGTCCGCTCTGTAAGTCCTACACTAATTGAAAGATTTTCTTTAATCTTGGCTCAAATGTTCACCTCAACAAGGGGATGTGCAGAACCCATGTTACCCTTTTGCCGGCTTAAGGTCAGTGTCACATTTGAAGGTCGAAAATTGACTTAGAAAATATTCTTAAATTTTAACATGTATTTGAATATTTCTGAAACTAGAAAACGTATTTGCTTGAAACTTAAAATATATATGAAGTGTCACAATTAGGATATGCAGGTACCGGTCAAGTTTTATAACTCTGTATTGCATTTTGACAAAGTTATGCCCCTTTTTAAGTCTTCAAATTTACATACAATCAAATATTAGACAATATGTCGTGTCCGCTCTATAAATCCTATACTAATGGAAGAATTTCCTTCAAACTTTACTCAAATGTTCAACTCAACAAGGTTATGTGCAGAACCCATGTTACCTTTGTGCCGGCTTAAGGTCAATGTCACACTTGAAGGTCAAAATTGACTTAGAAAATGTTCTTAAATTTTAACATGTCCTTGAATATTTCTGAAACTAGTACAGGTATTTGCTTGAAACTTAAAAGATATATGAGGTATCACAAGTAAGATATGCAGGTCAAGTTTTATAACTCTGTATTGCATTTTGACAAAGTTATGCCCCTTTTTAAGTCTTTTAATTTACTTACAATCAATACTAGACAATATGTCGTGTCAGCTCTATAAATTCTATACTAATGGAAGGATTTTCTTCAAACTTGACTCAAATGTTCACCTCAACTGGGCAATGTGCAGAACCCATCTTACCCTTGTGCCAGCTTAAGGTCAAGGCCACACTTGAAGGTCAAAAATTGACTTAGAAAATGTTCTGAAATTTTAACATGTACTTGAATATTTCTAAAACTAGAACAGATAATCATTTGAAACTTCAAATATATACGAAGTGTCGCAAGTAAGATATGCAGGTCAAGTTTCATAACTAAAAAAAGTGGGGGGGATAACTTTGTATTGTATTTTGACAAAGTTAAGTCCATTTTTATGTCTTTAAATTTATTTACTATAATATTTCTTAAACCAGAACAGATATTTACTTGAAACTTAAAATTTATATGAATGGTTACAAGCAAGCTCAGATGACGAAAATTCTACAATTCCATTGAATTATGACATAAGTTATGCCCCTTTTAGGCTTAGAAAATGTTCTGATATAACCATTAATACTTAAATGTTTCTGAAACTAGAACAGATATTCACGAAAATGAAAGGTTATTTGTAACTGTTTCGAACATGATTTGACAATATATATTTATACTATTACCTGTACAATTTGTTTTTTTTTTACCAGAGATAATTTCTTTTTATGTATATGTATTTGTGCCACTAAAGTTATTCCCTTAACCACCTTTCCATGTCGTCTTCTGTCAAGGACATTGGTGGGGGTATGAATCTCATTCAGCGATAGTTCTAGTTCAAATTATTTTCCTGAGGACAAGTATTCAGTAATCATTAATCGATGTCATAAAACAATACAGTCCTGATGTAGTCAAGATTTTAACACAAAGAAATACGTCATATATCTGAGAACAAACGGAAGAATTCTGCGTGTTTAATGTAAAACTATCGCGTGAAAAAGTTGTTTCTCCTTACGCCAAAAGACGTAGTTGAAGTCAAAATTGAAAGTCGATATACAATCTGAGGTTACATTTAAAGTTTGATACAGTGTATAACGATATAATTAAGATTGAAACACCATGATGGTTTATCTTGATTTGGCGAGGATGAACATTAATCCATATTATTTATGACGACATTATTTCTAATAACCAAAGCATTGTTATTATGTAATATATTGCCAGTTTACATCATCTATATTTCAAGACTTTAAAACAAACAATAATATATACTAATATGTATTTTTTCATGGAATAATAATATGCTGGGTATTTGATAATTACATAAAATAAACTCAACTTCCCTTGGGTTAAAACACTGACATAAATGTTTATTACGAGGTTCATGAACGAGAATATCTACCAGTCTGTTATCAATAAAAACTCTGCAGTGGGCGTCGGCCATATGGAAAACCGGTACCGACGATAAATAAACTCAGTCGGTATAATATATATATATAGTTAAGTAGGTATTGAAAGCGGTCATTAAAGATTGATATGTTTTTAAGTTCTGTTTGGCCATAAAAATATAGGTTGATGTGCTTAGGAGTTTCTTTTTTTCTGAGATTTACCTGTATTTATATTAATTTATTTAATTCGATTACAAGGTAATTTCTAACACCTTTTTTTTCAAGTCATTCTGGAAACATCATTCTTGGTGGAACGAGAGAGAGACAGAGTCTAAACCAACAAAATGACGCCAAAAGGACTCTAATTTTATTGTCATATTTGCCACAACATGCAAAAATGGTACTCGTTTAACTGAAACGATTGAAAGAAGTAAAACTAAAGACAATGAAAACAAAGAGAAAAATAAACGAATAAAATTGAAAAAAGTCACAGGCAAAATTTCTTAGAATAAATATTGCCAAATCAAAAATATAATGTATTAACAATGATAAAATCAAAAATCATAAAACTAAAAATAAGACTTACAATGACTGTCAATTCATAAATACAAGTAACATGAATATACATATAATACACATATAATACCAAACGATGGTGCCACAAGGAATATTCCATGTTCATGTATCTTTACAGTCCTACCAGGGTGTTCATGTATCTTTACAGTCCTACCAGGGTGGAGGCGGGGGGGGGGGGGCGGCAAAAATATATGAATGCAGCCTCTCAAACAGTCGTCATCCAAAAAGATCTAAACAGTGCTACTTTATTTAGTATCGAGTTTGAGGGTGCATTTTATAATCTAACTTGTAATACTAGCTGCAGTTGTATAAAAGTATACAACTGCACAACTATCCTAAAAATAATCAGATCTTTACAGTTCACCACATTTCACTCTCATCGGATATTTCAAATTCACTTCATGATGATTTCAAAATAACTACGTCATCTATCGTTGAATAGAAAGCTGCGAGCTTTACATTTTTTAATCACTAAAACAATTGTTTTACACCCCATTTTGAATCTTTCACAGTGCCATATCCAGACCTGTAAAAACACCGAAGCAGAATGTATCTATGGGGGTCTGGGGTCTATCCTCCCCCTGAAATGTTTTTTTTGCTAGGAGCAATTTCCTGCATTCTGGAGTAGTTTTTGGTAGAATAAAGGCAAATTAGAAAGGTTCCTGGGAATTACTTTTAGAGCTATTGAAAATGGTATATGCCAAAAAAGGCCTCAACATAGCTACGGCACTGTTTTAGTTAAATCAGTTGTCAGTTACTACAGTAGTATCTTGTTATTTGTTATTCGGGTACACCATCTTGAACTGTTGGTATTGCTGGTAACTCTGAAATACAAAAGGAAATCAAATATTAATTTGATTAAATAATCGATTTATACAAAAAAGGATATTACATGATAGTCAAATAATACACATAATCCGTAAAACATTTTAACATTATGTCTAAGAGCAAAGGTAAGATTCTGTTTTTAAACATTGATAAACTTAGGCACGTAACAGTGTATTGCCCCACTGGAGCTCGGGGTATATAGAGGGTTTTAGATTGCTAGAGGATCTCAACAGGATGGATTGATGACTTAGCGATGCTGCCATCCGTGCAATTAACTAAGCCGGATCTTACTACCATTATTCCAGGAACAACGCTTACCCCAATGATTTATACAGGGAACAACTTAAAGGAGTGACAATTAGACAACCAGATAAGTAGTTAATCCAAATCGCCATTGTATGCATTCCCACAAGAAGATATTTGAAAAACCTTACTGTTATGAAATCTTACCTCAACAAATGATCCACCATTCCTGTTTGCAGTTGCAGTTGAAAGACTGCCAGAATTTACAAGTGCCGTAGCCGAGACGGAATCTTCCATACGGAAGTGCAGTGTGCTGTAAGACTTTAGAACAGGTCGCTCAACTGACACCAGCCCAATGTGTGCTGTAATCTCGTCATCTTGAATGCCTTCACTATAGATACGGACCTGACAGATGAAGAAATTTATTTATTTTAAGTGAAAAAGGACAATGCAGTTCTGGACATGCAAATATGAATCACGTGCCAATAAAGAAGCCACATACAAATAATTTTAAAATATGCTATTGCAATAAAGGTTGTATGCTTGCAAGAGTGTGATATAAAATGTAATGAAGTACCTCGTCAATCGTTCCACGGAAGAAAGTTAAATTGTTCTTGCCAATGAACATCGTCATATTCGTTGTGCTTGTTAATTCAGTCTGTAAAAGACATACATGACAAAATGTGCAAAAAATATCCATAAACATAATCTTTACAATCATTGTCATGTTCTTGAGTAATAATGATATTCGATTAATTCGAATAGGTTCTTTGAATCTCAATCAAACACATGTGTTGTCTTGAACGAAAATACTGGATTCAAAACACGTCAAACTCCATTCAGCTTCGAACCAAAAGTGAAATTGGCCGGTTCTAACAGGCTTTTCAACCAAACGATATTTTAACTCCAAAGCTACTAATTATCTATGTGTTAAATCGCCTCTGATATGAGCTTTAAAAACTAATTGTAACAAAAATCAACTGTTTTAGTTCCAATAGTTCTGAACATTTTGTTTTTAATTTTTGTAAATATATAAGTTCTCATGAATGAAAGAAAATGAAAAAGATTCACATACAAAGTTCAAATTCTGAACTCCAGTTGTGGTCCCTTCTTCTGTCCCATCAATGAAAATGGAAATTGTTTCAGCTAAAAACAGAATTTTACACAACATGCATGAACTTACTGTTTTGTACCCTAAAATAAAACATTTACTTTGAAACTTAACTGGCAGGATATGGAGAAAATTTATGTTTTGTTTCTTATGACTGTCACTGAAAAAAAAGTTGAATATTTAGAACTAGACGGCTGTCTTAGAAATATTTCTTGTTTTTATTTAGTTGAAACTTTCTGAGAAAAGTCTGACAGGAAGACAAGTTTGAAGCAAAAAGAGGAGACCTAATTTAACATTGGTTAAGGCAAGGTCAAAATGCTAATGTAGGGCTATAACAGGAACATTTTATTACTACAGAAAAACTTTATCGGGATAAGATAAACAGTACCTGGAACAACTTCACATCAGTCAAGGGATGGTCAGAACTAACACAGAGCTTTAACATGAAAATCTTATCTTGACAAAACAAAAAGTACATGTTACATTTTCACATCAGTCTAGGGATGGTTAAAATGCTAATGCATAGCTATTATAGGAAATCTGATTAGAGTAAAGCTTGATCTTGATAAATTAACAATTACATGGAACAAAGCGCATGTATTAGAATCAAAATAATTAATAAAGTAATGATGCTATGGCAGAGTGCCAACACATGCTTTTAACTTACATTCTATCCTATGACGGAAGATGACATTATACCACCGATCTGCACTTAAAGACGTAACTGACGTCACACTTGAGTCGCCATAGTTCCCCTGTACTACGCCTGATTCTATTGACATGCATATAGTACCTTCTGCCGTGCAAAGTATCGGGTATGGCCCATTCGTATATCCAGTATCTAACGATAACCACACTTCCAGGGTAAAACTAGAAAGAACATCAGAACATAACGTTAACGAACAGAGAAACAGTTTGGCAGGTAGTTTTTCAGAAAATACTCATATTAATTAACAAAACATTGTCCTTTAAAACTTGATATGTTGCGATTAATATATACAACAGACACAAAATATACTCTGAAAAAATTTTCTCTTTATGTATTGCAAACCTTCATAAGTTATGTCATAAACAATATATTATACCTATTTAATGATTTTCGTTCTCTTTAAACTGCATGAAAAAATAGATGCCAAAAAGACCAAAACACATAAAAACTAGGCTATTTAGAGCTTTAGCTTTACCGGTTGCTCTCCAGCGTACCTGTTTTCTAAACCTAAAGACACAGCATCATCCAGTTCTACATAATCATCATAACCATCTAAATAAAGTCCTTGGTTTGTATGTTCCAGACAGTCCACTCGAAGATTCGACCAGATCACCGGGAACTCTCCAAACTGCAGCACACCCACTCGCCCTCCTGAGATGGTGGAGTCATAGAGATCACCAGAGTCACATATCAAGCTGCTTCCTCGGTATATCTGAAGGCTAAATGAAATGAAAAATATTTTTTTCACCTCCTTCATTTATCTGTTTCTAGGAACTGACTAAAACTACATGTGTCTAAGACAGAAAATTAACACACGTAAAAATGTTTAAAACATGATAATTTTAGCTTTTTTTATATAAAGTTCGTTTGTCATATTTATATCTTTAGCTTCGTCATTTTTTGATGCAGTTTTCTTAATCTTCCATAAAAATATCTATTTCTCTGTATGGTCAGTATGTATCTGACAAACGTAGAACATGTTATTAATAACCATGTTCCGTTATTGTAACCGGCAGGTGCCAATAACAATCATACATCTATAGATATCTCATTAATGACAAGTACAGTCAATGCGGGGTTAGCAATTTTTTCTTATTACCTAATATATCCAATTGTCGGCTTGTGTGTCAGGTACCACTTATATGCAGTTTGAGGTTCCCATCCATTCATATCCGGGTCTTGCCAAATCATGGTCACATGACCAGTGGTGTCATAACTTTGCCATAGTGCCTCGGCAAGTGTAGAACTTGGTCCAGTCGAAGAATGCACTACCTTTTCAGTGTAAAAGTAGATGTTATGTTTCATTAATGTTTTGGCGCAAAAAAGTAGAGAACTTTATTACTAATAAAATCCTCGGTAAACACCGAGTATTTAAAAGAACCAGAAGTGTCTCTGGAATAAGATGCTTTCTGTATCTTGCACTATCCCCAACAACTTCAAATAAGTAAATATTTTAAGATGGCGTCAGTAATATGGAAAACCGGTACCGACGATAAATACATTCAAACAGATATGAGTGTCAAATAAAATTTATTTTCTTTATTCTGGAGATTTTGATACTCTGTTAAATGAGAAGCGTTCTTTACCGAAAATAAACGGCTTATTACATACTGCAATTGACAAAAAAGTCATCTTGAAAATGGACTTCAATTTCTTAATGACTACTCATTGCTCCTTTTAAAATGACTGTAAATACAGCCGGTCTAACTTGCTTTAGAGAGAAATTTCCGAATTTATAGTGTGCTGGCACTGATCAGTAGTAACTGTCAGTAAGTAATGAAGTGCAGCGTCTATGTAGACTATCAATACACTAACCTTTATCTGTGCACCTTGAATACCTCCTTTATAGGTTGATGCAGCATCATCCTTGTAGTTATAATGTCTTCCTTTCCACACAACCACATAGAACTTCCGGTTACTGACGTAACCAAAAACAAATCCGAAATACTGGTCAGCCGTGCTGTCCTCTGTGTACCATGTACCTTTGTACTCTATTGCCCCATAAGACTGAGTACCTTTTATAAAAAAGCAACATTTTTAAAACACGAAGTTTTATTATATTTGTGCATGCAATAAAAGTATGTTTTACAGAACAAATCATGGACTTCCTCAAAATATCCATTAATTTTCATATAAATGTTGGTGTTTGAAATATGGAGTGACTGAACTACTGTAAACCGTTTCAGCAGAAATAAAAACTGCCAGAGCAATTTCATAATCTGATCTTAAAACTTCCATTAGATATAATACATCAAACTTTTTTGAAGTCATGGTAAGTACTTAAAATGGAAACACGGTGAGAACAAGTTATTAGCATCGGCAATCCAATGAAATTTCATCCATAGAAAGAAATAAAAAAAACCGTTTTCGTAGCTGTTGGGTTAAAAGAAGGAAACAAACAATAAAACATATTTCATGTTGTCCCTACCCGGACGTCTAACTGTGCAAAATTTTCATGTGATATACATTATCCTATATTTTTACATGAATACTATTTTATATTTTTACAATACTTGCTTTTACAACTAGAAAAAAAGAATAAATCATACCAATCAGCATCGTTGGCATTGCGGTGTGTGTTGTTTGGTTCACTTCACCACCATTGTTCTTTACAACCCAAACAGGGGTCGTCGTCGACAGGGAAGGGTCAAGATTAACAGTGAAATAATCCTTGAAAGACGTTTCCTGTAAGGCACGATTGTAAGGACACGTGTCATTCTTGTTAGCTAAGCCATCTGCATCTGAGTCCGTTTCACAGATATCACCGACTCCGTCGCCGTCTACATCGGTCTGATCGCTGTTTGGATAGAACGGACAGTTGTCGGCAGCATTGAGAACGCCATCCGCATCAATATCAGTATCACACAGATCACCTAGCAAAAAAGAAAATAATGTTTCTTTGTTTTTGTTCCCTCCAAAACAATCACCATCGTTAACGTTCAGAACATATATGACATATGAAACAAAACCTTCAAAGGTGAGCTATTACTTTTTGATTTATTTTTTGCAACGATGATATACTTCAACCAAAAAAGAAAATTCTTACCTACACCGTCCCCATCTATATCTGACTGATCACCATTCATATAGGACGGACAGTTGTCGAGGGAGTCCGGTATGCTATCTCCATCCCTATAGGACAGAAATTGGCAATGAAATCAATTCAAAAGGTTTACTTTAATCAGTACATTTAGGCACAAATCATGTGAATGACTGATTAAGAAAGACACGATCACTTTCACGAGACCATGGAAAGAATCCAAGCTCTTTCAAAGCCTCAAAAAGCAACATTGAAACTTTATATTAATTCAGACTGGCAAACATGTTAGTCCTTACAAGTTTTGATAAAAGAGATGTTCATCAAAATAATAATAAATTACATGTTCTGCAAAGAAAAACATGCATCTGCATTGCTATAGCACAGTATATGCACCAAATGAAAAAACTGATGAAGGTAAATATAGACATGCTCTTATAAACAACACGCTTTCGCATACATAAAAAATATCATACTCATCTACATTCGTGGCACCCGGAGTGTCACACGCATCTCCGTAGTTGTTTTCATTCGTATCAGCCTGGTTCTCATTGTCTGTATAGGGACAGTTGTCACAGGCGTCACCCCAACTATCGCCATCACTGTTCTCTTGCCCAGCGTTAGCCACAAGCGGGCAGTTGTCTGAGCCATCTGCTATACCTGAATATATATATATATATATATATATATATATATATATATATATATATATATATATATATATATATATATATATACTGGTATACATTGACTGGCTCAAGTTGATTTCCAGCAACAAATAAGGGCTCTTTATTGGTATTGTCTTTTTAATATGTCACTGGATTATAAAAATATGCCTTACCTCTTAAACTCAAATACCATGTATTTTCTAGAAGAAACATACGATTCATAAAATCCGGCTTAAGTCTAGGTTCTTTGCCTTTAAATTCAAGAATGCTTATCAAATTAAATAATCTAAAGTTAGTGTTAAGATTAATACTTATTTCTGTCTAAATTTTCCTGCATTTTCTGCCATGATCTTCGTTCTAAAGACATTAAGCAAATAGAAATCTTATGCTAGTTTGTCTTGAACTTATGATTTACCATCGTTGTCATCATCACTGTCACAATCATCTCCGACACCATCAGCGTCAGCATCAGCCTGGTCAGCGTTACTGAGACCAAGACAATTATCACACGCATCGCCATATCCATCACCATCAGAATCCGTCTGATCAAAGTTAACAACAAATTGACAGTTGTCCTAAAACAAACATTTCGAGACTGTGATAATAAAGTGCATATTGTTCAATTACCCATTTATTTATCATTCATAGCGATTTATTTTGAGCCTGTCCTGCACGAATTATTCGTAATATAACCCAGTTTTTACTAGATAAAGGTAAGAGTCTTTGGTTACAACCATTAGGGAAAACTTCAGGACTAGGAGTTCTATGCTTTGTGATTTCCTTAGACATTTCTGACAGAAGACTGCAAATCTCTTGATTGTAGTACATTGAAATGACGTACTTAACTGAAACCTACAGTTGATATCATTTTGGCAACCAGTTTTCATTGATTTAAAAACATTAAATGACAATGATTTTGTGTAAGCTTTACACACTACATACTTTTTACATCATTACATAATAATTTATGTTAAACTGCCTAATAAAAAATAAGAAAATAATCAAAGGCTACGGAAAACACAACAGTATATATTGAATATAAAATTTAGTTTTACTACGATTGACCAAATACATTTACTAACTTCAAAATCGTATCTTAAATCATTGTCATCATCTCGGTCACAGTTATCACCATCACCCAGACCGTCTGTATCTTCTTGCATACTGTTTGGGACGTTGACACAATTGTCCTGTAATTTGATTTTACAATTTTCACGATTTAGCAATCATTGATATAGTAAACAGGATTTTCGCTGCATTAGTTCTCTAAATATAAAGAACGGCAGGATACCTTTCACGGTAATATCAATGAATAAGATCCCAAATTAAGTTAAAAAAGTAATAATCCCATGATAATTAGTATCACTTTTAAATGTGGTTACAAACCAATACGCTAAGTTGTAATGGGCATTTTAAAAGGAAAAGACAATCTTTTATACGAATCTTTATAGAATTTTGGAGAAAATCTAAAATGATAAAGACTTTACCTTTTTTTACAAATTTCAGTTTGATATTACCATGTACATGTAAAGCAGTAACTTACCTTTTTACATCCCCATTCTATACAGGATATATAGGTGTCTGGATGACCATCATTGTCAGAGTCCGTACCACAGACCTTACCATTCCCAGCATAACCTGCCTTGCACTGCAAAGACATAGTTCTTTGCTTAAACATTATTAAGTAATGAAACCAATAACATTTTATTTGAAATTACTGACCTTTGGATAAGTATTTTCTTTGCTTCTCTTGAGAGAAACGTGTACATTCAAAAACGGTTTTTGAAAATTGTTTTTCGTGATTTCAGAATAAAGTTACAACGGCCTGTAAAAGCAAATGTCAATTAGTATCATGCACCTAGATTCTTCGTGATTGTTTTCATATTACACAGTCAAAAAGGAAGTAAATGTTGATTAAAAACGGAAACAAACCTTAAAGTAAGTATATCAAACATGCAAAAAGAAAAGAAATCAAGAAAGTAACTGGAGTTTAATGAGAAGAAATGCGAAGGAAACGAGGATAAACAAGTGAAGGACATATAACAACTTACAACACATTTGTAATGTCCAGGACCTAAATAAACACAGTCAGCATTAGAGGTACAATCATGGGTTCCAGATAAACAGAAGTTGTCAAGGTAACATCCACTTTTATATGTTCCAATATAACCTGACATGCAGAATCCACAGTAGTAGCTGCCCTGAAAATAAAATTTACTGATTTCATTGAGCATAACATCTGACAAATCTACGTCAAATAAAAAATGTTTGAAACTGTACAAATACAAGGAATTCAATAGGTATTTTATTTCATTGTTGAAAAAAAATCTCCTAGATCATGTAGTTAGGTATGATGTTCTAGTTTTTCGTGTCGTGATCTCGGTTTTTCCTTAATAAGCAGTAACAAATCTAGAATATGACATTTGCAAACACCATTAATTGGGTGATTAAATTCAGTGTACGTTGAAGAAAAAAGAGGTACTCATATATGTTTATTCCAAATAAAACTCTTGAATTATTTGATGAGGTTATTGGTAAAGCTGCTATCCTATACTTACGACCGTATTGACACAGCTCATAAGGGGATCACACCCTCCATTGTCTGTGGCACACTCGTCAATGTCTTCACATTCTTGATAGGTTACATTTGACCTGTCAACATTTAAATACTTGAATACGCGCAAAAATTTATCATGTGCGTACGCATCTTCGTAAGTTCCAGAGTATCCTTCTGGGCATTCCAAACACTGGTATCCGGGCTCAGTGTTTATACAACGATTTTGAAAACACGGTTGGTACATGGTACACTGAAGTAAAAGAAGTGAAAAGACAATTTTACTGACAAGGCTTCTGATCTCTTTAGTGATGTATTGTCAAATATCATTCAAATTAAGAGTTTGATCTCTGTTTCCCTTAGTTTGTCAATTTCAGCTGACATAAGTTCAATGGAAGCTTGCAGACAAAGGAATTAAGCAAGATTCGAGCTTTCAGTATTTCACAAAATTATAAAAGTTAACACAATAATACAGACGTGACATTCTCAGCTAGTCAATACAATGTAGAATATTATGAATATTTTTGAGAGTTCGATACCATAAGCAGCAGATATTAAAAAAACACAAAACAACAACAACAGAACAATATTTAAAAAAACAAAACAACAACAACAAAACAACAACTAAAATATCTTTTTGCGGCACGAATTAACTATTCAGAAAATAAACTGCCTCATCAGAAAAAAAATACAGAAAAGACTGACATCAACGTCTTACCTCCTCAAATGGATCAAATGATATTCAGAACAAAAATCAGCATCAACAGCTTACTCAGTCTTTAAAAAGAATATGTTTTTGCTGCATGGACGAACTAAGATTTACAGCAGCGACTTACCTCATCTACATCGGTACAAGTTACACCGTCCCCTGTCAAACCTGATCCACATTCAACACATCCATAACCACCAGAACCTGAGCGAAACAATCAAAAGTGACCATATGTCAATAATGAAAACTAAGCCGAGTATGAAGTTATGGTGATATTTAAGCTCATGCTTTTGTTGTTAATGTCGGTGCAAATAAAAGTGTTTATTTCGGTGTCTGTGAAAGAAACAATGTATTTCATTAGTGCAGATTTTAATGCTGTGCTAAGTTTAAATTACCCTTGAAAAGCATTAAGGTTATCAACAATATTGTGCAAGCATTCAAAAATCTTATAAAAAATGTATAACCAAATTTTGAATCAAAATATGACAATAAGTTAATATAAATTATCATACATCATACATCATTAAGGGCAAACATTCTGTAGCAAGGTAGCATTTTGGCAGTTGTTTCCTAATGATCAACATTATAACTTCTAGGTGTTGTAGTGTTTCACTTATATTTAACCTCATCCGCCCTCCCCCCTCCCACCTGACAAAAAGTACCTTTTCAACCTCATGCCTTCAACCAAATAAAAATACTATTCTTGCTTACACTGCTTTTTCTCTATACAATCAGATTGAAAAAGACGAAGTTAAACTTATCAGTATGGATCGTTTGTAAACTGTATAATCAGTTAAATGCCCAACCTGTATTATAACAATACGACTCGTCGTAACATTTGTCGTAATCCAGACAGGGACACTCTGTAGAATCTGCGCATGCCACACACTCCGTGCCGTCGCTGTATTCCTCCGGCTCGCATCTCTCACACGTGCTCATCGCACGGCCACTGTAGTAACCAGCTGCACAAGTTTTACAGGAATTTTGTCCGTATTCGTCCTGGTATGTACCCGTATCACATGCCGTACAGTGCTCTGCAAAAATAGTGCAGTTTTCATTCATTCGCGCCATTGTCAAGGATACTAGATTTGCGTCATTGAGGATTTTTCAATGTAATAATCAAATGATTTATAAATGGTAATGGTTGACAGGTGAGTTTGACTTGTATGTTATATTAAAAACGAAATATCAAAGGAACCAAGCTAGATGTAAAATGGTTGACAGCTTCGTCTGGTATGAAATGAAATTCTTCCAAAAAGCAAAAAGAATTAACAATTAAAAAACTGTATAATATTAGTTTGGATATTTTTGTCTAAACAAAACAACTTTGCATAAAAATCTCTAAAACTTAAAAAAATCACATCGTTTCAAACACAAGTTATCATACGCTCAGTACAGTCAATCACATTTATACATGTTTATACTTGTCAATATAAAGGGAGTTTGAATATACAAATATAGTGGATGGAATATTTCGTGCATACCCATATTGCCATCGGAGAAATAGCCAGGCCGGCATATTGTTCTTATTCCACCTAAGCAAGCATAACCTGGTTCACACTTTGTACATGAAGTTGGGCACGAGGTATTCGTGCATTCCGCATAATAGAAGGTGTCACATGGTGTGGCGTACCCATCAGCGCACAACTTTTGTTGTCACATGAAAAGAATGTATCAAGATAATTCATTTGTTCATAATGAAGAAGATACAATATATTCGAGTAAAACTGTGGTAGTTCATGTGTAGTTACATAATGTGCCACAACACATTTACTGCTGAAAAATGGCAAGAAGTAGATAATGCCTCGGTTCTTGAATGAATATGTGATATTTCGTTTATTTTTGTATGAAATGCTAAACATGTCAATATCGAATTCAGTTTCGATTCTTTTTCACTTCATTTCGAAATATGAAAAACAAATGCGATACGAAAGTGCTGACTTAAAATGTTTGGTAAACAATGTAATGTAATAGAAATATACCTATTAACAAAAAGTTTTCAGAATACGACACCATTTTAAAACACTTAATAAGTTTAAAAAATATGTCTTCAACAAAATGGACTGTACCCATCCTTCAGGACAAGGTGAACATTCAGACTGCAGACCAAAAGAATGCTCCACAGGATTTCTGTCACATGTTGTAGTGGAGTTTTCACACCTGCCACATAGCTTTTGAACACCTTCACCTTCGCAATAGTATGTGGTTTCACACCTTTGACAGCTCACGTCGTCTGCAAAAATAGTATATACCAATGATACATAATAAATCAACCTTTAAACATGAGCTGTTTTAACCATATCTTTTATTTCTGTTAAAAGTCACACATATACATAATATCAAATAGTATTCCTTTTACAATATTCTAACACATTTTATAATTATAACAGTTTGTTTGTTAAATGCCTCTTTGGATATATCAGTAGTTCAGAGAAATGTAATCACTTCACTACATTACGATTATGTGTACGAGTCTCATACTTTACAAAAACAATATTCCCTATTTCACAAAGTTTTCTAGATTAAACTATTATTACAGAAGTAAACATAAAAATTCAATGCATCTATTACAGTGACGATGTCAAATAACTTCTATCTGTTGATCACCTCTAAGAATTCCCCTTATCTATTCTTAGGGGTATAAAATACCAGAGATATACTACAGGTGCATAACGGCAATGAGACGAAAATATCAGGGTATTATAACTAATTTATGAGTCTTTATTTAGTATCATTTTGTTACCCATTTTACTGCTTTGCTATTCAACAGGCCTATGATCTTAACTCAGTGCCAACATACAAAATCATTAAACCAAAGACATAAAACCTGTTCACGCGTCTTTTATCATGTTTGAGAAATCACTTATATCTCATTGCTGATTACAACGGAGAAACTCATACTTACAATATAGTTGTTCTGCCAGTGGACAGCTTTACAACTCTAACCTTATGGCTACATTTCCCGACAATGTTTAGGGGTTCATTCTGATCTTAGTACTCAGTATAACATTGTAAAGACAGTTTATGTTGTTACCCAGAAAAAGTCTTCAAATTCTTACCACATGGCTATATTTCTGGACCATGTTTGGGGATTTACTTTTATCTTATTACTCACTATAACATTATAAAGACCGTTTCTATTGTTACCCAGAAGAAGCATATATTCTACAATAAAGTCGTTCTGCCTGTGGACAGCCTTCAAAGTCTTACCACATGGGTATATTTTCCAACCATGCTCTGGGTACACCCAGATCTTAATACTCAGTAAAAACATTGTAAAAACGGTTTGTACTGTTACTCAGAACAGCATATACTTACAATATAGTTGTTCTGCCTGTGGACAGCCTTCAAACTCTAACCTCATGGCAATATTTCCGGACCATGTTTGGGGGTTCACTCTTATCTTGTTGCTCAGTATTACAGGATCGAGGTCGTATATAACAACTGTCGTTCTGTCTGTGTTTCCGGCAAATATCTTCAGAAAGTAGATGGTATTGATTTATTTATAAATATATAGAACAAACTCATTAAAGAAGCACAAAACACAAGGACAATGAAAAATAAAGAACACAAGGTTTCAAAAAATATTACTGATAATATATGTTGCGAAGAAAGAAAAACAGAATATAATAGGTTGGTGACTTGGATGGAGAAAGTGTATCTGGCAAAGCCTACGGATTTATCTGGTGAGCCAAGCCAGATAAACCTTTTCCATCCACGTCACCAACCTATTATTCTATATATCCTGTCACAATTTTTCTTTTGATTTTTTTACTGACAGAAAATTAACAAAACGCAAGCGCAACATCCATAAAAGTTTTAATTAGCAGTAATCCGGCTGGTCACATGACTTGGTAACCGTATATCACGATCACGTGACCAACTGTCGTAGATGAAATAAAATATACGGCACCTTATTATCAGTTCGAAATTGTTACTAGCGACAGGATAAAAACATAATAAATAGTTACATAACAGCCGGAAAAGAACTTACATCGGTTCCTGCTGAATTTGTATACGTCTCCCATGTCAAACTATCCTCGTCATAATACAGCAACTTGAATGACGTCACCCATTCGTCGGCGTCGGACCTTCCTTGAATATACACCGCCGTAAACCTGTAAGGCATTGCCATATCCACCTCTACATACTGGTTAATGTCCTGCGTGCCTGCAACCCAAGCACCTGCCAATTCGCTATAGGAATCTGTATAAATAAATTGCAGTATGTCTTTCAAAGAGAAAAAGGTAAGAATGGATGCAAGAAAAAGGCATTTGAAAGTTTCTTGAAAAAAATCATTTTTATACTTATGTACAGGTAACCTGTCAGAACAGCCATGCATATTTGATAAATTTTGCACCAAAACTGTCTCCAGGGTAAACCAGAACGATGTCAAACATTCTAACGCCATGCATCAATGTATTATTATGTCCAATGAAAGCTAGAATTTCAGTTGCTTTAACGATATTTACGATCACTGTATATGCGCACCTTCCCAATGTAATGTAACAGTTCGAAGGGGCAAATTTCTCAGAAAACAAAAAAAAATGACAAAAAGAAGATAGTAGATCTAATGATGATATGAAATCTCGGCTCATTTATAGAGCTTTACTTTCGCTTTGGTTCACTCGCGCCCTCCCGGCTGAAGTGGCTATTGCATCAAAAGTCGAGGATGCTGACATCATATTGTCTAACACAGTGCCCGTAGTCAAACCAAGAATATTATTGCATGCTAAAAGAAAATCAAAATTCACTATCATTTGTAAACCATATTTGAGGTCTGGCAATATGACTCTAATTGCTGATAGTAATAGCAATGTTAGTACCTTTTTTTCTTCGTAAAGCCATAAAATGAGCGAAGGGTTATAGTGAGCTGTTAAAAGCTTACAGCAGTCTGTATTATTATAAAATTCTTAATAATGGATTTCAGTTTTGTCTGAAAAGTGCATTTAAGAAATTATGAATGCTTATTTCAAAGTTTTAAGACAATACTTTTCCTTTCTCTGATACATAATTCATGTAACATATAGTCGTTAAATTAACTTGTTTAAAAAACACACCCTTCAGGATTTTTCTTAATTTGGATATGGTATGTGCTTCACATCATATGTAATAAACTTATCCACAGTGGCGACAGAAATAGTTTTAACAATAAAGTGCCTGTAGGCAACTCTGCTGACGAATTTCTCTTTTTGATACATACAATTAAGAATCAAAACTTACGGAAGTCGTACACCCAGTATTTGGGGATTCTTAATGTCATATTGCCTGTTGTGTCATTCACATAGAAAATGTAGTCTATCTTCCCAAACAACACGTCTAGAACGCACGTGTTACTGACTGTGATATTCATTGCTGCTTTCATTCCGAATGGTACACTTCCGTTGTCCATCGCAATTACCGTAAACAACAAAGATGAATAACCAACATAGACGACATCCCAGAGATCTTCTGACCCATTATAATTTAAGGGTGGGCTGAAAGAAAAAAAACACGACTATAATTAAGACAATCTAATTTAAGGATATGTATAAGTTTAAAACAGGTTTTGCTAGTTATATTTATAGACGACAGATAAGGATTGACTCTCAGATGCATATAATTATAAAATCCTGGTTGTCAAACTCTTCCGTGTAAGCTTTTAGATGTCAATAAAACTATGAACAAATTGAAAACAAAAACATCTAACAACAGACCTGAACCCATCCTCTAGTTTATTTAGGCCAGTTTCAAGAATTCAAAAGTACAAGCCGCAAGTGATTTACAGTTTCAAGAGATGATTCTTTGGAAGTTGGTACAATTTTTTTAATTGACAAAAAAAACAAAAAAACAAAAAAACAAGAGGGCCATGATGGCCCTGGATCGCTCACAAAATGTGAATTATGTTACTCTAACCTGTTTAAAAACATTGAATATTTAATTATATAATATACTTCCAAATACTTATTATGTTTTAGGGACTGGTTGAAGTATATGATTTTATACAAGGAATATTGTTTTTTCAATCCAGAGAAGATCTATAATCATAGTAAATGGAAGTACAATGCTTTTTTCTTGCAAAATCATTAAAGAGAATTTTAACAAGAGGGCCATAAAGGCCCTAGATCGCTCACCTGAGTATTTTGGCTGTAGGTTTGCAGTTAAGCAGTATTTCATTTTTTAATTGAAAATATGTAAGTGCCTACAAACCAGATATGTAAAATATCATTCAATAAATAAAGGCTCTATGACAGAAAGTAGAAATATCTATTATAAGCTATGGTGACCTTGACACAGTGATCTTAAACCCTACCCATGGGTAGACGTCAATGCAAGGAACCTATATACTGAATATCAAAGATATTGGTCTATAAATGAAGGCTCTATGAGGTACAGTAGATAAATCTATTTTTAGCCTCTGTGACCTTTAACCTAATCTAATAATTTCAAAAAGCTTGATAAAGCTTGCTTCATGCCAAATTTTAAAATTCTAGGCCTTGTGGTTTCAGACAAGAAAATTTAAAAGATTTTCTTCTATACTGCTACTTAAAAGTTGTGACTCCTCGGGCGGGGCCAATAGTGACCCCAGGGACATTTTTCAAACAAAATAGGTAGACATCCACTAGACAATGCTGCATACCAAATATCTAAGCTGTAGGCATTGAGGTTTATAGTAAGAAGATTTTTTAAGATTGCCTTTATTACATATTAAGGGCCCCCAGGGCGGGGCCAATTTAGACCCCGGGTTCAACATATAAACAATACTGGTAAAGGTTCTCAACACAATACTCCACACCAAATATCTAAGGTCTAGTCCTATAAGTTTGGAAGAAAAATGATTTTTCATGTTTTTCCTATATAACTATATGTAAACAAAGAGAACCCTAGGCGTGGCCAATTTTGACCCAGGGGACATAATTTGAAAAAAACTTGGTAGACATCCACTAGACAATGCTGCATACCAAATATCTAAGCTGTAGGCATTGAGGTTTCCAGTAAGAAGATTTTTAAAGATTGCCCTTTTTACATATTAAGGGCCCCTGGGGGGTGGCAATTTTGACCCCAGGGCCAAGATATAAACAATACTGGTAAAGGTTCTCAACACAATACTCCACACCAAATATCTAAGGTCTAGTCCTATTTGTTTCGGAGAAAAATGATTTTTCATGTTTTTCCTATTTAACTATATGTAAATCAAGAGAACCCTGGGGCGTGGCCAATTTTGACCCAGGGGACATAATTTGAACAAACTTGATAGAGGTCTACTAGACAATGCTACATACCAAATATCTAGGCTGTAGGCATTGTGGTTTCTGACTAGAAGATTTTCAAAGATTTCCTATATAAGCCTATGTAAATTCAATTGACCCCCGGGGTGGGGCCTATTTTGACCCAGTGGCTATGATTTGAAGAAACTTGGTAAAGATCCACTGGACAATGCTGCACACCAAATATCTAAACTCTAGGCCTTGTGGTTTCGGACAAGAAGATTTTTAAAAGTTTTTCCTATATAACTCTATGTAAAAACTGTGACCCCCGGGGCTGGGCCATTTTTAACCCAGAAGCCATAATTTGAACAAACTCGGTAGAGGTCCACTGGACAATGCTGCACACCAAATATCTAAACTCTAGGCCTTGTGGTTTCTGACAAGAAGATTTTTTAAATTTTCCCTATATAAATCTATGTAAAACCAACTGACCCCTGGGATGAGGTCAGTTTTGACCCCACGGTCATAATTTGAACAAACTTGGTAGAGGTCTACTAGATGATGCTTCATACCAAATATCTAAACTCCAGGCCTTGCGGTTTCGGAGAAGAAGATTTTTAAAGATCCAACTTTGAAAATCTATTTTTAGCTCCTGTGGCGTAGAAATGCAATGGACCCGAACCATTTGAACAATTTTGGTAAAGCTTTATGCAAGTAACATTCCTGCCAAGTTTCAGCAAGATTGGCCCAGCAGTTCAGGAGAAGAAGTTGTTTGAAGAAAAAGTTGACGACGCACGGACGACGGACATCAGGCGATCACAAAAGAAAAAAAAATCGAAAAAAATTCTATTCCCCTTTCAAGCATCATATTTCAAGGCATAAACTTACTCTTCAGTCACACTGGAGACAACATAATGAATGTTGGCATTCTCGCCACTGTCTGCATCTGATGTTGAGAACGTTACAAGAGCGTCCTCAACAAGTACAGGCTGTGGGATCAAGGTCACACTTGTTGGACTAATTATAGGGCAGTTGTCATTCACATCGACAATTACAACCTGTAAAAAAAAATCCGATTAAAATTTTAATGCAGGCAAGTTCTAGTAAGTTAAACAAAATTCTTCTGGAGTTGTTCTGCAGTTCTGCTATTCTGCTAACTTCACACAGATCTAAAAGGTCAACCTTTTCCTCGTGTCCAAGTTAAAAGTTGTTTAACAAAACACAATTGTAATGTTCCTTTGTTGTTTTGATAGCTGGTGGTGTATAAATGAATTATCGCGCATGTTCGAGCAAATTTTCTATTAACTTCTATGATACCGAAATCAAATAAAAAATACTTATTAATACATGTACGATCTAATAAAAACATTTTTTTTTTGCATTTTCCTTCAAAAATTTTATGTACTTCGTTTTTTAAAACTCACACTTGCCATATTAGGCATGACGTGTAAAAAAATCATAACAACAGGATTATTAGTTAATGGCGCTTGCTAACATATTTAACTATATGTGTAGTAAACATATTTTTATTTACAAACGTTTTATGCAAACTTATGTGATTTATCATAAATAACGCGGGTGAAGATCAAAAGAATGTTATTTGTTTTACCCTGACTGCGATATATCCAGTTAAAATGTTCCCCGTGTCTGTAACCGTCATCATTAAATAATATTCCGTGTCTACCTCATAATCCAGCTCATCTGATAACCTCACATGCAATGACGTAGTCGATATAGCGAACGTTTCCGAAGATGAATCGGATGACATCGGTACTAGTGATGAAGTGGAGTTGCATTCTGTCAATTATTATAATGATAGTTAACTCTCTGTAATGACTATAAAGATTTGTTAATAAAATAGGAAAAAATAATTTGCAGAATATTAATAATTTCGTCAGTACATAATGTCTGCATGATGTTTTAATGCTGCTAGGAATGCCAATTCTAAGCAATTTTCTCCTGTGAAAAAAGGGTAAATCACAGGCCTTTTTATAGATTCAAACAAAAGAACAATTCATTTTCGCATTTATTTTTATATCAACACAAGATATAACCAGACATTCATAAAAACGTCAAAACATCACTTCATACTTTTAGGACATTCTAAAGTACGTTGTAAAAACAGCTATTATATATAAAAAATTGAATAATTATACCGTCGCTGAGAAAAACATATCATGTAGATCAGTATGTATGTAGTACCAATACTAAATTCAAAACGAACAGAACATTGAGTATCAAATGAAACTTTTATTTGAAGCAGCTGATAAGCCACTGCACTCAGTAAGTCATTGTAGTCAGAAATATTCAGCTATGAAGAGATGAAAAACATTAAAAACGTACCAACGTAACTGACGGAGTTGCCATTTATATCTGTTATGGTCGTATACACAGGATCAGGTACGGTCGGTGCCGTGAAAGTATATGACGTTGGCTCGATCGAAAAACGGCGTGCCTCATTACCTGAAGTGTTAGAATTTTAAAATACAGTATGAATTTTGAAACTTACTGATACAAACAACATAGGGTGCAACTCAATATCCACCGTAATAATAATAATAATAATAATAATGATAATGATGATAAAATAATTGATTGTCAATATTGTTGACACGGATAGAATATGGTATTTAAAAAATTAAAATCAAGAGAATCAAAAGTTTGAAGACAGACACATGTCCATTATATTGATTAAAATTTAACCTTCCATTTCAAACATTTAAAATGTATGTAAAAAAGAATTCAAGAGATCGAAGCATCAAGCTTTCGTTACATAATTTTCTATTTTCTTACGATATTATCTTATTGCACCAATCATTAAAGTATCTAATTGTATATTTTCCTGGGAAAGCCACGCTGTTACCTTTGTACAATGTCACACTGTAAGATCCGACTGAAAAATCATCAATTAGGTTAACTGTAGTAAGTATTTCTCCTATTGGTGTATCCTCGTCCACATCAACAGAGTAATCAATCGGTAGATCTACAGTCTTATCCAGGCTAAAGACCGTATTCTGTACTTCAAATAGGAAAACGGAGGTACAACGTCGTGTTTCAGCATGGAAGAGGTCGAAATGATATGTTACACCAACCTGCAATAATGATTTTCAAATATCTTGAATTACAATGACACAGATAAATTAACACCAACAGTACAATAAAGGAACTACATGTATTAACATGTAAATTTTCATAACCCATGAAAGGAACTTAGAATTTTAACTTAGAACATGTTAAACTTGTCAAAAACCCGAGGCTTGTCTCTTCCTATCTTAAAAACATTGCAACATTTCTTATTGATAACATATTCTTCAGGTTCAGATATTAATTTTCACTTTTTATAAGCAGTATATATCTTTATATAGCATGTGTTATAATTTTTTTTTCTGGACTCAACTGTCCTTTGCGAAAGAAAAATATATAACGATACTGTTAAATTTTAGGATCATAGTTTTCCTTGTCAGTTAGTAAACGGGACCAACCTCAAGAAGTATATTTATAGGCTTTGAGCTGGACAAGCTGGAGCAGGTATCACCTGATAACGTCCCCTCTTGTACATACACAATACCGTCTGAAAATCAAAGGTGTTCAAAACAATTCTGGCTTTAATGGCACGTACACAATTTTAAAGTAGTTTTCAATACATGAAGACATTCAATTTGATAAGATAAGAAGATCTGTCTACAAGAGAACACGTATAAGAAACGTTTTCCCTTAAAATAATATTATAAAATGGAAGCGTATTCTAATTAATGTAGTTATAAAGTTACATTATTACGAGCACACATTAATCCTGTTTTTGCAGTTGGGCTGTTGCCCGTCACAGACACATGCGAAATTGTGACAAGTAATATTTCTATTATTAGATCTTCTAGACTAAATCTCACCGGGTGCTGCTGCGCTTGAAAAGTACACAACAAAACAAGGGATGGTAGCGGAACCATTTGAAACGAATTCAAACACACGGATTTTATTAATATACAGCCACATTGCTTCCCCACCAGCTAGAGTTATTTTCTCCGCTCCTGCAAATATTAATCCTGTCCGGACAACACTCGTATATCTAAAAGTATAAGAATTAGAAAATATATAGTTTTTACGACATTGCTGATGAAATCAATATGGTTACCTGTCCCTTTTATCAAGAGCGCTGATGATACTTAATGATTTTTTTGATCCAGCTGTAATTATAAGAACTGAAATAATTCCATCTTTTTAAAGTGGTAGTGTCGAATTATCACTATCTAGAAGTTAATGATAACCAAAAATAATTTGATATTATGTTAAATAGATGGGATTTTTTCTTTTATTCAGAAACGTGTTTGTACTATTATTTACCGTGCGGATGCAAATTGTCATACCCGACATTATTTTGTCGTACATACCCGAAGTTGTGATATTGTCCGTTGCAATCTTGTTGCGATTCTGCCTGAAAACCTTGACCATCTACTGGGAAAAACGAATCAGAGTAATACCTGAAATGAATAACAAGAATATATGATATTTTTTGCAAGACGTAATGTTTGTTTGTACGTTTTATTATAACTAACTAATCTCTCTGCTTCATCACTTGGTTGGAAGGTCACGGACAAATAATTTATAGGCGCATCGTACACGATCAATTATCACATGTTAACATTTTGCCGGCCCTTATTGGGACTAAACCGAGAAACCCGGGTTTGACTATCCGATACTCTACTAACTGAACTTGCCGGGCCGGCTAGAGGTCAATATGGTCGTTATATTATAAATTAAACGGTAAAAGTTTCATCAGCAACGCGATGAAAATATTCCTAATACAAAACGAAATCCGAAAAAAAGTCATTAAGTGGAAAGCAATTGAAGCTGATAATTCAGGACACTGCTGCTAAATGACGCATAATATATAGTTTAAGACTATTAAACAGTCAAACCTAAAGGCGAAGTGAGTCTGAAAATACATTTGCATGATTAGTTAATGTCCTCTCCTTTTGACCGAAATCTACAAATATCTTCCTCTCATAAATTAAAGTAAAAAGAAACATAAAGTACATAAAATATTTGCTGTAAATTAATGTCAACAATTAGCCAAAAACATTCAGAGCTTGTCTCTATGAATCTGTTGGTAGATAAAGCCTGAATTCCAAATTAAGCGAAATTCACCTGTTGGTCGTTCCAGTAATTTGTTCTAAAATAATCGTTCCATTTATTTCAACGTTATCGGCATCGTTTCTGTACCACTTAGAGAATGTGTCGCTGGTAGGAGTACTTGAAGCTGCTAGCCAGGCTCCATACGGACTGTCAACGAAACTGGGATTAGATACTGTAATGTATTCTAAATCATTGAAATCCTCATGCGCTTTGCTAAAGTCATAATACTTTACTTCCAGTTCAATATCGCCTGGTCCTGCTGGTGTTATAGTACCTGAAAATATTAAATACTTTACAATTTATTTCTGATCTTATCTAATGTATAGAAAAATGTAAAAATAGATGTAATGCCAGGCCGACAGATATGAGCAAAGCTACTCGCCACGACTTCTTTAAAGGGGACATTACTAATTTTTTCTATTATTTTGTTTAAATGCTTTAATGTTCTTTTAAGCAGGATTCTGAAAGAAGAAGTTAGCATACAGGTATGTATGGAAAGCCATGTAAATCCTACGAAGGAATACAAAGGGACAGTATCCCTTGGTATTTTTTAAAAATTATTATGACTAGTATGTGGACTCAAAAGATGTGTTTCTTTTTGGTTCGTCGTATCTTTTACTTTTAATTGTACAATTAAATACAACAGTTTCCTTACCCGTGCCATCAGGAGTGGTGAAAACAGCGGGTGTACTTTTTGCACTGAGCTGTCCATCTATGGTTGTTTTTATAGCACACTCGTAAGAAGTGCCCGGTAACACGCCGTCAGTTTCCGTAAACGTCATTGAAAATGACGTCGGACCTACGTCAGTGTCGTTGTCTGACTCAGATCCTGTAAGGGTACTCCCGCTACCGCTGATGCATATAACGTCATAGTCGCTAACAGGGCAAACAGGGGACAAAAAGAGATAAAAATGAGTAAACTTGTTATTGTTCAATGTTTCGTTTGTGCTTGTATCCACCTAAAGATCTTCAGTCACATTAGCTATAAATATTTATTCCATGTTATTGGAACGCAACCGTAACCCATTAATGTCTGGCGTCTACAAATTCTAAAGTAGACATAGGCAAACAGATAAGACGTCTACACTGTTTCCATAAAAGACTTTCTTCACTAGAAGTAGAATGAGACCAAAAACACTTGAATTAAAAATGGACTCGTCGAACTGACAAGGACGGCATAATCCATTAGGCATAAAGGAATTAAGATAATTTAAACATTATTAAAACTTTAAATCGCTGAAACCTTTCACACCATGAGATCAAGAGATGTTACTGTAAAGTTTGCATAATTTTGTACCACTTGGAGAAAACACAGTAGCAATTAGTATCATTTGAAGTTGCTAGCAATGCTTTTCCAGATTGCCCACTCATTTAATCAGCTCTACTTTAGGTAATAATTCTGATATTCTTTAAAAGTTAACAGGTTCAGTACATACACTGCTCCCTCTAGTGGTGGGGACGTTAAAGTATTGTTCTTTTCGTAATATTTATAGACTGGCTGATCCCACGTGATGGTGAACTCTGTCTGCGTCACACCGCTACTCGTAACGTTATCACCACCTGCGAGAAAAACACGTGCAATTCTAATTTGAGTGGTTAAAACAAGTCAAAGCATACTCAGAACATAAATTAATATTCTGTTATTTGTTTGTATTTTCGTGAGTCTTGATTTATAAACAGTGGCTGAAAAAGGGAGACTAAAGTATATTTTAAATAATGAAAAATGTCATTTTAAGACTTTTTGCAATTTACTGTCATGAGACATTTTTCAAGTTTTTATTTTTTTCTGAAAAAGCATGCTATATGATGAAATTCAGGCATCTATTTGTACCTCTAAAAGTTGATATCGAAATATAAAGACAATTTTACGGGGGAAAAAAACCACGCGATTTTATGTACTACTCATCTAACTTGTACAACAAACAATTAAGATAACAAAAATACTCACTGCACTGGAAATATGTCGTATTCACATTTAAGTAGTAATTGTCTAGACTTGCTGAGGATGCTGCAAAAGTAGCGCCGTTCGCAAGCGCGTTTGCACTGCACGTTGCTGACGTCACGACCGGTACAATGTCCTCTATTGTCATTACCATTTGGCAAGAACACTCCAACGGGTTATTGCCGATGTTTCTGTTATAAGATTTAATGTTAGATGCTCTCAGAGCATAGACAAATGCGGTAAGGAGAGCACAGAAACTTCCAGAGCTCAAAGAACCAAGAAAAGTCTATAAAAATTAGACATGTAGAGTGCTTACAGGCATAGGTATTTTTACCTTTCCAGCTAGGAATATACCAGATTAGCATCGTACGAGTACAAGTGTATTAAAATGTTTCTCAATAGAAAGTACTATTTTGTCACTTACATAGAAAAAGAAATTTGACGCTAAAAATGCCCAGAAACACAAATGAGATAATTACTTCCTTAGAACACACTCTTAACGTCTTTTTGTAAATTTCAAATATTTTTCTGTATTTAGTGCAAAATTACGGGAGACTTGTTTTAATGAAAGCTCCTTTTAAAAAGTAAAATGGTGAAGAAGTCTTACATTGACGCCAGGCTTGTAAGTCCAGAAAATGCTGAAGTCGCAATAGTTTCTATATCGTTGTTACTTATGTCGATCGTTTCTAGAAGTGCTTTATTGACGAGGGAATGCATATGAGTCATATTGTTGTCGGACAGATACAAGCTCTCTAAAAGAGTCAAATTATCAAACAGACCTTCTGGCAAAGTTTGCAGATTATTGCTCGCTAAAGATCTGAAATGTAAAACGTTTGCAAGTCAAGAGGTATAAAACTGAGCCATCTCTAGTATTTCTTCATAAATAAAATACTTTTTATATGTCAGAAATACTTTATAAACACAATGCACGTCTCAATAAACTCTGCATGACTACATGTTCAGGGTGTTTTACGGCTGTGACAAGGAGCGTTAAATGGCTATGTGATCAAAGGCATTGTCTGGCTATTTGATCAAAGGCATTGTCTGGTTATTTGATCAAAAGCATTGTCTGGCTATGTGATCAAAAGCATTGTATGACTGTTTGATCAAAGGCATTGTCTGGCTCTGTGATCAAAGGCATTGTCTGGCTATTTGATCAAAGGCATTGTCTGGTTATTTGATCAAAGGCATTGTCTGGCTATTTGATCAAAGGCATTTTCTGGCTATTTGATCAAAGCGTCTGATAGCTATGTGTTCAATGGCGTTTTCAAAATAAAAGTCAGATATCTTCTGAATAATGGTGTTTAATACATGGATGCATATAAATAAACAAACAAAATATATATACCAGAATTAAAATCTTTATAACAGCTTGACTTCGCTATGTATGACAATTTCGCTTTTAAAAACTTACAATGTTTGTAGAGACAGCAGGTCGTCAAAAGTTCCTGTCTGAATATATTCCATCTGGTTATTGTTCAGGTAAAGTTTTTTTAATGACGTTTGACCTGATAGAAACCCTGTTGGGATCTCCTTTATTGCATTGTTTCCAAGGTGTCTGAAATAGAATGAATCCTAATAAAAAAGGACAGTTGTCTTTAATTCCCGGAATATAAATTGACGCAAAAGTATTACTGTGAAGTCCTTTGACCTGCTTCATCATTAAAGGTAACAATCTCCTCGTAAGATTCGTATGCTCTAAGATTTAAAGCATGTGCCTAAACTTTTATCCTGATAACTTGCTAGCAATATTTCAATATCGAATGATTAACATCTGATACTTATTTTATATATTTTAGTTTACACCACATGTGAAAACAGTCTCTTTTATAATCATTAACGTATTTATGTACTAAAAGAACTTTTATTTAGCATTTCCTATGTTTTTGCTTTTCACTATGTAGGTATTATATTATACACCTTATAAACACCCACTGAGAAAACCAATTTAACCACAGACCGACTGTCATTGAATTTAAGGAGATTGGTCTATTTGGAAAAGTGTGATTGAAGTTCTTTTTAAAAAGTTGTCTTCTCACATTAAATTGTAGGTCTGTTTCTGTATCACTTGCGGGAACAGGTCAAGGTTGTTGTTGTTCAAATACAGGTTGTACAGATCAACGTTGTCAAAGGCGTCGAAACTCAGTCCGGCCATATTGTTCGAACTCATGTAGAGATTTTGCGATACAGATGAGCTGCCACCAAATATGGGGTTTGTCACCGCCTGAATATCATTTTCGTTCAGGTTACTGTGAAAATAAACAGTATGATAATAAACACATGGCACATAAACAAAAAATGTCACCACATTCTAAATTCTAAATCACAGTTCTAAGGACACTTATCTAACGTCTTCCTGATTTGACAAAAATGTTATTGTCTATACTAAACACGTCTTAATTCCTGTCTTTAGGCTACAAATCTCTGAAACTGATGGTCATTACTTTATTGTTACAATATCTTTATTCAAATCTTTACAAAAATCGTTATTTAGTATTAATGAAATATACTTCATAATTCCATTCTCAACCTAAATAATTCATATTAACATACCATACCGTGCCCTTCAGCTGCCACATGTATTGGATACATCATCCAAACAACAAAGAACACAGACTTGAATTTCTTACTCTATTTTAAGTACCAAGAAGACATACTGCTTCAATTAAGAATAAACCTAACAAGACCACAGACTGCTTGTGTTTTCATTCTTTATAACTTAAAGAAAAAAAACTTGTATTTTCATTATTTCTTTTAAAGCACAGACTGCTTTCATTTTCACTATTTCTTTTAAAGCACAGACTGCTTTCATTTTCACTATTTCTTTTAAAGCACAGACTGCTTTCATTTTCACTATTTCTTTTAAAGCACAGACTGCTTTCATTTTCATTATTTCTTTTAAAGCACAGACTGCTTTCATTTTCACTATTTCTTTTAAAGCACAGACTGCTTTCATTTTCACTATTTCTTTTAAAGCACAGACTGCTTTCATTTTCACTATTTCTTTTAAAGCAAAGACTGCTTTCATTTTCAGTCTTTCTAACGATCAAAACACAGACTGCTTACAGTTTTCACACTATTTCACTTTCAACACGGATGCTTGCAATTTTACTCGTTCGTTTTAACTAACAAGATCACATTTTCAAGATCAAAGACAACTTTTCACAGTCAAATTAAAAAACAATTACAAAAAACAACAACAACAAAACAACAACAACAGAAAATACTGTTTTTTCTCTACTTATCTAGAAATAGCATATCTGCTTTTCTGTCAGTTCTAATGGATATATATTAATAACAGAATTATTGTGAAAAGATTTCTTACAGACTCTCGGTCACAAAATCATAGAATGCTTCTTCTTGAATGGAAGAGATGACTCCTTGATAAAGGTTAACAGTAGTGGCCTGAATATCATTGAACGTCCTCGGTGGAAGGGTGGTGAAGTATAGCCCATTCATGGATATGGTTGTAACTCTAATGTTATTGAAAGAATAAGATTCTAATTCTCTCAACGGGTTATTTGTTAGGGTTAGACTCTTGGTGGATACACCATTAAACGCATATGTTTCTATCTTAGTAATCTTGTTTCCTGAGAGAGCCCTGAAAAATAAAAGATAAAATCAATCTATGAATAGTCAGACTGTTGAGATAATCAATATGCAACTAGTCAGTTTAGATAATCAATATGCACATAGTCATACAGTAGAAAACAATATGCAAATAGTCATACAGTTTAAATAATTGATATGCACTTAGTCATATAATTAAGACATCAATATGCACATAGTCAAACAGTATATGTAAACAACATGCACATAATCATACAGTATAGCTAATCAATATGCACATAGTCATATCGTATATATAATCAATATTCACATAGTCATACAGTATATATAATCAATATGCACATAGTCATACAGTATATATAATCAATATGCACATAGTCATACAGTGTATATAATCAATATGCACATAGTCAAACAGTATATATAATCAATATGCACATAGTCATACAGTGTATATAATCAATATGCACATGGTCAAATAGTGTATATAATCAATATGCACATAGTCAAACAGTATATATAATCAATATGCACATAGTCAAACAGTATATATAATCAATATGCACATAGTCATACAGTATATATAATGAATATGCACAAAGTCAAACAGTATATATAATCAATATGCACGTAGTCAAACAGTATATATAATCAATATGCACATAGTCATACAGTATATATAATCAATATGCACATAGTCATACGGTATATATAATCAATATGCACGTAGTCAAACAGTACATATAATCAATATGCACATAGTCGAACAGTATATGTAATCAATATGCACATTGTCATACAGATTATATAATCAATATGCACATAGTCAAACAGTATATATAATCAATATGCACATAGTCAAACAGTATATATTATCAATATGCACATAGTCAAACAGTATACATAATCAATATGCACATAGTCAAACAGTATAGATAAACAATATGCACATAGTTTACAGTATAGATAATCAATATGCACATAGTTATACAGTTTATCAACATTTAATATATCATAATCAACATGCATAAAAGCATACAGTTTAGATAATGAAAATGTACATAACCATAGACTTTAGATAACCAATATGTTTATAATCATACAGTTTAGATAATCAATATGCAACTAATCATGCAGTATATGTTATCAATATGTACATACTCGTACTGTTTATATCATCAATATGCACATAGTCATACAGTTTAGTTAATCAATATGCAAATAGTCGGCTTCAACAGAAAAGGAATGCTCTCTTAGAATGAAAGAAAAGAGAAAAACAAAAAACACTTTTATTCCTCAACATTTTGATAAAGTAATTAAAATAACATTTTTAATCCAATTTCACCAAAGATGACATAGCCATCTAGATAATCTTTCCAAAGGCATTTAAAGATACTTTTTAGTTAGAACAATATCTTACTATTCTTACCTCTAAATTAAACGATTGTTCTTGTTTTTTTTCAAATGGAGAACCTGTTTACCTACATTCAACTCGCACCATTCTCTTAAATTCTGTCAAGAGAGTATAATTGTGTGTGTGCGTGTGTGTGTGTGTGTGCGTGTGCGTGCGTGTGTATGTTTAAAAAAACTTTCCCCATATGTAACTGTACAATTAAATATTATGTTAAAAAACTGCCACACCCAGTTGCAAAATGTACTTAATAAATCATGTTATTCTCATGCATTGTTTTACAACTTGTTTGAAAAGGAAAATTCGTGATACGTTAGAGATATTTTCGATTCTTTTGTTTCGCTTTTCAAGAATTATGTTGGTTTTAAAGGGTTAAAGTACTTAGTTTAAACAGGGGGTTTCACAGCATCACAACCGCTGTTAACAGAATCAGTAAAAACAAGTAAATGAAACATCGATTATAACTTACAATGATTCACCGACACGCAGATTTTTGAAACTATCTGTTTTAAGCAAATTGATTCTGTTATTTGAAAGATCCAGTGTGTCTGTCAGAGTGAGATCTTCAAAGTTACCACCAGCTGGCAAGGTTGTAAGCTTATTGTTTGATAGGGCCCTGCAAATAAACAGTTTCTCTAGAAATTCCATTTTAATTTTTAAGAAATTATAAATATGCCAGAACAAAGTCTTGAAATTAACCCATTAATGTCTAGCATCTACAAAAGAAGATACAGGTAAACGGTGCAGACCCAGATAAGAAGCCTTAATATGCGGCATCTAATCAAGGTCTTCACTGTTTGCATAAAGGACGTTCTTCCCTAAATAGAATAAAATTGAAAATTTATATTAGAAACCCTTTTAATTGAAAATTGACTCGTCCAACTGACAAGGATGGAATAATCTATTAGGCATAAATGGGTTAAGTAGATGGAAACAAAACGAATGTTGTCTATTCCTTATTGCCAAAGTGGTATGCTCACATAGCAAATAATTTGAAACAATTTGTTTATTCTGTAAAAACCATCAAGCTAAAAGCTAGAATCGTGTGAACGTGAACGCTTTTATTCTATCATGTACAAATCAAATACTATCATACTTACCGTAACTCCAACAAACAATAACTGTCACTGCAAGATGACAATGCACCCGAAGTGGTGCTTTGACTTTCAGCTGAGGACCAGGCATTCAAGGGTCAAAGTGAAATAAGTATAGGTCAATGGGAAGGCCTTTTCCAAAGGGTTGTTGTGTCCAAGTATGAAGGAAATCGACTTTGTAATAAGATGATTACGGCCAATGTTAAAGTTTTTGGACAATTGGATCTTCAAGGTGAAGGTCATTAAGGGTCGAAGGTCAAATAAATATAAGTCTTTGAAAAGGTCTTGTCCAAAGGGGTGTTGTGTATTAAGTATGAAGTAAATCTATTTACTTACAAGAAAGTTATGGTCAATGTTAAAGTTTTTGGACAATTGGATCTTCAAAGTGAAGGTCATTCAGGGTCAAGGTCAAATAAATGTAAGTCTTTGAAAAGGTCTTGTCCAAAAGGGTGTTGTTTCAAAGTATGAAGTAAAACCACTAACGAATAAGAAAGTCATGGCCAATGTTAAAGTTTTCGGACGGACTGACTGACGGACAGACAGATCACAAACTATATGTCTCCCTTCGGGGGTATAAAATAAGACTTTAAAGATTTTTTTTACAGTTATTCATAGTTTTAATTTCCTTTTTGAAATTACTCTTTGTATGGAAACAATTATTAAAGTGATTTTTTTTTAAAAGCAGTCATTATTTTTTTTTATCTAAGTAAGCAACTTACAAAGAATGCATGGATGATACATGCGCAAAAGTGCCGTCCTCAATCCAGCCAATGTCATTAGATGCTGCAGAAAATGTTCCTGTAAGGGGTGCGTCTTCGAAATGTACTTGTTTCAACTGAGGAATGTTGTTACTATCCAAATATCTGAAAGATAATATGGGTGTAAAATAATATAGGAGAATATTCATCAATATTTTTAACGTTCTTCTTCAATAATTAAATACTAATGGGAAACAAGGACTTTAAGGCTATTTATCTTCAACACTGTTAAAAATTGTTTGTTTTTTTTTTTTTAAAAAAAACCCGACGATTTTATTTTTTTAAAAACAAGAGTTTAGGTATTCATTTGATCTCTAGAATAACAAATAATAGGACTTTTCTTTTTGAATCGCTGTGCATAATGCAGACTGGAAGGAAAGGTGATATATGTCAGTGATGATAAGAACTGACACCTTCAGTGGCAAGACAAAAGTTTTTTATCTGAATGTAAATATTCCAAACCGAAGTAGAAAGAACGGGGAAATTAATCATATTAAAATTTTGTAATAATTCTTCTAGCAGGAGCTTTTTGATTTACTTACAAATTCACTAGAGATGTACAACCATGGAATGCTTCATCGGGTATATATTGTATTTCATTGTTTTGAAGGTTTAACGTTCCTAGACTCGCAAGGTCTCGAAAAGGGTGCTTGTGCAGGAATCGAAAATCGTTGTTATTTAAGACCCTACAAAGAAAACATCAAGTACAAATGATCATTCGAAAGTTAGTTCTCCTTTCAATGTAATACTTAAACTTTTGACAAAATGTATGTATGTACAGATTGTAAATACTTTCATGCAGCAAATTTCAAAATACAATGCATTATAACTGCCATACATTGTCTCGTAGACAACTACAGGTACCTCATAATAAATCTCAAAATCTGGAACATTTGTCCACGAAAGGGTTGGAAGCAAATTCTCCTAGTTTTTTCATGAATATTAAATTTGTAAAAAAATGAAACAAACATTGTTTTACGTTTTAAGCCGTTACAAATTGTGTACACTATAACACTTACAATTTGCTGATCTGTGATGGGAAGGTATCGTTTTCGATGGCAAGTATGTTATTACTGTTCAAATATCTGTAAAGAAACAACTAAATTATCACACTGTATAAAAATGCCTTTTAAAGTTTTGTCAAGTAATTAATAAAATATTTTAATTATTTTGCTATTTATTTTTTTTATAGCTCTGTCTTTTTGCAGAAACTGCATTTCGACGTTAAACAGAACAACATATGACGAGTTTTATTTTTGTTAATGGAAACAGACCAGAAAAAAAGCACGGTATTAGAAACTAAAACCTTTAATTCAAAATGAATAAATGATGCCATATATTATCTATAAAAACAAAATAATAATATACTGTTTTATCATTTATGTATTTTATTTCGATGATTATAACTCTCAAATCAGCAGTGATTACAAAGTTAACATCAATCAGTTAAAGTCTACATGTTATGGTTAGGCATAATGTTTACCATAACCAGTCAAACATTTGATCGCCACCACTTAGTTACACCGAGATAAACTTGGCGTTCTTAGTCGTAGTTACATATTGTAACTATAAATTGTGGCTGTATATTTTTTGATTTTCAAAATACTTACAGGGTAAGCAACGTGCTGACATTAGTGAAAGCATATTTTTTCAGAAATGTAAGTTGATTCCCGTTAAGATAAAGAGTACTAAGAGCTGGTATCACTGACGATGACTGTAAAGCCTCTGGTACATACTGTATCAGGTTGGAATCTAGATACCTTAAAAATAAAACAAAGAAATAAATATAAACATTTACGATTTCAGATGCCGATGATACATCATGTGTTTTCTTGCTAATTAGTTATTGCCATTACACATAATCCTTCACTGAGTTTCATAACCATTCCTCAATAGTTCAGTTCATATCAAAATTGTTTACCTGAACTAAAAGTATTTTATAGCTAAAAGTCAAGCAGAAAAGGCACTGCACTCTGTATTCTTTTATGATATAGTCAGTAAAATTCAAACAAGAGGAAAATGATGGTCCAGAATCGCTCACCTGAGTCTCATTGCTCATGTTACAAGTATCATTACTGGTTGTTATGGGTGTTCGTTGTTCACAAATTTGAATAAGTTTGCAATAAGTTTGAAGTCTCTGGGTGTAATGGTACTCAAATTTTTTAGCAGAAATAGTTTTATTCTACAGGTCTCAGTGAAACTGACTTTTGACCTACAGATTCCAAAAACAATAGAGTTCGTTCTTCTAATATAACTACCCTACGAAGTTTGAAGGTTCTACGTGAAATGGTACTCCAGTTACTGAGCAAAAACAGTTTTCACTCTACAGGTCCCTGTGACCTTGACTTTTGACCTACTGACCCCAAAAATGATAGGGTTCTTTTACTGGGTAAAGCCATCATCATATGAGGTTTGAAGGCTCTGGGTAAAATGGTACTCCAGTTACTGAGCAAACACAGTTTTCACTCTACAGGTTTCTGTGAACTTAACCTTTGACCTATGGACCCTAAAACAATGGGGTTCTTCTAATACACTTATCCTATAAAGTTTGAAGGCTCTGGGTGTAATGGTACTACAGTTAATCTGCAGAAAATCTTTTCACTATACAGGTCCCTGTGATCTTGACCTTTGACATACTAGCCCCAAAAACAATATGGGTTTTTTTTATATATAGTAAAAGCAATCATCCTTTGAAGTTTGAAGGCTCTGGGTGAAATAGTACTCCTGTTATTGAGTGGAAATGGTTTTCACTCTAGAGGTCAGAGGGACCTTGACCTTTGACCTATAAAACTAAACAACTAAAGGTTTTTTTCTACTCAATAAGGACAATAACCCTGTTACGTTTGAAGGCCTTAGGTCAACTGGTACTTAAGTTATTGAAAGGAAACGAAGTGTGACAGACAGACAGACAGACACCCATGGACAGGGCAAAAACAATATATCTCCATTAGAAGGGCAGAGTTTAGGGGGAGACATAACAATGCACAGTTGAAGGTCTAGCCCTTGGTGTTTCTGAGCTGCAGATTTTTTACGTTTTCCCTTTATAAATCCTTGTGTAAAATCAAAAGACCCCCTCAACCCCCGCCCCCCGGGTGGGGCCAGTTTTGACCCCAGGGTCATGATTTGAACAATTTTTAAAGGTTTTCCTAAATAACTCTATGTAAAACATGTGACCCCTGGGGCTGGGTCTTTTTTGACCCAGGGGCTATGATTTGAACAAAATTGGTAGAGGTCCTCTAGACAATGCTACACACAAAACATCTAAGCTCTATGCCTTTTGGTTTCTGATGTGCAGATTTTTTTTCTAATATAACTCTATGTAAAACATGTGACCCCTGGGGCGGAGTCTTTTTTTGACCGAGGGGCTATGATTTGAACAAACTTAGTAAAGCCCCGCTAGACAATAATGCTGCACACCAAGTATCTAAACTTTTGGCCTTGTGGTTTCTGACAAGAAGATTTTTAAATGTTTTCCTATATAGCTCTATGTAAATAAGTGACCCACGGGGCAGGGCCTATTTTGACCAAGGAGCTATGATTTGAACAAACTTAGTAGAGGTCCACTAGACAAAGCTGCACACCAAATATCTAAACTCTAGGCCTTGCGGTTTCTGACAAGATTTTTTAAAGTTTTCTCTATATAACTCTATGTAAAACATATGACCCCTGGTGCTGAGCCATTTTTGACTCAGGGGCCATGATTTAAACAAACTTGGTAGAGATTCTCTAGACAATGCTGCACACCAAATATATAAACTCTAGGCCTTGTGGTTTCTGACAAAATGATTTTTAAGTTTTCCCTATATAAATCTATGTAAAATCAACTGACCCCTGGGGTCATATTTTGATCAAACTTGGTAGAGGTCCACTAGATGATGCTTCATACCAAATATCTAAGCTCCAGGCCTTGAGGTTTCGGAGAAGAAGATTTTTAAAGATGGATCAGAACCATTTGAACAATCTTGGTAGAGCTTCATCCAAGGAACATCCAAGGCAAATTTCATTAAATTTGGCCTATTGGTTTCAGAGGAGATGTCGTTTGAATGAAAAGTTGACGACGGACGGACGGACAGACGACGGACGACTGACAAAGACTGATCAGAAAAGCTCACCTTGAGCAAGACTATTAAAAAGTGGTCGTAATACCGAACTGGTTGTAAAAGCAGACCTCTTTTGTCTCATGTCTAGCTTTTGGTTTTTTTAAGACTGCAGATTTTATATAATTAAAGGCGTCTTAGAGTAGAAGTATGATACTTAAACACTAAAAAAGCATTAAATTTTTTTGTAAAAAAACTTACAGTGTTGTTAGTACTGGTAGGCAGGCAAAACAATCGACGTCCATTTTTGACTCCCGAATTAAATTAGATGACAAAACCAAGGTTTTCAAAGACTGTAGCTCACACAGGTCCGTCGTGTTGATTGTTGTTATATAGTTATTGTGTAAATATCTATAACAATACAAAACGTTTAAATTTAAGATGGAATGATCGTCACATTAGGTACTTTAGTAACTAGAGATAAAACAACAAAAACGTTCCACTGCTTTGCTTCTTTTTCTTATTGTTAAGTATCTATTATCTCTTTCTTCAAGATTTTTATGTGACAGATGTTAATGGGTCTCGAAACAAAATTAAGACGACAACGAAAGCATGTTTATGTCTTTCAAAATATCGAAGATAAATAGCATATGTTTGTTTTACGCTATGCTTCTGTAGGAATACAATGAAATATACTATGCATAACAATAAAACATACAGAAGGAAAACAAATGAAACAACCTCGATCTAGAATAAAAACAAAAACGATAATAAATAAGAAAGCAAACTGTCAATTCAGATTGAAATGACAACAAATTACTAACAAGAGTTCCAGAGCAGGAAGTGCTGAGAATGGTGAAAAAGTCTTTAGTCTCTGGGCGTACAAAGCAAACTGGTTTGATGGAAAAGCTTCTGTGCCAAATTTAGTTAAATTCGTGATGGCGTTGTTGTCAGCGTGCCTGAAAAAAGTGGACAGTCGTTACAAGAAAATTAGATTTTTAACGATATAAATTTCTTGAAAATAACTGAAACTTTTAGTTCAAAAGAAAATTTGTCATATATATGGTGATGAAAACAACAATATTATCTGCATCGCTCGAAAAAGAAAACAATGCCATTAAATTTTGAATTTTGTTTCATGAAACTTTCGTTGTTTTAGTCTTTAAAGTTTAAAGATATATTTACGATTAAGAAGAATTTTGATTAAAAGCATTTGTCTAAATAGTAAACATAGCAGATATATTCAAGCAAAGTTTCGAAAGTGTCCAGATATGTAAACATGTATATAAGATTGGTTTCTACAATGCGTTTTTTCCTCAGAATTATCGAAATATTAATAATTTACTAACAATGTCAAAAGATTTGGATAAGGTCCAGACTCTTCTAGAACCTGATGCGGGAATGTTGAAAGAGCATTACTACTGACAAATCTGAAAAATAACAATAGATTGGTGTAAGTAGTTTAAATGATTTTAACAATCAAAGTCATATCAGGTGACAGTTTACCTCACCATCGTTCCTGGGAATGAGCAGTCCTAGACTCTCATTCCCTTAAGATACTGTATTCTTTTGTTAATGGTCGGTAGCCAGTTACCGTCAGACAGTGAAAGATTAGGTGATTTGAAGTCAGCGACTTCAACCACTGAACTACGGAAAATAGCAATCGAATAATAAGTATGTTCACACTTAACACTGAATGAAGCAGATTGCTTGAAAACCTTGGATGAAAAGCATTATATGAATAAAGTTTGTTTGTTTGTCAACTATAGACAAGCAAGTAGCTAGAGGTAATTTGTATTCTCATGATCACTATGTCATTTTTTAAATAAACTATTTATGAACAAACCAATACAAATGCTGCAATTATAATGTGATTGTTTCAATACTATTTTGTTTGTTTGATATTCGGATAACACCAACACATTTTGCGACTACGTACAATTCTCTTAGGTTATCACCAATATTACTCCAAGCATCGTAAGCGATGGATGTCAACGAAGTTTTCTGTGAATGGAGCCGTAGCTCTTTCAATGATGGCAGATTCTGGAACGACTTTCTCGGGAGAGCCTGTATGTTGTTAGCGTGAAGGTCGCTTTGGATAAAAGTAACAAAACGATTTGTAAGCAAAAGGTTAATATTAAGTATCTCTAGAACTATTTAGATGACATATAAAGAGATAATGGTTGAACAGTTTATTTTGATGTTGGGTAATTTCTTTATAAGGATACACTTTTTTTCTAAATAAAAATCGACAAAGGTTGTCTGTCTTTTCTTACAGTAGTGTTTTCTTTTGATATATTTATTAATTCATGTTTAGGACATTTTCTAACGGCATTTCTTATTTTAAAGTAAAAATAGAAAGCATGATAAAAATGTTGAATCACTTGAAAAAGACTAAAAAATTCTTACAGGTGAACTAAATTTGGCATGTTCGAGAACAGGTCTACAGGTACCGTGGACAACAAATTCTGGTGCATCTCTCTGAAAAAAAGAACACCTTCTGAACATACAGCGTGAACAGAATGTTAAAGCAAATTTAGTAAAAATCCAATCATTTTGACTTGTCGCACAGACTGTGCACCTAATTGTAACGTTTTTACAATTGACCTGTGAAACTAACCAGCCCATTTTTACCATTGACGTTGATTGATTTCAGTAATGTGAACATGCTCTGATTTTTCATTTCTTATATAGCTATAACACGTGTAGTCAACTAAAATACAAAACTTACATTATTTTTATCGCCGGCAACTGGCTAAATGCTTGCTGTTGAACATAAGAAATTTGGTTGTTGCTTAGATTTCTGAAACAAATGTAACATATGTATAGTTTTATGTGTGTGATTTTTTTAATCTATGTAGTACTAAATGATTATATCCCAGATTCTTGTCGGCTTATTTGATGTCTCTTTTTACACCTTTTTGTTTTTGTGTCTCCACCAGAATTCAACAATGACTGACATAACTATTGTCCTTGGGTCTTCACATTTAAGAACGAAACTCCGACACTATACAAACCTTACATCTTATTATAGTTATATGATCTGTGTTGCAGTTTTTTTAGCATACATCAAGCCTTTTTTAAACAAGCTTTAATACTTCTTTTGAATGTTAAATTTTAATATTTTATAGAAATTTCTGACGAATCTTGTCTTTTTACGATTTTAAGTTGAAAACTCTAGGCAAAGAAAAACACTCCTTCCGGACATTCAGCTTTTAAATGAGACCATGAGATGGTTTAGTTTAGTTTATTGGAGTTTAACGCCAGTTCTAACAGCTAAGATCGTATTCCTATTCCGGCGGCCAGCCCGCCTAACCAGTGTTCCTGGGTATCCATCCAGTTTACTAACCACCTTCCGCGCTGGTGACTGACTACTTCCTCACTTGCTTCAGAGGTGAGGGACAAATGACCTATAGATGCATTGTCTGTAATCAATTATTACGGAGGAATTTTGTCGTCCCTGATGGGAACTGAATCGGGATTGTCACGACTGACAATCAATCTAGAAAATCCGACGCTCTACAGACTGAGTTAGCCTGGTCGGCTGTTACCATTAGATAGAAATATACAAGTTTTAATTTACGTTGCTAGCATTTTATTATTATATCTATATTAAATTGTGGTGTACTGTAGTTTATCATTTAATTAATCAAACACGATTTCGTACTTACAGGTGTAGAAAATTGTTTGTTGCCAATGGTGCTAGAGTATTTTTAGAAATTCTGGTTATCTGATTTCCGTCCATACCTCTGTGAACAAAAAACAGTCACATCATGCATTTTTATATCAAGTATCTCGTTCCTGGTTACTTGTAACTGAATGTAGTAGCTCAACTCTTCTGAGGTCCTGGGCTTAAGTGTTTACTGGTAGCAGCGTTGTAAAACAAAACAGATACATAAGAAGGATTGCATATAGTCTGCTAGCAAGAATGAATCAAATAGTGCTTCTTGCAACCTTGTCTTGTGAAACTAATATCATAAATTAAATCATAATATAATTTTAAATAATTTTTTGAAAATGTTTTACGATTATAAAAGGTCATAACAAAAAGATGCAATGCATATTGGAAAAGCCCATCCAGAGTGCGATTCGATCTCATGAAAACCAACGCTGTAGACCATCATATCATGTTGAACATGACACATCAAGTGAGCAATGTCCACCAAAATATACATACAAGTAAACTAGTGCAGATGTATCACCAAAAACGGAATACTGAATTTGTGTCAGACGATTGTTGCTGAAACTCCTGCAATGAAACAAAAGTGCATGTAAACCTGGTACGGACACAGTGCCTCCTACTTGAAACAAAACAGAATTGATCAATTCAGGTAACCTAACAAGCAAAATGATTACGATAAAAAGTATGTTATAAATTTATTATTATTACTTTTGTTATTTTATTACCATAACAGATTTGATCTTTTTTGTAAAGTACCGATCAATATGGCACAAATTTATATAATACTTCACTTTTAACATTGTTCGAACTTTAAAAATTTTATGTTTAAAAATAAAATCTTGGGCTTATTAAAAAATACAACTTACGCGATGCGAAGGTTTGGTCCAGATATCATTCCCTTGGGTATGTAATATATATTGTTGTCCATAAGAGCCCTGAAATTTTGCATGAAGCACTCAATATTTGAAGGATTATTTAATATTCGTCGCTGTCACACATTCTAAATAATAGGAGATATTTGCCACTTAATTATCTTTTTTTTTGTTTTTCACTTTTTATCATTCACTTTTATTATCAGAATCAAAACGTTGTATTTCTAATACTTTATACTATAGTGTACCTACAGGTCACATTCTGAAATATATCTGGCTATATCATTGTCTTATGATATTTGTTCCTGCATGAAAGGTTTGAAGTTTGTACGAATTCTATCTATAAATGACGCATTAGATGCTGACTAGTTTGTCTTTGTCTTTTTCATGTAAATGGAGACGTAGGAGCATTTTAACGAGACTTTGTCAGGTGTGAATAACTGGAAGTAAAATGCTGTTACTGACGTCATTTATTGAAATATTTTCTAATCGATACTGGACAGACTTAAATAGACTACAATCCAATGTCAACCCATACACTCTTGAAAGCAACTGAATCTGTCTTCACGATCAGTAACAACCAGGATCAGCTTGCATATCCGTGCAGTCTAATCATGGTCTGCACTATTCGCCACTCAGTATATTTTCAATGTGCACCCCATAAAAATAATGGATCTGTCTAAATTTGAAAGACGTTACGAATAATATTGAACGACGCATATACTATTGTAATTTACGTTTTGAACACGCGCGTGCTAAAGATGACAAAACAGTCCGAAAGAATGTAATCAAACAAGTTTTATTTGACACCTGAAACATCTAAAATTCTACAATAAATTATCCACTTCAATAAAAAAATACACTCTCATTTTTTTTTGGTCAAAGAAAGCATCTGACACATAAAATGTAATCCGAGTCACTAAATATCTAAATATACTAATAATCATTTAATTCTTGATTAAACTTTTTTGCTTCTTATATTTTTTCATGACAATTCACTGGTCGTTTTAAGAAATCAAAATGAACACTGACGCGTTAGATTTATATTCAACTTTTTCTCCCATGGTGTGATAACACTTATATGTAACACTTATATACACTGTTATACACCGTTCACCGGAAATAGCCCATCAGAACGCCGAAAACGAAAGTAAATCGCCAACGTCGAGTTCACCCCAGGTAATGTTTCAACTTATTTCTCCATCATAACTGAATCTATTTCTCCCAACTTAACAATATTGTAAAGCTTAATATGTCTGGTTCTAGAGCAATATTACTTTTTCTGCAAGTTGGGTATTTTTTGTGTAATTGGCGATAAATCGTAGCCTTGTTGTTGACTTTTGCGAACAATGTTGATATTTTCCACTAAATCAAGCCCAAAACGTATTCGCTGTATCAAAATCCATCTTGAATTATAAAATATAGACTTTCCTCCACTTGTTCAAGAGCGGCCATTCAGCAACTCTAGCTGCTTTTTTTCAAAATTTGCGAAAAACGATCATGCCTTGTGTACAGTGTCTAGCAATAAAATAAATTCAAGTGAACGGGATGTAGTAGTTCAATGAACAGGGTTTAGTAGCATGTGTACGGTGTCTAGTAGGCTTATTTTTCTTTTCTGATGAGTCGAAACTGTTAACCTCGTTTCTTTTTCTGTATATACAGAATAGAAGCTAGGAATATTGAATATTGAATGACTAATAATACAATTTCAAGCTCCTGTGATTGAAGAAAGATAAAAACCTAAAACTTCCAAGTATGTCTGAACTGTCTTATTCCACAGACTGCATCGGCTTTGTCCTAATCCCATACACAAGAAAACGAAAGTAAAATATCTAATTGTTCTTTTTACATTTATCAACAAAAAACTAGCCTAATTTTATACTTACAATCTCCGAATAGTATCTGGTAATACCCATCCTCTGTAGTTGTTCGTATCAATTGCAATGTTGTTCCCAGCAAGGTTTCTAAATGATTGATGAAAAGAGAAACCGTTGAGACATCCCTTTTTCATTAAATGTTTCGATCTGTTTGTATCGATCTTTTTATCATCACGGTATTTCTCGGTTTAATTAACGTTGTTTTTTTCATCACGATTAATTTAAATTTTGCATATCTTATTATTAGTATATTCAATAACATCGCGATATTCATTTCTATTATTAGTATATTTTAATGAGATCAATAACCTCGCGATATTTTTCGGTTAAATGTACGGTTCTATCAATATCATAAATTAAATGTAACTGCGTGACAACTTATGCAAAATGCTTTTTCTTTAAGGACTGTATCTGTGATATATTAAATCACAATCGGTTTTGGCAGGCCTCATGTTTATATGGCGTAATACTGTCGTTACCAACTGCTTCTGAATTTTTACACTTGACATTTTTACACTGCAGATATTTCAAGTGTAATACTGTAAAAGAAAATTCTTGGAAGATAATGTGATTGCTTTGAGTTTAACGCCTAGCTTCTCATCTACTGCCATGCTTTGATGAACCGTAAATTACAAGCAATTGCCATGTTTTCAAAGACAATTTTACTTACACCGTTGTTACCCTTGTATTAGATAAGTCTGGAAAATGGTTTAAACTGGTTCCTTGAACTTTTCTAAAATAAAAGAAATTTTTTTAAGTGAGCTATTTTTTACTCATTGACTCATTAAATATTCTCTAGCATTGAGTATTCCGGTTTCACATATAAGCCTACAAGTGACGTAACTAGACGTAACCGAGAGCACAAACCGTTCCAAAAGTAATCACATGTAAATTTGAATGAGCGATAATGATATTCTTGCTCGAATATGAATGAACTGACTGTCGGTTTGAACAGGTATCCCATTCATGCTCCCTGACTCAGCCAGAGTTCGTGATTATGATGATCCATTGAAAAATCTTCCCATCGAGAGGGAAGTCCTTCAATTCGTCTCTAATTTCTACGGTAACGTAGCTTTATTAACTTCATTTAATGCTATTTTTTACTATAGATTTTATTTAAGTCATGTAAAAAGATAACATACATTCATGTCTGCCTCTGTGTAAACACGGAATGTTATAAAATACATACAGATAATCGAGCTGTGTTAAATTCTCGAAGGTTCTATCTTCAAAAAGTTCAAAACTTCCACAGTTCCATATTTCTCTGAAAAACAAAATTGTCATGAAGTCTATAGTAATTATGTTTGAAGCTTATAAGTAATAGCTTTTGTGAACATATATTAGTATCTTTTCGAAGTCTAACCTGTCAGTTTGATATGTGAATTACAAAGATATAAATTGAAAATAAAAATGAAAATATAACTTAATGCTGCCAATGTTTGACTGTTGACAAACATAAAACAAAAGAGGTTTCCTGAAAACGTTCCAAGCTTCAAAGACAGTTAACACTTATTATCTAATTGTAGCAATTAAGAGGCAAACAAATCATCTGGCTTTAATCTTGAAGTTTATATTCCTGTTAAGGTCATTTCAGAAATATTTTATATTTTCAGATTATATAGAATAAATTTTAACATTACATTCTTGTTGCAGTTTCTGGGAACACACCAGCTGTGATGTTTGGTATGGGAAGGTTCGCCAACACACTAGAACATGAAAATATTTAACACACATATACTACGTAATTTCATTTACTCGACAAGAACATGAAGGGATATACACAGTAAAATAAGTTAAATTTTTTGGTCTTCGACTATGTATTTTTCCGACCTACAGTACGTGTATAACTTTTCTGTAAGCACAATTTTGTCAGTTGATTCACGACACGTAACTCTTGATCATAACGCCAGAAATACACACGTCACAACTTGACACCATTATAATATAGTAACAGCAAATTTTTCTCGTATATATTATTCGCGATTATACTGCACATACACATCGCATATATACTCGTATATTTGCAAATTCGTGTTTAAATATTTTAATACAATGGCGAATCTGCAGGTATAATAAGACTGGATAAACAAACACGATCAAAGAACAAAGAAAAATGTGGTTAAGTACGGTATAACCTTTTGTTTGGTCTACCTTGTATACGACATTATCTATACTATTCAATCGATTTCTGTCTTGTGTCATTTTTCATATATTACAACAAAATGTCAGAGTAATGATAATTGCCAACACGGCAATCAATGTCAGTCTTAATTGTTTCACCGTTATAAAACTCTTTCTTTCTTTTAATCAGGAAATAAGGGCTTCCAAAAATATCTCAAGTTGGCTATAAAAGGTAATTTTCATAATGTCTTCAGCGATACGATTTATTTTCGCTCTGTGTTTTTTTTATTGTTTGATCTCAAAATGACCGCAATACTGTAAAAATGAAAAACCGATAATGATAGGTTTTGGCATTGAAAGGAAATATGAAACATGTGTTCTAAATTTATATAATTATAGAATATCTACTTTTAAATCCGGAATTTATTTATGTATATGCAATAAGTTTTTATTAATATGGTATGATCATATTAAAATGCAATCGATTTCATTTATATGCTATAAAGTTTATTCATAATAAAAAATATTTCAGTTATTCATTTATATATTCAATTTGCGCTGCGGTTCTTTATAAATAGTCATTCTGTGAAAGATCGGTAAAAAATACATGAGAAATTTAGGTAGAGTTATACACAGAAACAATATAAACTAAAATTTAAAAAAGTATAACAACTATTATCATATAAATAGCCGGAGTATATGCGCTGCGACACTTTATAATAATCATTTCCGAATGTTTGGTGAAAATCAAATGGTAATTGTATGAGGAGTTGCTCACAAAGGATGGGACAGACAGACAGGCGGACGACTCTTGCTTTAAATGGGTGATATTCATTGCCTCCTCTATGAAGGGTACTATCTTTCAATAGAATTGTATTGATAGAGACCTAATACTCAAGGCCGTTGATTCGATGCAAGTGCTGGCTATTTTTCCCCTTGACTTTTTGCTTATTTGTTTTGGTTTTATTTACCTTTTATTCGAGTTGGGCAGATTTCCTTTAGTTTTTAATACATTCTGAATGTTAATCTGCTTTTAAAGGTGGCAGAAAAACAGTTATGAAGCTCTATCGATATTTTAAAAATATTGGAATAATATTAACTGATCTAAAATAAAACCCCATAATATTTCGAAAATTTGCATTGCCAACTTTCCGTGGTCGTGAAGTGAGTGAGGTAAGTTTGTAATGAAATTTCAACGGTTCTCACTATTTCATGTTCTTTTTGTCTTTTATTGTCAGATGGCATTTGGTTTTTATTTCTATGAATGATTTCAGATTGTGTTGTTGTAACAGTGTGGCTACACTTAAAAGCAGTGGTTTTGAATTAAATGTTTGCCTTCCAAATGAAGTTCAGCAAGAGTTGAATCAAATACTTCAAATGTCTTTCAAATATTTTGGTAAAAGTGTAACCTAGTGTTTATACTTTGTCATTAGATATTTTTGTTTCATGAAACTGATCAAATCAGATAAAAGAAAAACGCTGACGGTTGGGAAAAAAAACTTCCTTGACATCTTACACAAAAGAGTAAAACGGTAATATCAGTACACCTGCTAGAAAAGTGAAAAAGGGGCGCGCCGTGCTGTAACTGCTGAATCATTCCGTTATGGCTAACACGGGATATACGTGCACGGTAGTTCTGAAATATACAAAGTCGAAGACGCACGTTTTGATATAATTATTACTTAGCACTTACGTGCTAAAAGTGTACTATATGAAAAAAGGAATATAATATAAGAATAATGTTAAGGTTGGCAGATTAAGTAAAGCTATTTGCACTTGACAGGAACAATCAAACGAAAGTAACCTACATGTTACTGCCACTGCATGACGTTATAATTCCCTTTTGTTTGTTATAAGAACACCCGGAAGAAACATCCCCTGATGACGCATATGGATTGTCAATAAGATAGCCAGTAGCGTCAGAATATAGGCCTTGCGCAGCATCCACTAGAAATTAAAAAAATCTTGCCATTGTCAGAAAACAAAACAATCAACAATTTGTTTAGAAATGTTCTCAATGACGCATCGATATGAATAAAGCGAAGCTCGGGCAGAAAAAAAAGTGAGTGCGCGTTTCGACAGGTAATGTCATTACGTCATAAATGATGAAATTAATGCGCTATCAAAATCGGCCGGCGAACGGAATGAACATTCTAATATACAACAGAGTTTTATAACTGAACAAATTAATGGTTGTTACACGATCAAGTTAAAAAACGAAAATTGAGAGATCGTGAACAGGCTCATGAAAATACTGGGTTGTCTACATTCTTTTTTTTTTCATTGCAGGAAGACACTTTTTGTCGATTTTTTACTGACAAGATGTTTGAAATGTACAACGATATCTATGCTTTGTTTACTTATTCATGTTTTAATGACGTCATGGACATTTGTGTGACCATGGCGTTCGGAAGAATATGTCAAACCGTTTTTGAGCAAGATAAATCAGTTAAATTGAGGTGATTAGTTCAGTATGAGAAAGAATAAACAGGGCAAAAATCTAATTTGATTATATTTCGAAAGAAACTAAGAACTGGAAAAAACGAAAAAAAGAAACAACAACAACAAATAACAGATGAACCATTTACTGATTTAGAAAGCAACGATCAATTTCAAAGTCTTCTTAATATGCATTTTAAATGTAAACGATTCTCACTGTTTTTTTCAAGTCAAAAATGTGTTATTTAGGCTTTTTCTCAACTAAAATCCTTATATAATAATGATAATGATAATAATAATAATAATAAAATAATATTTTTATGAATTACAATAAAACAATCCGACACAAAGTTAATATTATCTCAAGTAAAGATATTTTAATTTACCTGAACTGTAGCTGATACCGTCTGCGCTATATCTATTATTAAAACAATCCGACACAAAGTTAATATTATCTCAAGTAAAGATATTCAAATTTACCTGAACTGTAGCTTATACCGTCTGCACTATATCTATTATTATAATATTCATCGGCAGTCCAAGCAAACGCCTGTTTAACGAGAAACATCAACATAAAGAGTTTAGCTGCATCCATTTTTTTCACGTTAATTTTTTCCTGTTGCTTTTTGACCAGTTTGTTATTAACGTAGTTAAAAACACTGCTTTTTTCTGTACATTTTATATATTTTCAAAGTGAATTTTATAAATGCAGTCTAAACGAGATATCTTCCTTTTCTATTGATTTTTCATTTATTTTAGATCTATAAGAAAATAAAACACTTCGACATAATCAAACACTATAATTTACTACACACTACCCGAAATCAAAGAATTTAGAATTGTTAAAAATAAATAAGATTTTTTTTCACACTTTGTACAGAAATAGAGTTTTTGCCATTTTTCCAGCTACATAAATTTCAACACTTCAACTGTTGAATATTTTAATCAGCGACAAAATCTATTTCAAGCGATTTGCAACGAGGTAAAAATGGCTGTTTTGTTTGATTTTCAAATCGATACGTAAAGACAGTTGTTGAAAAGATAATTATGGTGAATTCTATGTGCAATTTCATTTTAATGATAGGCAACCTATCTTATTATCTTTCGAAATAAATGACGGTGTTCCAATACATTGGAATTAAAAAAAAATTCCGTCGGGGAAAATAATCATTTATTATATACTTTAAATATTTCATATTCTAAATTCCATATGAAATGTTAAAGTTGAGATATTTTGATTAATTTCAAATAAAAGTTTAAGACAGATAAACCGATATAAAGAAATGATTCAATACCCTTTAAAGGGATCTATCCTTGAACATAAAAAACCTTTATCATATTGTTTAAAATTGACTCAAAATTGAAAATAATGATATGTAATTATTGTCTTTAGGTAAGGTCGATATGAAGCCGATTTACCGACATCAGAAATACTTGAATATGCCGTTTTACCTGGTGAGCGCACAAAATGTCATTTATTCATACATTATCTTTTATAAATTACCTTTCAAGAAAGGAAAAACACAAACATTTCTAAGAAAAAAATGTGGACAGAAAACATTGCGTTTAACACTTAAAATGACATAAATGCACGACTGGAAGTTATCAAGGTATTCTTTTATCGACTTCCTATATTTACTCTATGTTGGTTTGAAGTTGCACATTCGGTTTTTACATAATATTTACCTTCTTTTATTATTTGTTTTAAACATCGGTTGTGAATTGATAATCTAAACAGATAATGTAAACCTGCTTAGGTAAATAAAGTGGCTCTATCTAAACGATACAGCTATTTATACACCTGAATATCGTACATGTTTTCTTTTCAAATCTATTTTACTTGCCATTCAATTCAAAAACTGTTTATTGATATAGTTTTCAACTAGGCAAACAAATTGCACAAGAAATCCCGAGTTATCTCAAAATTCAACAAATCTCTTCCTTGTCTGCGTAGTCCTTTAATTAAAGAAATTTATTTTCTGCTTGACGTTTTTATCTCCTTCTGTGGTTACAAAATCTTGCTTCATTTTTACAAAATATCACGATGATATTTTATTCTAATAAAATGATACTTAAAAATGAGTAAATGTGAATGGTTGCAACAAATCATTTATAGCATTTCATTGCGATGCCTTACAATCAATCAATCAATAAAAAAATCTTTTTTTCAAAAAAGAAAGAAAATTTTCAACCAGATAAAAGAATTATGTGCAAAGTGAATTATGGGGTTCTTTACTTTTCTGTTTTATTTTCAACAATGAACCTTATCTTTGTTGCCGAAGCGCATTCTAGCATGCCCTTGTTCCGTTAAATCTTTCTCTAATATTATGCAAAAGTGATCGGGCTTAGATTCCGTTATAAAAAAAAAACTGACACATTTTTGAGTAGTTTGCAGTTTTGTTCTCTGTTAGTCAAACAAAACAAAGGAAAACAAAATAAAACAACAAAACAGTTTAGTCAACGCACATCTAAATGAAAGCGAAAATGTAAGCGCTCTTTAAAATGAAGCAGATAGTGCCTTTAAGCATGCATCACCTGACATCTTCCTTTTAGCATGCATCACTCGACATGTTTTTTTAGCATGCATCAATCGACATGTTCCTTTTAGCATGCATCACTAGACATGTTCCTTTTAGCATGCATCACTCAACATGTTCCTTTTAGCATGCATCAATCGACATATTCCTTTTAGCATGTATCACTCGACATGTTCCTTTTAGCATGCATCACTCGACATATTTCTTTTAGCATGCATCACTCGACATATTCCTTTTAGCATGCATCAATCGACATGTTCCTTTTAGCATGCATCACTCGACATGTTCCTGTTAGCATGCATCACTCGACATGTTCCTTTTAACATGTATCAATCTACATATTCCTTTTATCATGCATCAACCGACATGTACCTTTTAGCATGCATCAATCGACATATTCCTTTTAGCATGTATCACTCGACATGTTCCTTTTAGCATGTATCACTCCACATGTTCCTTTTAGCATGCACCACTCGACATGTTCCTTTTAGCATGCATCACTCGACATATTCCTTTTAGCATGCATCAAACGACATATTCCTTTTAGCATGCATCACTCGAAATGTTTTTGTCCCATTTGCAGAAAGATTGTTAATGCTTGTAGATATGCAATGATTCTGTCGAAGGTGTTGATTTTTACAGCTTTTTAATGCATAAGAAAAGTAAACAAGAGAAGTAAGACTTAAGAAATGTAGTGAAGGTAGCCAAAGGTGTATAAATTGTTTATATGGGAAGCAATAAAAACTGTTTTACAATTGAAACTATTTATAGATGTATTTAATTGATAATTCATAACGTAATTTTACCATTTGTTCAGAATGAATAACCACAAATTAATAAAAGCAAACAAAAAAATACGTGTCATTATTTTTCTTCTTCTTTTAACATTGAACAAGACATAAGAGAAAATTTACATCATTGATAATTCAGTCGTTTGCAGGACACCCTCGACAAAAATAGAACATAAACTTCCCTTTTAAACTCGATATATGCTCTTCAAATATGGCATAATAAATTGAGCACAAATTTATTTACACATAAAAAATACCCGAAAGCGCAAAACGTTTGTATCGATAAAGAGATACATATTTTTTTTGCACTGAAGCCTGTTAAAATCAAATATACATATCTACAAACAAGAGATAAGCAACTCTGTTTCAGCTTGCACTGAAGCTCGAAACACGGGTATTGTTACAACCAGAATATTTCTCCTTCATGTACAAGAATAGCTCGAGCAGCAGTTGAATAACCTCGACAAAACTAAGCAGAGAAGCTCCCAAAAACAATCCCATAGCTCCACCAATATCCGAGAGAAAACGCACACTCTGAAAATATGATGCAAAAAATCACTCATAAAAGCAAGTAATAATTCTAGACGTTAAAAGCAGCGGAAGCAACAATATCAGAAGCTTTATTTGATTTAGGCAGCACTATTCGAATACAAGAGACGATGAATGAATGAATGCATGTGTACTTGATGAGTGGAGTACTGTATGAACAAAAGCGGCAAGTTTAGCTATTGATTGAAAGTGCATCAACTTAAGCTTTGTTTACCTCATACATGGGTTCTTCTGTAATAGTTTCGTAGTTCAAATCTTCAAAATAAACGAGGACTCTGAGGAAGTTGTAGCGGAATCTGAAACGTAAATTACAGCATCTGAACGGATACATCAATTAATTTCTTCTTTTACAGCTCAAAGCATTGGTCGTGTGTGAAAACATATAAAAGAATGCAAATAACGAAATGAAAAAAAGAGGATACTGTGTAAAAAGTAGATATAAAACCAGCATCAGTGAATCAACGAGATGTTTATCTTCTTCTCAAATTCAACCTATCATGTATGGGTGAGACACTATCAAAATTACTCAAGAAGGTAAATTTCCCGTAAAACTGAATGCAGATTGTTATCAAAATTGATGAGCAAACCTGTCAAGTTCCCAGTACGGCATGTACTCAAAGCTGCTGCAAAGGTTCAGCCAGTAATCGGTTTGATATTTGTCACACAGTTCTGATATAAGAACCTCCTGTTAATAGAACGTCAGTGATAGAGTAGAGATTAAGTATTTAACCATGTTGATAACTTTTACATTTGCTTCTGACTTCTTTGCATGAACAAGCAAAAAGAAGCAAAGAATTACTACATGTAAAAAGAAAAGAACAAGATATAAAAGATAAGTCACGAGAAAAATCTAAACAACAACAAACCAATTCAAACTACAAGAAGCAAATTAAATCCCAAGAAGCGACCACAGAACATAAGAATCAAGCTCATCTGTACAACTCCTAAAAATGTTTCAAGAACCAATAGGAAATAAAGAAAACCTATAAAAAGACAAAGCAACTCTAAAGGAAACAAATGGAAATGTTCAAAATCTTAAATTCTTTGACATTTGATCTGAGGACAGTGTAGCAAAAATATAATACCAATTTTGATATGGATAAGATTACTTGAAATTCAAATAGGCATATCCTAAAAGTTAAGGCATTCATATTCTTTGCAATCATGTTAAAGGGAACGATATTGAATGAATCATTACCGGATGTCAAGGCGACAATCGGCTAAGTACACTAGCTAAACCAATTATATTAAAATTTGCATTCAAATAGAAACAAATGAACTCATTGTTAGTGTTTACATGCCCTTAACAATAACCTTCGATCTTTTTTTTGAATTATCAAAAATACATCATTACGGAATTGGAAAACATGAGAATATCAAATTAAGTCCCTTTTAAAGTCTCAAACATATTTTTTGTCGCCTGCTACAAAGTAGCCGCGACATATAGGGATCACTTCTCCATCGTCTATCCGTCCGTCACGAAATTGTCCGGACTACTCCTAAAAAACTACTGGTGCAATTTCATCAAAACTTTACAGGAATAATCAGTACTAAGTCTAGTTGTGAAAAAGCGTCGGCATTTTCCAGTTCAATGATTTTTGGCAGAGTTATGGCCCTTTAATGATTTTTATTTTTAAAATTTGTCCGGACTACTTCTCTTATACTACTAATGCAATTTGAATGAAATGTTACAAGATTGATCGGTACCTCAATTTACACTTCCAACAATCTGTCCAATCACCCTTCAATACAACTGCTTAATTGGCTATCATCAGGCGACACATGTGATCCCTGATCGCCCTTGTAAATAAACCTATCTAAATTGCGTTAATGTAATGCCAGCTTCGTACTGAAAATAATTACCATAAGAATATTTCTACCTCTGTGTGTACTATAAAAAGTAAGAGAATTACGAACCAGATAATCATCCGTTGGCCAGTAAGTTGATGACATGGTCTTTGCATATACCGTTTCTCTGAAAAAAAAGTTCAGTGAAAACAGGGTTTACAAAATATGAAATTCAGATCAACCATAACTAACCAGCTTGTAAGGGTGTAATAAATGTAGTTCAAAAACAAAAACGACACTTTCATTAATATTTAAGTTGCGTTTTATGACTAATAGACCAAGAACAAAATAACGCATGCAAATTGAGTTTTATGACACTGTGTCATTGCAAATAAAAAAAGACAAAAATTTCATTTTATGCTGTAAAACCCGTCTTTTGTTACATAATAAGATCAAATTATCCATACTCATAATTAGCCGTACACAAACCAAAGGGAAAATTATTTTTTTCTGTAATTTTATTGTTATGATTAAGTTCCTTTAAAAATTAGAGCGTGCAGAATTTAATGCTAAGACGTACCGGGGTGAAACGGTGCCTACACGTCTGTGACACGTTACTTTTATCAATTACTGAAGTAGCAGAACTAAAAGAACTATTTTCGCCTCATTAAACAGAAAGGTACATATCAGTCAAACAAATATCTCGAGAGCCGAATTGGAATTCTTCGCATGGTTGAAAAATTTAATTTCCTCATTTTAATAATGTAACTTCATTGTAAAGCTGTAGGAAGTCCATAATAATTACTTGCATGGTCCTCTACAGTCACAGCTGTAGTCCCCATTGTCGAACTGAACATCGACATCGAGTAAGCAGGCCTTTACTGCAATGGATAAAACAACAAAGACCTCACTGTGCTACATTTAATAGAATGGGATGTGATTGTGACCTTTTAGATTTCAGTATTCTTTTTTGCACATCGTGTTACTCCCTTTCATTTATTGCCGGAAAGAGAGTAATCGAAATGCTCAGAATGATCAAGTTGCGCTCAGGTGAGCTGAAATGTATTTGTGTCAAATTAGATGATCATAAAGGATTATCTTTAAAATCATCAATTTTTATATTGGCGATCAATATGGACACATTAACATGAAGTGCTTGTAATAACATAATCGAGAAAAAAATAATACAAAGATAGAAAATCAATTTGATACAGAACAGATAATTGCTTGTTTGATATAATCGTTAATATATTAATCAGTTCTTATCAAATTCATACTGTATATAATTACTACCGATAACCACAGCTGTTTAAAATTGTAATCGAATGCTAATAAAAACCGATAGCACTGGAACATTAACGGTTCATAATCACTTTATTGGCCTCTACTTTGCCGTGCATTTCTAATCTGTTAGTTCTTCGCGCTCTTATTCAAAATGATTTGACTATTTCAGGCTGAAATGTGAGAAGACGCTTTTAGAACAAGCAGAGAGAAGGGGAAATATACATTTGCTGCCTTTGAGTTTTTTAAAGATAAATTAAAAGAAAAATGAATTTAAATCTGAAGACCTCTTTTTTTTAACCACCTACACATTTCTAAGATTGATAAACTGTTTCATACTTTTTTGTTGGACGAAACGCTATCCTTAAAACGTTACAGAAGGAATCATACCGTTTTTCCAAATCAAGAATAAATCTCAAAAACTGTTTCTGAGTTTCAAGAATTCAAACATCATACCTGCTTTCACTGAGCTGTTACATACTGGCAAAGTTGAGCCATGCAAGTTAACCCCATCTGGTGCTTCAACAGGTATACAGCTACAATCTTGAATGGTTTTGTGTATTCGACAAAACTCGTAGCAAGACTGAATGATGAATAAAATAAAACGCTTTTGTATAACATCTATGTGAACAATGTTGTCACGCTGTGAATTTCATTAATCAGACTTTAAGTAAAATGAGCATCTGGATTTTCTATTCGATCATTGTATTGAAGAACGTTATGTTGATCACCACGATGATCAACTGTCCTATTAAGTTTTCTGAACTTAAATTACTTGAAAATAATGATGAGTAAGTTACAAATGTAGACTTTTATTTGAATATACATGGAGACAAAGAAAATACAGTCCAACCTCCGTCACTTCCCAAGAACGACATCGTCTTTTCAACGTCATTTTGATCTCCCCCCGTTGGATATCTCTGCGACACCTCTACCAGACGAGCAACGACATTACTGTTTCTCCCCAATGACATATTAAAACCTCCCATGAACGACAGAAAAATTGTCAGCGACTTGTATATATGCGGATTTCCCAAAGATATTGAAAAGGTATTTTCAGCACATGTTTAAGTCTAAATCATAGAGTTGCAAACACCTTACGATTTTAGAATTAAACAAATATGCAATACCGGTATGAAATGACGAAGCAGTTGTTTGTCAACTTGAAGGTATTCTTATTAAGGATGTGCAAGGTTGTTTGTTGATTAACATTGAAATGTGTGAATTCATAGCTCATTTAAACTGAAAACAGCAATGTAGCGTCCGCAGTTTGACGTTTCGAATTTCTGTCGTGAATGCACTGTTGGGATTTATCTATAGTAATGTGTATTTTTTACCAAACTATTAAGATATTATAATCTCTGCTTGCGACATACATCACAGATACAGGAATTTTGTCAAATCAAATTTAAAAGGTAGATATGAAAATTATAAGTTTGATGAAGATTTTAAATGAAATTACATGTAAATAAAGAAAGATTTTAAAGAAAACAGAGAGGCTCTTGTCATCCTATTTGATTGCAAAGCATTGTAATCATGATAATACTTCGAACTGACAAGTCCAACATTGAAGATGGTTCGAACCTCCCAGGAACAACAACCTCTCTACAACAAACACTTTCCATTTAACCGAATGTTGTTTGCTCTTGGGAGGTTGAACTGTATTGTACATTGCTTTGTGAGATCATCACTGATTTAAATCATTAAATATAAAGAAATATTTATTTTCAGATTCCGGCTTAGGGGACACAATCTATTCCACATTTTCACATCTGATTGTTCTGATAGTATTTTTTTTTTTGAAAAATATTTAGTTTATTACCGCAATGCTATATTTCTTGTGATAGCGCTCTGAAAATTCTTTTCCGTCTACGCAAGTCCCATGGGGTTCTCCAAGACGTGAAATACGGATCTGAAACAGAGGGATTTGATTTTTTCTCAAACGTGACAGTAGTATTAAAAAAAAAGCATGAATACCACGCAATGTACTTATGTCACGAATCAATAAAATGCATATTTATTTATTTCAGTGTCATGAATAATTTTGTTTACGAGTAGAAGTAGATTGTATTAGCTTTTTTCTATTTTCTATATTCCTCATAAGAATCGTCTTTGCCTTAGTTTCACAGTGACATTTTTGATTTAAACTTAGATTTTTTTTACAAAATGCAAGAGATCTACGAGATAAACAGTATAATTAATCAAGATATGCTCCGACATTTTACTGTTGTACAAAATAATCTAATTCAAGTACTTAATTAACATCTTTACATACATTTACTCAAGTAATAGAAACAGGGTAACATGCAAATGAATACCATGATCCCATTCTTACCATGCGTAGTCCAATATTTGTCTCTGTTCCTGGACTTAACGTTATGCCCTCGTGTGAGGGCAGCGGATGGGTACCAGGCTCGTGAAAGACTATCCGAATACCGTAACCAGTCGAAAAGTTTGGCACATATTCGTCAATTTCTAGATTAAGTGTTAGCTTTACACCTAAAATATTTTAAGACAATAAGTGTAATTTCCTAATAAACACTTACGTGTTTTCGCCTTACAAAATGTATAAAATAAGATACGACACAAATGCGTTTTCAACAGTGTAGCATCTAACCAATGCGTTTTCACCATCGCATCATAATGTTTTTATCATCTTGACACTGTACCCTCGCGTTTTCACCATCATGACATCGTGCAATCGCGTTTTCACCATCGAAGCATCGTGCATCGTGGTTCAGATGTCCTTAAAAAAGTCACGATTGTTCGAACAGAACACCGTATGTTGTACTTATACGTGACCTCATAAATAATATAAAGAAATAAGTTCGAACCATTTATTACTGAATTCATTAAAAAACATTATCAAAACACATTTTAATCAGACTATAGAAAGCGACATACCGTGAGTTGCACCACTTCTCCAGGCAACGTATTTTGGAGAAGCCATTGTGAAGCAATTGCCGTACTCAGTCGATGTGAAGTTCTGGAAATGTCTGAAAACATTAAAAACATTAGATAAAATATTCACAGATGTTTTCCATGCTTTTTATGAAAGGCAAAATCAATGCAAACAGTTTGTGTTTATCTGCAAAAGTTATGCAGACGCACAAAAATAAAATAGACATTTGAAATATTATATTAAATTAAAATTTATGGGAAACAAATGCAACAGTTACACTTAATTACAAATAAAAAGGCCTTTGAGTTCCTTTTTTTTACTCACGTTACATTTTGTACTCTCCCTGCAAAAGAGGCTGTGACAATCATATCTTCTTTTTGATGGCCTATTTCCTTCCGCGTCTCACTTAGAACAAGAGAAATGTATCTTTTACAAGCATTGTACTCAAATATACCAAAGAAATAGGTAAGATTATTTTATATATATAACAAACAATACAACCTAAGACATACTTTTCGTCAAAAAGATGAGCTTCAATAGTGAATATTTTGTGACAATTTAAATAGTTACAGTTTCATTAATAGCTGAATGATACAAAATGAAAATCAGAATGATATTATTAATCTAAATTGAATGAAAGAGTATTTTTTAGTATTATGAATGGGAAAAATATTGACCAAGTACTATGCCGCTTAAGTTTACAAAGTATGAAAGTAAACTATTCACATTTGTCATTCTGAAACCGAGAGAAACGACACCATTTAAAAATCAGACTAAAAAAAGACAGAAAGAAATGAAGCACACATTTATCTATATTATTCACGTTATGTTTATTTAGGCTTGTACCCATTTACGACAGTAATTGTAACTTACACACTTTCGTTCTTAAACACCGTTCTGAAATTTTCCACTCGTTCGTCCCACTCGTCTTTTTTCGAGTGCAGCTGGTCAAAAAAGAAACTTCCACCAAAGTTATAGTCATTCCATGAACCATAACTATACCAGTCGTACCAGTAATTATCGTAATTGTAAAACGAGTCGTAAAAATATGGATGGTAGTCGTTGTTGTAATAATCGTACCACGACTCCCATGTATTAATATTTCCAGGATACCACGAGTTTGGGTTTAGATCATGAGAAGTGCTTTCAAAGAACTCTGAAGATGTTGAAACCCACGACATTGAGCTAACAGACCCTTCTGTTGAGTTGTTACTTATGTAAGTCGTGTTATTACTTAAGTATGCTGTTTCGTTCAAGGTGAAAGAATCAGAGAATTCATAGTTGAAATCAGACAAGGTGGGTGTAGACGGTGAAATGAACTGATTCGAGGTAGGTATAATTTCCTCAGCTAAAGACGTCGAGCTATAACCGAATCCTGTATACGGTATCGAAGGTGTTGCCACAGACTGAAGGGATTCTTGTTCTGAGTTTTGTAGGCTGTCAGATGATACAGTCGAATAATCAGACGTATGGAGGAAGTTACTTGTTGAAACAGAAGCCTCTCGTTTTCGCCTTCTTAGACTCCTTTCGGTTAATGATAACTTTTCTGGTATTGAAAACTTTTCTTTGAAATGCGATTGCTTGTTTAATGTTTCTTGATGGTCAGAGGCTTTTTTTGTGAAGGACTTAAAAACTCCCGGCTCTTTAGAGAATTCTTTGGCATGATTCGCCTCAGCTTTTAGAGGTGTTGTTGGAAAATATTTCAGTTTGTCATTCATCTTTTGTTTTCTAGTTGTTTCTCGTCTTTTTCTTAATAAAACATTCTGCAATATAATGATGATAATCAAATAATTCTCTTTCTTTTCTTATTCCGGTCCTAAGTAATGATATTTGATATCCTGTCAGCATTTAAAATATACTACAACGTATTTTGCAAATTGGGCATATTTGACGTTCCATTACTTTGACCCTGAAACCACCAAATATTGAATTGAGCTAAGATTGTAATGGCAGCACACTAATCTATCTACTGAGCAAACACAAAAATTGTAGGTATAAAAGTGCAATTTTACTGAAGCAGTTTTTACTTTTCCTGTAAAATTATAGCATTCTGTGCGTTTTTATAACAGTAATGTTTTAATGTAAAAATATAATTCAAGAATATTGACTAATGGTTAATTTTGAGTACTTGAAATATGCTACTATAAAACTTATTTTATCCGAAATCTAGTTGACATTTATAAGTCAAACCGAATTTAAAAGTTACCGGATTTTGTCCTTTATTCAGGACCTCTTGAAGAGAAGGTACCATATTCAACTTGTTATTTCTAACTGGATTCATATTACACAGTGTTATTGCAGGAAAAGCAATGGAATTGAATTCCAGAGAAACTGTTGTCTGTACTGGATACGAATAAAATGTCCTGAAATGAAAGAAAACTTTTATTTTTTCAAAAGCAGTGCTGTTTAGTCAGTAGCTTTAAATATCAAATGAATCTGAAACAATAGAAATTAACACAAATTTCGTAAAAATTAATGAATAAGGTTTTCAAAATTTAATTATCAAAGATATTAACCCGATTTTAAGGGATGCTTTTGTAATTTTACACTCTGGCTGTATTACTTTCTGTGTCTTTTAGGATAAAAAACGTATAGGTTAACAAGATGAATTCACAGATATGAAAACATTTACAAAAGACAGATTTTGTTACCTAGGACCCGAGCTTAAAGTGCAAATAATTGTCAATGCCAATCAATATTTATAATGCAAACTATACTAATGTGAATAATTATCATAAAGTAAAGCTACCACCGGCATAAAACGTGTAAATATCAATCGATTATTAATTTTGCGTACAACTGTCATAAGGTGGCATTCCGTTATTTAAAAAGGTAACTTTATATTATTTTATTTGAATATTTTGTCTTAATTCAAAGCAAGGCAAATAGAATATTGAAGAAATAAACTGATATGATTCCCTAAACGAAAACTAGCAATTAGATCCTTGATAGAAATAGCAAAATAGATTTACTGGAATTAAATATTCAAGACTCGGTTGTCCCCTGATACTGACTTAAACCGTACTCAATTTTCGAAATCATACAGCGATGTTTAATAACGTAAACTATAAATCAATCAGTTGGTTCAGGTAATTATGAAAACAAGTAAATAAATAATAAAAATCGAATCTAATAAATAACAGAAATAGATAACACAAGTGGTCGAGTGCAAAAAACGATTGAAAGCTAATGACCTCTTTATACTATTTAGACACAGTCCAGCTTTATTTGAAATTCAGCTTTTTTATTTAGTTAAAGAAAAAATAATAAATACGAAGACCATTCAAATTATGCGAAATGAAAAAAAAAATATTCAGACTCCCTTCACAGTTAATAAGTTGAAAGGAAAGGAGGGCATAAATTTATATACTGATTAATTAAAAGAAAGAAACCACAAACAGTGAACGTAAATGAAAACCCACGAGGTTACGGTACTCAATAAAGAAAAAAGTTAAAGTGAATACATATATTCGTATGCATTTCCGCTGTATTACTAGGATTGTTCAAGACATAAAAAGAAAGGTTGTGTTTTGTTTGCTTTAGTCTCAATAATAAAAGCTTTCAAGAACGTTTTTTCATCTAAATGGTTCTTGTCTAGAGTATCATGCCACAATTTGTTTAATTGATCATTATATTAGTTTATTTAAATATTAATACAACTAAATTTAAAAGCATCCGATCAGACGTTCAAAAATTTTTATATTTAACTAAAATCTTAATGTAAGAACTATCTGCAATTACTAATGTCCAGCTTTCTAGGAGAAACACTTTCGATGCAGTTCTAGAAAAAATATAAAATCTCGTCAACACAAACGGAAAAATAGTGAAATGAATCTTTGATCGAAAGTAGCTATCTATTTAACAGAATCAGACTCTTATATACTTACTTAAAGAGCTGCCAAATCTGCATGACAAATACCACAAATGCTCCAAGGAAAAGTATACACCATAGCACTTTCACAACTGCTTGCCGAGACGAAGCAATCCTGGAAATTCCATGCAGTGAGCTCGTCTCCCCAAGATCCTGTGACAGAATAATCGGCAAAACTTTGAAATGAGAACTTTAGATGCAAAATACAAGAAAACTAAACTTCCATGTGAAATGTAAATACCTGTTTAAGATTTCAAAAAGATTTTGATGAGTTACATGATTAAAAGACCTAGAGAAAACTGATATAAAAACGATGGTCCACTAAAGTCATTTTATTTAAAATTAATTACACTGACAGCTTAAAAAGGTAAGATACGTGTGGGGAAAAATAATGTTGTATTTTTAAAGAAAATATTACGACTTTAACACTATTTATGATATGCAATGATCAAATTTTAAAAAAATGTAATACTAGAAAACCTCCTTTAATCATCATCTAGATGTAATATTAATGGTCTATCTTACACGTTTACCTCCTTGCAAATATTTGTTTCTATATTTCCTATAACATTTCAATTGTTTCATAAGTCTAGGTAAAACAAATTTCTGTCTTATTAAATATAGTTATTGTTATTATTATCAAACGCTCTAAATCAAGTCACTACTGAGCATTTTATTTTTTTTATCAATACTAAATTTTGTTTAATTTACTTACTTTTAAAGTGTCTTTAAGCGTTCGCTGTCCCCTGTCATTTTCAAAGCTTAAGAATTCTTTTTTAATTTTTCCGTCAATTGGTGCTGGTCTCTTTTCAGTATCCATTTTTGCGGCACTGTAAGTTACTTGTTCCGGTTCTCTAATCTCATCTCTACACAATACAGCTACATAATCACTGGAGCAGGGAAAAAACTGAGACTATTCAATTAATAATCGGAATGTATCTATTTACCTTGCCATGTTAATCAGTGGTGTGATCATTATGATAGAATAATTGCAGGAATTGTAAATATTTAATCTTTATCATGTTCCCTCTTCAACTTCTTTTTATATTAGGAACAGAAAAATATCCCACCAAGTTCATATTTATTTTGCCATAAAATATTAGTAAAATTATCATGGTTTGGATTGTATGAGTAAGTACTGGCAGTGTCTTGTTTAAATTTTGGCCAAGTGGTCTTAGTAAGCAACAGGTCAGTTCAGTAGTCTAATGTGGTTAACTTTTTGATTCTTTCAGGTATCTTCCTGTAGATCAGTGAGTTAGTACCAAATTTAATTGAAGTCAAAAATCTACCACTACATTAACAAATAAGTCACCATAAAATTAAGAGTAAAAGACAAGCTTATCAATGTGATAATAAACAGTATACACTGCCCTACAGAATTAGTCTTTAAGATTCAAGCTCTTCTAAAACGTTAACAGAGCTATAATTTGGCAAATAACTAACAACCTTTCACACACTTTCACAATTATACTGAAATTAAAAGTCAAACCATAATAGTACTTTAAAGATAACCGTTATCTACGATCGACGGTCGCACCATGACTAAGAGGAAAATACTAAAATTTTAAATAATCAAATTCCCCTCGTGGGATTCGAAGCCGCAAAGAAAGAACGCCTTAGACAACTAGGCAAACACAACAACCGAACAAACGGTTAGCCGGGATATGAGTGTCCACCTCACACCTTACCAGTTACAGGCGTAAAATGTATGACAACACTGACTATACGTAAAGGAAGACTCTTTACGGTTGCTACACTGTACAAATAGCGCTTTTGTGAATTAAAAACAATCAAGTTTCCCGTGGGATTAGAACCCGCACCAAGTATTGCAACTGTTTAACTAAATTTAAGTTAAAATCTCTAAAAAAAAATAGCTTAGAAATGCTTATCTTTAACAAAGTCGTTTATAAGCCTAAATAATTAATCTACTTGACTGAAGGAGACGACACTTAGCCACTTCCGCTAAAATAGTTAAACGAAACATCATTTTACTTCCGAATTTCTGAGGTTAACTAATCCTGAACCCAAAAGTATTGCTTTTTTGTACAACCAAACGAAAACTAATTGAAAGAAATTGTTGATTAACCAAACTGGCTCTGGTTGCAACCAAAATTTGTTGTTCCCAAGCCATAAATATTGGTTTACAAAAAAGGGTTGATTTTTAAAAATAGATGTCTTATTCTCTAAAAATGAAAATTGACGTTTTAAACCCCCATTTCAATAATCATGGCATCCGTTTAGATAAGTTTTTATATCCTTTTTAACAAGTAAGATGACTCAAAACTTTTTAGATCAGTGTTTGTCAATTACTTACCTGTAGCCGGGCGTCGGAAACAGCCCTTAAAGTGCATTCTTAAACAGACTTACTCAAGTGAAACCTTAGACTTGTTTCTTTTAAAACTGTACTAAATGCTGTAGATATTCACGGGATTACACCTCACTGCAAAACGGAGAACTAATTGTTAAAGTAAAACTTACATTTATCATCATGGAAAACGATTGAAGGTGGTATTTTTTGTATTTATTTATTTTTTAATGAAATTTAGATGCATTGCGAAATCAAAAGAGTTTGCACAAACTTCTAAGAAAGTAAAATAATGTCTTATTAAATCTAGCTCATAACCTGTGTAAATGGGTTTGTGATTTTAATTTTCGAAGTGAAACATAGCTCATTGAACATTTAATGGCTGGTAAATATTAACACAGTCTCAATGAAACGTAAAAACAAAGACTCTCCTCAAGTTCAAAGTAAGAAGTTACTGTTTGTTCAGCTTTGTTACACTTAATTGCATTTTCAAATCACTACAATACCTCTTTGTTTCTATGGCTAAATTTCTGTTGCCACTAAATCCGAACCAGCGAAGTTCAGAAAGTGAAAATCCCTGACACTTCAAAATACTTCAATGCCTGCTTACTTAATTAAGTTAATTAATTAGCATTTAAAACCACTTCCATTTATGGCGAAATCATACCAGTTTGTACCAGAATAGTTCAGCCACAAATAATATTGCCAACATAACAAGAAGCAAGGGATCTAGAACAAGAATAAATATAACTTTATAACTTATTTGATATACAAGATACAACTGCATAATTATGTACTGTTCTTGCTGAGTCAACTAACCCACTACACTAATCTTCATATGTACTGGTAAATGCAGAGAGGTTATAGAAGTACTTTTTCAGTATTCTCCTCTCATACTTATTCATTTCTGTTCCATACACATCATAAAAAATAATCTTTTGAGAGAAGCAAATGTTTAAGTCTATTTATGCAACATATGATTTATTGTAATACTTTATAGCTTCCATTGTTTGACTTTATACAGTTTCCTGTGAGAAAACCTTTTTTATTTAACACATATGCTCTGCCAGTTCAATATTAATGAATTAGTATAACACAACTTTGTTTTGTATATTTTCTTTAATAAGGCACCACTGGATATGTAAAAAACTATTTTTCGTTGCCTCCTTATAGTATTAGAAAGTCGAAAATGCCAATGTGGAGCTTTTATTGCCTCATATTTTCTTAAGTTTTTTATGGTGAACCAACTTTTTTGTTCTGAATTTGTCTATTTTAATGGTCAAATTAATCTTTGACATCCTGACTTTAATAACATAAGGATTATTGTAAACCTTTGCAAGCTTCGATGACACACCGACTTCCTGACTTCGTGGAGGCAACATACCAACTTACCTTTATATTCAGTAAATGACATTTTGGTATTATGAATTTCTATGTTTCTTCTAGCGTTTGTTTCAAGATATCTTCTAGCAACCACTTACGCTTGAAGCGTCTTTTTATAGTTAGTTAGGACATAATCTCCGACATCAAACTTTGCCCCCCGTCTGTACGTTTGTCTTTCCGTCCGACTGGAAATATAGATCCCGTGATAATTTATAAACCTTATAGGTTTAGTTGATAAAAATTGATATATGAATATATGACAACATGGAAATTGTGCAAGTTACTTTATTTTTATCTGCGTATCAAATTTCTGGTTGTTTGGTAACAGAAAAAGTAAATAAATATTTTTCAGTAACCTAGCTCGTATACGTTTTGAGTAATAGAACGGTCCGTTTATTAAAGCTGTATTTTTACTGTTTCTGTTACCATATAAAACTCCATTAGACTTTTGTCTTTTTAAAAGTTGTTCTGCTATTCTTCCATTCTGCTGAAGTTGTTACGCTATTCTTCCATTCTGCTGGAGTTGTTCTGCTATTCTGCTGGAGTTGTTCTGCTATTTTTTTTTCATTCAACAGATAAAAGTGATTCCGCCATTGTGCTGGACTTGTTCTACTATTCTGCTGTTCTGCTGGTTTTTTTCTACATTTTTAAATTTTTTTTGTAAGTTCCTATGTTCGCTGATTGACCTATTTCACGAACCAAAGGGAAAAATCAAAGTAAAACGCATTATCTCCATATTGTCATCATTTTACATACTTATTTTCAGTAACCTAGCTCTTATAAGATCGGTTTGTTAAAGCCTTATTTTACTGTTTGTGTTACAATAGCAACCAGAAATTTGATACGCTGATAAAAATCAAATAGCTTTCATAATTTCCATGTTGCCATGTATTCATATTTCACTTTTCATCAACTTGGGTTATACAGTTTTTATGTTATCACGAGATCCAAATTTCTAGACAGTTTGACGGACAGACGGAAAGACGAACAGACAGACGGAGGGCGAATTTTGATAGATATCTATAAACTGAAACTCAATTTGACTTTTTGTCCTTTTGAAAGTTGTTCTGCTATTGTGCCATTCTGCTGGAGTTGTTCTGCTATTCTGTTGTTCTGCTATTCTGCTGAAGTTGTTCTGCTATTCTGCTAAAGTTTTTCATTTAACAGATAAAAGTGATTCCACTATTGTGCTGGACTTGTTTTACTATAATTCTGATGTTCTGTTGTTCTCCTAGAATTTTTCAAAATTTTGTTCTAAGTTCCTATGTTGGCCCATAGACAAATTTTACGAACCAGAGCAAAGAAAAAGACAAAGTCAAAGGCATCATCTTCTTATATACTTATTCTCAGTTACCTAGCTTGTATAAGTTTTGAGTGATAAAACGATTCGTTTGTTAAAGTCGTATTTTCACTGTTTCTGTTACCATTGCAACAAGAACTTTCAAACGTGGATAAAAATAAAGTAACTTGCATAATTTCCATGTTGCCAGGTACTCATATATCAATATTCGTCAGCTTAACTTACTGTTGTTTTTTTGTTGTTGTTGTTGTCGCGGTATTAAGATTTTCAGACAGCCGAACGGATAGACGGACAGACAGACGGAATGCAAACTTTGGTAGATATCTATAAAACTGAATTAGACGTTTGGCTTTTAAAAAAGTTGCTCTGCTTTTCTGTCATTCTGCTATTCTGCTGGAGTTGTTTTGCTTTTCTGCCATTCTGCTTTTCTGCTGGAGTTGTTCTGCTATTCTACCATTCTGCTATTCCGCTGGAGTTGTTCTGCTATTCTGCCATTCTGCTGGAGTTGTTCTGTTATTATGCTGTTCTGCTATTTTGCTAGCTTCACACAGACGATCGAACAGGGTCGATTCCTAAAGAAAAGATTTTGTTGGCATTGTGAATGCACTGTTGCTTTCATTTTGTTCTTAAATGTCCCTTGTATAATAATAATAATAATAATAATAATAATAATAATACAATTTTGCATGTAAATATCAACTTTTGTCTCAACAGATATTTAGCTTGACCTACTTTTTTGCAGATACACTGGAAATTTGAACGTTTCTTATAATTTTGCAAGCAGATTTTAACTTTGACCATAACTGACATTTAACTTGAACTACTGACTTATTTTCTTTTTTTCAGCTACATTATGGAAATTTGAACTATATTTATACTTATAATTTTGCATGTGGATTTCAAATTTGACCTTAGCCGTAACTTGTGTTGATCTAATGACTACTGTCTTGTTTTTGCAGCTACAGTATGGAAATCTGATCAATACTTATATTTTTTGCATGCGAATTATTACTTTGACCTTATCCGACACTTTACTTCTGAAAGACTTATTGTTTCTGAAACCGTGTCTATGAAATTTGGACCAGATATTCAGTTGTGTATGTACATTTGAATTTTAACATTTGGTAAACTTACCTTGATTCCTTCATTGTCCTTGCTGTTTTAACTGGTATACTCAGTTAAGCCGTCGTAGCTCACTTTTTTGAATCAGTGACCGAGATAAAGCAAGTAAATTTGGAACGAAATTATCCGACGGGACCACCGGTACCAGAGTATGAATGAGACATTGTAATTTGTGGTAATTTGCACATGTTTACCTTTTATTCTCATTCAGACTAAAATGGAATTATGATATCTGAAAATTGTAAATATTTGCTATTGCTGCTGTTAGACCCACTTCTTGCAAATGAATGTAATTAATACAACAAGGCTGATATCTTATTTCTGTCAAGACTTTTACTTCTCATTTTGCAAATAAATTCTGTTCTTTAGTGGAGGAAATTCAAAGTAATCGGTCAACAATAAGAATCCATCATCCTGAAATGACGATCCCATTAGTAAGAGATTTGAAAATTCTGTATGTGGTTTACGAAAATAACTATTAATAATAATAATTACATTTAAATTTGGGTCAAGTAATAGATAACTTTGCGCAGTGACAGTTTGCTATAACGGGCCGTAAAACCATAAAACACGCATAATAAATGCGTCACGCACATCTTCACTTACAGGAAATCAGGCAGTACAAGTTTCAAATCTATAGTCGTAAGAACGTGGAAGCAGTTTGTTCCACAAGTTTTTGCTATGACGGGCAGTAAAAACCGTAGAGCGAGCATTGGCGTGGATGTAAAACAAGAGCGATCAGTAATCACATGTGTCGCATGATGATAGCCAATTAGACAGTTGTATTGAGGGGTGATTGGACAGTTTGTTGGAAATGTAAATTGAGATACAGATCAATCCTGTGAATTTCATTCAATTGCATCAGTAATAGTATAAGAGAAGTAGTCCGGACAAACTTTAAAAATAAAAATCATTAAAGGGCCTTATCTCCGACAAAAATATCATTGAACTGGAAAATGCCGATGGTATGCACAACAAGACTTGGTACTGATCATTCCTGTAAAGTTTTGATGAAATTGCACCAGTACTTTTTGGAAGTAGTCCGGACAAATTTTGTGACGGACAGACAGACAGACAGACGACAGAGTAGTGATCCCTATAAGTCGCGGCTACTTTGTAGCAGGCGACTCAAAAAAAAAAAAAATACGCACGTCACGCACATTTACACTTATTGATTAACATGTACACCAAGATTACAATCGATAGTTCAAGAAATGTGGAAGAAGTTCGCGTCACAAGACTTGTACAATGGACCGACAGACACCGTATGATTATTTCTATATAATCCCGCAAAGTGAGTGTGAAATATAAAATTTCTTATTCTCTCTTGTGTGATTTCTTCCCCGGTGCCATTTTCCTATTGTTTTTTTTCCTGCTATATATATCACAAAGTCAAATTAAAGTAATATAAACTCAACATTTAGTTTCTTTAAATGAAAACCTGCTTAGAATCGATTAATTGAAAAATGTAAGTCTCTGGTGGACCATAGGTTATATTTAATAATATTTACAATACATTGTCGTAGAGAAACTTGGTCGTGAATGAAGTCTTTAAACAGTTTTAATAAACGAGTAAAGCGCTGAAAAACGCAAACAATCCGGGATTGCATAATGATTTTTCTTCATTGCGTCAACAAAGAAAGACGTGAAGAAAAAGGACATAACTAAACTGCGAAAGATGGTGTTACAAAACAAATACATTTTACCTTTTTATCAGCGGACTATATTTTCCTTTTACGAAAAAAGCGTCTACTTAATGTCCCAAAGTCAAGAGAAATTTAAACGTACAAGATGACTGAAAACTTAATCGTCTCTAAATAAAACAACGAACACCTGGCGAGCGTTTTGGTAACGATATTTATACCAACGTCACTTGGTTTCAGAAAATTTTTAACACCTACCCAAAACTTACTTTTTATTTCACGTTTAACTAAACATTCCTGTCCAGGAAAATACGTAATTTTGAACATAAAGTAAGGCCGGCAAGCACTTGCCGTAACGTGCTCGTTCATCTCGTTAAGAAGGGAATGTGTTGACCAGTACGGTTAGTGTACATTCGTGATAATCAATGTAGAGAAGAAGCTGTCGCATCTAACTGGCTGTTAATAATTCTTTAGATCTAATAGATGTTATTAAAACTTCAATAAATAGAAATCACCCAGTACCGCCCCTCACAAAGGTTTATCATATTACAGTCTGAATAATAGATATAATAAATGTCATATCACATTCCAACAAACAATATCAGATTATGTGGTTCATACGTTACGTCATGAATAAATTAAACATTTGAGGGCGTCACCGAGTTTTGCTCGTGTTGTGTTATTCGTTTTACGTAAAAAATCTGTTGTAAAATAAATAAAGTAAGTCATTGAATTCAAATACTGCTTTTTGATACAGTTTTCAGCTAGGCAAACAAATTGTACAAGACATTCGGTCAACAAATCTCTTCCTAGTCATTAAATTGACGTACAAGACTTTTACTGATTAGATAACGTTTTTATTTCTCTTTGTAAATACAAGTGTTTATTTTATACTAACAAATACCACATTGATATTTCAAATTAATAAAATGATACCTAAAATATGACTTTAAGTCCATAATTAAATCATTCATAGTATTTCATTCAGATATTTATCAAACAATCAATCCATTGATTCATCCATCAATTAATCCAATAATCAATCAATCAAAACTTTATTTCGAAAAGAAAAAAAAGTAAACCAGGTAAAAGAAAATGTGAATTATGGGGCTTCCTACATTTTCCCTGTTAAATGATGAGCATTACTCTTAATTGTCGGAGCATTTTCACATGTCCTTGTTCGGTGAAATGCACGGCTGGCTAATGAGTGCTAAAGTAAAAGATTTATGCTCTGCGTTAGGCTAAGACGGTATGAACTGAATTGTTATTCTAAAATGATAACACTAAACTAAATCTTTAAGGTACAATTTACACTGCCACTTCAGAAATAAATTGCCGTCTTTGATGGTTTGTAGACGCAGTGCCAAATGAGAGACAAAGAAAACGACAGTTCAGATACCAATAGGCAGGATAAGCCTATTCAAAGGTTTGATGAGATGAAAGATCTTTCTTGTCTGTAAACGGTACACAAAAACTAAGTTTTGCGCGATCACTTTGAACCTCAAGCTCGAATAGGCATATTTTAAGTAGTTTATTCTAGTATTCTTTACAGTAGGCATTAATCATGAGTATGCTTTCTATCATGCTTTATGAAAAAATGCCTGTAATTTTTTGCCTTAATCTAAGTTTATTATTTCTTTATTCTTTTTTTTTTGTAATTCCTCTTTATATAAGGTCATTGTTTTTTCCCCGTTAAAAAAAAGAAAGAAAAAACACATTTGTATACATAAGCATAACTGAAACTTGTGCAATTTAATTTACATTCGTTTTTGTTTACAATTCCGATTGGTAAATCCAAATTATGACATCACAATTTCCCAATGTGTGTCAACTATTAAGAATACTTGCGTATTTTTAGCGATATTTGTAGATTTTATTTCAAGAGAATGACTGAAAACATTGCGCAAACACTAGAGTAACCGTTAACCTCAGGAATTTCAATCACTTCCACAAATCAAACACACGAATATTCTAACACGTCATTCATATATTTCTTTTCGCATGTACAGTGCACGTTAACTTCGTGGTTTCATTGACTTACGATTCAATCAGAACATAGAAGTAAATATCACGTTAGAATAACATTGTTATTTCAAGAGAATGACTGACAAACTTTAAATAATTAGTGTATACACAAATCATTCATACCAATATTAAAAGTATCACATGCGCATGTGAACGTGTCTTTGTTCAAATCAAGGTAAAATTGAGCATCCATACTACACACCTATCGAGATCGAGTACATTTGAGTGATTGTCTTGAATAAAGATGTAAAGATAAAAAACCTAATTTGCAAACTTAAAAAAAAACATTGACTTTCTACCATAACATTGAAAAACATGTCCGGTACTCACTATGCGACTGGAATAATTTATAAAAAGCGGTGGTCTTTATATTTTTCATGGGTCAAAGAATCGTAACTCCTGAAAATATCTGCTCTTGGTATACCTACATTAAGAAAGAAATCACGATCTGGCAATATTCCTTCATAAAAAGTCTTAAAGTTATCTTTATAAAACGAACTTGTTAACATTTCATATTTACTCTACTTTTTCCACTTCTTAAAAGAATCGTAACTCTAAAATGACCAACAACATTGCAAAAAGGGCGCTCGGACATAATTCTTGGAAATATATTTTTTTCACCTTTTGAACAAATAAAGTCCCAGTATTAATGTCGGAAAGTTTCAGCTTCCTTCATAGAACAGATACGATATACTATCATTCTGAAAAGGAACATGAAACGGAAAATTGATAGTCCTTAAAAAATCGTCACATACCAAAAATTGACGTCAGATTCTGAGTTTCGAATGGCAGTAAATAAATGTGGCAATTTTTATATATAAATTTTAGCTATTTCATTGTAAAATTCCATACCTTTTCAATGTATACCACCTTTTACAAAACTGTAAATGTTATCACTCAACATTGCGTTCTAGTCAGGTAGCATCATTTTAATACAAGAAAAACTGTTTCCTAAAACTGTTGTCGTGGTAATAGTCTTCCAGAAATTTGATACAAAATAGGAATTTTATGAAGGGTAATTAACAGTCTATCATTATTTACTCTTCATTTATTTTTGAAGAAATGTGTAATTATTTTGCAGATTTTCAATTCAGTTTATTTCAGTTATTAAACAGAAGCCCGGGTGCCCTTTTTCTCGTGTCGTCGGCCATTAATTAAACATTCATCTGTTTCTACAAACAATCAAGAACTTAATATCGCGTTTTCTTCGAAAATATAGTTAAACGAGTTATAATCTTTATTGAAACAAAGTATACACCAAATGGGTAGTATGTCACTCTGTTACCGTCCTTTGATGTTAATTTATGTAGACCTTTGTTTACTCAGATCATTTTATCGCATTTAACAACGTAACTGATCTTTCTTATAATTGTTATCGCCTTCCAACACACGATATTCGTTTTTTTCATGTTTCCTCCCTTTAGGGCAGCTTAACTGTTTCGTTATGTTTTCGTTTTAGGTTGCAACAAATAGAGGTGGAACAAGTCATTTTTCAAAGTTATTACCATGTTGCAAATCTTTACAAATTTAATAAATGTATAGATTATTTCTAATCATTTACGTTGTAGGTTAAAAAAGAAAAATACATTCATAGAGATATCAGAACCTATATGTAAAGTTTCAATATTTTGTATTAATTCATTTTTTATTCTGAAACCTCGCAATTCTTAAATGTAGTTTTTTGTTTTTGTTAAAGTTTTGTGTATAATCTGTATGTGTATAATATATACTATGCAATATATAAAAAAGAACAAATACTTCCTTTTTTCACTTGAAATAGTGTTTCTGATTACCTTGAATATATTTCACTAAACTAAATATAATTTTACTCACATATAATAACTATTTAAGAACTAAGTGCTAAACGTTTGTATATTTAAAAGTTTTAGTATAGAAATACATTATTTTTGCATTGATGCCTGTTGAATTCAGACAGATGTGGTAGACAAGTCTGTTTCAGCTTGCTCTGAAGCTCCACCACGACTGTTGTTGCCATCGGATTTTTTCTCCTTCATGTACAAAAATAGCTCGAGCAAGAGTTGAATAACCTCGGCAAAAGTAAGGAAAGAAGCTCCCAGAAACAATCCCGTGGCCCCACCAATATCCGAGAGAAAACGTACACCCTGAAAATATATCGCAGAAAATTCACACATTAAAGTAATTATAAATTATAATCTTTACCGTCAGCACCAGAAGCAACACCATCAGTAGTATTCTTTAAGGCACTTTTTATCACTATACAAATACAGGAGATCATGATTAATTAAATGAGTACTAATAGGTGATATATGGAATACTGTATGACAAAGCGGCAATTTCTACTATTACAGTGAAAGACCATAGACTTAGGCTTTGCTTTCTGTTGATACTCGTCATACCTCATACATGGGTACTTCCGTTATAGTTTCGTAGTTTAAGTCCTCAAAGTAAACGAGTACCCTCAAGAAATTGTACCGGTATCTGAAAAGTAAATTACAAATTACAGCACCAGTGTCTTTATACCGAACGAATGCATAAAAAGTATCTGTAAGCACCTTTTTTTTCTTTTTACACACAAAGCATTGGTCTTGTGTGAAAATACATAAAAGTTATAAATAACCAAATGAAAAAAGATACTGTGTAAAAAGTAGATATAAAACCAACATCAGTGAATCAACGAGATGTTTATCTTCTTTGTGAAACAATGCCTCAAATTCAACCCTATCATGTATGGGTGAGACACTATCAAAATTACTCAAGAAGGTAAATTTTCCCGTAAAACTTATTACTGAATGCAGATTGTTATGAAAATTGATAAGCAAACCTGTCAAGTTCCCAGTTAGTCATGTCCTCAAATTCTCTGCAAAGGTTCAGCCAGTAATCGGTTTCATATTTGCCACACAGTTCTGATATAAGAAGCTCATGTTAATAGAATGTCAGTGATAGGGCTTTAGCATTTTACCATGTTGGTTACATTGACATTTACTTCTTACTGTTTGCATATACAGGCAAAAAGAAGCAAAACCTGACTACAAAAAAGGAAAAGAACAGGATATAAAATATATCACAAGAAAAAAGATCAAAGCTGCAACAAACAAATTAAAGCTATCAAAAACAAAGGAAATCACAAGAAACTAGCACAAACCACAAAAATCAAACTAGAGCTGAAAGAAACTAAAACCAAAATTAAAAACCAAAATGAAAGTATAAAAAGAAGGCAAAAAGAGCTATAGAAACATGTCAAATGACTTTTTTCAAATCTTAAATTTTTCAGAAGAATGTGTAAAAATTTAATGTCGATAAGACTAGATGAAGTTTAAAGAGGCATATTCTAAAATTTAAGGCATTCCATATCCTTTGAAATCATTTCAATTGAAATGATTCAGAAAAAATAATTACCCTAAGTCAAGGCGGCAGCTTTATAAGCACAACAGGTAAACTAAATGTCTACAAAGTCTTTCTGTCTAAATGCCAAAGGGAAAAAATAACACAAATTTAAATCATTCTTTTAAATTATCAAAAACTTTTTCATTACAGAATGAGAAATAAATAAATACTTATGCATGCTATCATCAGTGAATTTTGTCCCTTTAAAACAAGTATATATTAAAATAAATATATCTGAATTGTATTAAAACGAAGCTAATTGTGTATTGAACTCATTCAATTTTATAAGGCAACTAGCAAAAAAGTAAACTATAAGAAAAACTAAGGTAAGAAAGCTACAAACCAAAAAATCGTCTGTTGGCCAGTAAGTGGATGACATGGTCTTTGCATATACAGTTTCTCTGAAAAGAACTCTTTTTACAAAATTCAGATCACTCATAAAAAGTATCCGTCACATTATAATGTATTAAATGTATTCAATAAATGGAAAAAATACGACACTCATTTATATTCATCTAACCTCATTTCATAAATAACGGACAAGAACAAAAATAACGGATGAAAATCTATTTTAATGACACATCTTAAAAAAGACATCAAGTTCATTATAGCACGTAAACCCCGTCTTCATGTAAACTGCTTTCACAGATTAATATCAAATTTCCATAATATTATCTTATAAGCTGTAGTTAAAACAAAGGAAGGCAATAATTATACTTTGGTTTCATTGTTATGAGTTTATGCTTCTGAAAATGACGGAATGCAGTATGCTAAGATGTACTGTCTATGCATTTCTGACGCGTCTCTTCAAACCAGTGGACTACCAGAACGGAAAGATTTATTTCGCTTCATTTAACAGGAAGGTTCATAGAAGTCAAAATAAAATTTTATATCTTTGTCAGGAAGATTTCCTGATTCAAATAATATAATTTCAAAGTAAAGTTGTAGAAAGTCCAAAATAATTACTTGCATGGTCTCCTGCAGTTACAAACGTAGTCCCCAGATTCAATCTGATAATCGACCTTGCGTATGCAGGTTTTTACTGCAATTAATAAAACAATAACATTCTCACTGTTCTACATTTAACAGAAAAAGATAGAGTTGTAAGAGGTATATTCTGTTACTTTTGAACTGGAAATTTATCATTAGAATGTCCATGGGCAGCATGTAGAGCCCGCCAATGGAAAGCCGAATATGGGGATGTGACAGTGAAATGGTAACTGTGGAAAGATGATGATGGAAGGACAAGGCAGGCCTAAATGATGTCTTTTTCAGGGAGCATGACAAATGTATCAGGGTATTTTCAAATTCTTCCATGCATGGAGAAGTAATGGTCCAGACAAGGTCTATCATCAAACATTTTGGAAATTTGAGCTGCCACTTTGACCTTGACCTCTGAGCTAGGAATCTGGGTCTTGCACGCAACACACCATCTCATCAAGGTGAACAAATGTGCCGAGGTATTTTTAAAATCCTTTCATACAGGTAAAAGTTATGGCCTGGAAAAGTCTATCATCAAAATTTTGGACATTTGACCTGGCACTGTGACCTTAACCTTTGAGCTGGAAACTTGGGTCTTGCACGGAACACACCGTCTGATCAAGGAGAACAAGTGTGCCATGGTATTTCAACACCTTCCATGCACAGAAAAGTTAAGGCCCGGACAAGTCAATCTGGACGGACGGACGCACGAACATACACCGAACTGCGGTACCAAATGTGACGACTATGTCATGCTATCCGGAAACAGGACAAGAAGCAAAACTAATAAAGTTGACTTAAATCTTGGTTGCCCTTAGCGTTCAATATATTACAATGAGGGACATTGCTGAAACAAATTATCTCCCTTTCTCAGATTATATCAAAGGTAGACCAAATTGCACTTTGGTCCTTTCAGTTGGAATCCTGACTTTATCCTTGGTTTTCTTTGTAATTGTCTTGACGTTTAGCTGTGAAAATTGCCACTTATATATTAAATAAAAAGTTAAGATTAACAAAAAACAAACGTTAAGGTATAACAAAACATGCTGCTTAACTTAATCTTTAATCTGACTATCATTGTTGCAAATAATTAGCCTAAGTTATCACCGTACCAAAAGAGAAAATAGCGATGAAAGCGAAGGAATCCAAATGGAAGGACCTAAGTAATATTAGAGAGTATTCAGGGTTGATAATCCATCAATGTCCCCCATTGCTCAAAAACAACAAGTGCAATATTATTGGAATAAAAATAAATTCCCAAAAAAGAGATTAGATTAAAAAATACCCATAATTGACACTGGTATGCAAAATTTCAAAAATTAAGTTTCAGTTTGTTATAACATATTTTCTTTTAAATTTCATTTTTTTCTCTTTTTTTTTTAAACTGCAGTTTTAGGGGGCAACCAATTCTGAAATAGAACAAAACTTAAAAACACCTTAGCCCTTTATTAGCCGATATTTTCGATAGTATATACATCTTTTTAAAACATTTGACTGTAGGACAGAGTCAATAATCAATAAAAGAGCAACATTTTTAACATCTTTCGTAAAATTTTTCTTGACAGTGCAAAATATCAAATGTCAGGGCTATCTGGCGCTAGACAAGAACTTTAAAGAATTTCCTCTATTTTGTCTGACTCGGTCTAAAGAAACTCATTGGTGTCTTTTCAGTGTTCTGCATGAAACAGAATTACTCTAACTGTATGCTAGGTAAACCACTGCACATTTTCATCCGCTTCCATTCAGCAGTTAAGGACTGACGTTTGCATAAGATTCTTGACCCACGATGCACGACACACGCCGGAAATAGAGTAATCAAAAAGCTCACAATGAGCAAGTTTCACTCAGGTGAGCTGAAAAAAATTTGTGTCAACTTAGATGATCATTAAATCGGCAATTTTATTATCCACAATTATTATCGACATATTAGAAAGAAGCGTCTGTAATAATGTAACCGTTATCATCCCGGACAAAAAAATACAAATTTATGTATGGAAAATTAAGTAAATGCAGTAAAAAAATAATTGCTGGTTTGATAAAATCGTTAATACATTTTCTGTTCTGATCAAATTTCATTTACCTGCAATAAATTTGATTTATATTCATTCTGGCAAAGGGTGTGAATTGTTGTGAATGGACGTATGTTTTCTCGAGGAGAAAAGGGATTTATTTTTAACTGGGAATATACATTATAATTAAACGAAATATACTCATGTGTTGATCAAAAATGTTCCTTGTTGATCGTTGGATTGTGTAATGGGAAATACAAAACGAAAAAACAAAAGCAGTGGAAGTAATTCAGGGGATAATTTGAATCTGAGTAAGCATTTCAGGTTCGGACATACAAATTCGGACGGACAAGTATCTGTTAGTCAGGTACTTAGAGAAACTAACAGTGTGCTTTATGGCAAGGAGTTAAATTCGGAGTGCAGTGACAGTTGTGACGATAATATGTTCAAAGACTCAGATTCAGTAGCTCTCCGAAGATCTCAGAGTGACTCAATTCAAATATGGCGGGTAATGGACAACCCTCTCAAGGTAAAGGACCTTTACATACAGATATGTCAGAAAAACAACAGTTAGCTTTTCTAGTAGAGACAGTAAATGAAATTAAGCTGGGTCAGGATAGCATGAAAAGAATGTTTGAATCAAAACTGGATAAATTATGAAGAGAGCTTATGACAAATATTGACACTAAGGTACGTGCTTTAAAAGACGAACTATGTGTGGACATCGCCAAGGAGACAAGCCGATTAGATGACGTACTGACATCTCTAAAGTACTTGTTATTGATGCAGTACAATTGCCGACGAGATTTCATGATAGACCACCTTTAATAAAATTCAGTGTTCAGTCGCTTGAGCAGAAAATTATAATACTTAGAAACAACCCTAAACTTAGGTTTAGCGAGAGGTACCGACATGTGCAGATACGTAGCATTAAATCACGCATAAAAGGTCTCATAGAAATGAATGCACGTGCTGTACTGCAAAACTTACCACATGGTCGTTCATTAAGAGTGGATGCTAGTGGTCGCATTAAACCACGTGAACAACGTCGTGATCAGTCAAACAGTGACAAACGTGACAAATCAACATGTGTAAATTGCGGACGTGATCAACAACTTTATCAGCAACCTAATCAGCAGGAAAGCGCTCAGCGCGATCAAAGGTCAGCTCAAGGCAATACACCAGGCAATAGTCATTAGGAAACATCCGGACCTAGGGGTTTATGTCTCGCTCATCTTTATGTTTGCGGGTGGACAAGAGAAAATAATAGTTTACGCATCGGCTTAATTAATGGGTTGAACAGCAATATTATCTCATTGTCTCATTATGTGAAACGCATCTAGGTATTAACGAAGGAATTACTGTCCCAGGCTATACTTGGTTTGGCCACAACAGGAAAGATATACATGTTAATGCTCCTAAACCTTCCGGTGTGTAGGTATCTTGGTAAAAGCGGCGGTAATTGAGGAACATGACGTAACGGTTGTCGATAGATCTGGTGACGGAATTATCGGAGTGAAATTTACCCATAAATCTACAGACTACGATTTTATCATTTTTTCATGTTATCTGCCACCAGAAAACTCTTCACGTGGTCGTAATGGACAAAATTTCTATGCTCATCTTCTTTCACAAATATACATGAATAGTGAGTGTGATAGTATCCTATTAGCAGGGGATTTCACTTCTCGTATAGGTAACTTATCGGACATAATTTCCGGTTTCATAATATTCCCTCAAGACAAGTTTAAGACGTAACCATAAATCAACATGGTCATGAGCTGATTGACTTTTTAAAATATGCTAAATTTTGCGTACTGAATGGAAGTTTATCGAACAGTTGTGACGGTTATATTTCTGTCTCTCGAAAAGGAAAAGCAGTCGTTGACTACGTATGCGTCCCACATGATCAGTTTGCAAACTTCACTTTATTTACCGTTATTTCTATGCAGTCAATAGTAGAAAGTAGTAGTTTGCACGGACTTCTCGGTGAACGCGCAAGATTACCAGACCATTCAGCCATTGTTACAACTTTCAATACCGTCTACTCAATGCACGTTGATAAAACAACGTCTACTGATCAAGAGATCAAATGTCCTCGATTTAAAGTTAGAACAATACCGGATGATTTCATGGAAAGTGAGTTAGCGCGCATAGCCATTACTGAGTGTATTAATAGCGTTGAGAGGTTTAGAGAAACCCAAAGCGAAATGGACGAAATTAATGGAAAATTACGCAAATCGATTATTGACGATATGCACAGAACGCTTCCTAAATACTCACCGCCATCGTCAAGTAAAAGGTACAAAGTTTGAAAACCGTATTGGAATGACACTTTATCGAAATTATGGAAAACATTACAACCGAAAGAGCGCGAGTTTTTAAAATTCGATGGTAATTGACGTGTTAAGACTGGTCTACGGCATGAATATATCTCAGCTAAAAAATTATTTGATAAAACGCTACGTAAATCAGAGAGAGCTTATCGGCGGTCACAAGCCATTGAGATAGAGACAATGTCGACCAACAATTCGAATGACTTCTGGGAAAGAATGAATAATTTAGGTCCGAGAAGTGATCACGTGATACCCAGTGAGTTTGTTGAGGAAGATGGCAATGTATCATTTGACGAGCATGAGGTATTAGACAGGTGGAAACGCGACTTTCAAAATCAATACAATGGTATAGACTCGGGTGAATTTGATAGTGAACACTACACTCAAGCGAAAATGCATAAATTGTTATTGGAAAATAACTTATCAGACCCATTATATACACCAAACATAACTTTGAATAGGAACATTACATTCAGTGAAATATCTGACCTAGTTAGACAAATCCCGTTCAGCTTGTGGATATGACGATATCCCTTACTTTAGTTTTAAATGCCCCCCGGTTATTGCAATACTGAAAGAATTATATCAACTGATTTTCGACACCGGGATATTACCTTCAATCTGGCGAAAATAGGTGATTTGTCCTATTCTAAAGGATCAAACCTCTAACCGGCGAATTCCACTGAACTACAGAGGAATTAGTCTACTTTCATGTGTAAGTAAACTGTATACTGACTTATAAATAAACGTTTGACTAAATTCTTGGAGGAAAATAGCATTTAAGCAGACGAACAAAACGGTTTTAGACGCGACAGGTCGTGCGAAGACCATGCATTTACATTAAATAGCATTATACGGAATAACAATACTGTTTACGCAGCCTTCATCGACCTTCGGAAGTGTTTTGATTTTATTGATATTGCTATGATGTTATATAAGTTACTGCTGAGTGGTATAGATGGAAAGGTCTACACTTCTCAAAAGAGTATATATCAACAATCAGTTGCCTGTGTACGTTTAAATAATAAATATATTTCAGTTGTGGTTCAGTTGCACAACTGGTGTAAAACAAGGGGACACAGCATCGCCGACGCTCTTCGCAATTTTTGTGAATGACCTTGTGAAGGAAGTTCATGACCTTGAACTAGGTTTTGATATAAATGGCAGAAGGGTATCAATGTTACTATACGCGGACGATATCGTTTGCTTAGCTAAATCTGAGGAGGATTTGCAACGTATTCTAGGCAATCTCAGTGACTGGTGTAAAAGATGGCGATTAATGATTAACACAGAAAAGTCAAAATGTATTCATTTTCGACGTGGTCGCTCTGCTTGCACAAACTATTTCTTTAAAATAGGGGAAAATGTCTTAGAACTTGTTGATAGTTATAAATATCTAGGTGTGACATTTACAAGCAAATGTGACTTCTCGAAACATGCTGAACAGTTAGCCAAAAGTGCAGGTAGAGCTTTAGGTAAAGTCATTTCTCGTTTAAAATCAATAAAAGAATTTGGTTGTAAAACATTTGAGAAATTATATGACTCCTGTGTTATACCAGTAATGGATTATGGTTCAGGTGTTGGGGTAAAATTGCGTTCCTTTGTATAGACAGTGTTCAGCATCGGGCAATGCGTTATCACCTTGGTGTTCACAGGTTCGCACCAGTACTGGCCATTACTGGAGATATGGGTTGGTTACCTGCTATGTACAGACGTTGGATAAACATGATAAGATACTGGAACAGAATTATTTTGTTAAATGATGGCAGAATAACTAAACGAACATGGATTATAGTAACTGTCACAATAACTGGTGCAGTGATGTTAAAGATATTTTAGCAAAAATAGGTTTAGATGAATATTTTAAGTCACGCCTTGTTGTTGATTTAGATGTGGCAAGAACGCACGTGTGTCAACATTATAAATCAATTTGGACTGAAAAGGTGGCAGTACCAAAACTAAGATCATACAGATTGTTTAAAACTGAATTTAAACAAGAAAACTACGTTGACCTTAATCTTAAACGCAATGAACGTTCACTTCTTTCACAACTTCGTTGTGGTATTTTACCAATTCGAGTTGAAACTTGTAGAGCTATTGGAACAAAGACTATGTAAACTATGCGATACAGGAATGGTGGAAGATGAAACGCACTTTGTAGATAAATGTAGCCGTTACCAAAATATTAGGTTTGAATATTTCAGTGACACGATGTCAAGTGATACCTATTCTGTTTTGAGTGACACTGATAAACTTGTTTATCTTATCAATACCTTTCCAAGAAAACTTTCAAAGTACTTAGTGATTGCATATATGAAACGTAGGAACATTTTATACCGATGACAGTAATTCATAGTATTGTGCATAGTCTTCATTTAACGAATGTAAAATTGATTTTGTCGTATAAAAATATTTATTGCAATTACATTTTTAACTGTCATGTGTTTATGAATATAAAAGTATTACATTTGTATATTCTAATAGCTAGTAATTACTGAAGATAACTGAATATGTATTTGTTAAATATTGTTTTGACTGTCTAGTCTTAAAACATTGTGTAACTGAATTTCACACTTTAACTCATAATTTGCGTTATATATATTAGGTGACTTATAGGCCCTTGGGGCCGGGTGCATTATTGTTTCTCATACATATGTATATATTATCTATGTTTGCACATGTCACTTTAACAAAATACTTACTTACTTACTTACACCCTGTACAAAAATGTCAATGATATTCACAGCTGTTGAAGTTGTAATCGCTTAATAGAACGATAAAAAATAACCAATAGCTCTGGAACATACCTGTTTGCACTTACTTTGAGGCATACAGTCCTTGACGTGAATGTTTTCACCTGTCTGTCCCTTCGTCATTTTAAACGTTTTGACGAAGCGCTCCGTAAAAAACGTACCCAAAGCAATCATGCCGGTTTTTTAAATCAAGAATAAATCTCAAACTGTTTCAAAAGTTCAAGAATTCAAACATCATACCTTTTTTAACTGAGCTGTTACATACTGGCAAAGTTGCACTAGACAAGTTAACCTCAGGTCCTTCAACAGGTAAACAGTTACAATCTTGAATGGTTTTGTTCATTCGACAAATCTCGTAGCAAGACTGAATGTGGAATAAAATAATACGCTTTTGTATAACATCTATGTGAAAAATATTTTCAAAATATTAATAATGGTTAATTCAACCTTTAAGTATTATTGTTCATGAGCATATGGATTTTCAAAAACCGATCATTTTATTGTAGAACTTTGCATCGATCATCCCAATAAATATCTAAAATAATTACAAAGATTTTAGATACTTGTAAATAATGACGAGTAAGTCACAAATGTAGACTCTTGCTTGAATATACCTGCAGATTAAGAAAGCACCGCACATTTGCTATGAGAAATCATCACATATTTAAATCACAAAAGGTAAAGAGAAGATATAGTTCTCGGATTTGGACTCAGGTGACACAACTTATTCTAAATGTTCACACAATTTATTGTTGTCGTTGACTTTTAATTTTTTATTGGAAAATATACATTTTATTACCAAAATGCTATATTTCCTGTGATAGCGCTCTGAAAACTCTTTTCCGTCTACGCAAGCTTCATAGGGTTCTCCAAGACGTGATATACGGATCTGAAATAAAGAGCAGTGATAATATAAGACAGGCTTGAATTCTCCGCGATGAACATAAAATGCTTATTTATTTATCTCAATGTCATGAATAATGTTGTTTTAGAAGTGGATTGTATTAGTTCCTTTTTATATCCCTCAGAAGCGTCTTGTCCTTATGTTCACAATGTTATTTTTCGATTTCAGCTGAGCAATCTTTTTTTCAAAATGGAAGTTTTCTGCGAGATAAACTACTGACAGACAGTATATATAAGGTTTGTTACAATATTTCAGAGTTGCACAAAGTATTTAAAATTAAGTACTTAATTAACATCTTTACATACATTATCTCAAGTTACAGAAACAGAGTAACATGCGAATAAATATCATGGTCCCTTCTTACCATGCGTAGTCCAATATTTGTTTCTGTTCCTGGACTTAAAGTAATGCCCTCATGTTCTGGCAAAGGGTGAACTCCAGGCTCGTGAAAAACTATCCGAATACCGTAACCAGTCGAAAAGTTAGGAACATATTCGTCAATTTCTAGATTTAGTGTTAGCTTTACACCTAAAATATTTTAAAACTATTAACATAATTTCCTAATAAATACTAATGTGTAATTATTAGTCTTATTCCAATAGACATAACTTCTTCTTTCATCTTAGAAAGTTTAATATTACGGTATTCCATGTGAACTATCGCATTTTTAAGTATGCACGATATCACAATGATGAAATGCGAAAACGCAGTGCCATTTTCACCATCATAACATCGTATCATCATGTTTTCACAATCGTGACATCAAACAATCGCGTGTTCACCATCGCTACATGTACCATATCGTTTTCTCCATCGTAACACCATGGAGCATGGTTAAGGTTTCTCTTGAAAATCACGATTGTCTAAGCAGAACACCGTATACTTTAGTCATAGTTTACCTCAAAACAATTATAGAGGAATAAAATCGTATCATTTGTTACTATATTCATTCAAAACATAATTAAAACACATTTTTAATAAGACTATAGAAAACGACAAACCGTGAGTTGGACCACTTCTCCGGGCAACGTATTTTCGAGAAGCCATTGTGTAACAATTGCCGTACTCAATCGATGTGAAGTTCTTGAAATCTCTGAAAACATTAAAAACATTAGATAAAGTTTTCGCAGTTATTTTCCATGCTTTTGTGAGAAGCAAGATCAATGCATGAAGTTTGTTTTCATTTTTAAAGTTGTCAAAAATTGATGTCTTTCTTCAAATGGTTTCAGGTAATAAATTCAAATTATACAGACTTGAACGATAAAACAGATTTTAAACACACATTTTGAAAATTATTTTGAAACAAATCTGTGTGATACTAATGCAACAGTTACATTTAATCACAGATAAAACATTTTGAGCATCTCTTTTTACTCACGTTACATTTTGTACTCGGCCTGCAAAAGAGGCGTTAACAATCATGTCTTTTATTTGATGGCCTATTTTCCTCCTCGTCTCACTAAGAAAACAAGAATAAGGATTAGTTCATATATAAACACACACACACGCACACACACACACACACACACAGAGAATCTTAAGCAAATTTTTCGTCATAAAGATCTGCTGAATAAGTGAATATTTAGTGACATTTGAGAAATGAGAAATCACAGTTTTACCTAATAGCTCAATGAATAAAAAACACTACAATTATTAAATTATTAAGGCTTGTAGTCATTAACGACAGTCATTGAAACTTACTCTTTTTCATTCTTAAACACCGTTCTGAAATTTAGCACTCTTTCATCCCACTCGTCTTTTTTCACCTTTTCAACTCGTGTTTTCGACTGATCATCAAAGAATCTTTCACCATCAAAGTCATCATAGTCATAGTCATAGTCATACCAGAAGCCAAATCTATTCCAGTAATTCCAGTTATAATTATCATAGTAATAGTAGTAATAGTCCCATGTATTACTACTTCCAGGATACGACGAGCTTGGGTTAACAGATGGAAAAGAGATTTCAAAATTTTCTGAAGATGTTGAAGCCCACAACATTGAGTTGACAGAGTCTTCTGTTGTAGGTATATTTTCTTCAGCTGAAGTCGATACAGTCAAGTAACTAGATATATCAGGGAAGCTACTTGTTGAAATAGAAGCTTCTCGTTTTCGCCTTCCTAGTCCTTTTTTAGAGAATGCTAACTTTCCTAGAGGTTCATTTTTTTCTTTGAAAAGCGGTTGTTTGTTTAAAGCTTCTTGATTGTCAGGCGATTTTCTTGTGACGGACTTGAGAGATCTTGGTTCTTCTGAAAATTCTTTGGCATGATTCGTGTCAGCTATTGAAGGGGTTGTCGAAAAATATTTCAGATGCTCATTCATCTTTTGTTTTCTATTTGTTTCTCGTCTTTTCCTTAATAAATCATTCTGCAATACAATAATGATGATAATGAAAGAATTCATTGTTTTTCTTTTTTCTGGTCTTATGTAATGATGTTTGATATTAAGCAAAATGTATATTTGTATAAACGTATTTTCAATGTAGTTAATTGTCAATATCCGGCGAGAATAAAATTTACGGCAGCAGGAACCATTTTCTTGTAAATTGAAAGCGTCTTTTCCAACAGTAATGTTTTAAAATATTTTTTGGTAATTAGTTCATATGGTCGAATGAATAACAAGTACTTGAAACAGTCCTCATTAAACTTTTTTATCCGTAATGTAGTTTGTAAATCAAACCGAGTAAAAAGTAACCTGTTTCTGTTCCTTATTCAGAACCTCTTGAAGAGAAGGTACAATATTCAACTTGCTGTTTCTAACTGGATTTTTATTACACAGTGTTATCGCAGGAAAGGGAATGTTACTGAATTTCAGGGAAACTGTTGTCTGTACCGGGTACGAATAAAATGTCCTGAAATGAAAACTCTTATTATTCCAGACTATAGCTTTTGATGTACTAGATTTCAAATATTGCATCTGAAACAAACAAATTAACTTAATTTGTTGGGTAAAGTTTATGCATAAATGTTTTGAAAAAAAATATCAAAGATGGTAAACTGATCTCCAGCGATACTTTTGCAATGCTACTCTATAGTTAATTGCCTTTTTAAACTAAATCTAAAACATGTTGAATGTATTTTAGAATTGACAAACGTACAGTTTAACAAAATGAAAACAAGACACTTGAGTAAAACAATAATAACCTGTCTATATGATGACCACAAATGATATATATATATATATATATAATGATAAATTATGTTATCTGAAACAAACTCGAACTTAGTTTCTCATTTTTTAAATTGCTTATATTATTGTCAATCTCGATTTATAGTACAAGATATACAGATGTAAATAATAATCATACATTTAAATAACCAATGGTAGAAAAAGTGTGAATGTCAATCGAATATTCAGATTATGTACATTGCTCTATTATAAGCTTTTATTTCTTTATTTCAAAACTAACTTTCGAGAATATTTTGCCTTAATTCATAGCACGACAAACTGGATATGGCAGAAATAAATGTGAGCGGGACAGAGAAATGGCAATGGTCTTCGTCCGTCCGTCACACTTTTGTCCGAAGCATAACTCTAACGCTCTTGGAGGAAATTAGTTAAAAACTTACATAATCACAAAGATCATTAAGAAATAGAGCAGGGTACAATCGTCATAACTCCAGCTTTTTAAATTACCTCCCTAATTATATACTTTGCTTGTCCAGAGCATAACGCTTTATGTATTTAATGGTAACTATTCATATTGCCTAAATATGCAGAACAGCATTTATGTAAACGGATGTACATATTTCATTGGAACAATATGAAAAATGTTAATATAGTTATGATATATACTGTTGATCGTTCTTTTGTCTTTTGTCTTGAACCTGGTTACCTTTGAGAAGAAATATTATGAAATAACTCAAATAAAAACGAAAAAGGAAAAAATATTTTTATACAAACTGTGGTTAGAAGCTGGTATATTATACATGGAACTTAAATAAATAAAACCAAATAAAAATAAAAATGGAAAACTGAACTAATAGAAAATAATGGTGCACTTATTAGATGGAGCGCTGTTTTTGTAACACCGTTAAAATGTACAATAGATACAAAACTAAGAGAATACCAGTATAACTACTTTATGAAAATGACTCCAAATAATGCCTTCCTGTATAAATGTAAATTTGTGAACTCTAGATTGTGTGATTTCTGTGCTATCGCACCTTAAACCAACAAACATCTTTTTTGGGGTACTTAATATAGTTCTGGACTGGTTTGAATTTATTTCTTGCCAATAAAGGAACTATTATGACAATATCAACTATAGAACTATTTCTATAGGGATTGAAACAGGGAAGGGTTCGAGGAAAATTAATATAATGAACTACATAATAATTTTGGCGAAATATGTTATCTCATAATGTAAGTATAATGCAAGAAACCTATATTTTATCAATTTTCAAAGGGATTTAACAAGAAGAATAGAAACAGAAAGGATCATAGTCAGTGTAAAGGAAAAAATGGGATCTTTAAAAAACAAATTGTCAATATTTTTTTATAATTTTTATATCAAATGTCTTTTTTATTATATACAAAATGTCATAGAGCTCACACAGCCCCCCCCCCCTTCTCTCTCTTCCGCCCCCACCTCTCTCTCTCTCCCCCACCCCTCTCTCAAGATAACTTAATAACTATAAAATGGAGTTTTTAATCTTTTACATCGTAACTAGAACCCAGAATCGCCAAAAATTGCGAATTGTCAACTGGAAGCCAGGTGCCAATTCGACAAGCATCATGAATTATTGATATTAACTGAATAAGAAAATGGCAACCAGATGCCTATTCGTTAAAGATCTCAAATTGTCAACTGGCAACTGGCAGCCAGATGCCAATTGGACAATTTCATGAATTACTGATATTAACTGAATTTGTAACCGACAACTGGTAGCCAGATGCCAGTTCGTCAAATATCGGAAATCGTCAACTTCCAACTGGCAGCCAGATAACAATTCGACCAGTATCATGAATTATTGATATTGACTGAATTGGCATGGTAACTGGCAGCAAGACGCCAATTCGTCAAAGATTATAAACTGTCAACTGGCAGCCAGGTGCCAATTTGATAAGTATCATGAATTATTGATATTAACTTAATTGGCAACATGCAACTGGCAGCCAGATGCCAATTCGACCATAATCATGAATTATTGATATTAACTGAACTGGCAATTGCCAACTGGCAGCCAGATGCCAATTCGTTAAAGATTGTAAATTGTCAACTGGCAGCCACATGCCCACTCGAGAAATATCATGAATTATTTATATTAACTGAATTGGCAACTGGCAACAGGCAGCCAGATGTCAAATCGTCAAAGCTCGCGAATTATCAATTGTCAGCTGGCAGCCAGATGCCCATTTAGATAATATCAATAATTCGTGATACTTGTCGAATTGGCATTGCCTGCCAGTGGCCAATCCATTAAAACTGTCAATTTGAAACTGGCAGCAAGATGCCAATTCGACAAGAATCATGAATTATTGATATTAACTGAATTGGCAACTGGCAGCCAAATATCTCCTCTATATCTCGTTAATTAAACGTAAGTCCCGTGGAAAGCATTTTCTGATAAGGGGCATTATGACATTTGGTGATTCGAAGGTCACAACAGTCTTGAGTACTAAATTACTGAAATATTCTCAATTTTTCATCATTTTTTTCATAAGAAAAAGCAATTCATTGAAAATTTATGAAGAATGGGACAGGCATTTTCCCCCCTAACCCTTCTGATTCCTGCATGTAGGGTTTATAAGGGAAGCGTTATTGACAACAAGAGAGCACATATTTTGAAACATACAGAATATACTTATGTAACCCACAAAAGAACAGGAGGTAATTCAAATGCTTTCTAACATTACCCGAGCTTAATGCTTACATTGTCAGACTAGTATGTTTCTGTAATCCTTAAATAAACGTAATTTTCCGCTCAATTTCGGTATTTACTTTGATGTGAGATAAAGACATTGTGCAGCTGTTTTATTTTTATTTCAGGCATAGCAACATAAATATTTCAAAATTTGAAACTTCATGCTTCACTCGTACTTGTCATTATTTTGACATTTCTTAGACATAAAAAGATTTTGTATTATCATTTCAGCTATTTTATTATTCTTTTTATTACCTCCTTTGTTATGATAAAAAACTTTATCGATTTAGTTATATCATTGATTTAACCATTAACTTTTCCAGAAATAAAAAATTAATATATTATACGTAAGATTCTTATCTGTTTTAAAATTTTCTAAAGTCTAAACTTCTAAAAACTTATTTAAAAGTATTATTGTTGTTAAATGCGAGATAAATCCAGTCGTAGTTTTTTTTGTGCAAAACATGGCAGTTTTGCATCGGTGAAAGACGGTAACCGTACCGGAGTAAGAAAATGTCAGCCATTTTATACTTCTGTTAGTTTGTCACCAGTGATGTAGAAACTGCTAATCAGTGCGCCTCTTTCTTTGTGGTTTAAGCCACGACTTTAACAACAATACTAAGATTCCAGACCTAGGGGTCAGTAACACTTTTCTTTCTAGCAACGACAGGCAAAATTTGGCCAGCGTTTCATTTGATTCCCGATTCGAAAAACAAGTACAGGTCAGTCTGTACTTTGTGCTTTCCTGACTTAACTTCAGGGAGGCACAAGTGCGCCCCAATGGGGTATTAGAATATTTGAGTGTTTTCGATTTTTGAATTTTTTTAAAGATATAATCTCAGATATTCATCATACATTATAACTTTACAGTTGAGTGAGTACAAGCGCTATGTCGATCTTTTATCGTCATTTGCAGACAAACCATATTATATTATAATAAGCTTTTAAGTCAAGTTAGGATATGTCGGCAAACTATGTCATGCAGGCTCATTAAAAGGTGTGGCTGGGAAAATTCAACGCCAGCTCATTTTACACATGTAAATTATTCCTTGCCGACCGTAAATTCGTACCCCTCATGAAACTATTTTAAAAAGAAATGTATTTAAAACTCCCATGAAGCGGTATTTAACCAGTGATGGCCATTTTATGAAGGGCAGACTTTGAATCAATATATTTATATATACAGAATTCATTGATCTTTAATCTTATAGTGTGACCTTGACATTTGGCGTGGATGTTGCGCGCGATGTATCGTCTTTATTTTCTGAACATGGTGCGTTTTTAATATTCTTACCTTCTGAGGAATATAATTTGTAGGTAGTGTTTAAGAATAAAAACGTTAAACAAACACTTGCGTAGTTTGTAAATTATTTTCCATAACAATAAATAAGCAAATGTAAAACCAAATAAATTGTCCTCTTTTTAATTAAAAAGTGAAATTTTCGTCTTGAGCATAACTTGTAAACTATCAAAGGAATGATAAAACTTTTAAAATATATATATTTATTTTATTGATGAACTTGTTTACCTTGAGCATGGCAATAAAGGGCTATCTTTTATTTGTCATCACTGTATGCTAGTGTTTAGAATGCGGGCGGGTTTGGTGACCATTGTCACCTTACTGTGACAGCTCTTGTTTGAACATCATTCAGTCAAACGGACTTTCATCACATAACTCGTGCAATAATACTGGTGTGTTATACAAAACAAGCGAATAATAAACACATGGTTTTAAGAACAGCGAGGGCCTGTTTTTATTTAAACTATATTTCTTATGAAATATTTAACATACATGTCATGGAAAAGCATATCAGGTGAGCACCAATCTATCTTAATCAAATGAATTTATAGGCGTTACAATGTCAACTTATGTGTCTGCAGTTGATCTACGGCATATAAGATAAAACTTTCTGTCATTACTATTTTTCATGTTCTTATTATAAGAGTTTCCTCCCTTTTCTTTTCTGCTCTTGAAAAATGGCTCCTCCCATTTTTAATCTCCGGCTATTTTCGGGATATTGCCATATATGGAAGTTGCAAAATTGTCTACAAATGTTAATCGTGTATAGATGTAAAATTTAAGTGTCCTGCTGTCAGTCTTTATGCGTTAACGTATGCAGTTACATTGCTAAACTGTGTGTCGTACGGTGTAAGACGTGTAGTGTACTTTATACCGTCTACACTTGTACATGCCCTACTTTGTGTTTGAAAATGCAATCTACAATTTACTTTTGCTGCATGTTATCGGCTTACCTAATTAGAATTAAAGATGACAGGTGTAAAACTGCGATATTCAATACACAATTACTAGTACTGGATGTACCTCTCGGATATGCATTTTTATTTAATGCCTACCAATGAAATATAGGGAAATATCAGTGAGATAAAAGTGATAATCCACTGTTTTGAATCAGTGAAATTACCATTTTGATAATCCACTGTTTGTGCCGGAACTACTTATTTATCACGTAAATACAAGAGAATCCGCTGTATTTCAGACAGTGACAGCGAGTGAAATTTATTTACCTTGTTAAATCCAGTTATAATATTGAATTCCTGAGCCTAACTAGTTGTGAACAATGATGAAATTCGCCAAAAATTATTTAAAATGTCTGATTTGTTTACATAACTCACATGGACAATATCCAATATGGCCGACTTTCAATTCAATTGATTGAATATTACTCGGTATTAATCCGCTTTTATAATTAAAGTATGTATGGCTAAAATTCAATAAATATTGATAAACTATGTAGAGAAAAATAAATGTTATTTGATGAAAGTGTATTCAGTTTATTTCAGCAGAAGTAAAGTTATCATATGTATTGGAGATTGTCTGCACCTTTTTTTGTGCGGAGTAACGGTTTGACCAAAGTACGCATTAACTGATTTGGGGCTCACCATGGGGAATTTATTGAAGGCCCTGAGTAAAAATGTCATAAAATACCCATTTTTGACGTGTTGGCATAAAATAAAAAGAAAATTTGTTTGTTTTTTAGTGGAAGATGGGAATTTATTTCATCTCGTGAACACCATATGTTTATATTTTCACTCGTGGCTGCGCCACTCGTGAAAATATCACATATGGTGTTCACTCGATGAAATAAATTCTCATCTTCCACAAAAACAAACAAATATCCTCTATAGGTTTTAACGAATGAGCTTTGTAAAACTGAAGCATGAATTAACAAACTTGCAGCGCTGGATTTTTGGCAACGAGTAGCCTCCACAATTGCCTAATGACGTCTGTTTACCGTTTTACAATAAGAATATGAAAATAATTGTTTTCCTTTACTCTGATAAGAATTATTATGTTAGATATAGACCCAAATAATTGTTTTCTGTATAAAAAGTGTTAACTGCTGCGAGACTGAATCTTATGTTGAAAAACGAGAGGATGAAGATGACATTTGTCTTTGGTTGCTTACCTGAAGACCTGCGGCATAATAAACATGTACAATCATTCATGCAACAACACCTTCAATCCAAAAATGGATATTTCAAGGGGCACGTATCTCTGGTACTAACATCCAGAAAGCTACTGTAATTCGTATGGCCTGATTCTGTAAACCGAGGCAAATTAAGGAACAACCGTGAACACTGAGCTTTTTGTAAAATTATAAGGAGAATAACTATAAGCCCATTGAACGAGCGTTCTGGTTAAAAAAGTACTGAGGTCCATAAACTGAAATATTTCATAGATTGTGGCTGAGTTTTCACCAAAAAAAAATAATAATAAAAAAGGGCTAGAGGTCACTATTTGTAATTTCAAGGGCAAATAGTGTGCCATTAGTAAATAGCTGGTGGTTTCAACAACATTTTAAACTGCATAATCTTTACGGCTAAAAAGACTGTTATGTATCAGCAAATGATCCGGACTGATAATTTCAGAGAAACACTTTAGATATATTTTGTTGACTCGGGAGAGCAGAATATGGATTACCGCTCCCTCAGCAGCAGCCGTTACTTCACACCGCTGCTTAAGTAAGAGTAGATTTATGATATTGACAATTACAATGAACTTTTAAGCAACCAATGAAAGTGCACCAATATCTCTAAAACCGAAAAATCTTTAAACCATTTTTCATTGGTTTAAACGATCATGTGATTCCAAAAATTATAAATAGACGGGTGTTTTCTGACAATTTTGTACACACATTTCAACCATGCGTTTACGTAAACATCTTAATACAGCAATTGAACGTCTAAAAACAACCATACCATCATGATTTTAACCTTTTTGATAGTTTTAGTGGTTTATTTACGTATACATATTAAAAATCACTTTGAAAAGAGAAATACGTAAGTAACATGTAGTCCAAATAATTGTACTCTAGAAGGTGAATATAGTGCTATTTTATGTTAGGTCAATATCCCCTTCAGAGTACAAACCAGGAAAGACAAAAGCTGTGGTGGAAAAGTTTTCTTCTTTGCGTATGTAATGCCCAACGAAATCCGTTGGTCACGATTTATAGCTATAAAATAGGGTTTTACCGGCATAATTTATACATGTACAGAAAGCTTGTCATTTTCTGCATCAGATGAGACATCTATGAAGAAAATCCATCCACGCAATCGTTCACACTGGCAGTTAAACTTTCAAACTGATTTAACACGCTAAAATCTACCTAGCTCTACCATATTGGATATCGACAGCTGATGTAAACACAGCGCGTAAACGTTTAACGCTGTTTTACACATTGTAGACAACATTGTTGGATTTTTGTCAATTTATGTAACATTAATACAGAATAATTCAGATTGTTTCCGCCATAAGTAGTACTGTCTTTTGGGTCAAAAATATTTTAAAAAATGAAATTCGCCAACTCGCAAATACCTTGATATATCTTTAATACAACAGATCAATTCTTAAGTTATAATAATACCCGGGAACAAAAATATAACGTTATCGCCAGTTTCGAAAAAAAATCACATTAATGCATACAGACTTTGCGAAAATGAAAAAAAAACTGCTTAATATCACTAATTTCGTGACCGGCTTCGCGGATGTCAACGGATATAAAAATGTCAACTTTCGCTTTCTATACCTTCACCGCCATTCCTCGAATGCGCCCGAGTTTAGTCGGAAGATGCTAATTTGGATACGTAAGTTATTTTTAGAAACAGATCTCGGATGATATTGAATGTTGTGGGTAGGGTACATCTTGTCAACTCTGATAAACCGGGCAGCTATATAAATAGAAAGTCGATCATGATGTGTATAACGAGTAGATGGAACTTATTCAAGTATTTTCTTTTGCATTTTTGCCTCTTTCTCTCGGAATTTGTAAGAAACGGGCGACCATGTTTCCCAGTTTGTTTTGGTTGATCCGCTATTGTTGTTTATATCGCTCTTTCAAATTTGATCAGGTGATATTAACGGCTTGTTTTACGGAAATGGACGAAGTGTGTTCGGCATTTCCAAAGTGAATTAATGGTTGACGGGTCATTAAATAATTTGATAATTTCATCCTTTTGTATCGCACCATTCCTTGCCATCCGCGAAAAATAATTATACATATTGAGAGTTGATGTTTTTAAACGAACTGTTCTTATAAGGTTTATTTTTTATTACGATTTTGGGCAGTATTATAACTTTAATGTTTATTTGAATATGCATTTTTCCTGTGCTGCACACTATTGATATTAAACAATAACAAAGAAAGCAAGTACAAATATTACAAATCCATCAGCTGTTGCGCGGAATATCTTGTCTGAGCTCATGTTTTTAATCAAGTTTTTTTACCATCGTTTTTTTTTTAAAAACAAGAAACGATCTCTAGCTTGGATTTTTCCAGTACATATACAGGCAGCTGCACAGTGTGTGCAACAGTTACATAATGAACAAGTACAAATATTACAAGTTTTATCACAGTTGGCCGTTTCTCGAGTTAACTTGTCTGAGCTTATGTTTTTTGTCAAAAGAAACAATACACGCTTCCATTACATTTTACGCGTACACCCTCCCTTACTGTCCAAATTTGTTTTGAAAGCAGATATTATTTTCATTGGTTAACGTGTCAGGAAGCTCCTGGCGATGTAAACCTGAGAGACGGGGATGAAACGGTAATGGGTTTAACAGAGATTGTTCACAAAATATAATGTTTTACTGTTTCTTTTGATGGCAAATATGTTTTAAAACAATAAGTCAACAATGTAAGTTAAAGATTTCCTGGAAACAACTGATAAAACCCGATTTCTGAAAATCTTAACTCTCGCCGATTTCCACCACAGTTTTGACCTTTTCTGGTTGAGACTCTAAAGGCGGACAACGCAAAATATCAGATTAATAAATGGGTCCGCTTTTGAAGGCGAGTTATTGAGACTAAAGCAACATGCAGACATGCATTGTTTGTTTACATTTTGGGTTGTCAATTGTATGTATGGACATTTCGTTGTAAGCTAGTCACTGATTGGCTGGAAAGTAACTGTGGATTTCCCTGTCTAAAATAAAAATATCGTTCTGGAAATGAATTTTAGCAGAGGTAAGAAAGTGAAACATTCGACCGATGCACAGGAGAGTAAATATGGATGTTCTCGTTGAACGACTATCTTCTGCCACATTTTAGAATCAAAACATTATTCAAGTTATACGTCATTAATGGGAGTACATACTTTTTATAAAAACAACATAATTATTTTTCAGAGTAGTAGCAATATGTTATGCTGTGAAATTTAAGGAAATTTTCTGTTATATATTATTGTTATATGATATGTATTTCAGTTACATACTTTCAGTATTTTTGTTGCATCTACAGCATTTTGTAGCCTTAGGCTAAGATTTTCACAAACTTTCATTCTCACAAATTCCTAAAATAAATTTCGATCAGTCGAAGAATGTAACTTTTGATAAGAAATCTGTTGTTAAAATACTTGGTAATTAATCTCTATTGTTATGAAAACAAGCCATCCGGCTTTCACCATATTTTTGTCGACAAAGAACAAAAGGCATTTTAGCACCTTTTCTGGCTCAAGCCCTAAGCAATGTTTGAGTACCCTTTTTAAGTTTGATTTTTGATTGGTTCACGTGGTACAAAATGTTTTGTAACACCAATGCGGATTGGTCCGAGCCCTTTTTGGCAAGTTTTATATGTCGTGTCTTTCCATAGTAAAGTCACTCTACATTTGACTTTACATGTGTTTAGTTTGAGAAAAATAAAGAAAAGGAAAGTACACATTATTCTTCTTGGTATTTTAGATATCTCGGAAGAGGGTCACCCTAAAGAGTCCGTGCAACTGCACAACTGCACGTGCAAACAGCACAAAAAATACATTAAACACAAATTGCAAATCTTTTATAATTACTGGACAAAAATAAATCCAAAAACAATGAGTTTATCATGACAAACTACTTACTGAAAGAGCTGCAAAATCTCCAAGACAAATACCACAAATGCTCCAAGGAAAAATACACACCATAGCACTTTCACAATTGCTTGCCGAGACGAAGCAATCTTGGAAATTCCATGCAGTGAGCTCGTCTCCGCAAGATCCTATGACAGGATATATAAGGGAAAACTTTGTAATGAAACTTTTGAAGCAGAATACGACACAGAAATTAATCAGGCATGTGAAATGTACGTTCCAATTTTAGATTAGGAAAAAAAGTCTTTAAAAGACATTGAGAATATGATATAAATTATATTTTGAATGAATTTCACTTTTTAAAAACGTAAGGTATGTGAAAACATGTTGTGAGAAGAATTTAGTTTATTTTCCAGAAAAACTTCAGGCTTTATTTCTATTTCTGATATGCATTGATCAAAATCAGAAACATTTGTTATATATTATAAGAAGGTGTTATTTAGTCATCATCTAGATGCTGGGTTATGGTTCTGTTAAGCTGACTTACATGTAAACTAGTTTTTATATTTCATATTTTGAAACTTCAATTCAATTGTTCCATACGTTTTGATAAAACAAATCTCTGCCAAAATAAAATTTCTTTAAAAAAATCAAATGCTCTAAGTCAAGTCTGTAAAACGTCATTACCAATGAGCATATCGTTTGATATCAATACTAATTTCAATCTGATTTACTTACCTTCAAAATGTCTTTAAGTTTCCGATAACCATTTTCGTTTTCAAGTTTCCCGTCCATTGTTGTTAGTCTCTTTTGTCTATTCTTCTACACACTGCTGTAATTTACTAGTTTCGATCCACTGATGTCAGTTCTTAATATATTTTGTCATACAGTTTCGTAATCAGTGGACCAGTTAAAAACTACCCCATGTATAATCGGAGTGTAGATTTTTTTTCCTTGCAATCTTAAACAGCGGTTTATTTTTATCCTGTTGCATTTTTAGCTTTCTTTTACATTAGGAATAGAAAAAAATCAACAACGTTATATGCTCTTTCTACAGATTTATATTTTTTTAAGTGAAGCAAATTAGCAATGGAGACTGAAGCAAATTATCGGAATAGGATGTTATCTCGAAAATAATAACACAAATTTTGAACAACTAGAACATTAGTACTGTTTAAAATACACCTATAGACCGATAGTGTGGCAGTGTGCCTCCGATGTAAGCTTACTGAATTATTTCAATTTTTTCCGTTTGTAGTAAGGTCCACTACTTCGACTTTCGTCTTACCACAAACTCCATAAGTTTAGAGTAAGATATAATTTCCTGTAAGATGAACATTTTTGGTCTTGGCTAGATCGGGATTAAAGAGGTTTCAAGAACTTACAACAGAATGGGTACCTTTAGCTCTTTATTTTGTACTGACCGTCCAAAGTTCCACTTGAACGTAACACTTATTCATTTGCACTGTTTATATTTTTTCTTCGATGAGCTCAATGTCAGACGGCAAAGGTCACTGGCAGAAAGGTGCACACACTAAATTCTTATACTCTGGCGTCAGTTTGAAACCTAAACACGAGTTTTCTCTGAATAAAGTACACTGATGAAATTTAAAGGCCATTAGGATTTTTTCTTGACAAATCAAATGACAATATTTCGGTCTGTCATGTCTCTTATTCTAGCGTCCGTATTAATTCCGGGTATTTAATATTGTTTGTTAATTTTCATTATGTAAGTTTTATATATTGAATAAAATATACAATACCCTACACATTTTTCATAAAATATGTAATTTTGTTGTGTATGCTAATTAATGAATATTCGATATGTATTTCTTCACTTCTTTTTGGTAATTACTGTTTTATACTGGAGGATAATAGCTAGTTAAAATATCTGAAAACAACAACAAGAACAATTGTTTTAAAGGGACCAGACAACAAGAGCGATTGTGTTAATTCTACCAGGGATGGGTACCATTATTTTTAAAAGTAATTGATTAATTACAATTAAAATGGAAACTTCCCAATTACATTACAATTACAATTACATGAATTTTCACATTGTAATTAATTAATTACAATTAAATTTGAAAAAAAAAATAATTACAATTAATTATTTTTTAGTTAAACTGCTTTAATATGAAAAAAACATAGTTACAAAGCACACCAGATACAGAAAAATTTATTTTCACTTTGAAAACATTAACTCAAACTTACCAGTCTGTTTTCTGAATAACACAAAGCATTACTCTCACCAAACATTGTTCAAGCTGTTCACAATGCCTTGTTACATTTATCAAACATGAGAGCTTCAAAGTTTTTGTCACTCATATTACATCGATCAGGACGAAAAACTTTGCCTGCAATAGAGAACAGTCTCTCCACAGGTGCAGATGAGGCTGGTAGAGCCAGATATTGAATTGCAAGCTTGGACATTGTTGGCAGTCTAACTTCATTTAATGACCAATATGTAAGAGGGTCAAACTCGTATTTTTCACAGTCTTCTGCTAGATATTTTTCCAGCTCTGCGTTTATTCCAGAGGCATGTCTCTGGCGCTTAGGTGTCTGTGGAATGAAACTGAAGATGGAGGATTCTGTTCTTGGCTTTTTAGGTGGAGGAGAGACATCATCGGTAGAGTGTTCAAAAGAGTTAATCTTTTCACGTAATTGTTCTATATATACATTCCTTTCATCCTCTTTCAAACACCACGTCAGCTTAAACCTAGGATCAAGAATTGCTGCAAAGATATAGTCCTCACATTCCTCGTAAGTCTTCTCTCTACTGAAGATTTGAGAGTTTTTACCATTTTAGTGTTGTAAGTGCTTGACATACTCTGGAGTTTGTTCTTTAGTCCCAGTATAAGAGGAATTGTCAGACTAGCACTTACAGATGACTCTTTCTGGACAGTAAGTGTAATTTCTTCAAAAGGCTCTAGAATCAAGCATACCTCATGAAGAAGTTTTCGCTCATAAGTAGTAAGATTTGGACAGTCTAAGTTTTCAAGTTTGTTTGCTTCAACCCTCAAAACTGACTTTAACATATAAAATGTCAGATGTCAGATGCGTTGATTGATTTACGGACATGATTGACAATTGTTGATGCCTTAGCAATAAGTTGCCTCAAATGACTACCACAGTCTCCAATTCCATCCCGAACAACAAGCTGAAGGGTGTGTGCAAAGCAACTACAGTGATTTGGTAACATTTCAAACTCATTACAGGAATCAGATTCCGGGCTACTGTCATCAGACATACAGGTAGGCATATCAGACAGGCCATTCATAGGATCCTCGTCATCACTATCACTAGCATTACCAGATGTTCGTGTTTGTTTTTCAAAGCCAGGGATGGAGAAAGTAAAGGCTTTCACCATATTTGCTGCATTATCTGTCACAATGTTTGAAATCTTATGACCAATTTCAAAGCATGACACTGTTTCATCATACACTCTTCGAATACTCTCCCCGGTGTGTCGCCCTTTGAAGCGAGAGCAAGCGATCATCACTGATTTCATTTTCCAGTATACCTTAGGCTATATCAGAACAGAACAGAACAGAACAGAACTTTATTTCAGATTTGTACATAGTACATCATCTTCAAAACAATTACAAAATGTAAATACATATTTTACGTAATAATGGACACAAGAATATAAAATTCATTTGCATTCATAAACAAACATACACTACATGTGTTTGGAGAGTAGAAGAAAATTTTAGAATACGAAAAATACGAAAAGATGCTGGATTTAACTTTCATTCATATTAATATTATTTCTGGATTTAAATACTTCTCGAATGAATAAAGCTAAATTACAAAGTTTTTTCTCATCACGGCACGATATTAGTTCGTTGAATTTGAAAACCGATGGTCTTACATAAAAACGTTGATCTAAGTATCTTCGTCTTAAATTTCTGTAAAATGGACATATACAGACAAAATGATAGATATCTTCAATATCATGTAAGTTACAGTATAAACAAATTCGTTCGTGTCTAGGTAATCTGTTTTGTCCAAACCTACCTGTATGTATACGAAGACTTTGTGCAGAAATACGTAGTTTGGTGATAAAGAACCTTAAATCATTAGGGACTAAATCAAGATAAATTTCATAAGCAAACTGATTTTTAAATTGTTTATACTCTTCGAGAACGTTATTGCGATCCACCGATGCAAACCATTCCTGCTTATAACAATCAATGACCCTTTGTTTGAAAAGGACTGGAAACGACTTAGTATTATACACACACATATAGGTATCAATATTACAAAATACATCAGAAAAACCATAGTCATCTAACAACTTTTTCACTTTACTGACCCAGTTTGTATGTCCAGACATACTATCTTGTAGAGCTAATTTATACAGTTTAACTATAATTATGTTATTTGATTTTAGAATTTTACACCAGTATTTGATAATTCTATAAAAACGAGAAATATATAAGGGATACCGTTCTAATTCACCATATATTGCAGAATTACTGGAGTTTAATGGTACCTTTAGAATACGTTTGCAAAATTTCAGATGCAATTTCTCAAATTCTTTAGCTTTATTAAAACCAGTAACTTCACAACTATAGTTTAGAATAGAGCCAACGAATGAGTCAAACAATTGACATAAGACTTTAAGTTTCAGTGGTAAACAGTTACAATTAAATAGCAATACATTCATTGCCTTCAGTGCTTTGCCTGACAAATATTCAGTATACATAGTAAATTTACCGTTATACGAGAATAATGTACCAAGATAACTAAAATTGTCAACTATTTCTACGTCAGTGCCATTTTACGTCCAATTTTCATCTCTTTTCAAACCACCTCGTTTCCTAAATACCATGATTTTTGTCTTAAGTGTATTTACTTCTATGCCCCATTTCATACAATAGATATATAACTTGTCGAGATGATTCTGTAATTCTTTAGGAGTTTTACCAAATATGGCCATGTCGTCTGCAAAGAGTAATATAATTAGCACTATATCATCGATTGTCAAGCCACTGTCAATACTGTCTTGTAAAAATAATTCTAAATCTTCTAGAAAAAGGGATACTAAGATGGGAGACATTATCTCACCTTGTCTCAAACCAATTGAGTACTCAAAAAAATCCGAATAAGATTTACAGTGTTTGATGCATGACTTTACAACGTTATACATATCTTTAATGATGCATAGGACTTTCCCTTGAATACCAGAATTGTAAAGCTTAAACCATAATGCATTTCTATAGATAGAATCAAAGCATTTCTTTAAATCTATAAACCCTACATACAAACGCTTATTATTATTCAAGTAATGTTCAATCAAGGTATTTAAAGCAAATATAGCATCAGTTGTAGCACTGCCCTTTTTAAAACCAAACTGAGCATCACTTATACAATGATTTTCTTCACAAAACGACACTATTCTATTATTTAAAACAGATGTAAATAGTTTTGACATGCAGCTTAACAAAGTTATGCCTCTATAATTGTTAACATCATTTTTATCCCCTTTCTTATGTAATGGTATAATAATACCCTCTCTCCATGAGTCTGGAAAAGTTCCAGAATCTAGAATAACATTAAATATGTCACAAATATAAGGTATTAAAATATCAATTGATTCTATAAAATATTCATTTAAAAGACAATCTTTTCCATAAGCTTTATTAGTTTTTAACTTATTTACTGCTTTCAAAATTTCGTCCGCACTTATCGGCCGATCAAATTCATCATTCACAGAATTACTATTAAAATTATGGTTTTTACAGAATGTCTCAGACTGGACATTTTGACAAGTAAAAATATCGTTTTCAAGATTAGAAAAATATTGAAAAAAAGTCATCAAGAGACAATGAATTCTCTGTCCTAGATTGCTTCTTTTTAAAGTACTTCCAGAACATTTTTGGCTTACAATGCTTCAGTTTTTCAATATCTTCCAATTTTTTATGCATGAAATATTTCTTCTTTTTTTTAACTAAATTCTTATATATCTTCTTACGTTCACAGCAGTATATTCTACTTACGTCCGTTTTACAACGATTAAAAACCCGTAATGCTTCTAGATAAACGTTTCTAGCATTAATACATTCGCCATCAAACCATTCGGCATTATCAAACTTAGGTAAATCAACAAAAGACACACAGTACGATGGATTATACGTTTTTAAAAAGTAAGTATCGGCAATTTTTTTCACAATATCTGTAAACCCAGATACAACCTTATTTATACAATTTTTTGTTGGCTCAATATTTTCCAACAACTGATTAAAAACAGGTAAATGCCCAATGAGATCTGACCTAAAGGCATCACGCTGATTAGGCGACCATTTATATTTCGACATAAAAAGATTTTCTTTACACTCAATCATGGTATTGCAACATAGCGAGAAAGTAATAGGTGCGTGATCACTCCAGTCATTCAAACTGTTCACACTAAAACTCGTGATTTTCGTAAAATTGCTTTCTTTACATAAAAGGTAATCCACCACCGACGCACCATTATGCGAGATGAAAGTAAACTGACCTTGATCATCTCCGATTCTACCGTTAACAATTCTCATGCACGTAGATTTACATAACTCTAATAACCTTAATCCAAAACTGTTACATTTTTTATCAAATGAGGCCCTGCTACCATTTAAATCTAGTATATAATCTTGATCATCAAAATACTCATTTACATTGTCATGCCTAATAAAATCGTGTTTAAGACCAACCCTGCTATTAAAATCGCCACAAACATATACGTCACCAAGTTCGTCATAATAACTAATATCATTTTCTAGTAATTCGAAGAAATCCACATTTGATACATGGTACATAGGCGAATCTTCATTCCATAAATATATACCACCTAAATAAATATCTTTACTAGTTTTAAAGAATAAATGATCGAGTTTAAGCCATATCATAGAGTTATAATCATTTTTGATAATTTTTATGCCGTTTTTAATAGACTCTTTATAATAGACTACAATGCCGCCGCTACATCGCCTCGCTTGTCTATGTTGAATATGTCTATAAAAGTTATGGCAAACATAGCCATTTAGATTAAGTTTACTATGAACAGAAGTCCATGATTCAAACAAGAATATAATGTCATTTTCAGCAATAATATTTACAAATTCACTACAATCCATTTTAGCCTTCGATAGACCATTTACATTCCATGACAGTACTTTAACTTCACCCTCCCCGACTCCCTATTCCCTCACAGCTCTACCATCTACGTACAAGGTATCGTATGCTATCCAAGCTCTCTTGCCCTTCTCTCTGGCCGCTTTTAACTTATCGCCCAGTCTCCTTCTTTTCTGTATCACCTCCTTTGGAAACTGCTCACCTATATCAATCATGACAATACCCATGAAAAGCTACCTGTATTAAAATCATTGACAGGTGATTATCAATTATCACTTCTTGGAAGATTATCTATATCAGACAATACAGGTGAAAAAGTATGCATTTTACCTAAATGAGATCAATGGTTAATGTGCACAGAATTCAGATTAATTGAATTTAATTGACAATTAAATGAAGAATTTCACAAAGTAATTAATTAATTACAATTAAAGTAATTGAGTTTTGGCTCAATTAACAATTATTTTTAATTATATGATTTTTCATACTTAATTGTAATTAATTAAATTATAATTGTAATTGTACCCATCCCTGAATTCTACATTGTGTAAGTGCATTGATAAGAGAAAACAGGTCCTAGATGGATAACCTTATAACTAGTTTATTTCTGGAGCAGAAGTCTGAAGACATGAGTAATTTTCTCTTATTAAAAAACATTGGATTAAAACTGAAGTGTAACGTTTTTGAGTATACTAGTCAATTGATTGAAAATTTGGAAAAAGACAAGTCAAGTGTTCTGTATTTTCTAATGATAATGGAACAATGATTTACTACCGTCACCGAAATATCCTAGAGGTGGCTCTTTATTACGTCAAATCTTACGTAACAATCAATTTAACTCTTACATAATATAAGTTGAAACAAATTATTATTGGAACAAAGGCATCCTTAGTCATTCTTAACATTTCTCTAATTGCGACTTATGAGCTACACCCCGTCACGCATTTAGCAATGCTGTCTGAATCAGCTTTAATTAAACAAACGAAAACCTTGCAATTCCCTTCCCTCTAGTACAGTGTGCTTACTGTAAGACACTCCGTTGTTTGTTTTAAAGAGTTTGATATGAAACTCATCTTTTCTTGCGCTCATTTAATTTCATTTTTCATTTTATTTCAATTTACAGTAAAACTTTGATCACTCGATGTCGGTAGGGGACAAGAGAAATGTACGAGTAAACGTAGTAATGTTTTACAAGATCTGCACCTGTTACATTAAACTAGTCTACTTTATATCTGTTAAGAAGAATTCCTACATTATTATTCAGTCTATCTAGAAGACAAATAAATCAAATTAATTGCCTAAGACATTTTATTCCACATTTTACTGAAAGATTTATTATCGACTTGTTGATAATCTTCCTTTAAGTTAATTTACAATTGACAGTACTCAATGAAATATAACGTCATTTATAGCTAACAATTAAAAAATCAAAGTTAACGTTATTTAATGGCACACATTTTCAATACATTTTTGTTCTAAGATTTTATATAAATATACATCTATCTCAAACTTGTTTAACTTATTTTTTTCAGTATACATACGCATGTACAACTATGCTGTTTATAACTTGAATTGTCATCTAACTTTGGCAGGGTTTTCTTAAACAACTATCCCAACTCGCTGTGCATGAGAAATTAACAGTCATATGAGATCTGATTATACAAAATACTGTAAGTCTGAATAGAGAGATAAGAAAAATTAGAAGAAGGTAAATAATTTTGCTCTCTTTTTTGTATGATTTGTTTCCTGGTGTCATTTGTTTCGTCCTGTTTCTGCTTTAAATCTAACAGTCACTACTACAAGTTTTATAGTTTTATATAGAGCCATCATATTTTAGTTATATGTTATACGGGAGCGCCGACACCAAATTTTGCTAAAATGAAATAAAAATAAAAGACTCTGACGCTAGTTTTATTTTCATGTAACAAAATCGTCGTTTAAAATTAAAAGTTTGACAACGATCAGGTAAATTTATTTTATGATTTTTTAAGCGGAGCCGATGCGTCAACAACTTTAATTGGATGTTGTTTTACAATTTACCCAATCTCATTATCTGATACATATTTATCTCGTCACAAATTGACAACAAAAATATTGACGGAAATAGTATAAAAGTGTGTGTGTGTCTGGGGGGGAGGGGGGAGGGGGGAATCCCACTTTCGTGGTGATTTCCCACTTGGGTTAGTGCACATGCATGTAATTCTACCTCCTGCCAATAAAATTCTCTGTGATGAGATTATTACCAGGAACATTATACCAAATTTACATTTTAATATTGCCTTTTATGTATAAAGCTCATGTATCATTTAAATTTCTTTTCCAAGTTAGGAAATTGCTTTCTATTGAAGTTGTCACTTTGGTTTTTAACATCAAATATAAAAGACTTCCCTTCACCCAATCCTTTTAAATGTAGAACATCGCAATTGGTATGATTATAATAATGCTGCCTATTTCAGTTTATTCGTATATTTTTAGTGTAGTCTGACCTGCTAAAGATGCCTAAATACATTTACCTTCAAACAGCGATGGATATTTCATTTATTTTTTATTATGAAAAATATACACAAATAAACTATCAGGAAAGTGATAAGAGATTGCATCAAATGGAGTTCAGTCTAAAAGTGTATGAATAAAAGGGGTTAATGGTTGGTTGCACATTCAAATGCAAACTGGAATGCAAAAGTAATCAACCGGGAAATTCACAAAATTCGGTTAGTTGTTTTGTGTTTTGAATATTTTGGTATCGTCCGTTGTATGCAAATAAAAAGTAACACAAAACGGCAGAACATATTCTTCTTAACCCTTTATGAACCGGAAGGTAATACTGAAATATCTAGTGAGTACGTGCCGTGTGTAGTCCTATTGCCTAATGACGTCTGTTTACCGTTGTACAATAAAAATATGAAAATGAATTGTTTTCTTTTACTCGGATCAGAATTTTACTGTTATATATAGAACCAAATAATTTTGTTATCTCTATGAAAAGTGTTAACTGCTGCGAAAAACGAGATGATGAAGATGACACTTGTCTTTGTTTGCTTACCTGAAGACATGCGGCATACTAAACATGTACAATTATTCATGTAACAACACCTATCAAAAAATGAACACAAGGCTTTTGGTTACATTATAGGGAACTGAGAAAAAAACAACAAAAGAATACCGAGGGCTATTTTCATAAAAAGGGCTAGAAGTCATCTCTATTAGTAATTAGTAATTTCGAGGGCAAATAAAGTGCCATCTAGTATATAGCAGGGTTTTTTTAAACTACATTTTCACTGGATAATCTTAACGGCAAAAAAAGACTGTAATGTATCAGCAAACGATCCGGACTGGTTCTTTCAGAGAAACACTTTTAATATATTTTGTTGACTCGGGAGTATGGATGTTCTGGTGGAACGATTATCTTCTGTCACATTTTAGAATCAAAGCATTCAAATTATACGTCATTAATTGGAGTACAGACGTTTTATAAAAGCAACGTAATTATTTTTCAGAGTAGTAGCATTACATTATACACAAAACGCAAGTCTTTTATAATAATCGGACACAAAATAAATCCAAAACAATGAGTTTGACATGGATATTTTTGAAAAAGAAGTATTACTTCTGTTACGCTCTAGTGCCACCTATCTATAATTGTATAAATACAACCTCTGACAAGTGCGTCAGGGAATCGTGTTGGCGTGTCACGCGGGAGATGGCACTGCATCTTTCTGCTACGGACTTTCATGTTCGTAAGATGGGGCTCGTCCGGGATGACCTATCTATCCTATACTTAGTTTTAAGTTATAGTTGAAAATAAAATAGAATCTTTCAAGAGAACTGTCTGATCCATTGATCTAAAAATACACAACACCATTCGTCATCATAATGATGACTTTCTCAAATGAGGATGTGTTACGGTCTAGTGCATACCTATCTATAATTGTATAAATACAACCTCTGACAAGTGCCTCGGGGATTCGAATCAATGGTTAGAGTGTTGGCGTGTCACGCGTGAGATAGGAGTTCGAATTCCGCTTTGGGTTGTAATTTCTTAGATGCACTGCATCTTTCGTGTTCGTAAGACATCATAAGATATAATTTTATTTCTGTTACAAAATATCTAGTTATTTATAAAACACCAAATTTATAACATTTTTATAAGTTTGTTTGTTTGTTGTTGTACAGCCCATTCTACATCTAAGGTCATAAAAATGCCACCCCAGAGAGAGGGAATATGATATAGGAGAATCCAGGCATCTATGTATGTCGGTCTTTAAACAAAGGTCCTGTATATCTGCGCTATACATTGCACACTTAAAAGAATCAGATGGTCTGAATGCCAAGTGTGGGGATGACCATAAATGCAAAGTTTTAGTTTTATATTTGCATTTTGCTGTAATTTTTCTCACATGTGAAGTTTAGTTTAATAAATCGACATTTCTGTATCAGTCATCATATGCTTGGCAACTTTGGTGGTAGCGAACTTTGCGTTTTAAGATATCCTAGCCTGAATCTCTAGCCTGAAATGAATGTTTCTTAGTGTGGATTCTAGTCAAGCTTCATTAAAGAAAAAACAACTTTACAGAACCATTTTTAAAATCAACTTTGGACAAACTTGCAAGCATACTGACAATATTCCAGTTGCTGATAGTGTTTACAGTAAATCATGACGCTTCCTTTGTAGGTTATAGAGATCACACACACACACATATATATATATATATATATATATATATATATATATATATATATAAGATACTGTTTCATACAGCTGTTCACTGTGCTTATCCCGGTAATACAAACGACACGGTTGACAGAAAATAATATTGCCCACATTTTCTCGTCATGAGTGTATTTTCAAGGTATATAAAAATTCTACTATAATATTAATGGACACAGCTCACATTAGTATCTGTATTTGCAATGCTTTTTATAGGATGAGCTGGCATTTCGAGAAACACTGCCTACAATTTCAGAAATAGATTTTCTAAGTATATAGATAGATATAAAAATGAATATAAAGTAAAAAAAAAAAATGAGTCATATTTATATTTAAATTATATACTGCATCATATTACGTTAAAAGCCAAAACATAAATATATACAATAAGGTGTTTAAGAGTATGAAGTACTGTAATTAAGTTTCAGGTTTCGGTATGAGTTGTCACAGATGTGAATAGGAATTCAATGCTCTTAATCCGATTTGTGGTCCAGTAACTAAGCTGTAACAATTTTTATCTTAATACAAGATTGGTTTACCATTTAAATATTTTAGTCGATTTTTTTTGTTTACTTTGTTATTATACCGGTAACAGATGTAATAATTCCATATCATGTCTATAATCTAGCTTTAAATGTGCATAATGTAATTTCAGACGATTATGATAACATTACAAAATTGAAATCTAAACATTACTGCAGACTTATTTTTTTTCACATTTTTTATACATCAGTAACAGATGACACACAGGTCTTTGTCAAAAAAAGATTAAAACAATAAAACAAATGTTACTATACCACGTGACAATTTATTCATTGATTCTGTGAAGATAAATGATTCCCTTCTTTAATTTCATTAAAATGAATGATTAACTGTAGTTTACAATTCTTTTTTATCTTTTATGAATAACCCATATATATTCATGTGCACATAGAAATGGTATTCGGACTAAAGATACAAAAACGAAATACTTGCCTTACTATAGTTTGATATGTGTCTATAATGTCTCTTTCAACAGCCGTTCCATGTTGTCTACAACTACGTCTACCGGCCTTTTTCAACCGTCGTTCCATGTCGTCTACAACAACGTCTACCGGCCTCTTTCAACAGCCGTTCTATGTCGTCTACAACAACGTCTACCGGCCTCTTTCAACAGCCGTTCCATGTCGTCTACAACAACGTCTACCGGCCTCTTTCAACAGCCGTTCCATGTGGTCTACAACAACGTCTACCGGCCTCTTTTAACAGCCGTTCAATGTCGTCTACAACAACGTCTACTGGTATAAATAAAATTTGTTTTTTTGCTATGATCCTCGTCCGTTTTTGTAATGAAGACGCAAATCGACATTTTATACTGTGCGTTTGTTTTTCGTTTATTTGGACAGTATTTGTCTATTCAAAGTTTGGTTATTACTATCATTCATCAGTCACTTATTTTAGAATAACCATAAATAACAATACCTGTCAAGTTCAAGATCATTTTTGTCGGACAATGAACTTTCTATCTACTTTTCAGCCTTTTGGGGTAAGAATTTTATTTTCGTATCATATGCTTTTTAATTTCAGTATTACTTAAAATTAAATGCAGTAGTTTACAGAGGTATATCAAAATACAAAATTTATAATATTTAAAGAAATATTGTCGTTATTCTGCTCAGAGTATTTTCCTTACTACGTCTGTGATCACAATAATTTCATTTTGTATTTTTGAAAAATTTTTTTCTAAGAATGGCATGTTAATTAGACATATATTTTTTTCTTTGTGAAGTAGCTCACATGAAATTGATAACGGCCTATTTAGCAAACCCTTGTAACATTTTAAAGTCAATAAGTATGCTTTTACACAATATATAGTTATATTATTGCATGTTTTTTTTTTTCAGAAAAATAGTTTGTTCTTCTTAGTTTGCTAGGACCCACTATCGGACTACATTCATTTCAAAGTAATTGGTCGCCAATTTATAGAAAGCGATCACAAGAAAATGCCCCCAGAAGATTGGAAACTAATGCCGACGAAGACCAGTTATACAGTAGGCAAAGTTAGCTTGACAACTTTTACTTGGCCCCATCATAGGTTACAGGGGTCATTGTGCTGATTTATGACAGGTAGTACAAGCCTTACAAGAAATTGATTAAAGCATTTGTAGAAAGAAAATGCAGGTCTTCTGTGTACAAAGCATGATACTTGCTGCAGATACCTAAGATCATGCAATACATGTACTAGAAAGAAAATACGCCAAGCATAAGCATGACACTGATGATACAAACCCTACTAGATGATACAAGCCCTACTGGAACAAAATTATACAGAGCCTCCAGTGTACATGCATGACACTGACAGTTGATACGGTCGAACAATACAGGCATTTCTAGAAGAAGATTACGCATGCCTTTAATGAAGAAGTAGACACGGTATGACACAGCTTATACAAGTCTTAACATTACAGAGGTCTTCAGTGTACAAACATGGCACTTGCGGCTAATACTCAACGATCATACACTGTAGGCACACCAAGTTGAAAAGTATTAAGGACTTCAATGAAGATGTAGAACGTTTGGAGCTGATACCGTCAATATGGAGCAAATGGAACAAGCCTTTACAGAACGAATGATGTAGAGCTTCAGAATAGGCATTGCACTTGCAGTGGCTACCTTAGTCTGCACAATATAATCAGTTTTGAAAGAAATTACACAGGCCGAAGGTATACAAGCATAGCATTTACAGCAGATTCTTACAGACGCACACTACTGTACCAACAGAAAATAACACGGGTACCAAAGCACATGCATGTCACACATATTGCAAGCTTTCCTTAAAGAAAATTCTCTATGCTTCCAGCGTATAAGAATGACACTTGCAACAGATAACTACGGCCGCACAAGACAAGAGTTTCCCGCTTCCACTGTACAGGGATGGCATTTGCAAAGAAACATATGGAAGTGTTATACAAGCTGTACAAGAAGTATATTACATGTTACAGCTTAATACGTAAGATACAAACCTTATCAAACAGATGTTAAACACCTTCGAGCGTAGCTCTCAGCATTTGTAGCTGATACCTGAAAAAAACAATTACAGAGACCTACATCGTACAAGCATGGTATATATACCTGATACCTATTTCCAGACTAAAAAATCTTTGCTATGAGAAAATTACGGAGGCTTCCGGTGTTTAAGCATGACACTTGCAGCTGATACCTTCGCACTCACAAAGCAAGCATTTTCTAGAAATGAATTACGGAGACCTACAAGGTACAAGCATTCCACTTGCAGCTTACATCTTAGGCCCCACAATACAATTACATCTGGAAAATAAGATATTGAGTCTTCAGGCACAGGCAACTGATACTATGAAACACACAATGCAAGCATTTCTAGAAAGAAATTACGGATACCTCCTACGAACATGTATTACACTTGAAGCTGATACCTACGGTCACAGAACAAAATATCTAGAAAAAGACAGACACTAAGGTCTACAATATACAAGCTTGGCACTCGGAATTAATATGTATTGTCGCACAAGACAGACATTTCAGAAAAAAAATGCAAACCTCCGTTATACAACCATGATACTTGCAGCTGATATTGCTCCACGATTACTTTCTAGAAGGAATTATCGAAAACCTTATGTTCACAAAGATGAAACGCATGGTGTATAAGTTTCTCCGGCCATTATGCACAAGCATGACACTTACAGCCTATACTCATGTTTATATAATTCAATCATTTCTGGGAAATTATGAAGATATTTAGTGTAAATTGTGCATTTGTAGCTTATGAATACCACATTTTCGGAACATCTATACATTATTTTCATTTTTTGCTGCGGCCATTCAATTATGTTGTGAATTGAAATTCAGCTGCCTAATTGTACATTTATATGTTTTAAATGGTTTAATTTATTAATTCACTTTAAGTTCCTTGAAGGAAGTATAGAAACTACTCCCACACTTCTTAGGTCTCACTGCTCTAACTGTTCAGACGGACAGGTATTCCCACTGTCAGGGAATTTTGAGACTTTTTTGGTCTCATTACTTGAAATGATCAGACAGACATTGTCCGAGAGTTTTGAGATATCTGAGGCTTCCTTACGCACAAGCTGAATGCTCTTTGAAGCGATTGAGAAGCTACAGATTCAGTCTCCATCAATCCCTTGGTCAAGAATTTGAGACCCTGGCCTTTTAATCCATGACTCGTCCACTGAGAATGATGGCTAAGAAGCCACACTTTGTTCCTGACAGTATTGTCGTACTTCTCTTCATATTTTACCTCCGATTTTGAGGTTTGTTTACTGACAGATTTTGTCGTTTTGTAAATAACAATTATTTCAATCAGCTATGCAATAACTTAATTCGGGTAAAGAACAGGCTCCAGCGACCTAACTACGCTTAAAGTTAATAAAAGGTCTGTAGTCGAATATTAACATGTTGCTATACTCAAGATGTTTTTCTTTTTCGTAAAGTCGAAGCCCAGGATTAAATGGCAAACAATCGACGTTGACGGACGGTTCTAAGCTGAGGTCATTGATTAAAGCAGTGTAGGAGCTATTAATACAAATACTAATACTAATATATATATAACAGTTATTGTTACTATTTTGACGTTTATTAAAATGATTAAAAACATTAAAATAAAAAGTAAATATTACGGTTTAATTCATACTTAATTCCATTCCACACTGTCTGTTATTCAACCGTACAGTAGACATATTTTGAGTTATCAGATTCGAGAACAAAAGCCGTTACTGTAAACATAATCCTCATTGTATCAACGGCTGGGAAGTTCACATTTTTATTTTCAAATTTTTATGCCACGTACACAGTTAAATGAGTATCAAAAAAGATATGAAATTACAAAGTTTGCTAACAGTTGTAAACAACTGTCTATTTAAACAAAGAACGTGACTGATATAGAGCTTTCTTGTGCCAAAACCACCTCTACCATATGTAATTTTATCCATCAAAGCACTTAAATCAGGAGAGAAGAAAATTTAATTAAAAGTCTTTTGATTTGCTATTTTTGATCACCCTTTCTTCGTCAAACATCGTAACCTTTACTTTTTTTGTTACTTTTTTTTTGTTGTTGTTTTTTTATTTATTTTTTTTGCCATATTCTATTGTAACAGCTATACCTTTTCCAGCCTTAATGACATCATAAATGTTAGCATAGTTCACTTAATGTCGTCATGAAAATAACGGGTGTAAGGCTACAATATACAAAAAAAAATATCTGAATACTTTTCTAAAAAAACACAAAAAAACAATGCATATTTCTTAACTAAACCGCATAAATCTATACTACTGTAACTGCTTCAACGTGAAACTATATACAACAATAACAAGTAAATGTTTTTTTTAAGAAAAACTAACACATCCCGTTTCACAAAAACTGCTCCAAACTCATTTACTTATTTTCTTAATGTCCATCACACGGTTTTTCTTCTTAGTCCCTTTATGTTTCAAATACAAGAAAATCTCTAGGATTAACTGAACACCTTCTACGAAGCTTAGCACTGATGCTCCTAGAAACAAGCCCATTGCTCCACCAATGTCAGAAAGAAACCGAACTCTCTGAAAAAATAACCTCAATATAAAACAAGATAACTATGCGCTACATAGTGTCAAATATTTTTACTTGTTTAACTCAGTCGATTAGTAAACAGGAGTAGTCCTACATTTAGGTCAGCTAAATCGTATTGTGTTTCGGATCAGTATAATCACAGGTTTTACTGAGATCTTCATATTACTCAGTTTTAATGATGTTAGAATAATGATGACGTGTATGATTCATCCAGTGGTTTTGACAAACCTGTCGAAAAAAATAAGGTAAAGTAGCAATATCTGTCACTGGTCACTTTATTTACTTCCGGTCCATTAAACAATCACTTTAAACCCTTCGAACTCACGTCTATCTTACCTCATACATTGGTTCTTCCGTTATGGATTCATAGTTTAGGTCCTCATAGTAGATAACAACCCGAAGAAAGTTGTATCTATACCTGAAAAAAAGTGAACTATTTGTAATTACATTCAGTTTGTTCTTTATTGCTTCCGATATATTTGAATGTCCTAAACGATACACTAGCACTGACTTTTAAAGTATAAACTTCATTCTAAAAAGTCTGAAATGTTCGTTCTTCTGTTTTTATTGATTGATTTATCTATCTTTATCTTAAAGAATTTAACGTTGCACGAAATTCCAATGCGTGCATATGAATTATTTTTCGAGAACACACTCTCAGTTTTAAAGGCAATAGAACTTAATCGACTGGATTTTGTGCCTGTGCATACTGTAGAAATGCTGCAACCATGGTGGTTCTGTGCATCAACATTTGACCTTGACTTCAATATCAGGACTTATATCTTGTTCGCTACATACCACCTGCATTCGATGAACATGTCTGCCTAGCAAGTATTTCAAAATCTGCAGATGCATTACTGACTTTTAGAGCGATCTTTAACATTCAGCGTAACAGTGGTCTGTTAGACTTGTAAGGTCTTTCTTTGATCTTTAACTTAGCCCCCACCACACCGCTACTCTTACACACACATACAACAGCGTTTTGTTCACAACCCATCGCGTATGTATTTATTTGTGACAAACTTATTTGAAATCCGGTCATGTTTGCAACTGAAGTGTGACCTTGAACTTGGGATCTTAAATTTTCTTCGTTGCACATCATTTCAATGTGATTATTATTTTGGAAAGTTGTATCAAACTCTTACAAAAAGGACGAATTACAGAGCGGACTTAAATGGAATATTATATTTATCCATGTCAGTCTTACACATATCCTGTTTCTGACTTGTTACCTTCATGTGATGAATATTTGTGTCAACTAACTTCAAGATCATGTCATGTACCTGAGGTGCAGAGCGTTTACTAACATACAAGTAAGAAATATTCTACTTTATTTGACCTCTGCAGCCTGTATGTAATGAGCATTTGAAATAGGCAATGTCAGAATAAGATAAAAATATGTCCAAGTTATAAAACAGACACAAATACACACGCAGACGGATCGATCTATTTCTATAAGCCCTCCTAAAATGCATTAAAATCGCAACAAGTCTTGTTGATACTAAGAGTTGTATTAATCAAGCCCTAACTGCTAAATTTCCTAAATGTAATTTTCTAGCACTCAATTTGGAAAACTTTTACTCCTATAAGATAAAAATGTTTGTTATGTAAAAAAACTTTTGTTTTGACTGGGCAGGGCAAAAATTAAATTACAACCATGGGAGCTATATTTTCCTTTCAATTCATCTTAGTAATTACAGAAGTCTTAGTGTATTTGAAATGATTTCTAAACATAAACCGAGTTGTCGCTATGCATTTTGGTTATTAGATCCAAGGCTATTGAATTTAATATTACTAACTAGATCTTTATAACTGGCAATCACAATATTCAAAATTACGTCTGGAGTATCTAGGCAACACGTTTAACACTATACGTACATGTCAAGTTCCCAGTAGTTCATGTACTTAAAATTGAAGCACACGTCACTCCAGTATAGAGTTGTATTCTTTTCCTGACAAATATCTGACAAAAGTATGGCCTGAAAAGTAATATGCTTATAATTATATATTATGAAACATACTTAGCGATTTTATCATTGGGCTTGAATATCACTGGATAATATTAATACTTTTTCAATACATTTCATTGAAATTAATAAAAGAATAACTGTTGCTATTGTCTATAAAAAGTGTATGGCTTAAAAGAGTGTTATTTAAGTAAGACGATAAATCTCGACATTCATATGTGTAAGCAGTATGAATGAAAGATAGACAGACATACCTACGAATATATAGTTTTCGTGATATTGCCTCAGTGTGAATATAGCGTGAATTTATGACAAAAATAACAATGTACTTAAATACACAACCTGAAAGTTGCAGTATTCTATATAATTTGACTGTGGATACGACGGAAAGACGGACAGAATGATAGTTTGCGGCATATCGCCTTAATCTGGTGAACATTTGTTCCATGATTTCTAAACATGCTGTAATGTACTTATCAGATACAGAGCTGACACAATAATACAGGTAGATAGTATTTCATATCATTTGCCAGACAACGGACAGACAGACATGAGTGTAAAGTTGGTTGGTAGTGTGCAGTTGGTTGGTAGTGTAAAGTTGGTTGGTAGTTGGCAGTTGGTTGTTGGCTATTTGAATCCCAAACTGCATTCAAGAATGTAGTTGGTAATTAGAACTTAAGTTAGATATTACAACCAATTTCTTAAACAATAAGATACGATAATTTTAATGTTTTTAAAGTTAGCATCTCAACATAGCAATACTGTTTTCATCCATCTGGGTTGATCAGATAACTGAGTTGTCAATTCGTCCGACTCCTCAACTACCTTCAAGAAGGTAATTCAAACTTTAAATATAAATGGATTGTACAGCAATATATATTTTTTTCTACATAGATATACAAAAAGTACTGTCTTCTTCCCTCTTGGTTGATCAGATCACTCAGTTTGTAATTCGCCCGAATCTCCAAGTACCTTCCAGAAGGCAGTTGGTAATTCGAACGTTAGAAAGATAATTCAACTAATTTCTATAGCAATCTGATAAAGCTTATTCATAAACGAACATTAAGTAAGGACCTCAATCTTTAAGTCTTTATATCAGACAAAAGTTTGAATGACCAACTACCGTCTGGACGGGGATACCAGCGAATTACTAGGAATTATTAACCTGATGAACCCAGAGGGTGGAAGACCGTTCTATTATGATGAGGTGAGAACTTCATGTACGTTTATGTATAAATTTTATAATGTTAAAGAAACTATTTGTAATATCACACTGACCTTCGATTTACCAACTACTTTCCAGAAAGTAGTTAGGGATTCGGGCGAATTAGCTACTGAGTTACAACCACAAAGGCAGTTTTGTTATGTTGATGTTCTTAAAAAGTGTACGTGTATGTATAGACTGTAACGTATTGCTGTAGAAATTTGTATACCAGCTGCCATCTTGAAGGTAGTTTGGGATTTTGGCGAATTACCAACTGAGTTACTTAATCAACCCAGACGGGCGTAGTGTACAAATAAGTATCCACTCAGAGATTATGGTATAAGTAAGCAGACGGAAATTTTGGAACACATTGCCTTTATCCAAAGTTCTCTAAAATCCCATATTTACCACAGATTTACAAAACGGACATAAAGTCGGGGAGCTCTTTGGAACATTGATTCTATCTGGTAAACATTTGTACCAACTACCAAGTTATTTTAAAATCGTTAATGCATTACAGAGATATAGAGCAGACCGGAATATAAAGGCTGACAGGATTCTTCATTATTTGGACTTTGACCTTCACCTTGACCTTAAAAAAAACTATTTTTGCGACACGTCCTCTCATTCATAAATATTTGTGGCAGGCTATATCAAAATCGTGTAAAAATGGCAGCGATTCAAAGCGGACACAAAAACAATGGACGGACCCCCCCCCCCCCCCCCCTTCCCCCGCACACACACACATACGGGATATAGAATATAAAAAAACTAGTTTCAATATGTATCTATATTGCTGCTTACGTCAATGTTATTCAAATGTTTGCTAGCAGGAAAGCAGACTTTCCACACCTAAAATACTGCCATTTATGAAGAACTAGCATGCGCCGTGTTAAATTTCAAACATATTCCATAGGATGATATAAATGAAAAAAAATTATACCAAGTAATCGTCTGTAGGCCAGTATGTTGAAGACATTGTCTTAGCGTAAACGGTTTCTCTGCAATTAAACGAGACATAATTCTTTTTACGTTTTTAAAAGTAGCCGTACTAATTTCGACCAGAAAACAACTTTAATTATAACAGCTAATCTAATGTATTAAGGCATGACTGTCATAAAATAGAACAGAAGTTAAAACTTTTGCTTATTTAGAACTAATGTACTGTTCAGTCGGCATGGAATATCATCTCATGCGTATACGATTTGTTTCTACATATAATATTTGGAGACATTTCTCTGAATTTCACGGTTTATACCTATATATATTCTATAGTAAATCTGTAGAGTAGTTTTGTTGCAATTTCGGCTTGCCTCAGTTATTTTTAAAAAGTTACATTCACAGTTTTCAACCTTCTTCCGTCATTCAGCGCTTTGATTTTGTAAAGCTCTAACGGACTTGAAAGTTTGTAACAGAAAGCATCGTCGGTTCTCTCGGTACAGTGTCATATTCCGTACAACTACATTATGTACCGTAAGACAATTGACTGCCAATAACTTGTTTACATGAATATTAATGAGCAAAGTGAAGGAATTCTTCGTTCAATTATATTCTGCATTACACATAGATACTCTTTAATTTTGAAGGTAGGTATATAACGTCAAACAGGGATCTTTTTTTGTATTTCCCAGAACTGTAAACATCGCTTCCTGTTAAAATTTAGCAATAATTTTATTGGCAAAGATTGCGAAAGGGAATATTTCGGAAGCCAATGAAAAAACGACATTAATCATTCGTGAGTGAAAAATGCTCGAAACCATTAGTCACATGGTTGGTGAAAAGAGTAAAACGGAACGAATCCAACGTGTGTTTCCGACGATAAACAGAAAGAGGCTATGCATGTTGAAAAAGACGACCCTAAGTGTGTTTCGAACTCTGGTCCTCTCGCATAGAATCGATCCCCTGATGCAGTTGTCAGAGGTTGTTTTTAAACAATTTTAGGCCAGTGTGCACTTGACCATTACAAAACAAACACAACATTTGCTGTGAATTATATGAATATAATATATAATATTAAATTATATTATATGAATGAAAGAACGTAAAAAGTGCAACTTTTGAATCATAGAGATGCAAAAGCGTTCAGAAATTACTTGCACGGTCCCCTGCAGTCACAGTCATAGGCACCGTTATCGAAAAGGACGTCCACATCCAGTAAACACTTCTTCACTGAAAACAAAAGATTTTCACAATAATATTCTTGCGGCAAATATGCCTTACCGTATGTTTTATATTTGCTAGGAGACAGAGACTCATGAGCTGAGACATTTTTGGATCGATTGTCACATGTTACTAAGGGCACAAAGCTTATTACAAATCACCTAACAAAGACCAGACATTTCTAACTACCACAACAAATAGTTCTTTTGATTCAAACATTTACAATAATACTTACCTACTTTGAAGTTCAGTGATAATTTAGAAACATAGAAATTGCCTAATTAAGCCTGTTTCTTACTACCGTGTTTTAGGAGAAAAATGTTTCTATTTATTTATGTTTTGACCATTTTGGTCTAATGTAGCGCTGTGATACAAAGTCATTGCTTTTTTTAGATCGTCTGTTAGCCTACCCGTGTGTGTTCTGGTCATGACATGGCCTAGGTACACAATGATTCAGTTTATTTTGAAATCAATAAACGTTATAGTTTAATATTTTGGATGTAGAGTTAGCGACTGTTTTGCCTTGATTATTGATTTATCTGGTTATACTTGCATAGTGCTTTTTATCCACCCGTTTAGACTTTTAATCTGTAAAGCAGTCTTACAAAATGTTGCCGGGTTTGCAAAATCAAGTTTACACAGTAAAAAAAAACAAAGACAGTCGATCCATCAGTTTATGTAAACTTTGTTTTATTCTGTTTGCATTATTTATATCTTTCGGAAAACTGTTTAAATACCAGTTTTATAAAGATTGGTCAACATACTGAACTATATTTTATTTGAATTGTTTATTTATATGGTTCTGTTTCCACAAGTACTATATATACAATAATTGTTTATTGGGTATGAATTTACCTTGTATCAAAGACTCGTTGCAAACAGGCAATGCAGTCGAGTTAAAATGAACTTCATCAGGCGACTGGACAGGTATGCAGCTACACTCTTGTATGGCTTTTTGTATCCGGCAAAACTCATAACATGCCTATAACATAATTATTAATTAAGCAGGAGTTAGCTAAAAGACATACCATTTTCCTGAACAACATTTAAATTATTGCAAATATTGGAATTAAAACCTCAGAGGTTAATCGTTTTTCTAGGTATGTTCTACTTTTCAGAGTAAAGCTGAACACACAAAAGAAAATGCTATGTACATTTGTACGTAAAGTATTAGATTTTATTGGATTACATCCCTTTTTTCATAATTCTTGTAAAATCAGTTTGAGGACACAGCTAAAAGTTTATTCACTAGTATCAAAACTCAGAACTAAAGCTTCTCGAATGGTCTGAGAGCCGTAACGACTCAAAGAAGCAAAACCATCACTCAATGGTGTAGAACTGTAATCGAGCCAAAATTACAATATCAAATAGCATTACTCAGTAGTGATGAGATGCATCAAAACGACCGAGGAATACAAAAGAACCTTTACTCAGAAGTGTATACATATAAGTCAAAACGATAAAAGAAAACTTTAAAAAAAAAACACATTCCGCCTCATCACTGAAACAAAGGGCAATATGGCAACACAAATAACGACAACAGCATAAAAGCTACCAACAGACTAAGTTTTGTTTGCATTACAATATTCCAGAGGGAAGTTATCAATCGGACACCGCCTTTACCCTTTGTTGGCAACAATAACTTTCACCTTTTTTCACCCCGTTTATTTTCCCGTCATAGGAATAGTAGAGGTCGGAGAACCATCCTAAACTAACCTTACAAGAATAATAATATAACATTTTTTTCTGATATAATCAATTTGTCAGTAGTATAAACTAATATTATTATAAAATATATAACGGGGCGAAAGAACGAACAAAAAACAATCTGTTGCCTCAGGGGCCGAATCCATTATATGGATACTTGCCTAATGAGTTACCCTTATTTTATAGTATAAACAGTATAAAATTAAACAATATAACCAACTTTTTCCGTTTAATATTACCTTGGCAAATCAATCTATGAACTAAATAATAGAGATTGCATAATGCAGCAAAGGTATCATATATCTATTAGTGTAAAACAAGTTTTAGGAAATTTTTATGAAGTACATAAAAGATCAACCAAGTTACCAATATGTTTGGTATTTTTCAACTTTAATAGCTTTACTAAAAATTGACGTTTTTTTAAGAACCATCAAAGGTGGTATGACATGTTTCTTTTTACATAAAAACAAATATCTTTTCGAAACCCTTTCACGTATATCCAAGTATAAAAGATTTCCTGTCTATAATACAACTAGTAGATACGTTTTCAATAATTCTTTTAACGTTTGTTATCAAAGCTAGATTGTCACATTCCCAAAACAAATGAAGTAGTTTCATTTTCGATTTTACAAAAAGTACATAACTGTGTTGTTTCTATATTCATTTTATACACCAGGACATTTGTTACAAAGATTCTATGTATAATTTTTCATTTGGAGCCACTGAAGATACGTATCATTAAATTTTGTGATATCAAAAACCCAGGTATATATGTATTTCCACTGTAACTCTACATTTTCAAAAACGGTATTCCATGTAGCTTCTTATGTTGGCTTCTCTTTATCCATTTATCTTTCATCTCCTGAAAAACTGGCTTAAGATACAATAGTATTATGGGATCAATGTATTCAGTTTCTGTAAGTACTGTTTGTTTTAGACTGATATAAGTTAAAAAAAAAGAATGATTACATTCTGAAGCCCCAAATATGTTTAAAAATTCAATTCCTCCATCTGTTCTGTTTTCAAGTTGATTTCTGTCAATACAATTCCCATGTTTTTTCTTTACAAATCGAATACCTTTATAATATCAGGATTTTATATACACAAATTTATTACCAATAAGAAAATTTCTATTGTAGAAAAGGGGCAAATGAAAATTCAGTTATATTCTTTATTCGTAATTTTTCAATAACGTCTGGGTAGGCTCTCAGAAAATCCCTCCAAAAAAGTGTTTTTTAAGCTTTTAAATACAATGTCTGTATAGCATTTATCATAGTTAAATATCTTTTTGAAATATATAGCATTATAAATAAACTTGAAACATTTACCGTTACCTGACGTAAGCATTCTTTTAAACCAAGTCACATTCAGACTTTTCACATATGCAAAATATTAAACATCTTTTACCCGCGCCCTTCACCTTGATTACAGATATCCTAACGCTATTCAAAGCGATGACTTCATACAAGCTACTAATAACAAATACAGTTCATTCCGAATAGAAGTTGATCGGAAACCGTGTTTCTTTTTGTAAGTGACATTACTTGATCGGATGGACCCTAAATGCTATTGCAAGTGCCAAAATGCATAGAAGTGCTCAGAAGTAAAAGTATTGACCAAGAACCGTTTTCTTATTTTTAGTTAACGTGACTTTGGCATTGAACGAAGACACCCCAAGCACAACCGCATTCCAAATTTCTCTACCAACAACTTACAAATGAATTTTCATTAATGTATGGCAACCTGTTCTGTTTCTGTCAACCCTAGGCCCTTCTCTTTTTATGATCCGGTAAAACCCAACGATAGGACAGACCAACAAACTGCCCCCACCACCCTCTCCTGTAAGCTTGTTGGGGAAAAACACTTCTTAACAGTATAATTGTATTACAGCAAAAATGACCGACTAAATTAAAAGTATCGTAGATTTGTAAAACCGTAGTGACAGTATAAAATAAACGCATGTCTGCCCAACTGTGTAGAGCTGTTTAAGAGCGGAACAGATATTTTTATGAGCCCAGAAACGGTCAGCCAGAAAAAGAATGACCAACTACGGTTCAAATACTTTAAAGCATTTGTGCTGCCTATTTTTGGCGAACTGAGGATTTTGTCCAATCAGCATTTTTTATCGGTACAAGGTTTTTTCCAGCTCAATTTATACTACGTAACGTGATCACGCCTTTGAATTCATTTTGTTTTCTTATGTGACATACCGATATGCTATACTGCTTTTTGTAACGTTTTTCGAATTCTGTTCCATCTATGCAATCCCCATGCGGCTCACCGAGTCTTGAAATCCGCACCTTTAACATAAAACGTAACAAGTCATCAATCATTTGTTGATGCGCAGTACACATCGATATAACAAAGCGTTTTGTCATTTTGAGCCTGAAGTTAAGTTATCGGTTATTTGTAAATTATTAATCTTTAATACATCTTACTACATTACTGATCCTAGGAGTCTAATCAGACAATTGCTTTTATTTAATTGCTTTGAAATCAGAAAACATGTCTGCATTTTCCGAAAGTATATAAACATGTAAAAATACAAGAAAATAAGGGTACCATCCGAAGTCCTATGTTTGTTTCTGTTGCTGGACTTAATGTGATACCGTCATGTGATGGCAGTGGGTAGGTTCCTGGCTCGTGAAATACTAATCGAATCCCGTAACCAGACGAAAAATTGTCCACATACTCATCAAGTTCCAGGTTCAAAGACAGTTTTAAACCTTCCAGCATAAAATAAAACAACAAATCTCCGTTTGAAATCTTAACAAGTAAAATTACTCGTTACGTTTAAACGAAGCTCTGTTTATAATTCTGGGAAATATGCTTGACGTTGCAGACCAACTTTCAAATTGAAGAGAATTTATTTGAAATTCGAAATATCATTGAACGACGATTTCATTCACTGGGCTCATTACTATTCATGAAAAAGAGTTATCGTCAGTCAACTTTCCCATGGTACATAATTTAGTTGCACGGTGTATGTACCAGGGATAACAATGCTATAAACTATACTGCTCAAATTAATTAAAGGAGCGCCCATATAATCTATAAAATACCATATGCGTTGAGTAGATTATGAATATCTTTTACAGAAATAACAAAATCGTTCTTTTTACAAAAATAAATCGGCATTTTCATCGCCAACAGGCACATTCCTGAACAGAGACAGTGTCAAGGAAATGAACACTATCAAATTAGCTTTGAAATGGTGGACTTACTGGAGAACAATCGATGTCTGTAAAAGCAGATTTAGGCCTGGAAACGTTTCATAGTTAGTATCAGTAATGAGTTTATCCCCCTCGGGCGTTTAGGGACTCTCTGCATCGTCTGGGCATGCTCATGATGACACGTCTGATCATATCCTGTGGTATGGCATCCCATTCTGCTACAAGAGCATGAGAAAGCTCACGGACGTTCTGCACAGTGTTCGGACGCGAAGAAAGTCTACGAGAAAGTATAGCCCAGACATGCTGTATAGGGCTAAGATCGGAAGACCTCGCTAGTAAGTCTATGACCTCAATACCTTCATCATCAAAGAAGTTCCGGATGATTCTTGCAGTGTGTGCTCGAGCATTATCTTGCACTAAACGAAAAGTTTCACCTATTGCACCAGCATACGGCCTAACAATTGGTTCTAGGATCTCGTCCCGATATCTCAGGGCTGTCAGACTACCTCCTAGAATCAATTAAAGGTCTGTGCACCCGTCAACGGATATCCCTGCCCACACTATAACTGACCCACCCCCAAACCTGTTATGCGGAATAATGTTACATTCCGCATACCTCTCTCCTCGGCGACGCCACACCCTCACACGCCTGTCATGGCAATCATGGTAGCGGCTCTCGTCTATGAAGAGCACAGATCGCCAGTGGCGCAGTTGCCAAGTGATGTGTTCCTGGGCAAACTCTAAGCGAGCTCCCCGGTGAGCTACGGTCAGAATTGGTCCTTTAGCAAGTCTTCGGGCATCCAAACTATCTTCATGAAGACGATTTCAGTTTGAGTGGACACACGAACCCCTGTAGCTTGCCGGAAGTTAGTTTCAATGCCAATAGCAGTACACTGACGATTTTTGAGGGCCAAAGATCTGAGATATCGGTCCAGACGAGGTGTTGTAATGCGGTGACGACCTTGCCCAGGTCTTCTTGTGAATTCCCCAGTCTCCTGATAACGACTCCACAACCTGGCAACAACGCTACGAGAAACGTCTAGAACGGTGGCAACCTCACATTGCGTAAATTCATTTTCGAACATCTGCACCGCCCGAGCAACAACAGTAGTTGCTAAATGACGTCGCACAACCTGGACCGTTGTCAAAAGAGCAGATACAGTAAAAAGTTGCACTAAAAGTTGCATTCATTTTGTCAAATGTGCTATCGTGAACGAACTGTACACATGCAAAAGTCTAAATCTTATTCAGGGTTACACAACAAAAAAGAAAAACAAAATACCCATGCTTTGTAAAGTTATTGTAAAGTGCATGGGTTTTTCGAGGATATTGACCGTCGATACCTACAAACGAAATTTGCAGCGAATATCTAGTATGGTGGGCAAGTTACCCCATAACATATTTTTGCTCCTTTAATTAATTTGAGCAGTGTATATATATGAAAACTAATCAATACTAAATATGTAGTGCATGAATCAACAGATAAAATTATAAAGGTAAAGTTGAACAGAATTTCGAACCTGTCATTTAGTGGTCACAAATGCGGGACAAAGTAGAATAGATGCATGCTTATTACTAAAGGTATACATACAAATGCAGTAATGAAAGAAATGCAGGAAATGCAGGCATTCCTTGCATATTCATGCTTTTCACGCTCTAATTATGTACACTCATATCAACCATAGAGATATATATATCATAAAAATGTGGCGCAATATTACAATCTGATTAGTCGTTCTAGGTATATGCTTTCATACCAAACGGCTCATAATGTTTTATGACATATAACATAATTACTCTTTTTTTGTTCTAAAGTTCAGAGCGTTTGCTTGCGGATACATGTAAAAGAAGTATACAAAAAGTAACAAGACTCGTGCACTTTTTATGTGCTTGTTGTCCAAAATCTAAATGACAGATGCCAATGCAGCTGTTTAGTTTGCATATAGTGACAACAAATACCTTGTGTTGTGGTCAGTATACAATTTGAAAGAGGAATGAATAGTCTCTAACATTCATCAAGTTAAAAAAGTAATCAAATCAACGTCAATAAAAACTGATATTTGATAGGTTGTTATAAGACTTCTCTAAGGCAGAGAGAGAACTAGTAATTGAGAACACAACAGAGTTTATCAATCAATGCCTTTTTCTCGCATAACTCTATAACCCTCTAAAACAGAACTGTTGTTTAACTCACCATGAGCGGGTCCGCTACGCCAAGCCACGTATTTTGGCGATTCTATCGTATAACAGTTGCCGTATTCTGTAGACATGAAAGTCTTAAAATGTCTGAAAATATATTGATAAATCCGCTTTAATTCACATGAACTTTATACTATGAAATGTCTTATTCTTGTAAACAGAATTTTTAGAGGAATGTAAATTTAGGACTTTCACCTTTCTTCTAGTGGACTAAGTAAATTAGTTTCAGCATATGTATAAAGATTAACACAAAATTCTATGAGGCCCAGTCCGAATTATGGTACAATGTGTAGTTATAACGAAAAGTAAAATGCAAAATGATATTGACAGAAATTACTCATATAACGTATAATTGTCAATTCACAAATATTGTTTCTTATAAGATTATCATAAAAATATTATACAAAGAAATCGCAACAAAACACATTCATACACTACTGCTACAATCTTTAGAAATATTTCGCAGTCATTAACTAGACGAAAACGTTATAAGCTTAACGAAGGATGATGTAATCAGTATTAGCCTACAGAGACATGGAAAAGCTGCCATTATTATTAGCAAAAGCATGCTGTGGTCATTATTAACTTTGCAGAAAATTCTGTTGTCATTGTTAACTTTACGAAACTTTCTGTTATTATTTATAACTTTACAAAGCTTTTGTTACCATTATCAGTATGTAATTCGACATCAGTCATGAGTTACTTACGAAATATTCTGCACTCTTCCTGCAAATGTTGCCGACTGTATCATGTCTTCTTTTTTATGCCCCATCTCATTTCTTAGTGTTCTTAAAGAATAGTCAAATCATTTTGTAAACCCCATGAAATACAATTCCTCTACCTCGTAAGACTTTTTTCTAGTTTTGAAACTTGGAACACAGCTTGCAAAATCTAAATAAAGTCCCACTGGAAAATATTTATTATAAAAATTCGGAAGATATTCTTGCATATCTTTTGTCAGAATCTGTGATCCTAAATCCGCCTGAATATTTTCATAAGGAACGATATGGCCTCTAGACATTACTAAATGCAAGCTTTAAAAACTGCATCGTTTCTAACCAAAGGCTTGTTAGAACTGGGTTAATGTTTAGGTAAACAATAGGGCAGGGACAATTGCATGTTTTCTATGTATGCATCTATGTATGTATTTGAATGTTCGAATTTTACAAAAGCTCACCATAACCTTACAAGTGAATTTCATGCTGGAGCAGTGAAGCCAAGCACACTTTCTTAAAACAGATATTGGACTGAAGAACATATTTAACTCCGCAGACTGTCCAAAACTAAAGGCCTATTTAGTACAAAAAATGAGAAGACTTACATATTTTCATCTTTTACGATTTGTCTGAAAGTATCAACCCTCTCGTCCCACACGTCCTTTGTTTCTGTCAACTGACCGTAGAAATATAAGGCCCCTGAATCGTAGTTATTCCAGGAAGACCAATAGGTACCGTAGTCATAACTGCTCATATAACTGCTGTACCAAGACGCCCAGTCCTCGTAGTCCCAGGAATAATCATACGACGAATAATACGAGTACGTAGAATAAGTCGAATAACTGCTATAAGAATACGTTGAATAAGTCGAATAACTGCTGTAAGAATACGTTGAATAAGTCGAATAACTGCTGTAAGAATAAGGGTATGAATTATAAGACGGACTATATCTTCCAGCAGACTGGTTTAAATAACCGCTTTCAGAATAAACCGCGCCACTGTCTGACATTTCAAAAGTACTTCCAGGACTGGAGAAACTTGATGAAATTGAAGGGATTACGGATGACGCAGTCATTTCAACAAGACTTGTTTGAAATGAATAAGTAGACGAAGAAGTCGAGAAAACGACAAACGGGGTAAAGTCTTCAGTTCTTGGAAGAGAGATAGGACTTATTGTGAAAGACGAGATAACTGGTGATGGAGTAATTTCTGAGGTAAATAATGACGATAAGCTTTGTAGATCGTATGATGATTCGACCACGTCTCTTTTCCGTCTCCGCATTCCTTTGAATAAGTTTCTCTCCGGCTGTTTATTAATTTGTTCCGAATTAGGGTTTCTTGAACTCTGTAATGCTTGCCTTATGGTAACATATTTTTCAGTGTTTTGAAAGGCTGTTGGTTTATATGGCAGATTAAAATCTTCTCCGCCTGCATAAATCTTTGTCTGTTCACTGATGGTAGGAAACGATTCCGTGTTTTCATCGTTGTTGTTTACACAAAGTTGTCCCGTCTCGCAAAGCTTACTTTCCGACCTCTCTGAAACAGTATCATCGGGATCTTCAGTTTCCATTTTTGACGTGTCTCTTTTCTTCCTGTAATACACATCCTGAAAAAAAATTCAAGAACAATATACATAAAACTGAGTGTTTTTCTTTTGTGTAATCATATTGATGGTTTTGGATTTGATTTGTTTTATTGCTATGGAGATTTCCTGCGGTGAAACACAATTTATTGAATCTCTTAATTACCCTGAGTTTGAGAGTTTACACCATCTTATGACTATGAGAAAAAATTCTAGATAAAAGAGTTTTGTTTTATTGATAAACCAACTGATTTTATTAAAGATGACATGTTGAGGAGGTGACATAATTATTTGTATTTCAGTTAACGGATTTCTCGTAGTGAAGAAACGCAACAACAGAAATGCAGTAATGTTGTAGTTTCTTTGGATTACTCGTTCAATAATAATGTTAATCAAAAGCCATGTATATATGCCACAAGTGTTCAGTTTAAATGTTTTGAAATTCTGATTAAGCGCATAAATTAAGTTTCAGTAATGCACTTACATTTTTTTGTATTGATTTCAGAAAATATACTTATGATATACATGTGTTGATTCAAAAATATATGTACGCTATACATTGTATTTGTTTAGATCCAGAAATTAACACTCAAAACTGAACTAACGTAAATTAAGTACAAAAATGTTTTGCAGTATATAAATTGTAGAAATGTATTTACGGTATATAAACGGTTTTCTGCTGTTAATAAACTGTTTTAGAAATCATATTAACGGCTTTTTATCACTTACCGATTAATTAGTGTGCCAACATAAACGTACCGTATGCAATTTTAAACTTGTACTTACAGTGTCTATGTATGATTTAAGGAAATTATCCAAGGGTTCGACTTTACTGAGCTGTGATTTTCGAATCGGGTTCATGTTACACAGAGTGATAGCAGGGAAAGCAATTGGGCTGAAATCTAGCGACACAGAGGTCTGAGACGGATAAGAATAGAACGTCCTGAAATAAAAACAACAACAACAACTCTTTGTTAATCAGCTCGTTGAAAGATGTATGTGGGTGCAAAATATACAATGACTTTACTATGATTGAAATATTGATTTCCTTTTTAAAAAGTTTTAATTATGACATACAATGTATATGTCATCGTGAAACATTTCAACAATGTTTTTAAATGGTAAATTAAACGCACATGATTACGTTAGCTTTTTAACTGGTTACAGAACAAAAGTCTAAGTAGTTTTGGTGATGATCAAAGAACTTGAATGAAACACTAAAATGAAACAGAAACCATTTATTGTTTAATGTATTTCTGAAAACGCTAAAATAAAAATTTGAATGAATGAATGAACGAACGAATGAATGAATCAATGAATTAGTGAATTAAATAATTAATTAATGTTTCATTGAAAGTCGTTTTGGTAAATAAAAATTAAAGCCGGCAGAAATTACTTAAACAGCTGATAGATTTGAACTGTAAAAACCGCGAAGGCACCCATAAACAGCATACACCAGAGAACTTTTACTATTATTTGACGTGAATGAACAATCTTTGGGATTCCATGCAAGGAACTGTTTTCAGCCAAGTCCTGAAATATAAATTCGTATTTTTTTCTAATTAATCATGTTTTAGACGTAAAGAGAAATAATTTAGAATAAATATAATTTTTTAGCTTACAATTACCAACTATTTAGGGTCTACAAAATAATAAAAAACTAAGGCATAGAACGTTGTTTGACAGTAACCGGCCAAAAATGTTGAACGTAAACAGACAATCAGGTAGATATCATCGTTTATTGCCATCAGAAACAGAAGAGAAACGTAAATATTTAATGTGAACTCTGGACATTCCTATTTACCTGAAAAGGCTGACCTCATGCAGCACTATAAAGCATTGTTATTGAAGTTCGCCCTACGGGTAAATTTCTCCACAGAACAAAGCCGAGCAATGAAGACGCCTTAATTATTTAGTTAAAGGCGAAAAAGTCGGCATTATCCTCCATCCCACAGAACTCACTAGTAAGTTGTGTGCTCATTGTTGTATGAACCCGAGATAGCTTTATAGGGAAAGCATGTGCCTTGGCTCCACTAAAGCTAATATTCTCATGTCAATTATGAGATTTCCTGATATACATTGCAATGACAATTTAAATAGTAGTTTACTATAAAAGATGACGAAGGACAAAGGTTTAAATACGGAAGCACAAGGTTTATATGTTTCTTTAAAGAGCATTCATCCTGTAGTTTTAGTGCGTGTTAGGTTTTGTAGGGATTGATCACGAGGCATTTAATCGGCCACGACTGAATTCAGACAACAGTGTTGTTATTCCCGAGGATTTTTAGCTCGACTATTCGAAGAATAAGGAGGGCTATAGTTCTCGCCCTGGCGTCGGCGTCGGCGTTGGTTCAGGTTAAAGTTTTTGGGCAAGGTAACATTATTCACCTAACCCTTGCAGCTATAGCCCTGAAACTTACAATACTTGTTTACCATCAAGAGCTTATGCTAACAAGAGGAGGTAATTCTGTCAAGCATTTTGTGTGAATTATGGCCACTTTTCGACTTAGAAATTTGGTTAAAGTTTTTTGGGAAGGTAGTACTAGTCACCTTTCCCTTGCAGATATAGCCCTGAAACATACAATACTAGTTTACCCTCAAGCTCTTAGTCTAATCAGAAGAGGAGATAACTGTGTCAAGCATTTTGTGTGAATTATGGCCTCTTTCGACTTAGAAATTTTGTTAAAGTTTTTGGACAAGGTAGTACTAGTCACCTTTCCCTTGCAGATATAGTCCTGAAACTTACAATTCTTGTTAACCATCAAGAGCTTAGTCTGCTCACAAGAGGAGATAACTGTGTCAAGCATTTTGTACGAATTATGACCCCTTTTCGACTTAGAAATTTTTGTCCATTTCTCAAAAAGTGTCAGAGATATTCCATTCAAACTTGGAATACTTGATCACCAGCAAGACCCCTGCAAAGATTGTTGGTACCCATGTCCCTCGGGTCACAGTTAGCCCCACCTCCAGGGGTCACTTATTTTTGCTTATACTTAAATAGGAAAAAAAACTTCTTAAGCCTAGAAATAAAATATTAACTGACATGTGATGGGTAAGTACTCCCCCCGCATCCCCCCTCTGCATGACCCTCCCACCCTGCCCACGTAACCCCCCCCCCATTTTTACACCCCCCCCCGGGCCAGATTTTTTTTTAATACATAGGTACTTGAATCCCCATCCACCCTCAACCCCCTCCCCCAACCAGTCCCCCAACCCCCTGGCCAGATTTTTTAAAAAATTAATTCATAGGTACTTACTTCACTCCCCATCCACCCTCACCCCCCACCCCGGGGGTCCGATTTCTTTTTTTTTTTTTTTTTTTAATACATAGGTACTTGATTGACTAGCTTTCCACCCGCCAACCCCCCCCCCCCACCCACACACACACACACACACACACACACTCCCCTCCCCCACCACCACAAAAAAATCACTTGGGCCTCTTGTTTAACTTGGTTTATAATTCATTATCCAGCACTGAGAAAAGTGGAGCACTGGGGCATGCTGTCGGTGGACAGGTCTTGTTGTACTTGGACTAGCATGCTGTCTTTTCCAGCAGGCTCTTGTTTAACTTTTTAGGTATTCAAACAGAGTACTCAAGAGAAACACAAGTGTTCAGCTGAACACCCATCTAGTTGACTTAGAAATTTGGTTAAAGTTTTTGGCTAGGTAGCACTAGTCACCTTTTCCTTGCAGATTAACTTAAAACATGTTTTTATCATCATCGCTTTAGACTGCCACAAGAGGAGGTAACTTTGTCAAGGATTTTGTGTGAATTTTGAGTTTATAAGGTTTTATAACCCTTTAGTGTCAAGTACTGAGAATAGTCGAGCGTGCTGTCCTACGACAGCTCTTGTTCTTTCAGAACTCTACGGTTCAATTTTCTCATTTAATATATATTTTGTTTTTAACTTTATTATTATTATTTCCTGTTCCATTTCAAATAACTTTAAACAGTTTAAATGACTTCATCATTCAGTGAGTGTACAATGTCATGCAGATTTTAAAAAATCGTACCTTAAGTGTGTCTTTAAACGTTTCTGGTCTCCCTTCATCTTGTTGTAACTGCATAAAGTCGGTTTTTATTTTTTGTATCATAGATGTCCTACGCGACGCCATTTTGACAACAATCCTTTCTTTCTCCTTTTTTTCAGACGATTTTCATTCGCTTACTCTAAATCACCATATAAAATCTTCACATTCCCTCAACTTCTAATAAATATTCTTGACCTGAAATTGTTGAATTATAATATGATCCTTTCGTTTTGTATCTGGACAATTTCGGTACCTTTAAAATGTTTGTATTCCTACAAAGGTCTATTTGTTGCTTATTCACAAACAACAGATATAGGAATCTATTTCAAAAGTTCTTTTACCGGTCAGTTCCCCATATGACAGTGTTCATCTTGTCAAATGACTTTAACTGCAGTCTACGTTCACTGAAATGATTGACTTTGAAGATCAATAATTATGGATTCAGTTAAAAGCTTTGTGTCTTTGCGATTATGCTGATTTCCGTGATGTAATATGCGTACTTTTCTCTCCAAATAATTAAAATTAACCCATTAGGGATTTAAATGAATAATGAACCCATGTAGCATTTGTGCACACTCCCTGTCACAGATGTAAGAGATATAATTCTTAACTACCTTAAATATCTTACAGTGCCTCTAGAGAAATTAAAAGAGATTGTAAGTAGGCATGTTTGTGACATTTATAGTAATATCGTAAATTACTTTTTTCATAAAGAAATTTCATTGACATATTTGCCTAAAAAGAATATCACTGTCAAATAATCACCAACAATTTCCTAGTACTAGTTTTTTGATCTCCTACAACAAGTATGTTTAAATAATTAATTCATCCTGATTTCAACACTTTAAAATCTTTGGTTATCTGTCTGTTTTCTGAAACGTAACAAAATTGTAACCAAGCTTTGAGATTGAGAGACTTATACTGTAGTCCATTATTGTTCAAAAAGGATAAGGGTTAGTTAAATTTGGTAATAAGAGCAATTTAAGGTGTCGATTTCTGTTGCGATCTTATAATTTAAGAATTATTTGTTCATATGCTTTGTGGAAATAAACATCAAAGGAGTGTAGAATTTTACGACTATTACTTTTGCCTAGATCTTGACATTCACAAAGAAACATCACTTCCTTTAAAGTGTTTCCTTATTGGCAATGATGACTTATTAGTGCTTTACCTTGAACTTGAAGGCAGCCTCTCAATATATGGGGTTCCCCTTTATTTGTACCTAACCATGCAGCTGACTCCACTTCGTATAACGTCGCTTGAGACAGATCTTTGGAAACTTTATATAAGTTTTTTACGAGAAACTTCTGAATCCAGAGACAATTTTTGTTGTTGTTATTGTTGTTTCAATCTAATCTGATACTTGCGAATACGAAATCAGGAATTTTATAAGAAATAGTTATAACGCTTTATTTAATATCAGTTGCTATCTTATTTCACGGTCATGATTTTAAATCTGTAGAACTTTTAATTTAAGTGGTTTATATAAAATTGCAATCATTGGTCTCATACGTATCGGTGGAAAAACAAATATTAGCAGTATTTCTAGTTAAATATTTTCATTGAGAAAAAGATTTACTCACTCTGGCTAAAGTGGAATTTTAAAAACTCTTTTGACCCTGACATAAATCATATTTACAGCTATACTAGGGGTTATATTTCAGTTTATATATCTCCCAGAAGTAAAACAATTCTCTGTCACTTATAACTCACATATATTCTGAACATTCACCGTGTTTTTAGTTAGCATTTGTCTTTACTGTCATATATCTTGATCATTTTGGACATTTATATAATTTTTATGACTCGTTTTGTTTTAAACCGGTAAACGAAAACAATCCATCGGATTAAAATGATATAATATTAAAAATTTTGTAAGGACTTCAGACGATATTAAGGTTTGCAGACGATAGTCACCTATAAAATGTATCCGGTTACTGCTTCCTCATTTTTAGGAGCGGAGCAGTGGTCCAGTGGTAACGCGCTAGACTAGTAACCCAGAGGTCGCGAGATCGATCCTCCGCTCCTCCACTAACATTACTTATTGTCTTTTGGATGAGACGTTCAACCGTGCTCTCATTATCAGTGCTTTACACTGAGCATGCAAAAAGCCCCAAGAGTGTCCCTGGAATGGGAGTGTCGTTCGTATGGGCAACCGGTACCGACGATAAATAAACTGGAGATATTAATGGAGCCGGCTCAGGGTTTTCTTGATTTAATATATATATATATATATATAGGAAAATTTCTTCAATGAAACCACAAAACCTAGGGATAACATATGTCGTGTGGAACATCTTCTGTAAGTCCTCTTCCAATATTATTCAAATTATGCTTCTGGAGTCAAAAACTGACCCTGCCCCAAGGGCCACTTGATTTTAGTAAAGACTTGCATAAAATTATTTGTCTTATATAGCACCTGACATTTACTTCTGCCATTCACTGTGCCCGCTTTTACGCGTGTCAGTATATACTCTCACATATTCTACTGTAATTTTAAACCGCGAATAATAATCGTAAAAAAGTCGGCGAAACAGGAGAATTGTGCAGGAGTGCTCTTTAGACAAGTGAGATAAAAAGGCCTAACAAAATGCTGATAGGCTACTCTAGAATCATTGTTACAATCAAAATATCCTGTCGTTTTTCGGCTTTATATTTTATACATATCCACTAAAGTGACATAGGCCTACAACAATTTTATTTTATATCGTCTTTACGAAATATCATTGAGTATAAATGAAATGTTAATTTGTAACTATAAAATATCGTTACCAGAAATTTCGTTTTTACTAAAAATTTTGTTTCTACAAGATTATATTTCATAATTAGGAGAAATAATAACTGTTTTGTAAAAGCGAAAGTTCTTTAAAAAAAGTAACTCCTGATGAACACAAACTAAAATGTAATATCTGTTTTGTTAAAACCATCTTAATTTCGAACTAAAATAAATGTGTTTGCCCCCAAAAAAGATTAAATGAATCAGTAAGTCACTTTAGAGACTCCAAACATTTACTACCTGATTCAAGAGATTTCTTTTCATGTGCTTATTTGTCAGGGCTTGTAGCTTATTCCTTTGCCACAGTCCTGAGCAGTAATGTACTTTTTCCCTTATTCTTTTTCAATAACATGTCAGCGTTCACTTTTTATTTGTTCTAAGCAAGGTGTTTTAGTAAATCAATTTGGACGCCGACTGTAGTTTTCCACTATAACGTCGTTAGTGACCCCAAAACGGTGGATGTCGCAAGGGAAACAACAGGACAAAAGAGAAATGAAAACAATCCTCAGGGGTAAGACTATCATATCTTCTTTACATATTTGCAAGGCTGGTAAAATAATTAAATTTCCAAAGCTGATGTGTTTCAAAAGATATTGATCTAGTGTTTTAGGTACCAGATGTCTGTAACAGAAAAAGTGTTTCAAAACAGCTTTTACCTTTTAACCTCTGGATTTTTATGCTCCACTTGAAAACCATGGACAAAAATGTTGTTCATTTACAAAATTGTAAGAAATGTGCTCAGAAGCAATAGTCAGTAAAATTTAGCAAAGTGCAATAGCTATGCCAAAAATAATTGCAAAAGCCTGTTAATATGCACTGTGGCACTTGATAATGATCATTCTGTGGATATTTGGTGAACATCATATGAGACTTGTACGAGAGAAGTTCCGCACAGAAGCAATATTAAGTTAAATTAAACGAAGGGAAATAACTATGTCAAAATTATCGAGTCGCGAAAGCCGGAGTATATGCACCACGGCACTAAATAATGATCATTGTGTGAAATGAGAATTGTAGGAGGAGTTGCGCATAGAAGATGGATCGGGCGGACAGACAGAAAAACGGACGGACAGTGCGACTACTATATACCAACTTTCGAGTGCATAATAAAAAGTATGACGACATTTTGTGATGTAAGTATGTCGCGCTACCCCAACACGTTTGATGTTATGATCTATGTGCATTTTGATCTTAAGAAATAGGGTGATCGAAGTTTTAAAAATTAAAGTGTCGGCAGTCATCGACCAGTTTGTACCTCAACTTGTTTGTGTGAAGTTAGCAGAATAGCAGAATAGCAGAGCAACTCCAGCAGAATAGCAGAATGGCAGAATAGCAGAACGACTCCAGCAGAATAGCAGAACGGCAGAATAGAAGAACAACTTTCAAATAGACCAAAAATATTATTCCGTTTTATAGATATCTACCAAAGTTTGTCCTCGGTCTGTCTGAGCGTCTTTCCGTCTGTCCGTCCGACTGTCTGAAAATCTGAATCCCGCGATAACGAAAACCCAGTAAGTTAAGTTGATGAAAATTGATACATGAATACTTGGAAACATGGAAAATATGCAAGTAACTTTATTTTTATCCACGTTTGAAATTTCTGGTTGCAATGGTAACAGAAACAGTAAAAATACGACTTAAACGAATCGTTTTAACACTCAAAACGTATACGAGCTAAGTAACCGAAAATAAGTATGTTAAAAGATGGCAATGTGGAAATAATGCGTTTGACTTTGTATTTTTTCCCTCTGGTTCATGAGTTTATCAGACAACACAGAAATTTCGAACAAAATTTTAGAAATTCTAGAAGAAAAGCATCAGCAGAGCATCAGAATAGAAGAAAAGCCCAGCGTAATAGCGAATCACTTTTATTTGTTAAATAAAAAACTTCAGCAGAATAGCAGAATGGCAGAATATCAGAAAGACTACATCAGAATAGCAGAATAGCAGAACAACTCCAGCAGAATAGCAGAATGGCAGAATAGCAGAACAACTTTCAAAAAGACAAAAAGTCAAATTGAGTTTTACAGATATCTACTAAAGTTTGTCGTCTGTCTGTCCGTCTTTCCGTTCGACTGTCCGGAAATCTGAATTCCGCGATAATACCAAAAACGTATAAGTTGGTGGAAATTGATATATGGCAACACGAAATGTATGGAAGGGGATATCCGCCATTTAACACATTATTGTATTTGTTATTTCAATATGCCAATTTTTTTTCAACGCTGCCAATTCATTTCCCATGTTGCTTTTTAGAAGTGCATTATCCATATTTGTATGTAAATTGCGATACTTTAATTATAACACTACTTTTAATCTTGCAACCATTGAAAACTAGTATGATTTTTATAATTCAGTCATAAGAATTCATATGCAGATATTTTTATAATGATTAAGCATTTGATTTGCTTACTATGCCAATAATATGAAAATCGTTGAGTTATAATTAATTTAATGTACTTTATATGCAATTATTTGAATTATCATTAAGAATGAATTTTGCTAACTTTCTAAAACCATTATCAAACATATTTTCGTTTCCAGAAAGATATGCATATAAAGTCCAACATTATCTAACATATAATCGTCCTCATAAAAATGATTGCAACAAAATACGATTGTTCTCGTAATAATTTTGACATTATAAATCGAAGCCGAGAACCAGACCGCATTTTTACGACAGAGGTCGCCGTAGCAGTATGAAACCACCAATTCAGCTCAAAAAATGGTACCCGCATAATGGCGGCTAGAAATAGTTCTCAGTTTTCTTGGCTTTTTTTAATATTTTTGCCCTAATCTGTGTATTCTTTTTGCTGGAATCATTTTGTTTGACTATTTCTGATAGTGTGGTAGCAATTTTATGCTCATATGCATTCAGAATAGAATTCACAATGTGAAATTGTTTCACATACCCCAATCTGAAAATTAGCTCAGATTTTTTGTTAATTTTATGGGTAAGTTTACATGAGCAGAAATATCTTTCTTGTTTGAAACACAATCCTCACTTTTCTTGCTATTTTTGATGAGTACAGATATAGATCTACAAGAATATGTAAGTTAAAGCTATTTAAAAAAAGGTTTTGCTATGTTTTACAGCCCTGTGAACTTTATGAATTTTATATAGAATAAAGAAGGAATCTATTTGGTGGTTTCACACCTATAAAAAAATAACCGCTCCCTCCCCGGTCTAACGTCCATTTTTACCTCGCGGGAATATACAACCACAAGAAACACGAGGAGAGAACGAGGTCACCGCCGCGTTGGAGCTTTGACTGTTGCTTTGTGTTTTGACATCAAGGGTCATCATTTAAATGTTCAGAATTACCTTTAATCTGGGAATGGAACATCTATATCATTATCAATATCACAACGACGTTTGCGGACTTATTTTCTTCGTATAAACTAGTTTCGACACCGGTTTGGGGAGCGTTTATTATTTTTACAGTTTTTACTAGTTATTCTCCTTTACTTAAAAGGGCCCATTTTAGCGCAAAGAAACGAGTTTTGCTTGTCAACATTTAACTGCAACGACTAAAGTGTCATGCATATGACTAAATCAAAATAAATTTGAAAATAGGAATAAGAAGTTTATCAATGTCATTTTAAGCATATAGATATAACGTTAAGCAAATAGATAAAATGAGAAAGTTAGCAAAAAAATTCTTAATAATGATTAAAATAATTGCATGTAAAGTCCATTACATTAATGATAACTCGACGATTTTCATATTATTTGCATAGTAAGCAATTTCAGCACTTAATTATCATTAAATATCTGCATATGACTTCTTAAAAAATTAAAGAAATAAAAAACTCATTAGTTTTCAATGGTTACAACATAAAAGGTAGAGTTATGATTAAAATATCGCAATTTACATACAAATATGGATACTTCTAAAAAGCAACATCGAAATTGAATTGGCAGCATTGGAAAGAAATTGGCATATTGAAATAACAAATACAATAATGTGTGAAATGGCGGATATCCCCTTCCATAGAAATGTATGCAAGTAACTTTGTTTTTACCCCCGTATCAAATTTCTGGTTGCAATTGTAACAGAAACAGTAAAAATACGGCTTAAACAAACGGATCGTTTTACACTGAAAACGTATACGATCTAAGTTACTGAAAATATGTATGTAAAAAGATGTCAATATGGAAATAATCCGTTTGGCGCTGTCTTTTTCTTTTCCTCTGTATCGTGAAGACAGTAATAATAATTTTTTTTTTCGAAGTTTACATGTTCGCACCATTGCTGTTAAATGTCGCAATCGCCGCTATATGTCGCAAAACCTTCTGCCGTTAAATGTCGCAATGGTAACGTTAAATGTCGCACGATTTTTCCATAAGGTTAAATGCCGCAACTCTACCGCTAAAACCCCTGTCACACTGGGCTGCGAATGTGAGCGACACACTTGCGAACGGCATTCGCGAGATAGTTTCAAAAATGTCTCGAACGCTCTCAGTTTCTTCGCATGAGTCGCAGGCCTTCGTTTTCTTGTCGCTTGAATTTTCAACATGTTGAAAAAAATCGTGCGACAAAATTTCTCTCAATATTCTCTCAAAATCATCGCGTAGATCGCGAACCCATCTCAAACTGTTCTCTTAGTAGTTTCCACGAATTAAGACATGCGAGTATTTGAGAAGCCTTGTGAATTGTTTGCGACGTATGAAACTAAAATGCGACTGATTTCAGACAAGAAAGAAATTCCGACGGTCTGGACACCGAATAGATCTACTACTTTGTGAAGAGGGAAATAATTGCGGTATATTTGAAAATAGATTGAAAATAAACTGTCCGAGCAACAGTTTTATTTTCAATATGCCACGCCGATGTAAAAAAAGGCAAAACTCTCCCTGCACGAAGCCCCCCTCCCCCACCCCCATCCCCAGAAATAACGGAGCCAGTCTCAGAGCATGCCGTGTCGGATACGGAAGACCATACAGACCAAAATTCTTACAGACGTACTGACGGTTAAACAATTATATGCCTTCTCTTCTGGGCATGAATTTAGGAGAGAAAAAAACCGTCTCCAAAAGCCCTTGTATTTGGCATACCTAGATTTTATCATTTAACTCTATATGCGATCAGCTGTTTTTCATCTTCAATAAATCATAGATAAAGTCACAAATTTATTTGAAACTAGAACAGACGGAAATAACTGATCGATTATTTTTAAATCGTGTAAATACCTGTTGGCTAAAATGCCAAAGGCGTTCTCTACGATCCTGCGGGCCCTGGATAACCTTCCAGGTAGAGGTTCACTAGGAGGTAGATTACATTTGCCATGCTCCAGCGCATGGTATTGGGCGCACTCACGAAACACTTCAGCATCAGAGTCAGCACCATAGCCGCCCACATCAGCATACATAAACTTGTAGTTGGCGTCTACCAGAGCCAGCATGATAATCGAGTAGAAGCCTTTGTAGTTGTAGTAGACGTTACCTGACTTCGGCGGAGCTTGTATCCCTACATGTTTGCCATCGATGCTGCCACAGCAGCGAAGGAAGTTTCACTGTTCGGAGAAACCCTGTGCTACCTTCTTCTATTGCTCTTCTGTTGTTGGAAATTTGAATGCTGTCTCATGAAAGTGGTCATATATGGCCTGACATACCTCTCGCACCACTATGGCGACGGTGTTATGGGCCACCCGAAATCTATATGAAAGCGACTTATACGAGTCCCTGGTGGCAAGGTACCTGAGCGTGATGGCAAGCTTCAATCCAGTGGACAGAGGTTATCTGAAGTTGATTTCTCTCTTTTGAAGTCTAGGGCCTAAATCGTCCACCATTTTGTTGAATAACTCCGGGTCAACTCTAACAAAGTTCTTGAAATACTTTTCATCACTTTCTCTTACGTGCTTCATAAGCTTCTCGTGCATCCAACACTTCTTGTCTCATCAAAACCCATTGTCTCACCCATACACTCCTCCTTTTTCTTGACCGTCGTTTTCTTCGTTCTCTGGCTTTTGCTGTAGCATTTTGGACCACAGCAGCAGCAAGGAGACATTCTGCAGCCTTCAGCATGGCATTGTCGTCTGCAGTCAAATTAGGGTCCTCATTCAATGATTGATCCATCTCAAATGATGTCTGACGACTTTAATGACTGCTGAAATTCGAGTATGTTGCTTTTTTTTTTCGGACTTTTCTCATTTCTTAATTGCATTTCATAACTGTCGTGCGATTTTCGCATGAATTTCGCGCGAATTTTGCAAGTACAAAAATTTCGCAATTATGTCAAACAGATGACGAAAAGGTATCGTGCGATAGTCGTGCGATATCATCGCGACATATTTGAGAACTTTATCAGCTATTTCGCATGAAATGCGTGCGACATTCGCGCAACAATCGGGCGACATACGCATTCATGTCATTGTCGCTAAAATTCGCAAAATGTGCCGTAAATTTGTGTCTCAAACAACTCGCCAGATGTCGCAGTTCAGTGTGACACTACCTTAAACGTCGCAAGATGTTGATTCATGTTAAACTCAAGGTTTATAGTGGAATGTTATCCTTTTTTTACGTTAATAACCTGGTAGAAACTGTCAGTATACCAACATTAAATTAGTTCATGTCTGAAATAATCGGGACTACCGATCTATCGGCTTGGAAAAGATTTTCTATTAATTTAAAAACAAAAACTAAATATTGGAGTTAGCTTAGTCGCATTTTAAATTGACGACCATAATTTATGCCAAAGAAATACCGGGCGATTAATCACATACGTGCTTTCTTTCATTTAGTAACCGAAGTGTCGTGGGTTCGAGCTACGATGTAACCGTGACAGAGATTTAACACACCAGTAATCGTATTCTAGAAAGATTCAGTTGAAAATCAATCATAGATAGATTCTTATTTTATTAATTTTATGCATCAAGCATGTTTGCCAACGATGTTAAAGTATTATTAGTACTCAAACTAAACACTTTTCTTACTGGCCTATCATGGCGGGCTGGTGCTTATAAAAGATGATTCCTTAATTAAATATCAAATAAAATATCACATGATTGTAGACAGACTTCTAGTACTTTGCTTCACGACTTTTTTTTAAGTACAACCAAAGACAACATTAAAGTACTGCCAGCACAGACAAAAAGTCGTGTTAATACGACAGTCATTCGACGACGCACGAAAACAGACGAAGTTAATTGCAAATAATCTAATTAACACTTATTATGTGCCGGAAATTGAGCAAGCAGACGTCAGTTTTAGAAAACATACACGCACAGCCAAATCTGAATGATCGGTCACACCTAAACAGATGTCAATTTGTGAACTGCAGCAACTTAAATGCCTTCCCTTCAGTGGCTGCTGTACACAGATTTGACTGTATATAGTAAATTTTAGCAATTGTTTTACATTGTAGACGCTTGCAAATAATGCAGGGATAATTATGATTAAAATGGGTTACTCCAGCGAATGAATAACGGGGAAATCCCATTTTGTGTTTGGTGAAAGAAAAATAAAATCAAGAAACAAAACTCAAATAAATAGGGAATATTACATGAATGTACTATTCCGAAGGGTTGTATTGCTCGAGTCGATTGTATAAAGTTGTATTCTCACGAGCCTGCAGGGTGAGGTATTAATACAACTTTATGCAATCGACGATTGCAAATATACCTTTTTACTTATATGTATATAATAAATGACAAGATATTTAGTTAATTTTACATGTATTTATTCTGTGAAATACATACAGACTGGATGTTTTTGTACGTCGTTGTCACAAACCATTGAAATAAAATGTTTCTTTCTGGACGCTCCTTGTGTATAGTGCGTAAAACATGGTCGTCCATCATATGATGTTCTTGACATAAACGATTTTAGGGTTTTAATCTACTTTATTACTTCATTATTAATCATATTTTATTCGACGACAGGAAAGTTTAATCTTCATTTATCCTGTATTTGTTGATTAATGGGGCCGATATTGCTTATAAACACACCCGGTATAGTTTGTATCACACGTATAAAATGGTATAGTTTGTACATCCTGGATAGAATTTGGCGCACGATTGAAAGCAATTATAAGTTTGATAGTTTTGAATAAAATGGATCATCCGACACTTGATAGATTCTTCTGGACATCTTTACTATCTGTAGAAGGTATTCGAAATTTTCTCTCCCGAGAGAGATATATTCCATATCAAAATTTGACTGTGACATTATCAAAATATATTTCGCTTGCTGTTGCATTTTGTAAGCAACCTAAAATTTATTAAGATTTTCAAGAGCACGAGACATTTTCATATGTGAGTGAAATATATTCTAAATCCATTAAAACAAATTGTCTTCTTATTTTACTTTTATTTTATAGTTTGCTATGATGTCATAATTTGCCCCAAACAACTCTAATTTTCATGACGCCATGAAATTCTTTTTCTTTTGCGCTTCTTTGCTATATCTTTAAATTTACAGAATGGGAAACAATATCTAACTGACATTTTTCAATATTTTTTAGAAAAACGTAAGATTGATACATAATAATTATATAACCACGGTATTTAACATTGTTTAGTCAAGTGACATTTTGTGATATGCATGGGGCGGAAAACCAATACAAAAAGGTCGGTGCATGTCATATAATCTTTCATAACTTTATTAATATTTCACTATTTAATGGGATAAAGTGAAGAGCCCACTCGTGCTAGTGAGAAACCCATACATTGAAAGTTTCTTGGAAAAAAGTCAGTATCTATTTGTAGTGTGAAACCGCGTGTTTGAACAGTAAGAAATTTCAACGCGGTTTCACTTTACGAAAAAATAAATACATTTTTTCCAAAGAAACATTGTATGAATGTTTTACTCTCTAGAATGAGCGGAATCTACACTTTACCCATAAAAATAATGAAATATTTAAAAGGTTATGAATGGACCGGTCTTTTTGTATTGATTTCCCGCCCAACTCAGATTACAAAAAGTCACGTAATATAGGCACCGTGTAAAAATATCTATTACCATTTTCATGTTCATAGAATAAACTGAAATATTATCAATTAATTTAAATGAAGTGCAAAATTGATTTACTAATTGATTGCTGGTGAATTGAAATCATACTATGTGTCAATGTTTTACACCGTATATTATGTAAATATTGTCGCGTTGCGACATATAACGGCGCCACAATCGTTAAAGATATTGGGCTTAGATATTTTTATGGAGCGTCATCCAGATGTGTTCTACATAATTTTTAAAGTATATCCCAGGCATATATATAGACGTATTTAAGGAACACTGATATTGTTCTATTTATTCCCCTGGGATCGTTACCGGTCCCAACCCAAGGGTTCATTTTATTTAAAACAGACTTTTATCAGGGAGACTTAAATATCTACGCTTTCCGCCGGCGGCATCAAGAATTCACAGAGAGCGCAATGTGTCTTATATACGTATAGCATCACTTGTGTGAAATAAGTAATATCATTCTTTTAAGTACACCTGCCGGAGACAGTCTTACACTACATCTAAATTGTCAAATTGTATATATTACAATGATAAAGCCGAAATATTATCTTACTTTTATCCTACTTTTAACCAGGAAGAGTAGATGTTGCAATTAAGCAAGGTGAATTATTCAGTCCTATTTTTCACCGAAAGATCTATTGTCTGGTGCTATTTACGTATCATAAATGCTCGATCACATTACGGATATTTTCTCACTCAATGTTCAGTGCTTTATGCAAATTGATTTCGATATGTTTAGTAACATTAAGAACATGTGCACCCATTATGCATATGAATAGAACCAACGTTTCAAGGCACGTCGGTTTTTTGTTTAGGTTGCTATAAATATCGTTTAACGTCAAAGGGGTTTTTAATTTTTTCTTAAATTTATACTGCCATAAATCAAGTCAATAATGACGTATTTCGACAATTAATAAAGTAGAAAATAGCGTTTATGGACATTTTTCTTTATTTTTGAAAACAAAGAAACGAACAAAATTAAGACTCAGAACAAGAACTTGAAATTCTACAGATGTCATCTATTTTAAAAGACAATGCTAAACAATTTATTAATGTAGTATTATATTTTTGCATTTAGTGAATGCGTTTAAATACTACCTAAAAAAAACTTAGGTTTATGTCAATTAAAACGACATGTGTCTACTTTACGAAAAACAAACACAGAAAATTTAGCAAAATTAAAAGATGAAAATGAAACGCTCCAGCAAGCACGTGCGTCATGTGTAAGGAAACAGTGTTTTAATGTTTAAGTTATATCCACCGTTCTAAAAATAAATGTTACGACTTCATTGACAAGCTCTTTCAAGAATCAAATTAAGGACCCAAAAAAGCAGAGCAATTCCGTGCATTTTGTTTGATATGACATTGTTATATTTCCAAAGACTGGGGACATATCAAGGTCAGTGCCACCGGTAATGTCGTTGAGTGGCTGCATCTCACGAATAGAAAATTGTTATAATGGTTCACTTAGATATTAGATATCAGACAAAAAGTTCTCTACTGATAAAAGTCTTTTTTTTTTTTAAATCAGGGCTAAACAATTTTGACTCTTCACCATCCATAACATGAATGAACTTGGTCAGGCTGCAATCAAAGTTAGCAATCGCTTAAAATAATTCACGAAAAAAAGGAAGACAAATAAAAATGAGAAAAAATGTGTCATTAATGAATGAGATATTCGCACTAGTAGCAGTGGCGGAAAAAGATTTAAAAGTAGGAAAGAAAGAAAGGAAGACAGACAGAAAGAAAGAAAAAGCTGACCTAAACAACAATTGTGTTCAGGAAATGGCGAAACTGAGAATTTCAATCATATTTCTGATACACATTATAATTTCTTTACTGGTACTTAAATTATTTTGTGTCTATAAAGTTGCATTTATTTAAAAATAATTTTTAAAAATTTAAATGAAATATGTCAACTTGTGTATTGGTTTTGAACGATACATAATCTTATTTGTTGTAGTCGACAATACTTTAAAAATAACAAGAACGTATAAGTTCAACAGACTTAAGTTGGTACATGTATTCTGAATAGACTATGCTGCGAGCCTTCAGACCTAAAACTTTATCAAATTTACAAGAAAATATAAACAGTTTTTTTTTTATTAATGTCAGATCACAAAAAAAACATTGGTACAAGCATCGCAACTTTTAAGTTGGATTATGTATTAACAAATCTCTTTGATAAGGTTGATAATCTTTTATTGGAATCCAAGATAAATAAAATCAAATTACTAAAAAGACCAAATTTGTACTAATTTCGAAACATAAGTTCGATTATATATTAACATGACTTTCTTATAAGGTCTAAAATCGACTTTGTCGAATCCAAAATAAATCAAATGTCAAAAAATATGGATTGATATAAAACTGTTTATGAAATATAAAACATTGACTGATTTAAAGGAAATGACGAGCAGACATGGGTATAGAAGATATATGAAAACAACTTGACTCAATCTGCCTTGATATTGTAATGTATTACAGTCTTACGACAAAGGGACTTTTTCTGTGACTTTTTCAACGTGAAGTGTGGTAGTCGTCCTTGTAACACTTTCACGAAGATATATGTTCCTTTGACATTTACTTCTCAACAAAGAGTGTGATGCTTCAAAAGACACTTATCTTCAAGGACTATAATTTTGATAAAATGAGTAATTCATACTTTCTCCTCTTCTGGAACCAATAAACTGCCTTCGAGTTATTTACTTCCTTGACTGCAGTAAAGATTAAACAACTAACAAAAATTTGGGGAAGAGAGGTGATTTCAATTGCCTCAAGTGGCGAGGGAGTATCACTTCTTTTCAACTAAGTCTTTTTTTAAGCTCGAACTCTATGCGTTCTCCTTTATCATATATGACCTAATTTTCAAGGTGACACATTTTTCAAGAGGCGGAAAATTTGTTAACTCAGTGGTATCAATTGCATCAGCATTATCTAACAATTATTCCACTATAATCAATGACCTTGATTTGCTTAGACTAATAATGACCTTGGTTGGATTAACTTTGCTGATAATACATGTCGCTCAGTCATCAAGTTTAACGGTGCACTCTTAGATGTTGTAACACAAGCAAAAATACATACCTTTGACAGAGACTTTATAGAAACAACATCAAAAGAGGCCAGATCGAACCAGTCTGAGATATAAAACATACGATAAATCACGCACTGTACATGCATTATGTATAAACCCTGTATAGTAAAGAAATATTGTTTGTAAAATGTATACATGCTTTGCAATTAAGAAAAAAATCGCCTTCAGATATCTCAATATGAAAATAAAAGATTTCAACGTATTCTCGAATTTCAATTACCAATTTAGGCACTGCACTTTATTGTTCCGTTATTTAATGAGTTTCAAGAGATTTAAATAACTTTATTCCAATTTCCTTGTGACTGACAACCAGTTTAGTTTCTCAATTTAACAGAAACGTCAATCAAAAATAATTCTAAAAAATAAAGATATATCAAAACAAATGTAGTAAGATTTTTTAAACTATTAATTGGAGTTGTGTGGCAAAGACGTAGAAACATTTAGAATGCAAAAGCATTTATTTACGTGAAGATATACACTAATGTGTTACATAGAATAAATACAATTATACCAATGTGAATAGGAGTCAAGAAATTCCTTAACTGGTGTCCGTTTTGTGTGTGTGTGTGTGTGTGTGTGTGTGTGTGTGTGTTTTGTCAAAGATTTCACATTTATAACATTATCTCTGCTTATTCGGAGACTGCTTGTTGAAATGATCTACTTATATTTTTAAAGCTGTCGCCATGGTTTTGATTGCTTAAAAAAGAAAAGAAGAAAGCGATTGAACCGAGCCAGAAAGAAGTGTCGTGAAAAACAAATGTACCAGGAGGAATGTTGGAAAGTTCAGTAATAGGAAATATTAACATTTTTACCTACGTTGCGTCTTTGAGATAGAGGAACATGATTTAAACAAGAGCTGTCACTGGAAATTGACATATGCCCCCGAAATGTAGCTTTGAATTGAAACTGGTGTAAATATATAATTGAATATGACTGTGGAAAAGAGATCAGACAAAAAATAGAGCATGAACTGAAGGTAAATGGTAAAGTAATGTTTTTTTTCTGCTTCAGATTCTTATATGAAGGTTGAAGACATAATTATTCAATGAAATAGAATGCTGTGAGTTTGGTCTTGAATATGAACAATATTGTTTTATTCACAATCCGTACTGATGTTTTATATATAACATGGCTTGGTGACAAACATTCTGGTTTCATTAAATCCCCAAAGCAGTTTTTGAGATGAAGCTTGGACAAGATTTTAATACAGAGGTTATAGTAAACAAGGCCTGTCCGCATACAGCACGGTACACTTTTCTCAGTGCTGGATAATAAATTATAGGCCAAGTCAAACAAGAGGCCAAAGTGAAAAAATATTTGAGTGGGGGAAGGCAAGTACCTAGTCATATAAGATGAAACATTTTTTTCCCCTTTTTTTGGGGGGGGGGGAGGGGGAGAGGGGAAGGTAAGAGAGGGGGTCTCCATGCATTTGGGAGGCAAGTACCTATGCATTTATAAAAAAGGGAAAAAATTTATTTTATAAAACAAGAGGGCCATGATGGCCCTGTATCGCTCACCTGAGTATGACTGCTTTTTACAAAAGTGGCTATGGACTTGGTTAACTGGCCCCAGATTACCCATTCTCGAACTTGACCTAGAAATTATTGAAACAATCTTTCTGACAAATTTCCAGGTTGTTTGGGCTGAAAATGTTACCACTAGAGTGTTTTAACAAGGTTTTTCCATATTTGGGCTCTATGACCTAGTTTTTGAAACTAGATGTCCCATATTCGAATTTGAGCTAGAAATTATCAAAACAATCTTTCAGACAAATTTCCAGAATATTTGGACTGAAAAAGAAGCCTCCAGAATGTTAAAAAGGTTTTTCGATATTTGGGCTATGTGACCTACTTTTTGATCCCAGATAACCGATATCCAAACTTGAGCTACAAATCATCAGAACAACGTTTCTGACAAATTTCCAAGTTATTTGTAATTAAAATCTTACCTCTAGAGTGTTAACAATGTTTTCCCATATTTGGGCTCTGTGACCTAGTTTTTGATCCCAGATGACCCAAACTCGAACTTGAACTAAAAATCATCAAACCAACCTGTCTGACAAATTTCCAGGATATTTAGAATGAAAATGTAACCTCTGGCATGTTAAAAAGGTTTTTAAATATTTGGGCTCTGTGACCTAGTTTTTAAACCCAGATGACCCATATCCAAATTAGAGCTATAAATCACCAAAACAACCTTTCTAACAAATTTCAAGGACATTTGGACTGAAAATGTAGCCTCTAGAGTGTTAACAAGGTTTTTCTCTATTTTGGCTCTGTGACCTAGTTTTTCAATCCAGATAACCCATGTTCAAACTCTTCTGAGAAATCATTAGTACAAACATTCTGACCAAGTTTCAAGACAATTGAGGCAAACATGTGACCGCTAGAGCGTTAACAAACCAAGTGTGGACAGACGACGGACGCCGGACATTGAGCGATCCTAATAGCTCACCATGAGCCTACAGCTCAGGTGAGCTAAAACGTCTATTTCAAAGCTTAAGAAGGTCTTTTCCAATACAGGAGAAAAAAGATTTTTTTTGCAGGGGTGGGGGAGGGGGGTGGGTGAAGTAACTTCATACCTAAACGTCAAGTACCTACATATTTTATGAAAAAGATAATTATAATGCAAAAAAATATTGGCGGCGGGTGTAGTTTATTTCTACGCTTAAGAAGTTTTTCCTTATATATAAGTATAAGCAAAATCAAGTGACCCCTGGGGTGGGGCTAATTTTGACCTCAAGGGACATGGTTACCAACAATCTATGCAGGGTTCTTGCTGGTGATCAAGTATTCCAAGTTTGAATGGAATATGTTTGACATTTTTTGAGAAATGGACATTAACAAAAAGGTTGACCAAGAAATTTTACGTTGAAAAAAGGGGCATAACTTTGCAAAATAAATTTGAGGGTTATCTGCCCTTGAGAAATGGTGTCGCATTTTTAAAGTGAACAAGTATTCCTCATTTGAAGTAAATGGCTTTGATAGTTTCTGAGACAGGGACCTTAACAAAAAGGTTAACTGACGCAAACGAGGGTGTCATGACAATAGCTCCACTTTTTACTTCGAAAAGTGGAGCTTAAAATGACTAAGGGCCCATAACACTGCCAAAAATAATCCGACCAGAAACTCCTGACCCTATGCACAGCTAGGTTTGGTGGCAAACATTTTTGTGTAGTTTCAATGAAATCCTCCAGTGGTTTTGGAGATGAAGCGTGGACAAGATTTTAATATAGAAGTTAGAGTAAAAAATGACTAAGTGCCCAAAAATAATCTGAGCAGAAACTCCTGAAGATAAGCACAACAAGGCTTGGTGACAAACATTCCATTGAAGATTCAATGAAATCCTCCAAGCGGTTTTGGATATGAAGATTTCAATATAGAAGTTATAGTAAAAAATGACTAAGGGCCCGAACTCTGCCAAAAATAATCCGAGCAGAAACTCCTGACAATTTGCACAACTAGGCTTGGTGACAGACATTCCTGTGAAGTTTCAATGAACTTCTCCAGGCGGTTTTGGAGATGAAGTGTGGACAAGACTTTAATATAGAAGTTAGAGTAAAAAATGACTAAGGGCCACTATTTCTGCCAAAAAATCCGAGCGGAATCTCCTGACGATCTGCACAACTAGGCTTGGTGACAAATACTCTTGTTTAGTTTCAATGAAATCCCTAAAGCGGTTTTTGAGATGGAGCGAGGACAAGATTTTAGAGTAAAAAAAATGACTAAGTACCCATAACTCTGCCAAAAATAAATCGAGCGGAATCTCCTGACGATATGCACAACTAGACTTGGTGACAAACACTCCTATTAAGTTTCAATGAAATCCCTCAAGCGGTTTTGGAGATGAACCGAGGACAAGATTTTACAGGACAGACGGACGGACCGACAGTGCGATTACTATATGCCTCCCTTCGGGGACATATAAATCTTGATGGCTAATATAAAAACAGAATGTATACCTGCTATATATCTATACCAGCTTAGAACAGGTTGGAAAAAATGCAGTATAAGTAAACATACAGCTGTGTACATGTGGCAATATTTTGTCAGACATTCTATCACATACGCATCCTCCGAGCTGACCAAATATTGTTACACTATGTTCTTATCGAGCGACATGTTTGACTCTGACAGATTGACTATTCTTTTTTACCAAAAACCAAAAATCACATTTTTATTCAATTTTGTATTTCTTTAGTTGGATTTTAGAGTTGGTGACATTGCAAGAATTTGTTATTGCCACCGCAACGCTTTTATCAGTCTTTAACAGCGTTTTCAGCAATGTGAAACCTCAGAGATGCCAGTCGTTATGCAGTTCTAAAGTACCGACGAGATTGGTACTATACATTAATGCAGCAGTTACGACAACACACGGAATTGATTTTAAGAATATTTAGACAAACGTTTTATACCGCATCCCGAGTAAGAGTAAGGCGGTCACACGTACACAATGCGTAATTTACATTGGCATCGAGCAAAGTGGACAAGAGTGATGTTTAGGGACAAGTTCCTTGTATTCTAAGCTCTGCTGATGGTAGGATACACATTTTAATACCACCGACATTAACGCTTTTCAGATAATTATGTGTTAGAGTGGGGGGCAGTTTTTGGTTTGGGATGAAATGGTGAGTTATGACAAAATAAAATTGATGGTAAATCCTTTCAATCTCAATGTCCAACGTATTATCGACTGGGTTCTCCGTCCAGTTGTTGCATCGTTCCTACATCAGCATCCTGCTATTCTAAAGGATGAAATTGCAAAATCATGCATGACTTGGTTGGCACAAAAATGTCATGGAGTAGACCGACAGCTAACGTAAATCTTGGTACGAAGCTTGCCTACTTTTTTTCTTTACTCCGCCGGTATGTTATTTTTCTTTTACATTGCACTGGTCACAGATATACATATAAGAATCTCTCATTTTATGACTGATACAACAAAACATAATAACTTTTACTTTCAAACAGTGGTCAAATATCACTCTTATAACTGCGTGTATGTAGTTTGTAGAGCTCGGAAAGGCTCTAATATGTTGTAAAAAGTGTCAAAAATTCACGAACAGAATTTGTCAACTTAAGTTCTCAAGACATGTTGTCAACATGCAGTTTAAATGAGGACTTATCCGAAAAGGTCAGATACACATAAATACAAACCTAACCGTGTGGACTTTGAAATAAAAAGACAACAGCAACATGTCTCCATACCACTTTGTTATCGGAAACAATAATCTACTTGAATTACTTATAGTTATTGCGTTGAATGAGCAAGCATTAGGGTGTAAAGTCTACACAGAATGGCAACATAAGAAAAATCACTCATAAACTGTATGAAGTCATTCTTCACACTTAAATTCGCACTTAACTTCATCTTGAAATCCTTGTCTAGAACCATTTTGCACCGTAAATTTATGTCAGAACATCGTTTATTTTTGATAGGAAAAACAAAGGGTAATCTTCCAGTGGGTTTTAAAGAGTTGATCAATTCATCTCTGACTTAAAGTAGACGTCGATTCAAACAAAATATTTGTCTCAGTTTTTCTGTAGGTTAGCTTGAAGGAATGAAAAGTTAAATCAAGTGAAAAAGAAAAGTTTATTTGAAGATCCGTTATATGCATTTTACCTTAGTTACTCGTTATTGTCAATGCGTATGTTTTGCATGCAAAATATTTGGTTTCAGTCAGGAACAGTACTTATCCTTCAACGCCTACGTGTCAAAATACTAGTTCCATCATTAAATTCCCCGTTTAGCCTTCAAACTTAACACTCTACTTTGCATGATTCCCCCTTTTATCTGAAAAAGGCAAAAATTTTAATATGCATATGAATAAAAGAAAATCTTAAAATTAAGTGCTCTTAAACCCGGAATTTCGTGTCTGCTAGTTTTAAATAGAATTCTTTTTTCAAAAAAATTGATGGCAGTATAATATATAACAAATGAATATAACTTCCTTTTCAGTTTTGATTGGGTATTGTTGACCTTGAAGAAAGTAACTGAGATATGTCTGTTTCATTCACGATTTGAATAATGCGATACAAGGGAGTACAGTTTTAAGCTTGAACGCACAAATTTACTATCTGCGGTGTAGTTTTCGGTTATTTGTTTGTTAGTAACAGATTACTAAATAACAGTTTCAGTGGTATCAGCGACAGAAGCATGCACGTTCCTAAGAAGGTAAGCTGTTTTCCTTTAATAGATTGTTTTGCATGAAATAATGTATAATTCTAATTCATATACTGTTTCAGTAATTTGTTGATTATTTTTTTATTTCCATTTAAAACGAAATATAGTTTATTTATTTATTTATTTATTTATTTATTTATTTATTTATTTATTTATTTATTTTTAAATGCTTCAGTGGCAGTTTCTGTGAATTATTCCTATAAATTGCAAATATCATTTCGATCGTTATAATTTTTTCGCTTATTTGATCAAATTAAAAACAAAAGCAAATATTTATTATTTTATCAAAAAGTAATTAAAATAAATAGTTATTACAATAGTAGTGAATAAAACCTTCGTTTATTATTATCACAGTCTTTCAAGTTGCTGTAACACATGTAAAATTAATTATAAATGACTTATCACATATCTTTGGTAACTGGTATAAACGTCTTCATGTTGTGAATAAAGGTATTTTAACGAGGACGACAAATTCATGTGTGGTATTTTACTTTTTTCGTTCTTTATTTACAAGTTAGGAGAAATATGCAAGAAAAAACTAAATAGACGATTCCTCAATTAAGTTTATTTCATTAAATAGATAAATTGTTGGATGCAATTAGAAAAAATTCTCAGTCTTCAACTTTTTTTGCACATCTATATTAGGAAATATTTTCTTACAACTAATTTTAATTACACGCGATGGCTGCTTCCTGGATTTTACCAAGAACTCGTGCAGAAAGTTTTGAATGCAAAAACTAATCAATCTTTTTCTTGTTCACAGATATATAAAGTAAACTCTATAAAAATATTTTCTCACAACTTATGTTAATTCCGCTCGATGACTGCTTCATATCCAGTGATCACTGGATCGAGTGTCTACGGTCTATGCTGCAAAAGTAAAACGAAGGCAATACAATGTATTTGCAAAAATAAAATTGTATAAGTTCATAAAATTACATGCAAAGAAGGAGATTTCATTCATATGTGTTGTTTCTGTAAGAATCGAGGAAATACACACAGTTTACTATATCTTTATTCAGTGCATGCCACTTATGAACAAGACAAGAAAAATATGCCGCTGGCTTAACTATTCTTTGTCTTTCTATTTAGATAAATAATTCAAGGTTGTTCTCGGATGAGGACTTCCTTTCTCGTTGTCCTCACGAAGAATCTCTGCAGTTACGCTGGGAGTACACGTGTGATGCGCGAAAAAGCGCTCATCTGGATGCCGTATCAATGCACGAGGGCCTCATCCCAAGCGAAGCTGTGTCCGATATTGAATTTCTGTCCGAAACAAACAAACAATATGCCGAACTTGGTCCCAACAAACAAGAAGACCGACCAGAAATGCAGGTGATGGATAACAATTGCAAAAACGTAACTCCATACGTGGACAGGAATTTTCCGTCAGGTAAATTGTATGAATGTTCCTTTGATATCTTCAAGTTTTGCAAGTTAGTGTGAAAAGTGTTCTTTTTATTTGATTTTCAGATGCCTTACTATATATTGATTGTTTTATAATATTATATATTATTATTTTCATTATGTAATTAATTTTTTTAACAATACAAGCTAAGGTTTACTATTTTTTTCACAGAAATTGTCATGTATTTTAGATATTACAGTTTTACTTTGACTTTTTTCTTTGCGTTTGTTTTCAACGGACACTATAGTTATCAGCTGTCCATATATATTGAATATAATATTTCACTAGAATTTGTTATATCCGTTTTTTATTTTGATATTAAAATTTTTTCTTTAAAGGATTTGATTTTTTAATTGCTGAAAATAATCTCAAAACCAAATGCGATGCCCTATTTCAATAAACAACTATTTTTATCATTTTTACTGAAAAAATGCAGATCTGTTGATATTGACTTCCGATTAACATATTTGCTAAATTGTTTTACTTTGCAAACAAACGGTTTTAAATACAAACCAACAAATATCACAAGTCTCATTACACCTGAAAATGAATTTTGTTGGACCCAAGAATTACATGTTTATATATAGCAAAATGTCTGTTAAAACAATTGGTTATTCATTTCGACTCTGTAGTTGAAGCCATTTATAATCATAATATATTGTAATTAATTATGATAAATGTACTACTCATCCTGGACTTAAATAAATATGTCATGCCACATATCTAATATGTTTGTGATGGACATAGTTTGAACTATCTTTATTCCATAATATAATAATTATATAACATATAGCTATTCCATCAAAGACGACTTATTTTAACACAATCGTTTGATGTTTTCTTGCAATGGCTGTCGATTTTTCATGGAATGAAATGCAATACGATAATAGTTCCGAGAATAATGCAACTGATTAGCTATTTCGTCCAAATTGTACAAACATTTTACAACTACATATCGCTAGAGTGAGCAATGAAACCTGAAACTTATTCATTAGCTGATCTTGGTACAATTTATTTTGCTTTATATGATATTTAGATCTGTTTGTAAAATGACTGGCTGTGCTTGTAAAATGACTTGCTGTGTTTTAAAATAGAAATTGTTCCATTTTTCGGCGTAGCTGTATTAAACTCGATTTTCACCTACATTTGCAACGAATAAAATTGTTAGATACAAAATCCTCAGCTGAAGAAGGAAGTTTGCCATTGGTTAAAGCTGTTGCTGTGATGAAATTTTAGGGCACCATTAATAACTGTTAGTTTAATTGCTTTTGACCTTTCGCCCCGCCCCCACGCGAAAACGCGCCAAATTCTATCTGTCGTGTTTTTACCTTCAATTTGTCGTGTCTTCGCCTGGCAATTCGAAAATCCGCCATGCAAAAGCACGCCACATTTTGAATGTCCTGTTTTTGCCTGCAATTTGTTGTATCTTTGCATGGCGGTGTGCCACGCGAAAACACGAAAAAATCACCTAGTTTTTTGCCTTCTGTTAAGGTATGCGCACAGCAACTACACATATGCTACACATACAGAAGAAAATGGAGAGTAATAACAATGATAGTATCCTTATTTTTCTTTTAATTTGAACTTAAGAATTATGTTAATATATTTAATTTTAACTTATCAGCCTTGTATTATGTAAATATATGTGAAATTTGTGTGCGCATGCGTGACCGGAACGCGAAAAAGTTAAATGCAATGTCGCATCTTTGTATAGCGGGGTGCAAGGCGAAAATACGACACATTTAATTTTTCAAATGTTCTTGTTTTCGCCTGGCGCGGCAAAAATAAAAAAACACGACAAATTAAAGGAAAAAAACCGACACATAGAATGTAACGTGTTTTCGTGTGGTGGGACGAAAGGTCGCCAGGCGAAAACACGCCAAAATTGAAATTTTCGCCCCGCCACGCGAAAAAATATTTTCGTGTTTTCGCATTTTCGCCCCTTAAATACGCTCACACGACATCGCACAAATCAGACACCATAGAAAACTGATACAAATTCAGAAAAATAGATTTACACAACTTCATTCAATCTTGGATGTTAAAAATAAATTTTAAATGGGTAACGCCTTTGTTGACTCTGGACCAAAAGAAACCGATGGTTAAAGTAGCCAAACGTCTTTTGCACACGTTTTCGAAATACAACAAAAGTTATTTTACAAGTTTGATTACTGGAGACAGAATATAGGACAAGTAATATAAGCCAGAACTGAAGTTTTTTCCTAATCTGGGTAACCAGAAATGCGAAACAGTTAACTGTGAACTTCTCAGAAAGTTCTGTAGGCAGTATTTGTATATATAGAAACGGTACCGTCATACAAACGGTTGAACAAAATGACAAAACTGTCAAAGGACGGTTAATTAAAAACGTCGTTTAAAAACGATTGAAGAAATACTGGAACAGCGTCGCCATGAAACATGTCCTAAGTGTGTTTGTCTTCTGCATGACAACGCACCACAAAGTCTGTATTGTTTCATATATCTTGGAGCCAGAGGTTACCTTTCTTCCATATCCCCTTATTCGCAAGACCTTTGATTATTTTCATTCCCGAGAAAACACAATTTACCTTCAAAGGACTGCTCTGAGAAACGTCGTTATTTCAAGACATTCAGTTTACACTGATGATTATTCTCCCCAATAATTTTCTTATATATATCATTCATTGAGAAAAAGGTTAATCCCACTAAGTTATTGAATATGTTACAATCCGTAATGATAGGCCCGGTCATAAATAAACTTTACAACTATATTCAGGCATATTTTCATTAATATAAATATAAAAAAGAAAGAAATCTTGATTTCCTCTAATTTTAATGATGTTTGAACATTCACTGTGTTTTCAGTTGTTATATTAATGCTGGGCATCTTAGCCATTTGAACACCAAACTTAACTTTAATAATTATCATTTAATTTAATCCGATTGAAGACTGAAATTTGCCAGGTAAATCCCCTTATAGAAATCATGAGCAAACCTCACGTAAAGTAAAAATCTCTTAACCCAGATTTTCGACACTACTCATACCTTTTGCACTAATCTCTATATCAATCTGCATTAACAGTGTATGATAATGTTTTCTTTCTGTCTTGCGGCAATTTCATCACAAAACTGCATTTCGTAAATGACAGATTACGCTGATTATTTCTAAAAATAGAAAATTGAACACGCAAACTCCTGTAATCTAACTGAAACATTTATCTCACTTTAATATGGCCGAAAAGTTATTTACTGTTTATTTAGAGAAATGATAGGCATTCTTATGTTATTAGAAATAATATAAACACTGAGTTTGTACCAATCGAAAGTATTGTTAAGCGCGACAGATAGGAACATGAACTGTATGTTAGATTTCATTGCATTTATTTTTCATTTCAATTTCAGACAGCTCTACAACCAGTGAAACGGATGACGATTTTGAAACTGTTTACGACACAGATACTGGAGAAACAAAAGTGAAACTAGGACAATATGAATACATCATTGACACTTCTTCTTATTTTGCCGACACCGAGGACACGCACCACAATCACTTTACAGACTATAAGTTCTCAAAAGCTGTGGAAACGCTAACTAGAAAACCAGTTGACTATATCCCCCTTCCCCCGACGACTCAAATGACTCCAGAAGAAATCATGTTAATAGGTATCTATATTTTGCTAAATCAGTATCATTTTCTGTAAAATGCCCTTGAGACATATCATTCAATATCAGAACCAATATTTAGTACATTCACGGAATAAATTCAAAATGTCGCCAAATACCTTCTAAACAAAACTGTATGTACTATACAAAAATAAAATTTAAATTTTTTTTCCAGATACTAGGGAGCAGTGCTTTTCAGCAATGAAAAATGAAAACTGGAAATATGAGGGAAAGGATTTGGAAAATAGAGGTTTTATCTACGCCCAACACTCTGTAACAGTCCCCGAATTTAGAAGAAATCCAGAGGCAGTTGCAAAAAGGTGTATTCAGTCTTGCTTTTGCAAGGAAGAGGAACAGAGATGTCAGTCTGATCATCATACGAGGACTGAAGCCTATACCAGTCCACAACCGCCAGTAAAGACTGAGTGTGACCCGGTTACAAGTATGTCGAATGAAATGAACAGCAATGATTGTACAAAAGCCCTTCCTTCTATTGAAACTTTCAATCAATCTTTCGAAACAGATTCTTCCGAATGTAATAATAAAATAAACGGACCTTTCATCGACAGGACATATTATGGATGTGAGCACAATAATCATCTGGGGCCTTACACTCGTTTCGGCACAACTAACAGTCTCCAAGATTCAGAATTCATTCCTCGTTCGGAACAGTTGATGTTTTCGTTTTCGTATGAACCAATTTGCCAATATCACACTCATTTAGAACAGAAGTCAAATAAAGCTTTTCAAGAAGGTAAAATGGCATTTTATAAAATACCGTACGCTAGTTCAAAGCCAACATGTGTACTGGCAAGTACCCAAGACCAAGCAAATACTCATCTAGATGGACTATGCCATGAAAGAAATAACCAGAGTAGGTTAAAATTAGGATCTTGCTCAACAAACATCCCATCTCAGTTCTCCGATTTCAGCAAATATAGGCACATCGATAATAATTGTTCAGGTAAGGATATAAAATTGTAGACCTAACAGATAATTTATAATAATCAATGATGTAAATATTAATTAAGCTTACATCAAAAATGTACCCTATTATTTTCCAAGCAAATGATGAAATACATCCTTTTCGATAGAAAATGTTACAATTTTTGTCTAAATAATATTCCATGTACAGTGTGTTCTTATTTCAGATTAATAATCTAATAAATGTATAGCTGTGTTTGTTGCTAGGTGTGTAGGCTTTTAGCTTGATGCCAGACCATGTGACGATAACAAGACACGTTAATAACGAAACAATTAAGAAAATTGAAAAATAGTGAGCATTAACAGTTTCATTTGGCTTTTATTACCTCCTATGTTCAGTATCTATCAAAAGAAAAAGGTTTAATCAGGTATAAACAATGTCTAGAAGCTTGCTTTCACCTATTAAAAACGTATCTTTGTTAATTTCAGATATGGAAATAGAAAGACCACACACAGTCGATCGGCAGTTGGAAGAAAGGTTATTTAAAGCAACAGATCCTAGTCCCAAAAGGAAATGTTAGTAGTGTCATATAATTACTTCTTACTTGCTTTATTATTACATCATATTTTTTACATCACCATTTAAGATTCTACGCAAATGTTCAAAATCTAAATATTGATTTGGAATCCTAGAGATTTGATTGCCGTTTGATACACTTTCTGTCTTAAAATGTTTTAAAGGTTTCGTGAAAATATCTGAATGTGTTGTTACAAAAATGGCATACCATTAGCTTTAAATTTGAAAACATTTTACAGTCAGTTCATTTGCTTTTTCAGGGAAACGGGGGTGTCGATTGTGGGAATACATTCGAAATTTGCTGCTAGATCCAAGTACCAATCCCGTTTTAATAAAATGGGTAGACCGGACTGAAGGGACTTTCAAACTCGTGCAGAATAAAGCTATCGCCCACATGTGGGGAATGAAGAAAGGGAATGGAGATATGAGTTATGAGAAACTCAGTCGTGCTATGAGGTAATTTATATATGTGATAGATTTATATTTGTGATAGTAATCTCATGATCTTATGTAGAGACAATGACGTAGAACTTAGTTTTCTCTGTTTTAATATTCATTTGGTTTTCATTATTATGATTAGCAAAATTGATTAAGATAGGTTAATTTCGATACCGTCTGGTTTAGTGTATTTATTAGTAACTTCACACTGTTAGTCTCCGGTAAAATATTTGTTGCATTTGTTCCTATTAAAAGTTTGAAACTTCGAATAAAGAGATGTACATATTTCTGCAGGTATTATTACAAGAAGCAGATTTTCCAGCCTGTCATTGGAAAGCGACTGGTTTACAAGTTTGGTCCCCGGGCCACTGGCTGGAAAGAAAGTACAAGATAAAACTGTATTAAATAAGTGCGTGTAAGTCATGCATGAAAGCTTTAGTACAAAATAAATGACATTTCACTGGGTTTTACCAATTTAAATGCAAGATTCTTTTTTTCAAAATCACAAGTAAATCTTCAATATGATGAGAACTGTATCCAGTATACATAATAGTTGTTAAACTTGTGTGTGTGTGTGTTTTTTTATAGAAATATCATTTACAATTTTGTAGAAAGAAATTTGCTCATTTTTATATCTTCTTTCATGTTGAACGTGGTTTAATTTATATTTTGTAGATAATTTATTTTTGAGATTTAATAGAACCTTTTTAATAAAGGCAAAGTGTACATAATTTTCGTTTGTTTGTTGTTGTTTTTTTCATTTTTGAAAAGTTCATTTCCGTTTCTTTTCCTTTTGTTGTTGTTGTTGTTGTTTTGCAATTTTACTTTAACATGCTATTCAATCAAACAGCAGTAACAGTAAAAAGATGAATTATGATAACAAAATTCGATAAATATTATTAAGGAGTAACACAAGATGCAAAACCACAGCAAAAATTGACTAGACAATCAAACAAAAACTAATGAGGCCAGTCAAAAAGTGGATATATTTGTGAAACAGACCATTTCAAGGTCCTTCCCTGTAATATATACTTTGATATATTTTGATACTATCAACAAGCTATTTTTTGCACTTTTTTGAAATAACCAGAGTGGTCTTATAGCTAAAAGTATTAGTTTATAAAAAAAAGTTTGCATAAAGTTTTTTATCATTAAAATGGCCTATATTACATTGTGGTATCTTGTTGTATCTGTTGGTTATCTAAAGACAGCACATTGTATCTGAAATGGTATCCCTATTTCGCTGTAATGTCTCTGTTCGTTTATGCACATTCATTGACCCTCTCTTAAATGGTTTCTTACACTTGATAAAGTATAAAAGAATATACAAACACATGCACTATAATAATTGACCTTCTCCTTCATTGGGAAGGGAAAACACTGTAACACTTGTATAAAAGTTTGATATGAAGACAGTCGCATCAAGATTTTTTCTTTAAAAAAAAAAGATGGTCGACGTAGGTTACATTGTAAAAAGTATGTATTTATCACTGTTTAAAAAAGGTTTACTCGATTGTGCTCTACTTCGAAGTGAAGCTACAATTCCGTATTACAATAACCCTACAGAATTAATCGTGTGTCCCAAAGACTTTCTAAAGACATACATTGCACCAGTTTGTACTTAGGCAATAAAATGTAATTTCATTCCGATTTTCGTAAACCGACAGTCGTTAAACCGTTTTGGACGAACAGGTTACGCCGGTATTTAACAAAAGTTAAATGAGCAGAAACCTTGCACAATTTCAGATTTATTGTTAAACGAGTTTATTTTTAAGAAAGCTGACATTTGTAAAGACGCATAATTTCTCCTTCTTTATGTTTACTCTTTTCAAATAGTAAAGGGAATGTGTCGATTTATTTTAAAATCTCGTGAATAAAAAAACTGTAGATACATTTCTAAACCTGCCAAAACTGAAGTGCAACTGATGGCAGTACTAACTTCTTGCTTGTAAAACAAAAAAAACAAAACACAAAATGCGATACATATACAGACATAATGAAACGCAGAAGATAACGTAACATCCAAAGTTCACTTGCAACATTGGAACGTGCAAATAAAACATGCCTCAGCCAAGTGAAAACCCCAGTCTAGTTGCACAGAAAATAAACTTCCTAGTTCCATTTTACTCATACCAGCTGCTCCAAGATTTAATGTTATTGTGCTAGGAGGTTAAGTACCAAACAGGAAATGCACTTTCACTCTGAAGCAGGGGATGAGCCATATTTAATTTCCGTATCACACTTGAGTTGTTAAGATAATAAACAAAATAAAAAAAAATGTGTGTTGCTAATTATTTCAGCATTTCCGTTTCAAACGACTGAATTATTAATGTAAGCAATAAAGCTTCTTCAAAAGTAGTTTTTTACAGATTTATATCTCAATTCTAGTTTGCAAAGCAGATTCTTTTTATATGCAAAAGACCTTGCCTTTTTATTAACTCGCCTGAGCACGAAGTTCTCACGGGTGAATTACAATGGAAGAAGGTCCTGCTGCGTCCGTCATCTGTGATGTGTTGTCAGCTTTTTCTTCAAGTGACATCACCTCTTGTACCTTTAGTAGATATTAACCAAACTTCACAGGAGTTACAAAAAAAAACTCCTTGCACATCTCTGGTTGCCATGGAATAAAAGTGAAGATTTTTTTCAAACACTCCCTGGCATAGATATTAGATATCAAATAAATATGTACAGAGTTTAATTGTGTTTCATATAAGACTATGCGAAACTGTACTACTACTAGAATATATTTGCCCATTTTGTCGGTAGCACAAGATAAATCTACTTTGTCTTTTGCTGATCTTTCTGAAGTCAGTGTAACAAGGCAGTTTGAAGGACAGCTATATCCCCTGCCGCAGAAGATCATCAGAATGGATAACAAGTGTGAAGAGAAAAGGTTAGACCTCCCAATATGACATGTAATGGAGCGGACACGAAATGTGGACATTTTCATATATGACTATTAAGTGTGACCTTGACGTTGGATGTAGCGACCTGGTTTTGCGCTCTGCACATCGTCTCATAATGGTGATCATTTGTGCCAAGTTATTTTAAAAACTTTCAAGCAGTTTAATAGTAACGGAGCGGACACGAAAGGTGGACTTTTTTTATATATGACCTTTAAGTGTGGCCTTGACCTTGGTGGTAGCGACCTGGTTGTTGCGATCTGCACTACGCGGCAGGGGTTTAAAAAGCATAAAGAAATCTTTAAACATATTTTTAAATGTTATCAAACTTGCTGTTCACTTTACTTCATTCTAAAAACATCAAATAAAAAAAATATTTTGTTTTGTTTTGTATTAAAGTTAATTTTTGAACTGAAATATTTTACTAAAATCCTATACAATCTACTACAATCTTTCAGGATGTTTAAATTTATTTGAAGTTACTTTAGATATGGGCTGCAGGCTCATTTTTGTGCCGTACGTCATGCATGATTCCTCTATTTGCTAAAAGAGTCGGAAACCAGCATGTGCTTCGTGGGGCATCCATCGTTTCCAATGATTTGTTTAATCGTAATCTGATATTTAATGAGAACATGAAAATGATTAAATTATTAATATTCTGTAACTAAAAGTGTCCATAGACCTTCATGGGGTTTATATTTTACAGCTTCTTCTATAGTTAGTAACAATATCAAAGATTTCAATGAACGCAATCTTTCCATAACAAAAACACTTTTGAAACAGGGGTGTCGGTATCAAAAATAAAGAAAAACGTTTTGCAAGTTTTATCGCCGATACCCAGATTTAAGTCAAAAAAGTTTGAAATCACTTTTGTAACAAGGTTTTTCTCAACCAGTGTTTTATGGAAATTGGTTATAAATGTTAAAAAATAAAAGGCAATATTAATTTATCCGAGTTATTTGTAAAACCTATCGGTAAATAAAGAAAAGGAAGGCTACCTAAATGATATTCTACAGCTCTCTGCCTACTTGGTAATTAACCCTTCCACAGTTGATCGCTTTGCTTACCTCTTTGTTGGCACGAAGGTGGCAGGGGTTTGAAAGGTTATGGAAGTTTCTAGGGTTATCTTGAAGAAAAATAACGTATAAACTCGATCAGTCTCGTTTATTCCTGCCATCGTGTACTTGCTGATTTGACTCCAAGTGCTCTGGTCTCAGTAAGGTCATTGAGTACAGCTTTTTTATGTTTGTGTGCTTTTGCATGCAACATCGTCGAGTTGCTGGGTGGGTTTGAGTTATTTCACAAAGACAACTTGTTCTTGTTTATTCTTATGAAAACGTTTTGGGCCAAGTATGATGTTGGTACATCCTAGAAACTTGTTTAAACCCCTAGTTGCAAATGTTTGTCACTGACCGTTCCAAGGTGGTTCCCCTCAGTTTCGCATTTTCGATAATTGTTTGTGGTGTCGTTTTTTAATTGATCTATAAATAAATTTATGCTACCTTTTCCTCTACTTTTTTCGGTGCGTAGAGAGGCTGTGAATTTTGACTGTGGTTTTTCCTGATACGCGTTTTTCTTTCTTTTTTTTCAATTTAGGTAAATATTCGTCTTTCTTGTTTTGCGTGATGATTTCCGTTATGATCTTAGTCAAACAGGTTGACAAATTTACAATAAAAAACATATGACGTTTTCATTTTCTATATTAAATCTCTCTCTCTCTCTCTCTCTCTCTCTCTCTCTCTCTCTCTCATTCTTTCTCTATTTAAAGAAATGTCTAATTTTTTGTTATACTATGCAGTATGAAGTACTCTACATCCCAACTAAAATATATATATAGAGAGAGAGAATGAGAGATACTGAACAAAACAATATTGATGACAGTTATAATTTTTAGAAAACTGAATTGTACATTCATATATTCATATCATTCTATTACCGCTATAATCAAGTGAAAAATCGTATACGTAATGCCTAAATCTAAATATATACAATTATATATAACCAAACATTCACAATTTTACGAGTAATCAGAATAAAACCTTCAGACTTAAATATTAATCTTATTCGGGTTTCTTCAACTATTATTGTAAATTCTAATACGGTAACAAAATATTTATATTGACGCTTCTGATGTAAGTTTTCTAATCACAATGTTTGTGAAAACTTGAGATATATGGTCATGTTTTTATTTTCTAATGAACTTGTAACGTGATGTAACTTGAACATTTCTGTGTTGCCCATCTGAATGTTTACTTCCTGCTTTCTTGTATACCTTTTTATCTCTTTGATGGTGTACCTACGTTTAAGTGTTTCTTATATATTTAGGGTATTTTTTTTTATCGCCTATTTCCTTGTACTTTTTTGAACGACTTTAAATGGAAGAGGCGTTTAAGGATGGGGAAACTTCCAAAAATAATCAGTTAAGACTCCAAAGAAAGGGAGATTCCAGAAACCAATTAAGAATGATGAGTTTAAGTTTATGTTTATTTTGTTAAAATTCCCTTTTTAGTTTCCTGACACATGTATTTTTTTTTAATCTTTGATAGCGAAGGAAGACATGCAGTCTATATACTAAACAGAAAGTACAACCGTTGTCATAATCAAGTAAGAAAATCAATGACCTAGATATGTTTTAATTGAAAGCCAGGCAATTTGTAATTAGGTTAACATAATATTTATTAAATCATTTCACGATTAACATTGTGCATTAAGTTTATATTTTTCATAACCTATGCACTACGTTGTCTTAGGCCACACCAAAATGATCTCCTGTTCGTCGGATTTCCCGCATCAATTTCAAAGAAATGAAGAAAAAAATATTTCTTTAAGGCGGGGACTACAGTTATGTAGCATGCTTTTCCCGTGAAAATCGATTTTCAAAATTACATTTTCTTATTAAGATAATTAATATCTTTAACAGGTATGTGGATATTTTTAAATTTAGGCAATGATGGCTTTGTTGACTGAACAGAAAGTTTGGTTTCGTTAGAATCGGTCATTAATACCGAATGCGTGAAACGAGGGTAGAAAAGAAAGACAGCCGATAATGAATAGATTTACACACCTACCTGACATCATGTCAACTTTAATTGCCGCAAATTATTTATTTTTAAATCTCTAATCGGTGCCGCGCAAATAAATTACTTATGATAATCAAACTGCAAAAATAAATATATCTAATTTAAAAAGTGAAAATACGAACAAATGCGCTCTTATTCTGATTCATTTGTGTACCTACGTTCCTTTTTGTTTACGAAAAGAATTTCAATTCAAAGCAGTTGCGTCTGAAACAGCTGATCTTATTTTCAGAAAATGAGTTGACCGATTTCCGAACAACACGTGTTAACCTGGATCTGTATCGTCTCGGCGCTTAGCAAAAAGTATTTATCGATTTACTAAATAATAACAAGCGTTAAAAAATCACATAAATTAAGGTTTTTGATTGAATTTTACCGTAGTCACATAATTGACAGGTGTAAAATGTACAGTTACATTATGGTAATTTTCTCACACATTGCTGACTGTTTTTGATGAACGGATTTCAAATGTATAAATTTTATAATTGTTTTTCTGTACGGAAAATTGCCAGTATTATATTCCTATATGTACAATTGGAGCGGGGTTAGTGTTATCCAATATTATGTAATTCTATGTTTCGATTGGCTGTTAGAAGATCCGATTATTGCTGAGCATTACGTATTTTTACGATGTACTACCTGTTGAATCAATTTGCGTAGTTGTGTTATTCCGGAAATCCTCGGACAGAATCACGTGACTGTCTGGTAATATTGTGTAGGAACACTAAATGTTATTGTTTTGAAATCTATTAATAGAAACAAGTAACTGATAAGAGATACAGGTAACTTTTTGAACGTTGGCAAAAATATGGCGGTTGATAAAAATGCAAAACATAGTAATTTGGTAATTACAGTTACAAAGTCATTTTTCATCAAACAATACCATATTTTATATCATTTAAAAGGTCTGTAAATTCATATTTTACATATTTAAAAAATAATTGTCAAAAATGTTCACTTTCTTGTTTGTAAATGGTTAAACTTAGTGCATCTAAGCTGCTAAAACATGCTGAAAAAATGCTAAAACGACAGGTATAACTTAGTTTAGTTTTCCTTTTTTATAAGCAAAAATTCAAAATCTGCTTACATTTTCAAAATATGAATTTAAAGGGCTTTCAAATGATGTAAAAGGATTCAATGTTTATGTTTAATGTTTTCAAATAATAAAATTCGGCTCATAAAGAAAAAAGATATATAAAGTTAAAAATTCTGTCTGGTTCCCGATCGTACTTTGCTACGACTGTGATTGTATCTCACCTGGTCTTTAATATGTTGAATTATATCAAAGTAATCAAAGCATGGTCATAGTTTATTATGATAATTGATATTTGTTATTCTACTCAAGAATGTTTGTTATTCTGTTCATGCATGTTATTCCATGAATTTATGTTATTTTGTTACTTAAAAAAACAAACAATGTTTCAGTATCATAATCATCACCATTAACATCAAGAGATATATGGAAATAAAAGGTTGAACAAATATTTTGTTGTTGTTCTGCAAAATATGTGCATTACCTTAGTTATAATTTGTCTGGACTTCAATTTAAAGATATGTATTCAATTTCTTTTTATTGGCATCTGCAAACAAAATAGAGTGCTGTAGCTTAAGGTTCCGTAAAAATACAGTAAAACCGTACACTCAAATGGACTCAAGTCCATTTGAATTTTCCTTGTTTCACCTTTAAATGGGAAATAGTTTGTTAAAACTCTGGTGATGAAACACAAGAATATTCGCGGAGAATCTCCGCGGAAACGCTCTAACACTCGGAGAATCGCGTAGATTGTGCGTGAACTTTAATCGCGGAGATTCTGAGCTTTTTTTCAAGGAGAAACTCCGCGATTTTTAGAAGTTCGCGTTGACCACGATCGCGGAGGAAGCACAAAACTTGTACATATCGCGGGAGCTGTACTGTAGCAACTTGAATCTTCATAGGTAGATAGATCTCATTAAGGAAAAGTGCAGTGCACAAGAAACATAACTCTTATTTCCATAATTTCTGAGTTGTTGCCCTTTGATATTTTTATGCATATTTTTTTTTTTTGTCAGGAGCATAACTAGAAAAGTATTTGAGATAGAAATTTGAAACTTCAAAGGTGGATAGATTGCATTAAGTAAAAGTACAATGCACAAGAAAGATAACTCTTCCATTTATGATTTTCTAGTTATTGCCCTTTGTTATTTTTTATACTTTTGTTCATACAGGCGTTATGTATAAACAAATAATGTTCACATGTAAAGGCAGGTTCCTTTTAATATTGGGTGCACTTTGGGTCACTAGGGATCATGGTCAAGGGTAACAGTTACTAGCAATAGATTTTTACATTTTTTATGCCCCTGCCATAAAATGGCAGGACGGCATGTAACATTTACCCTGTCGGTTGGTTTGTCCATCCGTCTGTCCGTGTCAATTTTTGTGTCCGCCTCATATCTTTGTCATACATGATGAGATTTCGAAATAAATTGATATAAATGATCATAATATGAAGACATATGTGTCGCGTGCATGAACCATGTCATTCGCTCAAAGGTGAAGGTCACAGTTGACACTTAAAGTTTAAGCGTAGATGTTAGTGTCTGCCTTATAACTTTGTCAAGCACAACGGGATTTTAAAATAAATTGGCATAAATGATCATCATATGAAGACGATGTGTAACTGGCATCTTGATCATTATACTTGATGTGCACTTTGCCTATCTGTTTCTAACTGAATTGTTAAAATACATGTATATATGTAGAGCTGTTTTTCTCAAAAAGGCTTTGTCATCTTTAAATCATTGTTTTGAAAGCGATCAATTAAAAGTGGTTTTAACATACTCATTTAACGCTTTCATGGTTTACATTTTTTTCTTCGCTCTTCGCTCGCTCCACTAAATGACAGATCAGAAAAAAAAATATTTCAATTTTTTTTTCGCTCGCTCGCCCCATATTTTTCTCAAAAAAATCCGAAGAACAAGATATTAATTTGTTGTGGCCTTAAGCTTGATTACTTATTGTTTGTATTTTGGGCCAATGGGGTTGCATTGCAAATGAAACGGTATTGTATTGTAATGTATCGTATCGTATCGTTTGTATATTGTATTGTATTTACTATGGACTCGGTATATGGCGTGTAATGCGTGGCAATATTCGATTTTGATATTTGTATTGTATACTTTATCAATTTATATTCTAATCGTTTCATTTGTGTTCAATATTATCCTATTACTATTGTAGAATTTGTATTTGTGTTTGATGATTTCTTTATTTCTATTCTATAATTTCAATTTGTATTGTATAATATCAATTTATATTCTATATCGTTTCATTTGTGTTCATTTATTTTCCTATTTATATTGTATAATTTGTATTTGATTTTTTGTTTGTTTGTGTTCTATAAATTCAATTTCATATTTCATAATATCCATTTGAATTGTATATATCTTATTTGTATTGTATACTTCCTATTTATGTTCCATAATCTGTCAGTTTGTATTGTATTTTCGTTATATCTGTATAACTTTAGCACATTTCAAGGTGACATACTGTCTTATATCGCGTGAATTTTGTTGCAGAATAAACATCATTTTATTATATTATTATTACTATTTTGTATGTTTTATTCTCACTTGAACATATTATTAACTTGAATTATTTACACACGAAAGACTGTGAAAAAAGACCCTGGACTGTTCAAAGTTGAATCTTGAGTTGTGTGAACCATATAATATGTGTAAAACACAAATAGTATTGGAAGCACTGTTTTCCTTTTCGAAAGTTGAAACTATAATTTCAATTATTAGAACATCTGTGAAAGCTGACAAAATTAAACATCTCGCTCATCAGCCGCATTTTCACTCTATTTTAACTAAAAGTTGCCTTATTCTTTGATACTGCTTCAAAGAATACTTGCCAATAAATAGGTATTATTTAGCGCTTCTTAAATTATCAAACTGTCTTATGTCTTTCGCGGTGTCCTTTGGTGAAGGTATGGTGTTACGTAATACGGGGGTGACATACCGTCTTTGTTTTGATAAGTCACCGTTAATTGTCATTGTCGGTCTTGCTTGATCAGTCACAGTAAAACACTGTAATAACTAAATTTGCTCTTGAGAAAATGCCTGAAGGCAATAAAACATGGGTTTATTTGTTCCTGATTGTTATATGAAATTTAAGAAAATATGTTCTTCCTTACAAGCAAGATTTTCAAGACCGTATCAAATTTAGCATCTGTTGCCCTATGGACCTTTTTCTATTCTTTATTTCTTGCATTTGGGAAATCTGTTTTGCAAAGTATTGATATATACAACATGTGTGTTTGTTAATGCAGAAAGGAAATAATAGCTGCAAGCCACACGTTTGTAAGATATTGATCTTACAATAATACGTTTGCTTTCCTTCTTAATTTCAACACTATTGTTGATGAGTTTATTGATTGATTTATTTATTTATTTATTTATTTGAGTTTTCTTGAAATACGGAAAAAATATTACGACACCTACATAACTGTACCCTTTTGGTCAGATTTTTTTTAAAGATATATACATGTACTTTTAAAAGCAGTTTTTCGTGAAATTTGGATAAAATAAAAAGAATTAATCTACCAGAGAATATCACAAGACCTTTATTTAACGGTTCAATAGGCTGAGATGTCAGCAAAAAAATCGTTTACAAATATACTTTTTCCAGTTAAAAGACCTTGGGATCGATATTTGCTGATAATAAATGCTTCATGTGGTTTATATGTATCTGTTTCTCTAACATACAACGTCACAATCACATTACAGCTATAAAATGGGACTTTTTCTAAGCTCCACATTATAAAACTGCTTCAATCTGCGCAGTCCCTTAATGGCGGACGCAAAGGAGGTAATCAGGTAGGTACTAATTTCTGGAACAAAAAAACAATTGACCTGACATTCAATATAAATGAAACCGTTTACAATGTAAATAGCAGACATTAAATACAAATAACAGAAATAGAACATAAATGCACAGGATACAACACAAATAAAGAATTATACAATACAAATGATGATTATGCAATATAAACGTAAGAATATACAATACAAATGAAAGTTTTATCAAATGCAATTGACAAAAATCAAATTTTGCAACGCTTTACACGCCATACTCGGTACTACATTAGACTGCTTTGTTGCAGCATCAGTTTCACTCTTGAGTGTCTCGATTTTACAAGGTTTGCTGGTGATCTGTTTTTTGATTTCACAGGCTCTTGTTTCGACATCTTAGAGGTCACAAAGACCAACATTCTGTTAAAAATATATGAAGATTGTGTCATAATTGTGATTTCTAAAATTAATGTTATCAAGTTTCTTTTTTAGATCTGAGCTGGCATGATACAGACTTTTCCGAAGATTGTTCAAACGAACACTTAAAAAGTAAAATGAAGATTATGTTCAAAATGTATCCTCTAAAGACGGGGGCAAATGCCAGCCACAAACGCTCATCCTGAGCATCCTGAATTCAGCTGAGCTAATTAAAATATCTAATGTAGCTTCACGTTAATGCTCTGCTCAGCTTGCACAAAGTTTAGTAGCTACGCCTTTTAGTATGTAAAACCCGTTCCAACCAAGAAAAACGTGCCAAAGCATATTTTATGAATTATGTGTTGCGAATGGACATCACATTGTGTCATTTTCAATATTCTAACACTATTCGAAATTCGCCGACAATAGACAAAGAAGAAATTGACTGTGATATATCCTATATGTTATATCCCGCTGAACACAATCGCGCAACCGCTGACGTCATTGCGAATATCACCGGTAAATAGTGCAAAGACTTGTGCCCCATATAAAAATATACGTACGTGTTAGAATGAAAATTCTGTGGTATCATTTTATTTCGCTTAGGCTTAATTTTCGCGTATTTCGCGCTCGGGCTAGTGCGCGAATTTAAACCCTAAGCTAAGATTTATCACACGATATTGTTCCAGATACGCATCCGAAACTGGATGATGCCCGAATATACATTCACTTGGTAATTAAGTAGCCCACATCGCTATTTGAAATAAGTTTGAGGCATTAGTCAATTACATAAATAAAGGAAATAAAACTAAGTCATGTTACATTTCTTTTTGAAGATTATGACTAGTGACATTTTGAAGATTATGACTAGTGACATTTTGAGACGCTGTCAGTTGCATGTAAGACAATATATGTAAGGTAATCTATTTTGACAGTTTTGTAATTTCTTTTTTCGTAAGGCAGCCTGTGAAGTCGGTAAGCAAAAGCGATCGTATGCTTCTTTGGATGCTTTTTTGAAATTTAATAGCCCTTATTTGAGTAATAGTTTCATAACTTATTGACACTTTGTAACATGAAACGGGTACGCAAAGTAACATGTCAATTATGTTATAAGCGGTCCAATGTAAGATGATAGTTAAATGACACGGGTACTCGCGTGCTCAAATAAACAGTAGGTATTTACAAAGGATCTGTCAAAAATCGATTAAAATCATGACTTCTTTTCTACAAAATACGATTTGCGCGAATTTCCGTCCGGGCGAAAAAGTCATTTTGGCGATTGTGCGAAATTTCGTGCCGGCAAAATTAAATGATACCACATTAGATTTCAAAGTTTTCGTGATCTACCGTCGTATATATCACGGTATCTCGTTCATATGCGCAATTATACTACTCAACTTTTACTAAGCACCAACTGTTTTAGTGTGAATATTTTCGGCAATGATTTGATTACCGTCGTACAAATGATTTGCAATGTCAATTTAATGTTTAATCAATTAGATTGAAGGGCAGTTTTAACATTTTCTACTGTTTTTGCATTAGTTTTTTGCCAGAGAAGAGGAAGACTCCCTATTTTTAAGAACTTGTTTTCCAAATTTTAACAAACCCATTTATGTTTACAAGTTTAGACTCAGTAGCGTGTGTGTGACCCATTGCTTACGACATCTGCTTGGCAACCCCTTCTCATGCTCCCTATGAGGTTTCAGACAGTCATAGCCGGGATGGCGGCCCATTCTTGCACCAACATGGCCTCAAGCTCCTGGATGCTTCTAGGTTGCACCTGGCGAGCTGATATCCGTAGCTTGAGCTCATTCCACATGTGCTCAATTGGATTTAGGCCGGGTGATCGAGCTGGCCAGTCAAGGCGCTCAATACCCTCCCTCCGATGGTAGTGCTGGACTACCCGGGCCCTGTGGGGAGGCGCATTACCGTCCATTAAAATGAACTGATCGCCAACTGCCCCGGCATACAGCGTTATCTTGGTGTCTAACATCTCATCGATGTACCGCTAACCATTCAATGTACCTCTGTTTAGCACAACGAGGTCAGTCCGTCAGTCCCAGTTGCTAGATGTCGCAGGTGATGCCTCCACACGCCATAACTGACCCACTCCCGTAGCGCTCGTGCTCGGCAATATTTCCGGCTTGAAACCTTTCCCAGGTCTTCTCCAGACACTCGCACGTCTGTCATTAAAGTCTAGGCAAAACCTTGACTCATCGGTGAAGAGAACATGTCTCCAGTTTTGTCTGGTCTATCTAACATGCTCTCTCGCCCATTCCAAACTGGCCTGGTGGTGACAACCAGTCAATTGAATTCTTATACAGGGTCTTCTTGATCGCAGATTAAACTTGTGCACCGTCTGAGTACAAACATTGACCCATTAAGAAGAAGCATTAAGAAGGTCATTGCGAAGATGCGTTGCTGTTGCAAACCGTCCTCGACGGGCAATGTTATCAAGAACAGGTCTTGAGCTGCCGTCGTCACCCTTTGTCTGCCTCCGCCATACCTCCTGCTGGGTGTACCATACTGCTGGTACCTTGCCCAGGCTCTGGTGATGATGCTGTGATGTAAACCAAGCTCCACACCAACCTCACGGTGTGTGGCCCCCTGCTCCACCATCCCTACAGCCCTCCACATCGCTGCTTCACTCAAACGCCGTCTTATCATAGCGTTTGCCAATTGACCAATGTAAAAATGTCTGACCTTTGAATAACCATATATTTGTAATGTCGGTGTATCAGGACAATAATGTGTCTCTGCTCTAACTAACAAAAACAGAAAAACGAGGGGTGCATGCTTTCCGTGACAAAGTGACGAGACCTGCCCGTTAAAACAGCCTGCATTTAGGTTGGGGGCCATCTCAAAACATTGCTGAATCAAACTTTGCAAATTAAATAATTGAACCATTTTTATACGTTTCATAATATAGTAAGATACTTTTGGTGCTTAGCAGAGTTGAGTAGTATATTGAATCACTCAGGCCTACGGCCTTCGTGATTAAATTACTATGCATCGGAATTCGACACCGTGATATATTCGACAGTATCTTACTCAAACGTGAGATCTACTTCCTAATTCACGAGAATTTTAAGCGCTTTGAAAATGGGGTTGTGTCACTTGAAAGTGCACCAAAGCAAGGAAAGCCACCTAATGCAGTTCTGAAAAAAGAATGCACATTTGACTACGAGTCAGAAAGCCAAGGCTGTCGGCATTTCGATACGATTAGATTAAACGACGCCGAAGCGCAATTTGAACGTTCGGCGTACTGCTGCCAGATGGATACCCCATTTGCTTAACGAGAACCAAAAAACGCTGTTTCTACCGTCCGAAAAGTTCTGAAACTGTATCCTAAATTCAATCCGCGAACATGTTTCGTAACTGGTTTCAAGACATTGTGCACTTTTTCAAGCCTACCAGTAATTCCAGTTAAAAAAACATGGGACACAAAATAGGTAAGCAGACCAATCTTAATAAAATCAGTTCACTATTAGGATCTTATCGTAGTTAGATCATGTACATCAGCCAGATTGGCAAGCAGACCTTCTGCTGCTTGCTACGGTCTAGTGCATACCTTCTTATAATTGTATACATACAACCTCTGACAACTGCGTCAGGAAATCGATTCTTTGGCTCAGTGGTTAGTGTAAGCCTTTGATGCGCTGAAATCAGAGTTCGAATCCCGCTCTGGGTTGTGTATTCTAAGATGCATTGCATCTTTCTGTTACGGACTTTCATGTTCGTAAGATGGGCGCTCATCTGGGATAACCTCCCCTGGACTAAGTTATAAAATTAAATAAAAAAGAATCTTTCCAGATTTCTGTCTGATCTTCTGATCTAAAAAATACACAACACCATTCGTCATCATAAATGATGACTTTCTCAACAGGGGATGTGTTACGCTCTAGTGCATACCTTCCATTAATTGTATAAATACAACCTCTGCCAACTGCTTCAGGGAATCGATTCTTTGGCTCAGTGGTTAGAGCGTTGACCTTCGATGCGCTAAGATCGGAGCTCTGGGTTGTGTATTCTAAGATGCATTGTATCTTTCTGTTACGGACTTTCATGTTCGTAAGAAGCTAAAAACAATGTAAGTGTAAAGAAGTCATGCACAATGTTTTCATCAAAAGTCGTGGAGAAACTGTGTGTATTCCGCGCGGTAAAGTCGTTGAGAAACTGTGTGTATTCCGAGCGGTATCAGTCGTGGAGAAACTGTGTGTATTCCGCGCGGTATTGTCTTGGGGAAAATGTGTGTATTCCGCGCGATATAGTCGTTGAGAAACTGTGTGTATTCCGCGCGGTATAGTCGTGGGGAAACTGTGTGTATTCCGCGCGTAATAGTCGTGGGGAAATTGTTTGTATTCCGCGTGGTATTGTCGTGGAGAAACTGTGTGCATTCCGCGTGGTAGGACAGTTACTGGCAAAGGATATTGTGACGTCGTACTGAAAAGCTTGAGAAAGTTGAAAAAGAGACGCCCATTGCTTATTTTATCAGGTGTGGCCTTATTGCATGACATAGCTCCAGCTCAGAAGTCCTCTACAGTGGCACAGTGTTTGTTCTACCACACCCTCCTTACACGCCCGACCCTGCCCTTTGTGACTTTATTTCTGAAACTCAATGCTCAATACTCTGATTATACTATAGATTGTCAAGGTGCTTTTCAGAATTGTATCGAAAGTTTAAACTTTGCATAAAGGTAAATGGGTATGAAATAAAACAAGAAATATCTTTTTCAAAAAACCTTGTCGACGTAGTTTACATTGAAATGATTATGTATTAAAAGGTGTAATTGATTATGCTCTACTCCGAAGAGTAGCTACAATTCCGTTTAAATGGTATCCTACAGACTTAATCGAGCGTCTAGAAGACTGATTAAAGAAATAAATTGCATCGGTTTGCACTGAATAGGCAATAAGATTTTCAAAAATGGTCTTCAATTCTTTGCTTAAACACAAAGAGAAAATATTATCTCTTTATCTTTCGGTTTCAGTTGGATTGTATTCCATCCTCGGTAAAGGTAAATCAAGTGCGCTAATTGTGTATTCGTTTCTCTGACCAAATTTCCACCAGTGGACGAACAAATTCAGAATTTTACACGGTGGTTGAACGAAATCATTTTGTATGTTACATTGCATCTCCACATTCATTCGTAAGACGGAGAAGGTTATTCGTATATAACCGTCGATAATCCGAATGCTTGCCAGTCCCTGTTTTTCGTAAACCGTCAGCCGGTTACCCGTCTTAAACAAGTTACACCGGCTCAGAAGGCTCGGATTCTCTAATCCTGATTGGGTACATTTTAAAGATTTTTGTTAGCAACGCGCCCATATCAATGGAAGTTGAAACCAAAAGTTACCGACTACGTCGAAAATATCTATGCGTGTGATATTTTGTGTTTTACAGGCAAAGGCACTACTTATTAAATCATCCTCGTAAAATATGATGTTCGATGGTTAGGAGGATGTTCATGCTTCCGTGGAAGATACTGTTTATCATGAGGGAAATTATTCTTTCTATCTTTTTTATGAGAATTGGGCAATTGCATTGATTTCATTGATTCGTCAGTTAAGAAGAATGAATTACAATACGAACATCTTTATATCATAAAATACATAAATCTTTCCAATGTTCCATCGTGTACTTTGCGAGCCTGAATTGAATGAAAGTGTGTTCGATATTGTAACAAAAATTCATTATGCATGTTACCAGAACATATCTAAGATAAAAATTAGGATAGCTGATGTCAAAAAGGAAAAACTTGAATACAAGACCAACGCTGAAGGTCACCAGATTTTTGGTGTCATTTCATACTGATCCGTTTTAACAAGTGTTTCATCTTTGAGTGTAGCTCAACAAACTACGTTGTAAAATCATGTTGAGATGTATTTTAAGCAGGTGCTCTAAAGGTCAACGTCTGTTTTTGCTGTCAATAGTGTTATGACTTTGGCCTCAGCTTGTAAGTGTCTCTAGATCGGAACTTTGATTCAGTTATGCAAACCTAAATGATCTCACTTGCTTGAAATTTTTATGCCGGGCCGAAAGGCAACGGGAACTGTAAATTTAAAGTATCAAATTTCAGTTTTCTTTTCTTGTTTTCTTTCCTTAGTGAGGGCATAAATTCGAAAACGGAATAAGACTTCAACTTCACATGACGACTTTTCATAAAGAAAGGAAATGTAGTGTAAAAGAAAAGTTACTCCAGCAGACTTGTTTTTGTTTGCCTCCGAATGGAGGCATATAGTTTTTGAACTGTTAGTCCGTCAGTCTGTCCTTACGTCCGTCAGTCCGTCCGAAAACTTTAACATCGGCCATAACTTCCTGATTAGTCAGTGGAATTACTTCATACTTGGATAAAACACCCCTTTGAATAAGACCTTACCACTATATTTGGCCTATATTTCCCACTATATATATGGCCTATATTTATTTGACCTTATCCCCCGAATGACCTTCACTTTGAAGATTAAATTGTCCAAAAACTTTAACATTGGCCATAACTTCCTTCTTAGTAACTGGATTTACTTCATACTTGGACACAACATTTCTTTGGACAAGACCTTCCCACTGACCTATTTTTATTTGACCTTAACCACTGAATGACCTCCACCTTGAAGATCCAATTGTCCAAAAACTTTTATACTGGCCATAACTTCCTTATTAGTAAGTGAATATACTTCATACTTGGACAAAACCCCTTTGAACAAGACCTTCCCAATGACCTATATTCATATGACCTTGACCGCTGAATGACTGGTCCTCAGCCCAAAGGTCAAAGTATCACTTCAAGGGCATTGTCATGTTACAGTGATAGTTCTTGTTTCAATGATCTTTCATTTGATGCGTAAAGTATATCTTCAGATTCATGAACTTAAATAGACCAAAATGACCATGGTACTGTAGACAATCCTTTGATGTAATATTAATGATAAAAATTAATAACTTTTGTAGAGGTAATTGTATTGACTTCTCCATCTTAATTCATAACTAGTTTAAGATGAAAACTGTTATAACTTTCAAAAAACTTTTCATTCAAATCATTATAGATGTATGGATTTCCTCGGCAGTTACGTTTAGAAACATCTATAGGACTTCGCTTGCAGTCATCGATTGCTCCGTTATTCATCCTATTATGCCTTCTTTTCAAAGTATTTGTTACATTTAACGATGAAAACTTGTTCTCAGACGGGACGTATACTAAAGTGGGCAGGTTAGGGTGGAAGTGGTATTTATCAAGAGAAAGGTTTTGAGATTTTACTTGGTATAAATGCAAATGATAGTACGGTGGCGTCAGTAGTTAAAGTTTAGAAGCTAAGATAGAAAGATATTGATTTTAGCTAAAATTATATTTGGGAAGAGGACAACGGTTTGGAATGTAACCGAAATTAAGTCCACGGTGAAATCACTAGCTTAGATCAAACTGAAACGGTTTCTGCTTTAACACTTACTTTGGAACGAGATATAGATGTTAAGTATATCATATAGGGATATGATGTATAGTCGGGAATCCTTTTGGATCATTAGGATCAAGCTCTCTAACTTAGTCCATAAGAACATCTTGTTATGACACTAAAGCTTACATTTAACCACCAGCTATAAATATGATCAGATCGTGTTTTTCTATTATCAATAATTATGAAGGTATATTTCGCTAAGTTTAAAGGTGAGCTTTATAAAATTTGCTAAAGATATTTATCTAGATGAGCTCTCGGACAAACTAAACCACGTGAGTTTAAAATCAGGTCACCACCTCAATTCAAAGGGGAATTTTTATTATGCAGGCGTCACAGTGTCCCGAATTTAATATCAGATGGCCATACGAATATGGAATTTTGAATTTCGCGCGAAGATCACCCCAAACTTGGACAACAGCCAATCCCTAGCCGAAGCAAGTACGAGGCCTACAGAAGGTCAGGCGCGTAGCTAGCCTATAAAGAATGTGGATTCAAAATAATCTAGGGGGGTCAGGGGGCATGCCCCCCCCCCCCCCTGAAAATTTTGAAATAAATGGTGAAATTTGGTGCGTTTTGGGGCCTCCGGAGAGCTTTCTTGACCAACGAAAATCCATTTATTTTAGCATAAAAATGGAGATGAATAGCTTTACTGAATTTCAAACCACATTTTTTTTTACTAAAAAAATTTTTTTTTGTCAAAATAATGTGGATTCAGCTGCGTACTCGCGTATAGGCAGCTACGCGCCTGAAGGTCACAAGATTGCAGCCGAACCACACACGAAGGCAACAGGAATATGTGATTTTTATAACGAAGTTTTCCCACAGGCCAAACGAAGGTCACACGACGGCGTCACGGCGCCGTATAGCGAGTACAATGCGTTCGAACTAGGTCCCGAGGGCGTCACGTGGCTTTCCGATGTTATAAAACCGTCGGTCGACCGTGGGAAATTTGTTTGCTGATCGGAGAGTACACAATGCATTTCAACTTTGTCAAATTTGATTCGACTTAAACCAAATTTAAAATGCCATCAAGGCTGGTAGAGGCCGAGGGGAAAAAGATGGTTGGTAGAACTCAGGAGAAGAAACGAGAAACTGATGATCCAGAGGAGAAGTGGTAGAAATCGAAGAAATGTGTCAGACCTTGTTCAAATAACATCCCAGAGCATTCACCCGAGGGTTCCAGGTCTCCCCTCAGCAGTCTGAAAGGTCTCCTCAGCAGTATAGGAGGTTTCCTCAGCATTCCAAAGAGTTTCTGCAGCATTCATCTACTCAAATTTGGCAGTCTTTGTCGACACTGTGGTCCCATCTCGATTTCATCGTATTATAATACGATGGATACACGTCGGCATTGCAAGGGTTTCACGTAGTCGGGTTGCCTCCGTAAGACAATCGGGCGACTTCTTATTTCCTTTGTATTGTCTTCGTGAGGCAAAAATTGCCCAAAGGCACTGATGATTACACGAAGAAAACACGAAGATGACACGATTTGACAAGATGCTCTCACGATGGCCTAACGCAGGACTAAATAGACAAACGAATTTAACACGAAAATAAACCTTCGCAAGGTCTTCTGGCAATTTTTTGGCCAAAGATTTTGCCACCGCTCACGAGGTTGCTGCCGGAGCCTGAGAAAATTCACCGGTGATCATACGATGGCTTATGGTGCCCTTACGAATGGCCCGATGTTTTCTTGATCAGGGCCGAATTTTTAACATTTCTTTTATCGTGTTTCCGTCTGATGTCAATTTCGGGACAGTGTGACGCCTGCATTAACACCACGACTGAAATTTGTATCAGTTTTTCCTGAATAGTTGTCATGATGATCTTTTTGATAAACTTGAACCTGGATCAATCGGATATGAAACTAGGTTACCTGAACACATCATTGAAAAACCTTATGAAAAAAAACTCGAGGTTCATGAAACATGGTATTGAGTCTGAAACTGAGTCCTTTTGAATCTTAAACTAGGTCACTAGATTAAATACGTAGAATCTTTATGAACAATCTAGAAGTTACGGTTTTAGACAATTGTCTTGAAACTAACTCACTAGTTTTGATCAACAGAAAACCTTGTAAACCACCCAGAGGACATTTTCTGGCCCAGTCTTATTGATACTCAGTCATAATGTTTGCCTTGACTACTAGTATTCCTTTGATACTCAGTCATAATGTTTGCCTTGACTATTTCTTTGATTATTTATTAACTGTTATATAGGGGTAAAAAACAAGGTCATTATCTCAGATAAGATTAATGAATACGCGGTGTGCTATTCTACACAGAGCTAACAGTTTTTATACTTCATTCATTAATTCGTTCGTTCGTTCATTCATTCATTCATTCATTCATTCATTCATTCATTATATTTCTTACTTTCGTTCAATCATTAATCAATTAATAAAGTCATACATTCATTCATATATTTTCAAATGGAAAGGTAAAAATTCGCCAACAATGTTAGTTGAACTGTGATACAAGACTAATGAAATAGGACATTTTATTACGTGAACAAAGACCACACTGCTGTCCTATTGATAAGGTATAGTGACAATTATGAAATGTCTAGTTTCAAGCTTAGATAACAACTAACAAGACATTTTTCTAAACCTAGCCTTATTGTGCTGTTCTAAAAGGAAGCAATCATGTTTGTTACTGTATTGTTTGTTACTGCTGTGTGTTCGACATCGACACTTACTGCAAGTGGAGACAAAATTAGCCAGCTGGAATCGCGTCTAGTGTATCTAGAAAACAGATTGGCCTTGTTAGAAAAGGGAAGTAAGTGGAAAACTAATTTGGTTTTAGTTTTATTAGGGTTTAACACCAGTTTTAACAGCTAAGGTCATATCCCGGTGGTCAGTCCACCTAACCAGTTTTCCTGTGTATCAAACCAGTTTACAAACCAATTTCTCCGCAAGTGACTGACTACTTCCTCACTTGCTTCAGAGGTGAGGGACAAATGACCTATAGACGCATTGTTTGAGATCAATTATCACAGAGAAATTTTGCCGGCCCTGATGGGGATTGTACTCGAATCATCAAGATTGACAATCTCATGCCCTACCGATTAAGCTAACCGGGCCGGCGAAGTGGAACCTGAGTAGGTGCTCTTTTTAATAAAACCACTTAAAGAGGTTGGTGCTAGTTAAATTTCACTTCTCCTACAGCGTTTGAAGAAACAAAATGTTTTCTCGTGTTTCGTCACTCAGGAGAGACTATCAACACAGACTTAACCATAAGTTTGCTTAAACAAAAAGCTATGAAAAGCATAATTCCTTTTCACACAACATTTGAAAAGATCATGATTACCTCAAACCAAAATTTTACAAATTGTGTATGCCCTTCAGACATGCTTTAAAGGTAGTAGTAATTTGTCTGATTTTCATATTTTTAGTTTACTCGTACTATCATTGTTTTGTAACAGAGAAATGTGATTTTTAAATGATTATTTATAAGTTTCTATAATATATAAGGAAAACATAAATAAAAATGTGTCTCAGAGGTAATGGTTATTTACAGCTGTCGAATTTCGAAAGTCTTTATTGCAATTGCGACTATACATTTTACACTCGAAGTTCCGTTTTTTACTTTTTTACGTATTTATATGGAACCATTGAAAGTAATTAAAATATTTTTCAATAAAAATTATAGGTCAGTTGAAGAAACGATTCTTGGTTGATGATGGCGTCGCATTTTTTGCAAGGTTGGATGAAAAAGAGCTGACCGGAGTTGCTCAAAACCAGACAATACTCTTTGACAAAATCGTATTGAATGCAGGAAGTGCATTTGACATGAGCACTGGTCAATTCACTGCACCTGGAGACGGTTTCTACTCATTCTCCGTATCTGTAACGAGTGATCTCGGCCATAATCACCAACTTCAGGTAGCTTTGATGAAAAATAATGATATTTTGGCCCGAGCGCATGCGCATGGCGACTCCGGCCATCTTGATCAGGGAGGTGTATCCATCGTTGTTGGTTTAGCCGCCGGCGATAAAGTGTATGTGCGTTCCACGTACGATGAAGTGACTGACTTCTATGGTGAAGGACTGACAACATTCTCTGGATATCAAGTTGTTTTTAAGTAAATTTCCTCAAACGAACTTGTATTTTGACTTGTGGAAGTAAATTCAACCAAAACTAATCATGCTTATCTGTATTATGACGCAACTACGTGATATATATGATGTATATTACAGAGCAGTCACGGTCACTTGTAATGTTGACTATTTAATTCATTTCAAATATGACGTTGAATTTCTTATCTGGTTAAATGACACAAAGGTCAGATATTCTTTTAATGGTATTTGGTTTTGTAATAAACATTTTATAAACGCCAAAGATTTACAGATTTTGTTTAGAAAAGACCATGAGAACCATTTATTAACAGTTATCCAAAGATCCATGAAAAATCAAAAAAAAAATCAACGAACTGATTTCATTGTGTACATTGACGAAATGATAAAATCAAATAATAGTATATAAGTTGACAAATGACTGGACAAATGGTTTTTTCTAAAACTGTACAAGTTCATCACTATGTAATGCCAATGTCGTTTTATCATATATATATATGACTGCCCTCTGATAAGGAAATAGGAATGATAAAAAATAGTTCAATGACTCTCTTTCTTTACCTATCATCTGATCTACGAACTTTGCCCCTTGAATTGTATAATGGCAGTTCTTCATTTACTCGGACTCTTTTCGTTTATTGCATCAACTGAGGCACAGTCTCATCATCGTAAGTTACCTTTTATTCATATCAGGAGACAACTTTAGTTATTGCCTTCGACTAAAACACCAAGTAACGTTTTATTCATTACAGGAGAGTACTGTAGTAACTGCCTTCGACTAAAACACCAAGTAACGTTTTATTCATTACAGGAGAGTACTGTAGTAACTGCCTTCGACTAAGACACCAAGTTACGTTTTGTTCATTACAGGAGAGTACTGTTGTAACTGCCTTCGACTAAAACACCCAGTTACGTTTTGTTCATTTCATGAGACTACTTTAGTAACTGCCTTCGACTAAAACACAGAGTTACGTTTTGTTCTTTCATGAGACTACTTTAGTAACTGCCTTCGACTAAAACACAGAGTTACGTTTTGTTCTTTCATGAGACTACTTTAGTAACTGCCTTCGACTAAAACAAAGAGTTACGTTTTGTTCATATCAGCAGACTACTTTAGTAATTGCCTTCGACTAAAACACCCAGTTACGTTTTGTTCATTTCAGGAAACTACTTGTAACTGCCTTCAACTAAAACACCAATTTACGTTTTGTTCATTTCAGGAGACTACTGTTGTAACTGCCTTCGACTAAAACACCAAGTTACGTTTTGTTCATTTCAGGAGACTACTGTAGTAACTGCTTTCGACTTAAACACCAAGTTATGTTTTGTTCATTTTAGGTGACTCCTGTAGTAATCCCTTCGAATAAGACACCAAGTTTCATTTTATTCGTTTCAGGTGACTACTGTAGTCACAAAAGACAGTGTCACAACAACCCCCTTAAAACGAAAACACAAACAAATTTTGTTTTACTAATATATGTACAAGGTGTATTTTATAAATACATCTATACAGATCAACCAGGAACATCACTGAGGTGACCTTTGTTTCCTAAATTTTGGAATTTATTTTTGTTCAAATATAGTACGTAAAAGATCATCATCGCATAACGATGTGCCAACTCAGTGAACAAACTAATGCCCTGATATAGATTGTTTAGTTTGTTTTCTTCCCGTAACCTTTGATGTGGGGTGGGTTTTTTTTTTTTTTTTTGGTTTTTTTTTTCTTTTTTTTTTGCTGCAGTTTTGGCTTTCGAAAAATCCCGAATGATTTTAATTATGGCTGTTTTCATTAGTTAATAATCTTGAGGTGTGTTCCAATAGCCAATGAAAAAACTTGACACAAAATGAAATTTCCTGACGTCACTTGAACGATTCGAAACAAATATGGTGAAAGGAAAGCAAGATTACCTAAAAAATAAAAGATTTCAACACGAAGCACAAACACACAATGAAAGCTAAGGGATTTCAGTGGGCAATATTGATGGTCAGTTATTTACATTAAATATTAAAGTAAATTGCTATTCAGACAGGGTCAGAAATACCAAATATAAGCAGATATCACGGATATTTATCATATACCTCAGTGATGTTCTCGAATAGATACTTTATATATCGTGGCATTGCTTGTAAGATATTAGACTGATTTTCGAATTATCTTGTAGATAATTTTTTAAGAAGATATATGTTGTGAAATTTACAACATTGTCAATATTATTACTGAATTCACACAGATTGTGGTACTTTAAAAAAATCAATGGTCCTGCGTGTAATACACTTTGAAGATGTAATAGTAAAGGTCTTTTTTGTTTCGTTTTTTATGTTAAGGGGTTGTATGCTCAGTTTTACTGTCATATATGCCTGTAGTAACTGCCTTCGACCGAGACACAAAGTTACGTTTTATTCATTCCAGTTGACTACTGCAGTAACTGCCTTCAACTAAGACATTAACGAAGGCTGATACTGACATGGAAAGTGACAATATTTTGTCCTTTTTTAAGTTTATTGTTGTATTTGTTTTCGGGATGGTGGCTGACGTGTAGGGCTGTTATGATGGTTTTTGTAATATTTGTTTTTAGTGTTGCAGTACTTTTCTTGTAATATTACATTTCATGTCCCTCTTACTTGCTCATACCCGAAAGATATAATTTTCTTTAAGCAGAATATTTTTATTCAGTAATTTTGAGTGACACAGAAGTTTAGGTAAAACAACTTTTAAGTTACTTTGGTTTTAGATTCTTGTGCAGAAATATACAAGACCAATATCCTGAGCACGAGCGGCGTGTATACAATATACAACAGACAAGACCAGCCTTTCCAAGTATACTGCGACTTCTATAAAGGATATGGTTACACTTATATCTCCTCTGCAACTACAGTTGCTATAAACATCGATGACCTTTACACCGACTCCACACATATTCTGATCCGAGACCTTCGCAAGGACGGCTCTCAATATGAGACAAAAATCGAACAGATTACAGCTTTTAAAAATATTCCTCTATCGATTCAGTACAATACAAACAAGGGTTATCACGAAGTTCAAAATCCAAAGATGTCTCCATTTTTGTATGTTGGATTACTCCCCGCTGCTAGAATGAGGCAAGGTCAAACTGAAGGTTACAAACTGAACGGACGAGATCAGACGTATGTGAACTGTGATGGAAACACAAACAACTACTTTGCCTTTTTGTTTAACCAAAACCATGCAACTCCGAGTCCATACAGCCCTACTTACTCTGTTATGCAACATAACTGGGTGGATAGTGCCAGTCAGGTCCAGCAAAACAAGAAAATACCAGACATATTTTTCTCATTCTTTGAGATTCATTTTGGTGGATGTGGGGCCTATGGAACACCACAACATATTCCACAGGTCTATGGAGCAGCAATGGGCTTAAGATACGGTAAAATTTCTCATAAATACTGCTAATTGCTATGAAATTACACGTTATGTACCACACACGTAAAGGCATTAGTTAGATCAAATGTCTCTGTCACTTCTCACGTTCTCCTTCCTGTTGGATAAACAGATCAGTCTTAAGCTTTCCCTTTCAATTAAAAAAGGCGTAAAGTTTCAGCAACAAAAATTATGTTCTTTACAATATGCAACCGCTCTTTTTCTTTTCAGCCATAATCAATTTGAAAATAGGACGTTTTTTAAAAAAACAAAATAAGGTATCGTTTAGCAAAATCTTTGTAATCAAGAGAAAAGTACAGATGAAGTCATTCAAAGAAAAAGAAAATATTTTAAGCATGTTTATTGCTGTGACATTTCACTATCCTTTAGATATAACATGTAAAACGCCTGAAGATATAGCTCATGGAACAAAGAAGGTTACCGGAACTACTTTTGGTAGTTCAGTCACGTACACGTGTGACGTGGGATACAGTAGGGAATTCGGGAACATGACGAGGACTTGTTCAGAGACGGGTAGATGGACCGGGCTCACACCAAGTTGCAGAGGTGTAACGTTATTATTTTCTTTCTTTTTATTTATTCTAATTTTATTTATTTATTTATTTATTTATTTATTTATTTATTTATTTATTTATCTATTTATTTATTTACCATTTTAAGAAGTTATGATTTAATTTAAATGTCAGCAGTTAGTTATATTGTACAAGGACTATTTTTTTTAAAAGTCTATCCATATATTTCAGTATTTCCATGTTTAAGTCACCCTTGTCATAACGGCGGGCTCTGTTTTGAGGTTGAAGGAAGCACATTTGTTTGTGAATGTACCGAAGGCTTCAAAGGAACTCTGTGTCAAACAGCAGTAACGAAATAAAATGTCTCAATGAAAAATTGTGTGATTTCTCATTATTTCTAGTCTTGAACACATTGTCTCTGTTACAGAGCTTAGTGAAATGTGATCTCGTTTTATAGCAAGCTAAATATTATGGTATTGAAGTTTGACAACGAATGTCCTAACAACGCTATTATGAGATAAAAAAAAAGAAGCGAAAAAACTTGTTTCTGACTGTGTATATATAGTTTTCTTGGAGGTATGTTTTGATATTCGATTGAAACAAAATCATAGTACCAACGCAGTTTTCCACAAAACTGAAACGAGTATAAGTAAAATGCATGATAATAGAAAACCAGTTTAAACACGTGTGTCTTCGCTGCTGTTTCCTCTCAAAGAACTGATAGAATAAAGTGATTTAATTAAGCATGGGGCGAAAAAATTATTCTGATGGAACACCATAAAAATGCATGGAATCACATATTAAAAACTCAGTTTTTATGTGAAGTAGCAACATTTACGCAACAAGGATGAATAAATCTTTCGATAAAACAAATGTATTTATAACTCGGTTGTATCCCTTCAAACGTTAACGTATACAACATGAGGAAGAATATTCATTTGTACTCATGAAATTTGTGTGTTGAGTATTCCTCAATTAGGAAACTAAATAATTAACCAGAATACCGCAAACAGTTTGTAAAATAAATATCAATAAGGTCATAATAGCTGCCTGGCCAGATCTGCTGGAATTTGATCATTTGACAAGGCCCATTTGTAATCAACTTCTGTTTTTAAGTATTCATATACAGATGTGCTATTTAAGATAAAGAATCTGTATAAAGTTTATGCTGGAATAGCAGGGGGTGGGAGAGGGGGTTCAAAATTTCATAATTGTCACCAGTCCTTCCATCCGTGACTCTTTTGTCCGGAGCAACTCTATCACAGTTGAAGGGAAATTGTTGAGATTTCACATTATGATACCGGACCTCAAGGGGGAGTGCGCTGTACAAGGGTCATAACTCTAGCTTGGTCTCTTTTAACATTACCTCCCTATTTATGTACTTTGTCTGGAGTGTTACTCCAGAAGTATTAAAGGAAATTCATTCATATTGCATCGAATTATAGAGAAGTGGAGTGTTTAAGAATCATAACTCTATTTTGAATTATCTCCTTTTATTGTATTTCTAAAAGCATTGGTTAAACACAGCTCAAAAACTACTGAATAGGTTTAGTTGTTAATACACAACAATGATAGAGAACATTAACCGAATGTACATTCACAAGAGCCATAACTCTGCCTTGTCCCAACCTTTTTTATTTTATCCCTTTTTTATTATAAATAAGGTGATTTACACTGATAGAAAACATAAAATGTGCAAGCCATGTGCAAGAACCATAACTATGCCTTGCTTCTTTTTAAGATGATATCCTTTTATTGTGTTGTATAATGCCTGTCTGCTTGTTATAACTCCGAAAAATATGAAGGGTTACATTAGATCAGAAACTAGGTCACTAGGTCACATCATAGGAAAACCTTTTATGATATTCAAAAGGTCACATTTTTTTTATCAGAATTGAAGGAAATATTAGTCAGAATGTTTGCTTTGATGGATTCTTGAGCTAAATCGAAACTGGGTCACTATTATGATCACTCACTTACTAAAAGAAATTGGATATTGTTTGATGCGAAAATTCAGTTGTTTGGACCAGCAAATGTACACTTTGAAAAACAGCCCTGCTGTTGCCTATCTCTTTCAAATCTTCCTGCGAAAAAATAGTGGGCACTTGAAATACTCAAGTATGATTTAGCAAGTACATTCCTTAGATGCTCTTGTATTAAAGATTATTCAAGAAAATTAATTTTGATATATTAAAAAACATGGCTACCAGAGTCAAATCTATCCTCCAATGTTTGAGAGTTTCCAGTGAAACTTCACAGGTGATCTGCATATAGTGTAGATCTGCCTGACATATTTTAGTTTAGCTGACCAAAAAGGTCAGAGAAGATAGAGAGAAAGTGCAGTGTGCAAGAACCATAACTCTCTCTTGCTACTATTTTGAATGATCTCTCTTTATTATGTTCTATAATGCCTGTCCAGAGCATAGCTATGGAGCTTACAAGTGATTCGGTTAATATTTAACACGATGAGTGATGATACTGAGAGAAATTGCATTATGCAAGAACCATAACCTTAACTATTGCTTTTTTGAATTGTCTCTCTTTGTTTTCAGTCTTTTTGATAATGCCTTTGTCCAATGCTCCATAAATGTTGATGGGAAATTGTTGAAAATGCTTGCAATTATAAAGGGCATTGAAAGGAAGTATACAAGGTGCATAACTCTGTCTTGTCTTATCTTGAAATAGTTTTTATCCTTTTATATACTTCACTCGCTTGCAGGATAATCATAGTCGTGAAGGGAATTTATTCATTATTGTGTACAGTGATAAAAGGCCTCGAGAGAAAGTGCAGTGCCTATAAACCATGGCCCTACATTGACTTATACTTTAATTTTGTCCCTTTATAATTTTGTAAAAAAATATGTCTCTAACAGAACTTGATATTTCACCCTATGACAGAATACTTTATAGCAGATATGCACTATGCAGCTATCATAAATCTGGCTTGCTTTATATACCTTTTTTTCAGAAATTCTCCCCTCGCCACCATCCACTGGTAACATTGCCATACCAGGGGTATGGCCATGTCTAACATAGCTCTTGTTTAAAATACTTTAAAAAAACTTTATAAAATGAAAAAATAAAAGTTTCTGCTGGAGTAGCAGAAACAATGCATATATGCAAATGAAACTTTAAAAAATAAAAAAAATCACGTGATCAGTGTACAGCGACAGTTCAAATAATAGTCAATAGGCTATTCGACTTTTAACGACTTTTTACAGAAGTTACCAAATTTACTATATACAGGATGAGATAAAAAAATATTTGGGAGGGTAGTAAACGGTTGATTTAAATGCAGATGCTAGAACGTTGTAATACGTCAGAAGAAATGTTAAAATTTATCAAATGTGCTCAACATGTTTACTTACATTTCTAAATACATATGGGATGTTTTGGGTGGACATGGTGATAAGTAAAGAGTAAAGCACACATAAAACAAAAATACAGGAAAGATGCACGTTAACACTGTCACACTCGAAGGGAATTTTGATAGTTTTCTGTATATTTCTATTTATCCTGTAGCCTTCGAGCTAGCACGACAGATTCTACTTAAGATGCCTGTGGAAAAAAAGTTCAAGATCATAAATTGCAATGCAACTTTATATCTTTTGAATTGCCTTTTTGTTTGAGTGTATCAAGTAGTACGTAGATGCAAAAATTTTCATAGGGTAAATAGGTCCCTGAAAACTGCCAATCAAATCATTGGGACAGTTGTCAGGGAAGAGATATTTGTAAATTAGTTGAAGGCAATGTTGCAGTGCTCCTAATACAGGAAGTATTACAACAACCTGCCCTTTTGAGTAACAGTTACATGCCAGGGCACGTAGGGGTTGGCATGGCAATTAAAAGCTTATTAGCAAAAAGTGACAGAAGCTGTAGCCGCATAAATTATTTAACTGCGTTGATTTAAATGCTTGTCCCACAGAGTTACCAGAACGAGCGAAATTATGTCAGTTGCCAAAACATGAAAAATGCACCATTTTCAGAATAAATTAGAAAATATAACAACGTGATTGTATACAAGCAAAACAAAAGATTACAAAATTTACATTTTTAAGTCGAAAATATGTCGAAAAATATCCAAAATTCCTGCACTGAATGTGTCACAATAAGGTCACTGGCATGCATATATTACACGAAATTTCATGTTTTTACGTATTTTCTTTTCTGATTATTAGATCTGTTTTTATTGTAACTTAAAATTTATCTCTATTGTTTTAAATGATATGAAATAATCAAGTAAATCAGCTGCAAATAACCATTTTTTTTCAGATTTTACCCGAACTGTTGGATTGTTAACAACAGAGTGTTTAAGTCTAAGACTGAGTGTTTTAAACCAAAACAGTTCATAAAATTGAGCGAAGCGACCAGAAAATAAAATATATTGCTAACATTTTGATTATAAATAGATATACTTTGCTTCCCTGGTCGAAAACTTATAAATGCAAAGAAGTCAATATTAACTGATACACTGTGACTAGGAAAAAAGGAGTTGATCAAGAAACTGCAAGTCGTCTCTAGAAGCGTCCGACACTGCTTCTACGGCTTACCGTCCAGGTAGCGGATTGTCGGTTGTAACGAAGCTCAGACAAGATCATCACTTACGTCTAAAACAGCTATGGGATAGGTAACTGACACCAGTTGAATGTTCAAACGTAACACAGAGATTCATAGCGCCAAGGCGTTGAGACCTTACGTCGATCTGTCTTTCACATCCAGTAACAGTGTAACAAGGGTTGCCGTGCTCGGATCTTAGCGCCAGGAGACCTTTCCAAGAAAGCAGTAGCATCATGACCAATGAATCCCATTCACGTTCCAACGATCGTTAGCGTGAATACATGTGGCAAACGTTCTGCAGTCGTGTGCGTGGTAGTATCAAGATAAAGATCTTAGGCTTAATTTGTTAAAATTACTTAACCTATGTAGTTTATGTAACAACAGGACAACGTTCGCCTTCACATAGCCAGAATCTGCACAAATTGCGTGAAAAAATAAATGCATGCCCGCTTTCATTTCTGACTATTCCCTGATTGAGCATGTATCGTACTAGTTAGACAAATGTATCAGTCGTCGCGTAATGGATGCTGTAACTGAAGAAAGGGAAAACCACCCAAAGCGTAGAGTCAATGAACTTAAAGGTGTATGACATCGCAGGCTCAAGCAAGCTAAGCTGTACGAAATGGTCATAGCCATTACTGACGACAGGGGAAGTACGTTTTTGAACACCTAAAGTAGACATCATTAATCAAATATAACATAAATGCTATCCTAGTTCAGTAATTTATTTTATAAGATAAAATCATTCGTATCACTTATGACCTAACTACAAAAATTAATCAAAAATTAATGTTATGCATTCGGTTTAGAACCAGTATTTTAAACAGAATGACAGATGCATAATAGCTGTACAGACTTTGAGGTTTATCCACACATACAGAACAATATGAAAGAATGAATGTTCTGAAAATTATTTTACTTTTTGTGACAAAATTAACATATCCCATGCGTTGCATTTCTTCCTGTTTATGAGAATATGTGTCCTAACTGATCGTGCAGCCTTGTTGTTGTTGTTTTTATTATTGCTGTTTTGTTCTGGGCATTGGTCCACAATATTTAACTTGACTTTAATGCAAGCTGGTGCTCTTAGATAAAGAAATACAACAATGATCAAAATTGCACAAACAAAGTTTAATAAATGCTTCAGTTTTTTTTATTTTTGGAATATATTTAACTTGTTATCAGTCTTTTCAAGAATGTGGGCGAAAATACATTCACTATTTATCAGCTGGTTATGTAAGACTCCAAATATATCTGACACGCAAAAAGGTAATCAGATATAAGCAGTCAATCTACGTGAGTTTTAACAAGTCGTTTTGTCTTATCTGATTTTTTTTTTTCTGTGGTTACACTGTACTACATTCCATAACTGACAATTTGATTCTTTTGTTATCCAGAGGGGCGTTTAAAATGTTTAATTTCATCACTTCTTTATAGAAATTTAGAACAATCATCTTAATTATTTCAAGAACTCTTATTTATCTTATTTATTTGCAAAAAAATGCTATTTAAAGAAATTTCTGATTTTCGCTTTTGCATTTTAAGATTATATTACTATTATATTGCCAGGCAGTTTGAGGACAGAGTTGCTGCATGATATTATTTTTTAAGAGCTTTCAGATAACTGCCAGCAATATACATCAATACTTCTATTCCTAATACCTCATTTCATATTTCTACAATTTAAAATTGCGTTTTTCAGTTTCAGGCATGCACATTTTCAGTTAGAATAAAAATGCCTCATTAAAGTATTACGTATTGCGGCTTTTGCGTTTTAAGGCCTAATTATTGTTACTGAATTAATCTGAAATACAATGTCGACATGGCCATCCCCCGCCGAATGTATATGCTTAGTAATTATTCTTGTGCACAGCACTCCCCAATGAGATATATAAATCATTGAAGTTTCAAATTGGTATCTCAAACACTTTTTGAGTTATTGTCCGAACAAAAATTAAGCATGAAAAATAACAAAAGGCAATAACTAAAAAATCATGAAAGGGAGAGTTATCAATATTATGCTCTGCACTCCTCCATAATGAGATATATCCACCTATGTAGTTTCAAGTTGATATCTCAAACACTTTATCCTCTGGACAAAAATTAAGCATGGACAATAACAAAGAACAATTACTCAAAAATTATGATGGGTAAAATTATTATTCCTATGCACTACACTCCTCCTTCATGGGATCTATCCACCTCTGAAGTTTTAAGTTGATAACACAAAAACTTTTTATCTTATGCTCAGGACAAAAATTAAGCATGAAAAATAACAAATGGGCAATAACTCAAAAATTCTTATGCACTGCACTCCTCCTTAATGGGATCTATCCACCTCTGAAGTTCTAAGTTGATATTTCAAATATTTTTTAGTTTATGCTCCGGACAAAAAATAAGCATGAAAATAACAAAAGGCAAAAAATATTACGGGTAGATGTATCATTCTTCTGCACTGTACTCTTCCTCAATGAGATCTCTTCACCTATAAAGTTTCAAGTTGATAAGTCAGATACAGTTATGCTCCGGACAAAAATGCGGGACGGATGGACGGAAGGACGGACAGACGGACGGACGGAGACTATTACCATATCCCCCGCCGACTTTTCGGGGGGTGGGGGATAATAAGGACTTATATAACAGGAAATCAATTTTCAAAAACAAAATTGTAGCATTAAGTTTTATCAAAAACAAAACAAAAGTACTGCTGATCAAGACCGCCATAAAGACAAGTCAAGTCGAGTCAAGTCGAGTCGAGTCGAGTCGAGTCAAGTCAAGTCGCGTCAAGTCGAGTCGAGTCGAGTCAAGTCGAGTCGAGTCGAGTCAAGTCGAGTCAAATCGAGTCGAGTCAAGACAAGACAAGTCAAGTCAAGACAAGTCAAGACGAGTCGAGTCGAGTCGAGTCAAGTCAAGTCAAGTCAAGTCAAGTCGAGTCGAGTCGAGTCAAGTCAAGTCAAATCGAGTCGAGTCGAGTCGAGTCAAGACAAGACAAGTCAAGTCAAGACAAGTCAAGACAAGTCGAGTCGAGTCGAGTCGAGTCAAGACGAGACGAGTCGAGTCGAGTCGAGTCGAGTCAAGTCAAGTCAAGTCAAGACAAGACGAGTCGAGTCGAGTCGAGTCGAGTCAAGTCAAGTCAAGTCAAGACAAGTCAAGTGGAGTCGAGTCGAGTCAAATGATTTATACGCTATTAACATATAGACTGTTTTCCATTGACATAATTCAAGACAAACAACTGTTAAATAACTACACAATAGATTAAGAAAGTCATTGAAATATTTACGATACGAGAGTAATAATGTTAAATGTAACATGAAAAACATAAGAGAATGTACCATTGAAATATTTACGATACGAGAGTAATAATGTTAAATGTAACATGAAAAACATAAGAGAATGTACCATTGAAATATTTACGATACGAGAGTAATAATGTTAAATGTAACATGAAAAACATAAGAGAATGTACCATTGAAATATTTACGATACGAGAGTAATAATGTTAAATGTAACATGAAAAACATAAGAGAATGTACCATTGAAATATTTACGATACGAGAGTAATAATGTTAAATGTAACATGAAAAACATAAGAGAATGTACCATTGAAATATTTACGATACGAGAGTAATAATGTTAAATGTAACATGAAAAACATAAGAGAATGTACCATTGAAAAAAACGTAGAAGTAATCTTTTATGTTGTGCCATAACTTTTCGTTAAACCATTGCTTCATGAATATGTTTTGCTGAATCTTCAACTGACAAATCTGTGAACTAAAAGCACTTTCACAACAAATCTTTCCTGACAGAAGATTGTACAAGCTAATATTTAAGCTGTGTTTATCATATTATATTTCTTCTTTGCAATAAGGCGGCTAGGCTATAGTCTTTTTATGTTCTATTGAATGGGCACAGAATCATGAGAATGGAGAGCTGCCAGCAATTTAAATACTATTGTGTGTCTAGAACGTGTTTCGTTTAAAAACGGAATGTAAGGTATAAAAGTGTACCAAAAAATGGAGTGCCTTAAACCGAGATGGTTTGTCTTTTTACTAATAGAGTGTTTGTGAAAGCAAAAAAAAAAAAATATAAAAAAATAATAATATAAAAAATAAATAAAAGATAGTGTCATACTCACATTGAATTCTGTTCTTGTCTGCTAATCATCATAGAAGAACTTTTTTAATGCAAAAAGCCTGACAAGGTTCATGAGCATTACATCAGTTAAACAAACATACAATATAAATGTTCAACAATGTACAACAAAGTGGCAGATATTTTAACAACGTTACGATGAATAATGATAATATTATCATTTTTGCATAAATAATTCTGTAGCAAATTAGGGAGAGACAATTATGTATTCCTTTGGCGTTCAAATGCTTTATATATAAAAAATAGTCAAATTTCTAACCTCTGAAAATTTGTTTGATTTAATAAATTGTAAAAAATTAACAAAATTAGGGTGACGCCAAAAAAGCTTTTAATGTATTGTTTCAAATGCAAATAGTCTACATACTAAAACAAAATGATACTTGTTATCCAATTTCTTGCAACTTAAGCCTTTTCTTTCATTAAAACTTTAAAAGGTAAACTATTTGGTCTATGCCACCTCCCAGATTCAACTGCTAGCCTGTGTGAAGATAGTCGTAACCTTGACAAAGATATTCTATACTCTTTGATATTTATAATGTTTAAGTATTCACTTATATGGTCCCTTGTTTTCCATAAGAAGGTAACTGAAAAATTCCCTTTCATGTGTACACATAGTTTTTCTTTAAAGACCTTATCGATATTTCAATCTATCTAATGCATGAGAACATGGATAAGATTTTTTTCGCTTATGATAAAATGTGACGTGCTAATTGTAAGTTAATGCATTTGAACATTAATTAGGCTGGCATGCATTTCTAATGATACGTAATTCCTTGGGTTGGTAGAAGTCATTATGAATGGTGCTTTGTTAAGCAAATACTTTCTTGACACAAAATGAAAGAAATGGTAAAACATGACATGTGAAGTATTGATTATTGCGTTACAAACAGGTCTTTCTTTACTGAAATACCACCCCTTTCTCAAAGCGAACAAAAATGTTATAAGTTTTGCAAAATATTTGAACTAAGCGGGGCGACTAATAACTCTCAAGCTGTTTGCATTACGTCTCAGAATTTTAAAACTAGCTTAACATATCGAGAGCCTTTCGAACCGGAAAAAAACGGAAGACTGTTATTGGTTATTACTATGTTTATCGAATTAGGGCATCATTAAAGTTGCAGTAGATTTATTTCTCTACCCCTTCCACAGAAGCTTTCTCTTGACCATTTGCTTGACCTTTCAAGATCTACACGGCAATGACATACTTAAAAATTCCAAAAAAAATGTGTTTTGTTTTATTTTTTAAAGTTTTAAAACGGGTGCAAATCTGTCCTCATCAGATCAGATATAGTTTAAAGTCACTTAAAATGGTATCAGAACATGAGATCACGTTTACTGCGTCTCTTTCTGAACTTTCTACGGCCAAACATACTCTGTTTTTGGATGTTTGTTGAGTACCAAAAATATAGCGGGTAAGGTTATGCCACGCTACTGTCTCTCTTAAAGGGACTGTTTAAGATGCCATCTCCTTACTAAAAAGGCTTACATCGGTCAACCAGCGGTTATAGACTCAGTAAATGACCCAGATACAATGTATGTTTAATACCTGCAACCGGGATTCATCACTAGGGAGTAAATTCTTTCATCTGAAATCCGTCACATCTGTAAAATTCATGAAATCTCCAAAACATTAGGGGATTTCTTTCCAATTTCCCAAGTGTCACACGCTATGGTGAAAGTACGTTATTAATGTTTAAATGGTCCCTTGTCTGTTATCAGATTAGAAAGGTTAAATGAGAGTAATCTCAATGTTTGTACAAAGTTTAGTTTAACTTGTTGTTGCATAAAAGTAAGTTTGTTTTCTTTTAACATCAGTGACCTTTTACACAAAAGCAAAATTTAACCAGTTTTGCGGAAAGTTGTTCCCACTGCGATGACTTTGTTAAAAAGATGTACTTAGGTGACAGTTATTAAATGTCATTTTAAATATGAAAATGAAATATCTTAACACGAATGACAATGAACTAAATTTCTTCAACTTTTGCTACTTTCTCTGTACGCATTTCTTTAAGTAATCTTTGTCTTTAGCGGGGCCTAAATTAAGTTTCTAAAATATGCACATGTCCATTTTGTACGAGTGGACGCCACAGTGGTAAACATATTGACCCATGTTAGATAAGATATTGAAATCTAGATTTCAGCTTATTCGAAAAAATATAATGAATCACGCACCTCTTGAGATGACATCTTATTCATCAGATGTTGAGAATGTTTCAACTTCAGCTTGATTCTTATATTTTTTATTGTAAGGGGTGAAATTGCTCAGTGCGAAGGTGACATATTAATTTTCCTCGATTGTGAAGCGTAGATGTTATGTAATCAACATTTTATCATATATAAGAGTAGTTTGTGGCCGATGTTATCTAGACTTGCGATGATTTATGAGTTGTTTATAAACCACAATGACTGTGTATATATTTTCATAAAGATATGTTTTGTTTTGCAAACAGTTATGGTTAGAATACCTAAGTAGACCACAGACAATGGCGATATTTTCTATCATATTACTAAACATATCTAAAATTAAGGTCAAGAAATTGTAAACCATTTACTTTGTTAACTTAATATGCATTGTTTAATAGGCTGTTAAGTTTTTTAACGTTTTTATAGTGTTCTTCAGTTTTCCTTTAAGTACATGTAGACACGATTTACTGGTGCTGTTTAAGTTTTTGAAAATTAGAGAATGTATGCACACATTTATTTTATGCTTATTTCAGGGTAATAATTACACTTAAGCATTATTTATTTATCATTTATAACTATATTGCGTAAACTAGTTTTTACTTGTTGTCTGTTGTAAGTAGCATTAAACCTTAGTCTGACAACTTGGCATGTTAGGTTGAGTAAAGTGAAATAAGAGCATTGGTTATTTTTGCATTTCCATAAATCTTTATTCAAGTAAACTTTTGGCAAATCCTGGAATGTGGCTAAACATTAGCTAGTTTATAGAATACAAAACTTTCTTAAATTTCCATTACTTTCTGAAGTCCCTGTACAAGTTCTTTCTTTTTACTCTTATAAACATCTGGCCGAAAATATTTGAGATTTAGAAACATAATGAAACTTTCATATGTAAAACTTTAAGACAGTCAACTAATTTTCTGACCACTTCTCGCATAAGCTTCGATGCAATGTCTTGAAAAAGATATAACACTAAGCGAATAGCTTTTTAAACTTTACATGAAAGTTCTTGACAGAAAGATACAATGCATCTTGGAAAAGACCACCCTGAGCGGGATTTGAACTCAGGACTTCTGCATCGAAAAGCAACATTCTACAACCACTGACCAAAAGACTCGATTCCCTGAGTTGTATTTATACAAATGTAGGTCGGTATGCGCTAGGCTGTAACAGCCTACCGCAGTCTCTACTGCAGTAAGTTACTCAAGCCATTCAATGTTGGGACTTCTGTCGATTACCCTGGCTTGGTGAGAAGCATTAAACTTCTTTGCATTTATTGTCACGACCCTATGATTGCTGTTGGTCCGTAATTACAGGGTGGATATTCACTTAGAGGACATTTTAAACACTGCATCTTTAGTTCGCATACAGAACTGTATACAGCGGGTTTAAATACACAGATATAATATACAGAAACAGCTTAACAGAAATAATATCGAAGACGCAAATGTAATCGTTAAAAAGAACATGTTACGCAACCTAGAAATTGTATACTGATTTGTACTATTTGTGCAATCAAGTGCACCGTACCTTCTTAAAGGTACGAATAAATTAAAATATAAAAACAAGCGACCTACTACTTAGCCGTGAAATGTATTGTTTGTGGTATAATAAATTGTCTGTATGTATTTCGTATGTAATACAATTTTGTATTGTCTAAATATGTAACGTGATACTATATTCAGCAAACACGAAACCATAATTGTTCATTTTCACACCTGGGCCAGCAATTTAACAACTGATCTGTAGCTAAGGTGAGTTTTACGCCTTTTCATTGGCTGAGTACTTAGCCAATCAAAACGCACCAGCTATAAAATATGTGGCCTATTATCAAATTTAAAAGCCGTAGACAGTTTAAATCTTTAAAAAATTACTATTGAGTGCACTTGTCAAACTGTCATGTTTTTGACTGCATACTTAGATGGGAATAAACTTAAAATTACCAAAAGAAATGGTTTGACCGTGACCTATTTCATGCAGAATGTAAACACTAGATCTGGAACATCCAATAAATCTGCAGCTTTCAAGCATTACGAACATACGGGTATTTACCAAACCTCCCATGCTGCCTATGTATGATAAAATGATTCAGTTCTTCGTGGGGTTTTATCTGATCTCAAACTTAAAAGAGTGTATATGATAAGCAAAGATTACGCTGCAAAAATTGTTTTAAAGATAATGGTTTACCTTTCAAAAGAGACAGTGCATGTATAATTTGGAATGTGTATTGACTGGGTGCATGCTACCATGAAGAAATCTTGCAAGGAACAAACGACTGCATTTAGCAAAAACAGACTTAATAGCGTCTTCATAGTTTATGCAGATCGGGCAAAATTACGCAGTTTAATTGTATCATTACAATAAATGAAAAGTTCGGCTTTGAATTTCTACGGAAGCAGTCCATATGCACCACTTGTTAACTTATGTAAAGACAGCAGACGTGTCCGAAGAGAACTCCAAGAAATGACGGACTAAAATGACACTGTATTCTGAAATTAGTTTCTGGGAGTGTTCTTACAAAGAAAGGGTTTAAATGTGCTTATTTCTTTGCCAATATAATTTCCGGCAAGATTTAATTGTTTATTCCTAAATTCATGGCGTTATGGAATGTAAACTTACTACTTTCGATTGTCTAATATTGATCTGTGTATAATTTATATCTGACCTTTTCCCTTTTCAAATTAAATTTTGCTGAACAACTCCGGCACGTTCAGATAAAAGGAATTTTGCATGTTGAAATAAAATGTTTTTACGTGAATTTTAACGGGGGATGTCCTTTAGGTAATTACGCAATAACGTTGCGTGCGTATGTTCGTATGTTTATTTGTTGTTGTTGTTGTTATTTTCTTTTTTTAATTGTGTGTGCGTCTGTTTGTGTGTGATTTTTTTAAACTGGGTTTCATTTAAAAGCATACAAAAAAGACAGTGAGAGGATACCGTCTCTGTATCCTTTCTTAAAGCTTTACGAAGCTTTACCCAGTTTATGACATTTTTTCACATTTTTGGGACAGTGCAGACAATGAGCAACCTACGCGTTCGTGCAGTCTGATTATGGTCATCAAGCAGAAATTTTACAATAGACAAAACTATAAATGTTAGTTAGTCTGACTTATAGGAGTGACGGGAAAGCACATTGTAGAAATTAAGCAGAGCAAAGGTCAAAAGAGCCAAAAGTAAACATGTTTAAAAATTCAAAATAATTAATATTTTAATGCTGAGTATAAGGCGCTAATATTAGTCATTATCATATGGAAATACTTCAGTTGCTGTCAAACCCTAACAGCTTGTGATTTTTTTCACCATTATGAAAACATTAAAACAATATAAATATTAAAATCTCCTATTAAGAAAGCATTGACGTCATAACAACACACACTTTAAGTCTGTAAATATTAAGATGTCATCTTTTCTATAGTTTTTCACGAGTAAGATATAACTTAGCCCTGGTTTTCATACACAAAGTTGGCAAAAAGTTAGTATATTTTTATCAACGTCAGTAACCACAGGTGTTCAAATTAATCTAGTTGTTAATCAGCCTCTCCTAATTGCTGTAGCATCGTGACTTTGAAAAACAAATATCAAAAATGTCCAAATTAACATTGGACTGCAATACTTTCCGTGTTTTATTTCTTTTTCATGATGAAAGTTTATTTAATGCTATAAAAATGAGTAAATGTTTGTCCGTTTTTCTTGTTTTATTTTTGTTGTTGTTGTTTTTTCTTTTTTTGTGTGTGTGTGTGGGGGGGGGGGGGCACTTAAATATTTTTCAGAGAAAAGACTAGATCTACGGCCAGTCTATTCCGTTGCACGTGTAGCTTTGGTATTCGGCATCCTATCATTGGAACTGAGATGTATAGGAAGTGAGCAGTAGCAGTACGCAGCAGTAAGAAAACGTGAAGTTGGCAGTAGCAGTACGAGCAGTAGTAGTAAACTAAAACGTGAAGTTGGCAGTAGCAGTACGAGCAGTAGCAGTAAACTAAAACGTGAAGTTGGCAGTAGCAGTACGAGCAGTAGCAGTAAACTAAAACGTGAAGTTGGCAGTAGCAGTACGAGCAGTAGAAGTAAACTAAAACGTGAAGTTGGCAGTAGCAGTACGAGCAGTAGCAGTAAACTAAAACGTGAAGTTGGCAGCAGCAGTACGAGCAGTAGCAGTAAAACAAAACGTGAAGTTGGCAGTAGCAGTAACAGCAGTAGCAGTAAATAAAACGTGAAGCTGGCAGTAGCAGTAACAGCAGTAGCAGTAGGAAAGTCTTAAAAGTCTTGAAAGTTTCAATGAAAATAAAACATGTTTAAACATAAACAGACCCTCCCGAGTCTATTGCGTAGTTCTGCGACTGTTTCTGACACTCTTGCAAATTTTCATGAATTTCAGTGCCAATCCGAAAAATGTCATTTTTAATGTCTAGGGACCCTCCTAAGTCGATTTTTCCGGTCTGCGACTGTTTCTGACACACTCGAAGACTTTCAGGAATTTTGGTGCCACTTGGGAAAATGTCATTTTTAATGTCTAGGGACCCTCCGAAGTCGATTTTACCGGTCTGCGACTGTTTCTGACACTCTCGCAGATTTCCAGGAATTTTGGTGCCAATCGGAAAAATGTCATTTTTAATGTCTAGGGACCCTTCCTTGTCGATTTTACCGGTCTGCGACTGTTTCTGACACACTCGCAGACTTTCAGGAATTTTGATGCCACTTTGGAAAATGTCATTTTTAATGTCTAGGGACCCTCCCAAGTCAATTTTATCGGTCTGCGACTGTTTCTGACACTCTTGCAGACTTTCAGGAATTTTGGTGCCAATCGGGAAAATGTCGTATTTAAGGTCTAGCCATCCTTCCGGGTCAATTTTACCGGTCTGCAACTGTTTACAACCCTCTCGTAGACTTTCAGGAATGTTGGTGCCAAAATTGAGAAAATGTCATTTATTATGTTAAGGGACCCTCCGGTGTCCATTGTTACGGTCTGCTATTGTTTCTGACATTAATGCAAACTTTCAGGAATTTGGTGCCAATCTAGAAAGTCTAGCTACCATCCCGGTTCGATTGCACCGGTCTGAGACTGTTTCAAACACTCTCGCAGACTTTCAGAGTTTCCTACTGCTACTGCTGTTACTGCTACTGCCAACTTCACGTTTAAGTTTACTGCTACTGCTCGTACTGCTACTGCCAGCTTCACGTTTTTGTTTACTGCTACTGCTCGTACTGCTACTGCCAACTTCACGTTTTAGTTTACTGCTACTGCTCATACTGCTACTGCCAACTTCACGTTTAGTTTATTGCTACTGCTCGTACTGCTACTGCCAACTTCACGTTTTAGTTTACTGCTACTGCTCGTACTGCTACTGCCAACTTCACGTTTTTGTTTACTGCTACTGCTCGTACTGCTACTGCCAACTTCACGTTTTTGTTTACTGCTACTGCTCGTACTGCTATTGCCAAGTTCACGTTTTAGTTTACTGTTACTGCTCGTACTGCTACTGCCAACTTCACGTTTTAGTTTACTGTTACTGCTCGTACTGCTACTGCCAACTTCACGTTTTAGTTAACTGCTACTGCTCGTACTGCTACTGCCAACTTCACGTTTTAGTTTACTGCTACTGCTGGTACTGCTATTGCCAACTTCACGTTTTAGTTTACTGCTACTGCTCGTACTGCTACTGCCAACTTCACGTTTGATTTAAATTCTACTGCCAACTGCTACTGCTAACTGCTACTGCCAACTTCCCATTAGTGGAACTGAGATTTGTCATTCGACTAAATAACGGAATATTTTGCTGTCGTCAAGTTTACATAAGAGTCCCTGTGACCGTAATTTATTGCGTTCTCAATATAAGAAGTGAGTGTCGAATGTGTTATCACAGTCGGTGCATTATTGCTGGAGAATTTTATTGTAAAAATTATTGAATCTACAGTTAATAAATAAAGTAGAGAATAGCAATCCGATATAAGAAGAGATAAGATCTTTAGAGATGAATTTGCATAGAAAGTTTCTGAGATCATTTTGAAACCAAGTAATATAATTCACATGAATTACCTGTTTGATATGCCTTTGCATGGGGAACTAGCATGTGCCTTTGTATTCATGATGATAAAAGAATTTTAATAATCACTGACACTCATTCGAAAATGAAAGAAAAATGTTTTGCCTCACTGACGTGCGTAGAATTTCTTAAAGATGATTTTACAGTCTCCTACGGAATCCTGTTGGGCCAATTAAAATGTCGCCGTCGCACTTAGAGGTAGACGCTCGACAACGCGACGCGACATCGCGAAAATGCGATACGACGCTCGACAATGCGAATCGACGCGCGAGAGTCGTATCGCATTTTCGCGATGTCACGTTGCTCTGTCGAGCGTCTACCTCTAAGCGCGACGGCGACATTTTAACTGGCCCCAACAGGATTCCGTAGTCTGCTCCATAATGAGCTTCATCTTTTTTCTTCAAAATAACGAAGCGGAAGTAACCGCTGCGTGGAGTTCAATGACTTAGTTTTCATCACTTCTATTTTAATATAAGTAAATTTCCTCTAAACTGAAAGTTTTAGTCTCTTACAGAAATATGACTTCTCTCTGACTACAACCTCAAGTTATAAGATCATAAGAAGATTAGATTAGATGCTACCATTGCTAAACGACCAAAAGCCCTTAAAAGACATATGAAATGACTGAATTTTTTGGGCAGATTGAAAAAGCCTTACAACTAAAGACATCAGTTAACGAACCCAGTTAGATAAGGAGTAATGATATCCTAACTTCGATAAAATACTAGTATAATAAAGCATATTCATATTAAATAGTCTACGAGCATTTATTTTATTGATTGACATTTCCAGGACTATATATTTTCAGGCTCGATGAAATAATTTATCCAAAACTTTTACAACCCTTTTAGCCATCTCTCGTATTTTCAAGCGACATGATGCTTTTTATTTGATTACTGGCAGAGTCCAATGCAAAGGAATTAGTTTGGATATTCATGTTAAAACGTAACACAACTTTCAGACTGTTTGATTAACTTGATTATTTTACATCGCTTCAGTAACGATAACATTAAAATTTGAAAAATAAAATTACAAAATACTTGCGTATCTCTATCTTGTAGGATCAATTAAATCATTCGGGTGATCAGTTTGATATTTATTCAGCTAAAGAGGATATTATTGGGTAACTGCTCATTGCCATTAAAAAAAACAGAAATCTTTAGGGAAAGAAAACCCACTTATTGACAAAATTTAAACCTGTTTTAAATAAGCAAACTGCTGAAGTTTAAACACTTCGTGTGTTATTGTCCTAAAGAATTCTGGATACTTGACCTATGCTCTGTGAACAATGCAGAAAAATAAGTCAGAAATCGGTTTTTGTACCTGCACATTCATACTTAAATACAAAACAAAAACTGCGTTTGCTCAATAACCTTGACAAAAGATCGAGACAGATCAAGTACAAAAGAAAAATAAGTATGGTATTTAGAACGACTGTCACCTTATTACTGTTACAAGGATAAATCTGTATGTAAGCGTGGCACAGACGTAACTGGCTTTCGTCACAGCTGTTGTAATTATTGTTGTTCGGTTAGTACAAGATATAGAAACCGTCTCACTCAGACATTCCTGGTTCCTAAACATGCTCGGTTTATGGTACTGATACATAGGACCTCAGTTTAAACATCACCCGAAAGACAATTAGAAGCGTAAGTGGAAGACCATGGGATCTAACTCGCGACCGCTTGATGTGCGCGACCACTTGCAGGCGCGTAGCTAGCCTATAAAGAATGTGGATTCAAAATAATCTAGGGGGGTCAGGGGGCATGCCCCCCTGAAAATTTTGAAATAAATGGTGCAATTTGGTGCGTTTTGGGGCCTCCGGAGAGCTTTCTTGACCAACGAAAATCCATTTATTTTAGCATAAAAATGGAGATGAATAGCTTTACTTTCGTTTATTTCAACTACAATTTCAAACCACATTTTTTTTACTAAATTTTTTTTTTTTGTCAAAATAATGTGGATTCAGCTGCGTACTCGCGTATAGGCAGCTACGCGCCTGACTTGACCACTGACCCACCCGATTACCTTGTGTATAATGTTGATCAAATATCTATACGAGTGAATACACTTTCTTTCTTTCTTTCTTTCTTTCTTCATGCTTTGATTTCTTACTTTCGCATTTTTTTTCGCTCATTCTCTCGCTCATTCTTTCGCTCTTTCATTTCTGTTTTTATTTATTTTTTTCTTTCAGTTATCTTTATCTTAATCCATTTGTTTCTTTTATTTTTGTTTATACATATTCCTTTTTTTCTTAGATTTGACTGGTTTGGGTTTTTGCATAAGCGAATGTCATGTGGTTGTAGTTTCTGCGGAAATATATAATTCATAATGTCGGTCAGGGTCATTTTGCAAATGACGTATCTCGCACTTCAGTTCACGTTGTTATTGTTTTTCTTTTCAGCAACCGAAAAAAAACACAGTTTGAAAATAAATGCAAACATCTGCTACCAATCACAGTTCTGCATATTTATATATGCATATGTGTTGATATTGATACTGCATTGTGACACAAATTAAAATGATAGAAGCATGAACTACAGAAAGACAAACTAAGGCTTTGAATATGTTGTCATGAAGGAAACTACGTTAAAGAGTTACAGTTCTTGGTCTTATAATGTGCTGCTCATGGAGTATGCAAAATTCGACCTTAACAAAGTAAGTTCTTTAAACGTGCATCAGAACTTCAGAAATCAGTCTGCCAGAGCTAAAATTAGAAAATAAATTTGCAAAAAAAATTCAGTTGAGCTTAAATAAACAAAGTTAAACTAACAACAAATTTACTTTACTATACTCATTGTGGCGTTTAAACTTGCTCAGTAGAGCGGAAATGGTTATGAATGTTGTTTAATTAGTTTACATTAATCTAATGGATATCATGCAAAGATAAAAGGCGGAAAACTACGCGCACACGCACACACATACACACACACACACACACACACACACTATGTGTTAAAATTAGGTAAGATCAGTACTAGTGGACAGATTTTCTATTATATTTTTCATTTGAAGCTCATACATGTACATATAGAGCACTTTCATATATAATACCTTATCAAATAAATGCAAATGCTACAAAAATGCATGGGCATTCTAACATAGAATTATAAGAGAATATTACACATAATTAAAACAACACCACACTACACATTAAAATACAAGAGGGCCATGATGTCCCTAGATCGCTCTCCTGAGTATTTTGGCTGTAGGTTTGCAGTTAAGCAGTATTTCATGTTTTAATTGAAAATATGTAAGTAATGTAAATATAAATATGTAAATATGTAAAATATCAGTCAATAAATAAAGGCTCTATGACAGAAAGTAGAAATATCTATCATAAGCTATGGTGACCTTGACCTTGACCCAGTGACCTAAAACCCTACCCATGGGTAGAGGTCCATGCAAGGATCCTATATACCGAATATCAAAGATATTGGTCTTTAAATGAAGGCTCTATGAGGTACAGTATATAAACCTATTTTTAGTCTCGGTGACCTTTAACCTAATCTAATTATTCGAAAAAGCTTGATAAAGCTTGTTTCATACCAAATCTTAGATCTCAGGGCCTTGTGGTTTCAGACAAGAAGAATTTTAAAGTTTTACTATATAAGCCTATGTAAAATCAAATGACCCCTGGGTAGGGGCCAAATTTGATCCCAGATGCATAATTTGAACAAACTTGGTAGAGGTCCACACGACAATGCTACGTACCAAATCTTAAGGCTCAGGTTCTTGTGGTTTCAGACAGAAGATTTTTAAAGTTTCACTATATAACCCTATGTAAAATCAATTGACCCCCGGGGCAGGGCCAAATTTGACCCCAGGTGTATAATTTGAACAAAAGTGGTAGAGGTCCACAAGACAATGCTACATACCAAATCTTAAGGCTCAGGGCCTTTTGGTTTCAGACAAGAAGCTTTTCAAAGTTTTCCCTATGTAAAATAATTTGACCCCTCAGGGTCTTGTGGTTTCAGACAGAAGATTTTTAAAGTTTCACTATATAACCCTATGTAAAATCAATTGACCCCCGGGGCAGGGCCAAATTTGACCCCAGGTGTATAATTTGAACAAACTTAGTAGGGGTCCACAAGACAATGCTACATACCAAATCTTAGATCTCGGGGCCTTGTGGTTTCAGACAAAAAGATTTTTAAAGTTTTACTATATAAGCCTATTTAAAATTCATTGACCCCTGGGTAGGGGCCAAATTTGATACGAGGGGCATAATTTGAACAAACTTGGTAGAGGTCCACATGCCAATGCTACATACCAAATCTTAAGGCTCAGGACCTTGTGGTTTCAGACAAGAAGATTTTTAAAGTTTCACGATGTTAAATAAGTTGACCCCTGGGGCGGGGCTAAATTTGATTCCATGGGGCATAATTTGAACAAACTTGTTAGAGGTTCATAAGACAATGCTACATATCAAATCTTAAGGCTCAGGGTCTCGTGGTTTCAGACAGGAAGATTTTTAAAGTTTCACTATATAAGCCTACGTAAAATACATTGACCCCCGGGGTAGGGCTAAATTTGACCTCAGGGGCATAATTTGATTCCATGGGGCATAATTTGAGCAAACTTGATATATGTCCACTAGACAATGCTACATACCAATTCTTAAGGCTCAGGGCCTTGTGGTTTCAGACAAGAAGATTTTCAAAGTGTTTGCTTTAAGTTGCCATAGCAACCAGAGTTCTTGGTGGAGAATGAATTCTTTGAACAATTTTGGTAGAACTTCATGCAAGGAACATCCCAGGCAAGTTTCATCAAATTTGGTCCAGATGTTTCAGAGGAGATGTCGTTTGAATGAAATTGTTGACGGACGACGGACAAAGTCCGGTCACAATAGCTCACCATTAGCCAAATGCTCAGGTGAGCTAATAAAACTAAATTTAGCATGGCTACATTTGATTATCTAAATATCAAAGTACAAACTTGTAGATATTACGCTTCTGTACACACAATAAAAGTGCTATGTTTTTCTTTCTTTTCAATTAGAAATGAGAGATAAACAGCCTCATAAAATCTTATTTTCACGTCTACAAAGATTATGCAAGGAGAAATCAGATGCGTATCATTCAAATTACCAACTATCTATCTTAACTGGATCATCAAGGCACGGAACTGCGACGCCTGGTTTCCCAATCGGTTTAAATTATAATGTTTAAAGTGTTGATTAAATGTAAGAAAATCACTTATCATGTGGAGAAAGAGAAGTTAGTTAACAAGATTATATCTATTAGGTTAAAGATGGTGAAGTTATTCTGAGCATAGGCTATCTGAAAAACACAAAAAGTTAGACACCCACGCCACCATTCAGTGTGTGCTTATTTTAATTCAGGTACAGATGTAGAGACTATAATGGCTACATATCAGCCCTTTAGTGTCATACTGTGTGCTGATTAAGGAAAACCTGACATTCTAAAGCAGTGACATCGACACTGAATGTTTCAAGAAATAATTGTTCTTTAATGACTTCTGATCCAACAAGTTAGAGATATGAAAATTGTAAACAAAGAGGCAAGCAAAATGAATTCGTTTCCTTCCTTCCTTCATTCATTCATTCTTTGTTCGTTCGTTCGTTTTTTCGTTCATGCATTCATTCATTTGTTCGTTCATTTGTTCGTTCGTTTGTTCGTTCGTTGGTTCATTCATTCATTCATTTTTTCCATATTCATTCTGTTTTTCTTTTTTCTTTCTTCTATTCTTTCTTTCTCCTCCTCTACCTACATTTCTTTCTTTTTTTCTTTCCGTTCTTGTTTTGTTTTTTCTTCCTTTTTTCAGTCATCTTCGTACACATTATATTTACTTATTTATTTATAATTTATCCCATTTGAGATTTCGCTATTTTATTTGTTGTTAATCTATTTATTCAGTCAGACAGTTGGATATTGGGTATTTATACCAGCAAATGACATCGGTAATTAGTATGCAAGGAAGTTAAATAAGATTATTCGGTCATAAACAGATGTTATCTTATATTTATCTTTCCAATGAATTTACTTCGCACCCAAATGTCTTGTTTGTCTACCCATGAAGGTAGTTTTTTTTAAATAAATTGGAAAATCAACATCCAAGCAAATTGTCGCCACGTATCGAATGAACATTTTGAGTTTTAGCAAAAAAAAAGTTTTGAGACAAATAGAACGAGCTGAAAGATGGGTAGATTGCCAAGTGAACTTTAATTTGTTGATAGAAGAAAAGGGCGGGTCGTAGTAAAGGTTGACAGTGTCAGTCCCCTAGCCTTGTGCAGAGTCAGAGAAATACTTCAATAACTTCCTTCATTCGTTCGTTTTGCACGACATTTTGCCCTTTGAAGCAGTCAACAAAATCTGTTCAAAAGATCAATCTGTGCAAACCACTTATAGAATGAGAACGGAACACGTCAGCTTTTTTCTGAACACTCGAGTTAAAAATTCAGATTTTTTTCTCTGCAATCGATGTAAAAAAAAGTAAAGCTTTGAAACCTTTCAAGCTTTTTTTTAAGCTTTTTAAATAACAGAGAGGAAGTTGTAGCATGTTGAGATATTTACAGTTTAAAATTGTTCTTTGGTTACATAATACATGTATGTTCCTTCTCGGCCTATGAATGGCCTGTCACTAATTGAGCATCATAGCCCTTATAGGGATTTAGTTGTTTGTGGGATTAGATAGATTTATTTTGACATAAAATGTCAGATTGCATGGCGTTACAATACAAATTAAACATACATGACGCAACAAAAAACAAAATAACATGTACGAATTTAACATAATCAGCCATGTCAACAAACATTATATATCAACGATAACACAAAGAAAGAGTAATTAAAAACTCTTATTTCCTGTGTGGTCCTTCAACTATAGTATTTAGTGACATAAGAAGACATATAGTTAACACGAAATATCTAAGTGAAAGCCTAAGGCATATATTACAGTGTAGTACACGAGCATTAAAATTATGACTAGAACTCAAAATTAATTACAAATGAGATTCTGAAATCTATATTTGACAGTAGAGCAATCTATATTCTATCGTATTAAACAAAAGTAGCAAAACCTACTGTAAGATAATTACAGTAAATGGGAAATTTATTTACATAATTGATTTGATAAAATGTTCATTATCAGCAAGCTTAAAGTTTATATACGACCTGAGCACCTGGAGTCCCTGATGTTCTGAGCAAGTTCATTCTGAAGAGAACATCTCCTAGAAGCAAATGACCTTCTCCAAGTACCTTTGACCTTAGGGATAGAAAACGACCGCTCTCTGTGAAAGATCATACCATACTGTCTGCATTTCTTAAGGATTTAACCCTATATCTGGCGTTGTATGGTCATGCCAGACAGGAACGAAATATTCTCTTAAGTCCGACGAGGCAGTATTTGTATGAGCATTAAAAACATGGCACAGTGTTTCAAAATTAACTCTACTAGCCTCAGGTAACTAGTTCAAATGTGAAAACTGTTCTTTGCCAATATGAGCTCTACCATCAAGATTCGACACAAATCTGATACGTTTATTTTGTGTAACCTGTAATTTGTTCAGGAGAGCATGGGTTGTAGAATAAAACCGCACTGTCAAAGCAATCAAAATGACACTGGGCATTGACCATGACAAGCAGGTAGTTTCTCAGTATGGTAATTAAGAAAATGCTTTCTCCCATAGAGAAACTTAAGCCTAGAGTGAAACTTTGTTATAACTGACATAGTCATGGATTCAAAAGGCAAACATTGGTCTATAGTTGCACCGAGATACTCGACTGACTCCTTAACTGAATTTTGTGAACTTTACAAGTAACATTAAGTGCATCAAGTGCAGTCTGAGGTTTGGTTATCTACTTAGATCCAAAAAGAACAGATCCAGCTTCAGCTAGATGCAATAATAGTTTATTACATATGAGCTACTCACGGTTTCAAGTTCAAGACTGAGCAACGATTCTATTTCGTTTTTGTTTCTACCAATGAGCAAGATAGTTGAATCATCAGCATAGAGAATTAACTTGTGGCTGACCATGGTAGACATATCAAAACAAAGATTAGAATGTGGAGAGGTCCTAAAACAGACCCTTGAGGAACGCCGCAGGAAATTAATGCTGGGGTGAATGAGAACCAGTAACATCAACTAACCGGTGCTTATCAGACAAAGATGAAGAGAACCACGTAACGACTAACCTAGAGAGACCAAGTGCTTCAAGCTTCATAAGCAGGATATTGTGGTCAACGGAATCAAATGCCTTTTGAAGGTCAAGCAGTACCATCCCTACTAGGCTTGGCTATCAATCTGAAAACGTATGAAATCAGTTAGTGTATGAGGCAAGTATCAGTTGAAAATTTGCGCCTCAAACTAGACTGATAATCAAACAGTAAAATGACCTACAACTTGATCATACATGACCCTTTCAAGAATTTTTAATGCAATACTTGAAATCAAAACTGGTCGATAATAGCCAACATCTGTTCGAACATTCTTTTAAACAGAGGAACACACTTTGTGTACGTGTTTGTAGTATAATATAAGAAAAAGTACACACCATTTCGGACCTTCTGGCCTTATACTGACATCACAGTCAGCCCCAAACACATAGCGGACCGAAGCTGAATGTAAATGTGAAGGTCGGTCACTATAAGGCCAGTAGGCCATCGTCTATGGACTTTGATCGTTCTTGGAGAGTTTTAAGATGTCTTTTAGAGTAGCACACCCTAAAATTTACTATGCTATATTGTATAGCTTTTTTGTTGGCCCATTCACTATAAAAATGAAAAAAGACGCTTAGACATTAAACAAGTGTTTAACTGGAACAAATGGTTATCCACCTAAAATGGTTCAACAGCAACAGTCTATATAAAGATTGATATATTCCGTTAACCTGCTGTATTGTTTGCTGACACCTTGACACTGGGTATTATAATTCATTCAATATCATTCACATTAACATGTTTATGACCAAAAAATGCAATCCTCTAGTTTTTAGGTGAATGCTTCTTTTAAATTACAGATAAAATGTGCAATGAAATAGTTCAAGTTGAACAACACTGGCATGAATTATTCAAAATCACAATCGTCCAAAAATTATTTTATAATTTAACCCAAAAAAATGAGACAAAAAAAAATTCAACAGAATGTCAGGAGTTACTAAATACTTTAAGTGATAAAAATAAATCTGTCTTGGTGGATAAGATGGTCCATAAAATAGTTGCAGTAAAAAGGTGATGGAAACATTCGTTTTCTTTTTTTTTCTTTCTTTTTTTCTTTTCCTTTTTTTTTTTTTGGGGGGGGGGGGGGGGGTTTGCTTTTGTTTTTGGTTGTGGAGCCTAGACATAGTGCTTTAAGTCGCGCCCGTTGACTGGGTATCTTAACCAGTAATCGCACCAGTGTGCATTGTGGAAACTGAAAGAGGATCTCGCCTCTCGTGGGACTTGAACTCGCAACCTCCGGATTAGCAGTTCGGTCCAAAAGGTCGTTAAATTATTGGCTGCAAATTTTTTACATAAATGCTAAATCTTTTATACTGAGATATACAAACCAAAGTTTAATGCATTTTTATATATCATGACTGTTTAGAAATCAAAACAAAATACATATTTTGTGTAAAAGAAATGGGTTCATACCGTCTTTGCAAGGACTTTTAAAAAAAGCTTAAAGCTTGCCTTTTTTAATTAATAAAGAAATCCATAAAACTGGGGGAAAAAGAAAGAATATTGGCCTCTAATAGAAAACAATATTTATCGATGAATCGTCTTCTCATTAAGTTACATTGTATTAAATTTTGTTTAACATAAATTTAGAACTTTTTCTCTATACGGAGAGTTTGGCATAATTTTGAATACAAATCTCTAGTGTTCGAAGAATAACTTGTCTCCCTTTTCTTTCTTTCAGTTTGAAATTAAAAATATTTTTACTCAAAAAAGTACATCACGTGTCATTAACTTCTCATTTAAAGTCATAAGTATCTAGAAATGTCAACTGGGAAAGGACAGGGTTCGCGGTAGTAATGGGTGGGCCTGATATATGAAACTATGATATAGATATGACCACATAAAATCACATATGACTCTGATTTGATGACGTATGAAAATTTGTAAGTAAAGACAAACAACTTAAAATGCTTAAAAGTGAGCAGCTTTAAAGAAATGCGCAGACGACATATATGTAAGGTTCGTACTTTAAGCTTAAAATAGTGCAGACACGACAGAGCTTGACAAAGGACTTTGTTTATAAACATTTTTTCAAACTTGCGCTGACAGTGGGATATGTTAAATATGTTTGTTGTCTATGCCTGCTGAAAAAGCTACAGCAATTATGTGATACAAATTCATGAAAACAGAAGCGACAAACTTTCAAATAGAAAAAAAAACACACACACATACACGCACACACGCACTCAGAGTCCCGTGAGATACAGAAAAATAATATATATGTAGACCAGAAACTCGAATCCTTATAATCGGTGTCTAGCCGAACCAGATATATATAGGACTGTTATCTAATGTTACTTCATTTTTTTTTTAAATAAATCTCACTCCGCTAAATAAATGATTATTGAAAGTCATAATGCTGTAAAATGACTCTTTATACTCGCGACAGAAAATGAAATTTAATACATATGGCAATAAATCATATTGCAGAATAAAAATAGTGCATGAACTACGGAAGTAAAGGGAAGGGGAATTTATGAAATAAACACAAAAACAAACACCATTCATGAATGAACTCATTGAAATGTCACTAATAAATCTAGGGTAAATCAAGAAAACGGTCTTTTAAAATGTTTTCAAAGCGCTATTTAAGATTAAATGCTTTAAACGATTACGTATGCGGACAGAATTAATTTATTTGCGTATTTTTTCATTCCAAAAATAAAACCATCTCTATCAGGCGTAGGTTAATGTTGGGTCTGTCGAATTTTACTGGGGTATGGGACAGTGATAACTCACAGGAAACACAAATGTTTCAAAAGAGATCAGTATATACTGTAAGAAAAGATATACGATACATTATGAATCGCCCTGCATAAACAGCAAATTATATCATGCAAAAATAGTGTGGTCTTTCGGACAACTTGTTAAAGCAAAATCCCATTTATCAATTCTGCACACCAGTCACGTATAAGAAATAAGTCGGTCTCTAAAACTGTAACAGTTTCTTGATCTTATACACCGCACCCTACCCCCACCCCACCCCTCCCCCTCCACTACCCCACCACACACTCACACACACGAAGAAAAGTAACTATTCTGGGGGACATGCAATGATAAATATAACATCTACGCAATAACCAATCTTTTCAAGGCTGGCCTCTTGTAATTAGAAACCGGTAGGCACGTTACACTTTTTATGAATCGGGGTGTAAAACAGTATCTTATGACATTTTTTTATATATTCGAGCCGATTTTGCGATTATAATCACAGGTGTTGAGATATAAACGTTTTACATGTATTTAAATTATTCAGACAGATTAATTGCTATGGTAGAGTAATATTACATACAATATGGATTAGCATACCAATATCACATATCGCGGACACTTTGCAATTCACACATTTGAAGGTAGAAAAATGACTGAAGCATAAATTCGATCTATTAGAACATGAGTACTTATTTGACGAAACGACAAGACAGAAATCAATATGTAATTGATACATATTTGTATTAGATTTTGATAGAGGTGAAGTTATTTTGGTGTGCTTTTGCATGAATATCGAAGGACAATAGTCTGCCACAAATGAGAACGACCTACGACAACCTTCTTGAAATCTTATCTGTGTATAAAATAAGCATGCAATGCAATACAGTTCTAAATGAATTTTGTCTTTTGGTACTTCCTACCAAAATCTAGATATCATTTCGGCACTTATCACTATCTGAGGAAAGCTGGGAAACCATCATTAGTATTTTCGATATCTCATTTATACTTTCATGTTATTGAATGAAATGATGATAATAATTATAAATAATAACAAAAATAATAATAATCGATGCTTTTTTCAAACAATTGTATTGGTCAAAGCTCTAAATGATGAAAAAGTGATTTTTCATACGTCCTGCTAATGAATGACATATTTGTGGTCTGATTTCTGATAATTCAATTTGTTATTTCGCAGAGATGGTTTGATACTATTTTGATACATGAGTATATATATTGAGTGGGTAAGTGGTTTGAGTGCGTAGTAAATACTACACGGAAATGTGTTAAGTGTTGAGGAGTGATCCACTAATTTCCCCTTTCTGTCACACTAAAAGGAACTACTTAAAGAAAGATGATGAGGTACTTAAAAGACAATTATGAATTTTAAATCTTCTTGTCGCTTAGCTGGTACCGAGAATCTGGCGTTGTTCTGGACAACTTATGTTACAGTGTTTACAAGAACGGGAACCATAAACAATATGTCAACAAATTATTTCGCCCTGACAGTGTACCTGCATATATATAAACCAGAGTACATTATGAGACATTGTCTCCCAAGATAGGTTCAAAAGTCAAGTGAGAATTTAAGAAAGTCTTTTTTCTCATGTAAATAAACATAAGTACATGAATAAATACAACTTGAGTTATCATACTTGTGTTAATGATGATAGAATGAGAATAAACAATTTTCGTGCTCACAAGGCATGACATAACGACAATTAAATAATGAAACAATTCCCTGAAGAATTTTAAGTATTTAAATAACTATAATTATTTGTATATGAGGAAGACGCAACATCATTACTTTGCGACAAATCTGTAAATGAGACATGTTCAAGAGAAAATTGTCACGATCGAAAAAAAAAGAAATTTCAAGACTGCATATTAGTAAATTTCCAACCCTTTAGGGAATCAAAGGACAGGGACTGAGGTCAGATGAAATAGACCGGGTAAGGTGAACAAATTCCAGTTATTGCTAATAAAATAAATCAAAAAATGCAAACCTGTTTCTACTTATGTGTGAAGATGTTGTCTGGTTACCCATTTACACACAGTAGAGCGGTAAGGGTACTGTGCAAACACAGGACCAGTCAGTTTTATCAAAGGTATTCTCTATATAGGAGCATACTTTAATTTTCTTTCGTTTGAATATACTCATAACCGCAAGGAATTGATTTTATACATGTTAAAATAATGGTATCGACCGTAGCAGTTAAGCCGCACCCATTCCACCCAACTCCACCCCTCCCTCCGGAACAATGGAACATGTATCAATAATACAGACACTTACAAATTTACAAATTTATATAATTATGTGATTGTATTTTTTCCGTAAACAAATGTATAACTTGCTAAGTGGATAGACATCAACTCAATCTTCAGTGTCTCAGCTACAAGTGACACATTTTGGATACACGTTAACCTTGACAATATTTTTTTTCTTCAGTATGTATATTAACCCCACTTGGGGAAAACTGCATTTGGTAGAACATTTACTCATAAAGACTTTGATTTGTCACAGCTAAGTATTCCTCACGTCACTTTTTCTCCAATGTGAATTTGTTTTCCTTATTTACATGTATTAAACATTTGATACCAGATATGATCTACTTGCTTCGCAGTTCTGTGTGAAATTAAATGCTGATCTTTGGTTCTGAGATATGATTTGAATGTTTGAGAGGTCAGGCACCGAGACACCCCAAAACTCCACACACCTTTGAAATAAGGAAGCTATGGCCCTGTTTCGTTTGCTTAAGTCAAATTGCTCCGATTGTTTTCCGTTTTTTAATAACTATAGATTTTTATTACATAGACAGAAGTCATAAACATATTTCAAATTATAAAGTTATATAAGAACATTCATTTACTATTATAATATAAGATCGAAATATAGTGAGATAGACTGGACAGATACTTAAAGACCGCGTTTTATATACCAAATGGAAGTCAAAAACAAAATCAGACTTACATACATACATCGCTGAAGTAAGTTTGTCACTATATAGAGGAAAATCTCTTGGTTAATTTAAGCAAATATAATGTAACTTAATGAGCAGATAATTGACAAGCAAAATACTGCTAGATACCAATATTCCACGTTTTCCCAATTTTGTGAGTTCTTTTATCAATTGAAGAGGCTAGCTTTGAGCTTTTTAGAGTCTTTTCAGAGACGGTTTAAATCCATTTTGTTTGCTTAAAAAATATGTATCTTTTCATTTCTAAACAAAGTAAATGAAAATGCATTAAACTTTGTTTAGTATACCCCAGTATGAAAGATTTAGCGTTTATTTAAAACTGGCGTCAAATAATTTTACGGCTTTTTCGACTTCTGTAATTAAAGACTTTGTATAAAATACATGCAATCCCAGAACAAGCAAAGTACAGTTTCCCCATCATTTTTTACAAAAAGTTCATTGATCTTTCTTAATAATTTGCATTTTTAACAATATACGTTTGTTCCCAGTATTCGGTTTATTATTCTTATTTGTAACCACTGAATATAAGTATCTTGATTCATTTCAAAAACCAATTTGTTTATGTTTTTCTTCTGTCTTTTTCTAATTTTCAATTTGAAAGACAAGTGACCACTTTAAGAAACATATAGAGATATTCTGATTTCTATAAAAAAAGCTTTACATATGACTTATACCTTTTCCATTTTATCCGGGTTTTAAGTATAAAGGTATAACAGGACATAAATTGTTATATGCTAAAACATCTTTATTCGTTTTTGTCTTTATCAAAAGTATTCTAACAGCATGCATTTAGTCTACTACCAGACTTTCAAACAAGCAGACTACTGGTTAACTACCAGCGGTACACATCTGCTAGCCACTGGTTAACTACCAGCCGTACACAACTGCTAACCACTGGTTAACTACAAGCCTTACACAACTGCTAGCCACTGGTTAACTACAAGTCTTACACAACTGCAAACTACTGGTTAACTACAAGCCTTACACACCTGCAAACTACTGGTTAACTACCAGCCTTACTCAACTGCAAACTACTGGTTAACTACAAGTCTTACACACCTGCTAGCCACTGGTTAACTACAAGCTTTACACACCTGCAAACTGCTGGTTAACTAAAAGCCTTACACACCTGCAAACTACTGGTTAACTACAAGCCTTACACACCTGCAAACTACTGGTTAACTACAAGCCTTACACAACTTCTAGCCACTGGTTAACTACCAGCCTTAAACACCTGATAGCCACTGGTTAACTACTAGTCTTACACAACTGCATTCTACTGGTTAACTACAAGCCTTACACACCTGCTAGCCACTGGTTAACTACAAGTCTTACACACCTGCTAGCCACTGGTTGACTACCAGCCTTACTCAACTGCAAACTACTTGTTAACTACCAGCCTTACACACCTGCAAACTACTGTTAACTACCAGCCTTACACAACTGCAAACTACTGGTTAACTACATGCCTTACACATCTTCAAACTACTGGTTAACAACATGCCTTACACACTTGAAAACTACTGGTTAATTACAAGCCTCACACTCGTAATAACAACTGGATAACTTCAAGCCTTACACACTTGAAAACTACTGGTTAACTACAAACCACAAGCCTAAAACACCTGCAAACAACCTGTTAACTATAAGCAATGCATACATGAAACCTACTGGTGAACTACAAACTTGACACAACTGCAAGCTACCTGTTAACTACAAGCCATGCAATACATGAAACCTACAGGTGAACTACAAACTTGACACAACTGCAAACTATCTGTTAACTACATGCCATGCATACATGAAACCTACTGGTGAACTACAAGCCTAGGACACCTGCAAGCTACTTGTTAAATAAAGGCCATGCAATACATGAAAACTACTGGTGAATTACAATCCTAGGACACCTGCAACCTACCTGTTAAATAAAAGCCATGTATACATGAAACCTACTGGTGAACTACAAACTTGACACAACTGCAAGCTACCTGTTAACTACAAGCCATGCAATACATGAAACCTACAGGTGAACTACAAACTTGACACAACTGCAAACTATCTGTTAACTACATGCCATGCATACATGAAACCTACTGGTGAACTACAAGCCTAGGACACCTGCAAGCTACCTGTTAAATAAAGGCCATGCAATACATGAAACCTACTGGTGAACTACAAGCCTAGGACACCTGCAAGCTACCTGTTAAATAAAGGCCATGCAATACATGAAAACTACTGGTGAATTACAAGCCTAGGACACCTGCAAACTACCTGTTAAATAAAAGCCATGCATACATGAAAACTACTGGTGAATTACAAGCCTAGGACACCTGCTAACTACCTGTTAAATAAAAGCATTGCATACATGAAAACTACTGGTGAATTACAAGCCTAGGACACCTGCAAACTACCTGTTAATTAAAAGCTATGCATACATGAAAACTACTGGTGAATTATAAGCCTAGGACACCTGCAAACTACCTGTTAAATAAAAGCCATGCACACATGAAACCTACAGGTGAATTACAAGCCTAGGACACCTGCAAACTACCTGTCAACTACAAGCCATGCATACATGAAACCTACTGGTGAACTACAAGCCTAACACACCTGCAAACTACCTGTTAACTACCAGCCATGCGCACATGAAAGCTACTGGTGAACTACAAGCCTAAAACAACTGCAAACTACCTGTTAACTACAAGTCATGCACACATGAAACCTACTGGTGAACTACAAGCCTAAAACAACTGCAAACTACCTGTCAACTATAAGTCATGCACACATAAAACCTACTGGTGAACTACAAGTCTGACACACCTGCAAACTACCTGTCAACTACAAGCCATGCGCACATGAAACCTACTGGTGAACTACAAGCCTGACACACCTGCAAACTACCTGTCAACTACAAGCCATGCACACATGAAACCTACTGGTGAACTACAAGCCTGACACACCTGCGAACTACCTGTTAACAACAAGCCATACATACATTAAACATACTGATAAAACTACAGGCCTAATTTACTTGCAAACTACCAGTTAACTACAAGCCATGCACACATGAAACCTACTGGTGAACTACCAGCCTGACACACCTGCAAACTACCTGTTAACAACAAGCCATACATACATTAAACATACTGATAAAACTACAGGCCTAATTTACTTGCAAACTACCAGTTAACTACAAGCCATGCACACATGAAACCTACTGGTGAACTACAAGCCTGACACACCTGCAAACTACCTGTTAACAACAAGCTATACATACATGAAACATACTAGTAAACTACAAGCCTAATTTACTTGCAAACTACCAGTTAACTACAAGCCATGCACACAATAACCTACTGGTGAACTACCAGCCTGACACACATGAAAATCACCTGTCAACTAAAGGCCATGCACACATGAAACCTACTGGTGAACTACAAGACTAATACTGCAAACTACCTGTTAAATACAAGCCATGCATACATGAAACATACTGGTTTACTATCAGCAGAACACACCTGCAAACTACCTGTCAACTTTAAGCCATGTACACATGAAACCTACTGGTAAACTACAAGCCTGACTCACCTGCAAACTACCTGTCAACTACAAGCCATGCACACATGAAACCTACTGGTGAACTACAAGACTAATACAACTGCAAACTGCTTGTCAACTACAAGCCATGCACACATGAAACCTACTGGTGAACTACAAGCCTGACACACCTGCAAACTACCTACAAGCCATGCACACATAAAAGCTACTGGTTAACTACAAGCCTTACACGCCTGCAAACTAATGCGCCTGCAAACAATTAGTAAATTAACAATCTAACACACCTGCAAACTATCAGTTTACTTCAAGCCTTACAAACCTGCAAACTTATATTTTTCTAGAGGCCGTTCACATCTGCAAATCGCTCGTTAACTTCAAGCCTAATACAATTGCAAACTGCTCGTTTACTACAAGTTTCACAAACCTGTAAACTCATAGTTAACTACAAGCCTAACACACCTGGAAACTACTGGTTAATAACAAGCTTTACGCACTTGCAAACTACCTAAAAGACAACTTTAAACTTCTGATCAATTACAAGCCGAGCATACCTGCAAACAACTGCTTGAACACAAGCCTCACATGCCTGCAAAAACTGGTTAGGAACAAGCCTAACACACCTACGACCTACCGGTAAACTTCAAGCCTAACCAACTGCAAAATACTGACATACTGCCGGTCTAACACACCTGCAAACAAATATTTGACTACAAGCCTTACACGCCGGTAAACAACTAATAAACTACAAGCCTTACAAACCTGCAATCTGCTGGTTTACTGCAAGCCTTACAAAACTTCAAACTACTCGTTTTCTACAAGCCCTTATACAACTTTGAACGACAAACTTACACAACTGCAAACTACTTGTTAACTACAAGCATTACACACCTGCAAACTACTGGTTTACTGCAAGCCTTACACACTTGCAAACAACAAGTAAACCTCAAGCTTTACACAACTGCATACTATCGTTTACTACAAGCCTTAAACACATGCACACTATCAGTTTACTTTAAGCCTAACACACCTGCAAGCTGCTTGTTAACAACAAGCCTTACACGCGTGCAAACAACCAATAAACTCAAAGTCTTAAGCACCAGCAAACTACTTGCTGGCTACAAGCCTCAAACACCAGCAAACTATCGGTTAACTGCAAGTCACACATCTGCAAAAAGACTTCTAGCTTTACACATAATTATAAACTAATGTGTGCCTACTTGCCTTAAAACACACTGGTAAAATGACAGTCTTACTCCCCTGAAAACTTCTGATTAAATACCAGCCTTACACACCTGCAAACCTCTTGTAAACAACCAGTTTAACACACCTGCAAACTCCCGATTAACTACCATCCTTAAACACCTGCAAACTTCTGGTTGACATCGAGTCTTACACACCTGCAAACCTTTTACTGACTTTCTGCCTTACACACCTACAAACTTCTTGTAGCCTTCCAGCCTTAGACACCATAAAACTTCAGGTTAACAACCAGTCTTACACACCAGCAAACTTTTGGTTACCTACCAACCTAACACGTCTGCAAACTTTTGATTTCCTACCAGCCTAACATATCTGCAAACTTCTAGTAGTATACAACCCTTACACAGCTGCAAACCTCTGGTTAACTATCAGCCTGACATGTCTGCAAACTTCTGGTAGCCTACAAGCCTTACAAATCAGCAAACTTCCGGTTTATTACCAACCTTACACACCTGCAAACTTCTTGTAAACTACCAGCCTTACATGTCTGCAAACTTCTGGTTATTTACCAGCCTAACATGTCTGCAAACTTCCTGCTCACTTCAAGCCTTGCAAACCTGCAAACTTTCGGTTAACTACAAACCTTACAAATCAGGAAACTTCTGGTTTATTACCAACCTTAAACACCTGCAAACTTCTAGTTAACTACCAACCTTACACACCTGCAAACCTCTGGTTAAATACCAGCCAAACATGTCTGCAAACTTCTAGTTAACTACCAGCCTAACACATTTGCATACTCCTGGTTAACTACAAGCCTTACAAATCAGCAAACTTCTGGTTTATTACCAACCTTAAACACCTGCAAACTTATGGTTAACTACCAGCCTTACACATCAGCAAACTTCTGGTTAAATACCGGCCAAAAAGGTCTGCAAACTTCTGGTTAACTACGAGCCTAACACGTCTGTAAACTTCTGATAAACTACCAACCTAACAAGTCTGCAAACTTCTGGTTAACTACCAGCCTAACACACCAGCAACCTTATGGTTTACTACCAGCCTTACATTTCTGCAAACTTCTGGTTAACTACTAACCTAACACGTCTGCAAACTTCTGTTTAACTACCAGCCTAACATGTCTGCAAACTTCTGATTAACTTCTAACCTAACAAGTCTGCAAACTTCTGGTTAACTACCAGCCTTACACACCAGCAAACATCGGGTTAACTACCACCCTAACATGTCTGCAAACTTCTGATTAACTTCCAGCCTTACACACCTGCAAACTTCTAGTTAACATCCAGCGCAACGCGTCCGCAAACTTCTGATTAACTAACAGCCTTACACACCTGCAAACTTCTAGTTAACAACCAGCGCAACACGTCCGCAAACTTCTGATTAACTACCAGCCTTACACACCCGCAAACTTCTGGTTAGCGAGCAGTCTAAAACGTCTGCAAACTTCTTGTTGGTTTCAAACCTTACACACCTTCAAACTTCTGGCTAACTTCAAGTCTTACATACCCACCAACTTCTGGTTTCTTACCCTCCTTACAAACCTGCAAACTTTTAGTTAACTACCAGCCATACACACCTGCAAACTTCTGATTAACTTCCAGCCATACACACCTGCAAAATTCTGATTAACTTCCAGCCATACACACCTTCCACCTGCAAACTTCTGATTAACTTCCAGCCATACACACCTGCAAACTTCTGATTAACTTCCAGCCATACACACCTGCAAACTTCTGATTAACTTCCAGCCATACACCCCTGCAAACGTCTGGTAAATTATCAGCCTGACATACCAACAAACATACTGGTAAACTGCCAGGCTTTCACACGTGCAAACTTCTGGTTGTCTACCATCATTACACATCTACAAACTTCTGGTTTACTGCCAGCCTTGCACAACTACACATTTCTGGTTGTCTGGTTGCCTACCAGCTTTACACACCTGTAAACTTCTGGTCAACTACTAGTCTTACACACCTGCAGAATTCTGGTTAACTACCAGTCTTACAACCTGCAAACTTCTTGTTGACTTCTAGTCTTACACACCTGCAAACTTCGGGTGTCTTCCAGCCTTGCTCACCTGCAAATTTCTGGTTGTCTTCCAGCCTAACACACCTGAAAACTACTGGTTAACTACAAGCCTTATACAAATGAAAACTATTGAATACCTACAAGCCTAACACACCTGCAAACTTTTGGTTAACTACCAGCCTTACACACCTTCAAACTTCGGGTTGACTTCCAACCTTGCATATCTGCAAAATTGGGGTTGCCTACCAGCCCTACAAACCCACAAACTTCTGGTATACCTTTAGCCTTAAACACCTACAAACATTTGGTTAAGTTCTAGCCCTACACACCTGCAACTTTCTGGTTAACTTCTAGCTTTACACACTAGCAAACTTCTAGTAAACTACCAGACTTACAGATCAGTAAACCTCTGGTTTACAACTAAGACAGTATTATTAAAGCGCAGACCAAGCCATGTGCATAGAGAAATATATGCATCCAGATGCACCTTATTTAGTTACAATCAGCGCCTCCAAACAAGCTATACACAGGAACAGATTATGAAGATAAAAAAGATAGAATTGAACTTATACCAAAATTACGCATATTATAATAAATTAAGACAGCATGATTTATGAATTTTCTGTGCAGTTTTTATAATGATTGGGTGACATTGAAAAAATTCTAAAGAATAAAGCAAAGAGCGGCTAATCTAGGTGTCTTAGAGTACAACTCAAAGCAATGCATCTATAAATTATTAATTTACCTTGGTAAAATGCACGAGCAATTAGAAGGATAATAGCATTAATGCAAAAATGGTTCAAGTTCAAGCTTAAAGAACCATCATTATACACGCAATTTAATACATCCCTGAGTTGAAATTTGCAAAACACTTTTCTATTTTAATCATAACAATTTAACTAGAACGATAATTTCACATGCATGAAATTTGGGTAAGTTTCGTGCTCTATTTGTGGAGTCGTATCCTTTTCAAACACGGTATGAATACTATGGCTGCTCGACGGCCAATCTCTTTCATCACACCTACTGTGTAGGAAAGACCTTTCCACGAAATACATGAAACTACTCGAGTGTTACATGTTCTCAGAGTTACAGGTTACCCATGTAAAGGTCTTTTCCACATGAAAAGAGCTCATCTCATATTCAGTCATTGTCCTACAAGTAATGTTCAAGAGACAAGTTTGTACCATCCATAGTACTCCTACTTCTTCCTGGACTTATAACCAGCACTCGCACCGGAAGTTGGGATAGTCGCTGGACCAATGTTATGACTGTAGTTTTTATGGTGGATAAAGGTGCATGAGTTTGGAACTGGTTCTCTAGGTATTCTGTCTGATACTAAGGGTTAATAACTTTGGAGATACAGGGCCCAAGAATCCCTTCAAACATATGTCTGAAATTTTGTGGATATACTCGTTTTACCGAAGTTTGTTTAAAACTGATTTAAAAATGTGGACGAACATACAGACCTGTATGATGCACAACTTATTAATGATACCAAAGATTTAAGATCCGGGTGAGCCTTAAAAAAAGGTCGAAACATCATCGTAAACCTTCATAATTGAAGAAAGCAACGGATCATGGAAGACATGCATTGGTGGTTCTCGGGCCATAATGAGAATTTAGAATGTTCAAACAGGAGATTTTCAAGGTTAAGTCCTTGAATATGTTAACGAAATGTACATCACTTCGTCTTTCAAAACGGGATTCTCAAATTTCATTTTATTTCATTACCATAATTATGTCATTACCGGGTTTTTTGTACCTCATGAACTGGTGTCAACAAAAAAAAGTGAAAATCGATATCCTCGTGATGAACAAAACTATTATGCAGTTAATGCATTTTCCTGCAGTATTACAGGGAAGCCATAAAATGCATAGCACAGCATGACTTTTGAATGTTTGAGTCCGGAGCAGTCTTAACTTGATACCTATGCTTATTTTCAAGTCTCGCTTAATTACCAAAATCACGAGACTTCATGTAATTTCAACAATGTCTTAATGTTATCACTCATAACTATTATTCCAATACTGTGCAAAGAATAAAAAAAACGTTTCCGAACTGCAGACTGAGTCTTTTGTTTTCTTTTCTATAAAGAACACATAAGCTTACCGTAATTTGAATGGGAATATATCACGTTGCTACTGTAGATACATCACGCTTTTGCGACAAAATCAGAGATGTTTTTTCAGGTACTTTACAAGTTTACTTTACAAGTCTGTTTTCAAAGATAAAAAGAACAACAGGGTTATGTTTCTAATGACAAAAGGATTCTCACGCTACAGAATGATTTCCCAGGAATTGAAATGATTGCTTACACTTAAAGTCAAAAAGGCATGATGTCTTATGCAAAGCAAGCACATTTCAGGTATTAAGTTGGGGTGTCATTAAGGGTTAGCAATTCAGATGTAGAGATATGCAGACAAATCATAAAAGTGTTGGTATTGCGGTAAATCGGCAAATTCATATTTTTAATTATATAGATATCATTTAAGGATTGGTATTACAGATGTAGAGCTAGGGAGATATATCATAAAAGGGTTAGTATTACAGATGTAGAAATCAGGAGAGATGTCCTTTAAGCATTGGTGTTACAAACGTAGACCTACGGAGATGGTACTCAAGGGTTTGCTTTTCAGGTGTAAAGCTAGGAATGGAAATCATTAAAGAGTTGTATAACAGATGTAGCGTTAGGAAGGGATATCATTAAAGGGTTGGCTTTTCATAGACCGATGAAGGAGGAGGGTTGGTATTTCAAATGTAAAGCTTGGGAAGGAAATCATTAAAGGGTTGGCATTTCAGATGAAGAACTAAGGAAGGATATCAATAAAGTGTGGGTATTTCAAATTTTGAGTGAGGAAGGGATATCGATAGAGAAGGATATTATTTACGGGTTGGTTTTCATATGTAAAGCTAAGAAATGATAACATTAAAGGGTCAGAGTTTTTGATGTAGAGCTAGAAAGGGATATCATTAAAGGATAATCATTTCAGATTAAGAGTTAGGAAGAGATATCATAAAAGGGTGGGCATTTCAGATGTAGAGCTCGCAAGGGATATCATTAAAGTGTTGAAACTTTAGATATAGGATGAAAAGGGATATCATTAAAGTGTTGGTATCGCAGATGTTAAGAAAGGGAGGGATATGAATGAAAGGTAGGTAAGGATGCCATTAAATGGTTGATATTTTAGATATAAAGATAGAGGTTGGGCCAGATATCATTACACCATAGGGTCTTGTGGTTTCATGCAGGAAGAACTTTAAAGATTGCTCTTAGTAGAAAATGTGTCCCATCTGGCAGAGCCAATAGTGCCTCAGGGTCACCTCATATATCTAGTACAGATACAGGGAACACAATCCAGACGATGTAAGAGGGTAATTTCAATGTACTTTATACCGGCTTGTATGAGAATAATGTTGAAAATGTCATCATGTGTTTACACATGTCATTCAAAAATAGTTCCGTTTACTAAGAAAAAATACATGTATTAGGTAAGAATGAACAAAATAAAGTCGACACAACATCTCACCTAACCTCTCTCCCTCTCTATGACCAGATTCGCACGAAAAAATGGTCATCTGGTCATTTCTTAAAGAAATCTGCTTATATGCATATCTTAATCAAATTACATCTCATGAATAATGTTTGAACGTTTCAGTCTCTTACGTTTAGCAGATAATAAATAATAGTGTTGAAGAAACTCACGTGTAAAATTGATATTCCTTACATGACGTCATATAGGCCTATCCTAATTTGACGCCAATTTATTTTCAAATTTATTTCATATTGACACAAGACTGATATGATACTTTTACAATATTTACTGTAATTCCACTGCAAAATCAAGTATCTTTTTCAACATGTTCTCTCTTTCACAAAATATATTACTGTTGTGAAACAGTGTTGGTCTTTATTTCAGGTAATATCTTCATTTCATAAGAATATTTCGAGGGATGAATGCGAAAATGTACTGTCTGTTTCTTTACTTTGTAGCACTTATTTCTTTCCTTTTTTTGTGCATTCTCCCCTTGATTTTTTCAGAGCAAATATTGTAGTTCAACTAAGTCTATGCTTACAGGCCCGTTTGACACATTCTTTCCACCAGCATTTAGAACTGTCTTAACAATCAGTTGCCGTAGTAACGGGTCGTCAAGATATTTGGAACCAAACAGTCATTTCTGTGAAGGACAATATTTAGGCTGTCAAGTTTTTACTTCAGTTTTGCACTTTAAGTTAGTAGAAAGTATGCCATTTTTGTCGATTTTCATTTCAATGTTTTAATATTGTAACTGAATTCCAGGTGACATTGGTCATGTATTATACGTAAATTTCACAATAAATTCTTATAAAATGAAGCCTCCGTACTGGTGTACGTAACTTTCACAAAAGAATTAGGCTTACATACAGGTGTACATAATATTAACGCATGTATAAGACTTAAATACATGTGTACATAACTTTCACGCATGTATAAGGCTTACATATAGGTGTACGTAATTTTAACGCTTGTAAAGGCTTACATACATGTGTAAATAACTTTAACGCATGTTTAATGCTTACATACATCTGTACGTAATTTTAATGCATGTTTAAGGTTAACATATATGTGTACTTAAATTTTACGCATGTATAAGGCTCACATACAGGTTTACGTAAATTTAACACATGTATTTATGTCTACATACTGGTGTACGCAACTTTCACGCATGTATAAGACTTAAATACAAGTGTACGTAACTTTCACGATGTATAAGACTGAAATACAAGTGTGCGCAACTTTCTCGCACGTATAAGGCTAACATACATGTGTACGTAACTTTAACGCATGTATAAGGCTCACATAGAGGTGTACGTAACTTTAACGCAAGTATAAGGCTTACATACTGGTGTACGCAACTTTCACGCATGTATAAGGCTTACATACATGTGTACATAACTTTCACGCATGTATAAGGCTTACATATAGGTGTACGTAACTTTCACGCATGTATAAGACTTAAATACAAATGTACGTACCTTTCACGCATGTATAAGTCTAACATACAGGTGTACGTAAAATTAACGCATGTATAAGGCTTGCATATAGGTGTACGTAATTTTAACGCATGTATAAGACTTACATACAGGTTTACGTAATTTTAACGCATGTATAAGGCTTACATACAGGTGAACGTAATTTTAACGCATGTATAAGACTTACATACTGGTGTACGTAATTTTAACGCATGTATAAGGCTTACATACAGGTGAACGTAATTTTAACGCATGTATAAGGCTTGCATATAGGTGTACGTTATTCAAACGCATGTATAAGACTAAAATACAGGTGTACGTAATTTTAACGCATGTATAAGACTTACATACAGGTGTACGTAATTTTAACGCATGTATAAGGCTTGCATATAGGTATACGTTATTTTAACGCATGTATAAGACTAAAATACAGGTGTACGTAATTTTAACGCATGTATAAGGCTTAAATATAGGTGTACGTAATTTTAACGCATGTATAAGACTTACATACAGATTTACGTAATTTTAACGCATGTATAAGGCTTACATACAGGTGAACGTAATTTTAACGCATGTATAAAACTTACATAATTTTAACACATGTATAAGACTTACATATAGGTGTACGTAATTTCAACGCATGAATAAGACTTACATACAGGTGTACGTAATTTTAACGCATGTATAAGGCTTACATATAGGTGTACGTAATTTTAACGCTTGTATAAGGCTTACATATAGGTGTACGTAATTTTAACGCTTGTATAAGGCTTACATATAGGTGTACGTAATTTTAACGCATGTATAAGACTAACATACAGGTGAACGTAATTTTAACGCATGTATAAGGCTTACATATAGGTGTACGTAATTTTAACGCCTGTATAAGGCTTACATACAGGTGTACGTAATTTTAACGCTATATAAGGCTTACATAGAGGTGTACGTAATTTTCACGCATGTATAAGACTTAAATACAAGTGTATGTAACTTTCACGCATGTATAAGGCTTACATACAGGTTTAAGTAATTTTAACGCATGTATAAGGCTTACATACATTTGTACGTAACGTTAATGCATGTTTAAGGCTTACATACAGCTGTACGTAATTTTAACGCATGTATAAGGCTTACATAGATGTGTACCTAACTTTAACGCATGTATAAGGCTTACATACAGCTGTACGTAATTTTAACGCATGTATAAGGCTTACAAAGATGTGTACCTAACTTTAATGCATGTATAAGGCTTACATATAGGTGTACGTAATTTTCACGCATGTATAAGACTTAAATACAAGTGTACGTAACTTTAACGCATATATAAGGCATGCATGTGTACATAACTTTCAAGCATGTATAAGACTAAAATACAGGTGTACGTAATTAAAACGCATGTTTAAGGTTTACATACATGTTTACGTAATTTAAAAGCAAGTATAAGGCTTTCAAACAGCTGTACGTACTTTTCACGCAAAAACGAAGCCTACATACAGATATACGCAATTTTCACTTTTGTACGAAGCTCATATTCAGGTGAACTTTAATGCATTTATGAAGCTTACGAACAGTTTTGTGTATGTTTCAAACATTATGAGACTGACTGAGGTGAGCAGCCAATGAAAAAGTTTTATTTGTGTACCTTGACATGAATATCACCATTGATATTTTAAGTACAATAAGGGACATTCCATTATATCCCATATCTATTTTTGAAATGCCTTACGTTACATAAGACCAGTAAAAATTAGTGCCCCGGGTGAGGCTCGAACTCACAGCCTCCGCATATCATAGTACTGTCTATAAGTACGGCGCGCTAACCGATTGCGCCACCGGGGCAGACAGCTCAAACAGTCATTGTTAATATTGTGAATAATATACCTTTAAAGGGCACATACGATATCGATATACACATATACGACATAATTATTATATTTATAGTATGTATGTACTAAGGCTTTCTTTATATGCTTGATTATTATGTCATTAAGTTATTCTTGATTTTATATCATGTGTAAACAGACGGTAAAAAATACATACGTTCATATTGAACTTGAGATGACAAAGTATAATTACGTACAATAGATGCTGAAATCTAAATTTCCTTAAAAGCTTTTCATATCAAGTTTCCGCAGTGACAGTTTTCAACTTTTTCTTTTAAATAAAACGCGTTTGAATATACGGTACTTTCCAAAGCAGACTTGAAAAACGAAATGTACAATACTCTTTTGTAACACGTTTCACTATACAATCGATCAACAAGAATCACGTGAAGCCCATTCGCAAATAACCTAACACCTTTAATACGTCTACTGGCGGTGCAGGTTTAAATTATCTCGCATGAACGCTACCTGGAGACTATAATTACAAATCTTCATTGTATAATAAATTAGTCGATTATCTTTCACCTATCAAGGTGAAAGACTTTATCTTTGCCAATCAAGTACGAAAGAAGTCTGGTATGAATCAAAATTTCAAAGCTCAATGCTCCTATCAAAAATTGCAATAATTAAAATGTTTTGGACAACTTTATTGAGTTTTCAAATCATTATAAATTAACATTAATGCGGTGTCAAATATGAGCTAATCGAGGGAGCGAGAACTAGTGAACTCAGGCACTGGGTTAAAAACCTGCAAAAGTAGTGCTCCGGGTGAGGCTCGAACTCACAGCCTCCGCATTTCATAGTAATGTACTGTCTATAAGTACGGCGCGCTAACCGATTGCGCCACCGGGGCAGACATGGAGTTTCTCTATAGGAAATTTAGACTGACCATACATATGGTCTGCATGTGGACAGTTCACTACAGCTTCAAATGATGCATTGTATATCTATTTGCATCCGGGGCCGATAAGGAGCTTAAGTATAGGAAATTTACACTGGCTAAACGTATAGTCTGCAGGTGGACAGTTTACCACAGCCTCAAATTATGGAATGTTATTTAGGTAAGAATTACACAATGCCTGTTTACTGTTACAATTCACTCCTATTGTGCTTACTGGGATAGTCATTATGCATGCTGGCACCTTCACCACGCTTGCTGACAATGATACCAGGCTTGTTGGAAGTAACAACTTGTACGACGTTTACTTTTACAAGTTATTTGCTGACACTGTTATAGTGCTTACGAGTTTTTCTATAGCTCAAAACATGTTTATAAGGTCTAACATCTGTCTATAGAAAGAAACACGTCTGAGAGCATGAAATGCTACCAATGTGTTCCTAGCTTAAAAGATCCGCCTCTACATGTTTCTTCATAGCTTAAAGCCACAAGCAACAATATTCTATACCAAACTGTTCAGTCATTATTTGAAGCCAGTGAGTGACATTCAAAAGTTCTTTAGGCTACATGTAAATTCAAAACAAAACGACGCCAAAAAGTGTCCGCAACTCCTTTTTTACACGAAGGTCAATTCATGTTCAAATGCTTGTATGGCTGCCTGTTTCTTCCTGGTCCAAATATCGCCTGCAGCTACCTTATTCATTGTGTTACATATAATGTCACAGCATCCACAGATACCTTATTATTCTTATCTCAAAGCACATACAAAGCACATACAAGCCAGTTTACATTTATTCTTTCTTCTTTTTCACAGCAAGACGCTCCTTCAGAAGTGTTAACATCGATATGTTTCTCGATAGATCAAAGCACGTCC